>CM050424.1:31844126-32519303 GCA_027564155.1 Gymnocypris eckloni scoliostomus
GAAATAAAGCCATACCGATTTGGAACAACATGATAGCAGATGTTTACCTTACAAAGCTCAATCAAAGAATAAACCAGATAAGCAGAGGCCATTTTAATGAAGTAGCGTCTATCGTAACAGATACATCTTTGTAGGAACCTGATCATTCATCAAGCAATTAAGGAAGTATGTAAATGAACAAGAATATGTGCATATTAATTCATTATAGCTGCTACCAAAGCACTCATGGGATATGACAAAAATAATAATCATAGAGCACATTTGGGATTATGATTTTTGAAGTGTCAGTCATAATTATGAGTGGGGTGAGTTATTAAAGTGAATAACTTTCTGTAACATGAGGGCTGCTACTCATGTGCCTGTTACAGTACTTTCTTATTTTCCTTCTTTTGTCAGTGTAGCACTCCAAGAATGTGCTTCTTCTTCTTCTTCTTCTTCTTGTTAATCAGTTAAGTTGTATTACGTTCTATTGACTAAATAAAATAATCACCAATCGTCATCACCCTTTGTGCATTTGGTACAGTATAATATAGTGTGCAGTCAGGTTTGTTTCATCCATCTGCAGCTTTCTTTCTTTCTTTCTTTCTTTCTTTCTTTCTTTCTTTCTTTCTTTCTTTCTTTCTTTCTTTCTTTCTTTCTTTCTTTCTTTCTTCTCAGACACACTCTTGTAAACCCTGACTGACTTGATAGTGATAAGATCAGATCTGTGTGGGCTGTACCATCTGTTAAAATACTATGTACATGCAGAAATTACATTATTTGCAAACACAGTGTTTGGAAACATACAACAGATAGGTCCTACTGGCACACAAAGTTGCATAAACAGCCAATAGGTTACGACTATGTCTAGCTACTAGTCTAGACCTAGTCCGACCAACTAGCAGTTAGCCAAGAGGTTATCAGTGTAATAAACGTTTTCATATTATATTGTACCATTCAGTGGACCAATCAATAAATCAATCAATCAATCAATGTTTTTTTTTATGTAGACCAATCTATGTAAAAAAAAAGAAAAGCCATATGAAAGAGAAAATCAACAATATGGTTGAGTACAATTATCAGATCACAAAGATCGTGTTGTAATTATACAAATATGTAAAGTGAAGTGCTGTGATATTTTCACATCCACGGTTTGCAGTAAATGCTGCTCCACACAAACTCCATCTGTGCAAGTGCTGTGAGTTTGAGTCACTTATACTCTATGTCACTTATTTGTTGTATTTGAAAATGCCACATGCACCAAACATCGTCCAAAGTTTGTGATGAGAATAATTTATAAATCTGTTGTCAGTAAAAAAAAGCATTTCAAAAGAGAAGTTTACATGCAATTGTACAATATAAAAGCTACAAGGTTTAACATTTGAAAGCAAATTTGTATGTTTTAATATATTTTTGGATTGTTGCATTATTAATTTAATAGAATGCTGAATTATGCAATATATGTTATGCCAGTCGAATGCTAATAACTGGCCATGTCATTTGAAATCCAAGGCAAATTTCCCAAAAGAGGGATTCTATTCTATTCTATTCTATGCAAAGAAAAAACAATGATAAAACCTGGTATTTTAAATGTACTGTTGTTATAGAAATAAATACATGTATATTGTTTAATTATAAATTAAATAAATTATTAAAATATTATTATTAAATACCTCACATTTGAATAATATTTATTTATTAATTTATTTTTTATAAGTTGACAAAATACATAAATGAAAGAATAATAATTAAATAAACAATGCATGTACAGTTTAATTGCCGGTAAAATAAATAAATAAATCACCGCTGGTGGCAGGTGTGGCAAAATGTTACCGTTAGGCCCTTTGTGCAGCCCTAGAATGAATACTATAACACAATTTTAACACTTGTTAAAAGCAATTAAATAAAAGCTATTTTTCCCTAAATATTTGAACTAGATATAAAACACATCTGTCACCCAATATGATCACTGCCTGACAGTCTGTAGCTCTGAAGGTTCAACGGCTGCAAACTGCAAGTGTTCATGTGCATTAATCATCTAATGCTGCATTAAATTCAACATATGATAACCATATGTCCATTTTCTCTCCCCCTTTTGCATCATACGTCTTTCAATTAGACAGGCACTGTGTGCTTGTCCATGGAGCAAATATTCTTTTTTATAGCGTTAGGCCTGTCTGCTGAACGGTTTCAACCATATTTCTGAGGAGATCCCTGCCAAGGATAGCTCCATTTGTTTTATTCACAACCTCTCCCACCTCGTCCTCCACAAATCATTGAAGAAAAAAGAGGTGTAAAGTAAACCTCCATCATGAGAGGGGAAAGTACATTTTAAGATGTGACAAAGCCTCTGCTAATGGGGGTTATACATCCTGGGCTTTCAAAATGTCACACTCCAGTCTTGTATTTGCATAACCTCTAAAGCGTCCCTGCAAGTGAGAGAGCATTGATTTAGTCACCGCCTTACAAGCTACTTGCCTTGTTGACACAGCCAACTCCATCAGAGTTAAGACAGTCGCTAATCTACTGAGCATAACTGCCACGCAGATACTCGAGCCGTCCCGCCGTTGGCTGTTCCACACGTGTCCGCCTAGCACTCGAAGTAAATATCGATAGTTTATCATTTTGTGCTTTCTGAGTGGCTGTGAGAAATAAATTAATGTGCAGGCTGATTATCTGAGATCTTTCATCACTGTTGCTCTCGGGCACTAGATGTTGTTGCAGAGTCCTTTAGCCAAATGTATTTGCACCCATGAATTTGGGTAGTCTTGGAAAATATTCAGTATGCTTAGTGGGGCTGTGCTGGGTAGCTTCTTATCTTACAAATTCTTAATTAAGACAAGTACCCTTGTTTGGTCTTTTAATGAGAAGTCGTTATTTTCAAATGACTCGTTTAAAAAATACAAAATAACTAATGCCGTTAAAACTTTCAGCATTCTCGCTGGAGGTCACTCACATTCTAACGAGAAAGATTTCAGTCATTAGTGATCATGTAAAGGAACAGCTCACTCATTCTCCTGGCCCCTCGTAAAAATTTAGTTACCGCACTATCTCTGCCCACCGATCTGCTAGCAATAGGGGCATGGAAAGCCGATATGGCTGCCGCATAAACCTTGATGGTGGATGAGGAACGCTGTTTATCCAGCATCTCCTGCATAAATGAAAGAACCACTGACACATCGGAGGTGGCCGGGTCTAAGTCGCGGTCTTGACACCAAGTCGAGAAAATGGCTCATTTCAGAGCATAGAGGCATCTGGTAGATGGGGCTCTAGCTTCTGCCATAGTGTTTAGGATACGCTCTGGGAAGACTAAAGGCTCCCATCGAGCGGCCACACCTCGGGGGTCCATAACTCGGGCTGTGGATGCCATATCGTCCAGTTCGCTTGAGAGAGGAGGTCCCGTCTCAAGGGGATCGTCCATGGAGCTGCTTTCAGTAGCTGGAATAACCACCCACAGTTGGTTCCTCCAGAGGAGGGGCTATTAGAATCAGCTTGTGCCGTTGCACCTTGACTCGCCTGAGTACCTGCGGTAGCAGAGCGACTGGGGGGAAAGCATAGAGCGGAAGGCTGGGCTATTCGTGGGCCAGGGCATCCGTGCTCCTTGAAAAAAGATTGGGCAGTGAGAGTTGTTTTTGGAGGCGAAGAGGTCTACTCGAGCCTTGCCAAGGATTTCCCAAATTCTCTGAACCGCGAGCGGGTGGAGCATCCATTCCTCTGAAGAGACATTGTTCCTTGACAACATGTCTGGTTCATTTTGCTCCTCAGTCACATTTCCACCTGTTGCTCGATAGCTTGCGATCCAACTTTTCGCATCTTGAAGGATGGCATCTCTCTCAGTTTCACAGAACATCCGCAGCAGTTTGAATTTTGGCCACAGGAATATTGCCAGTTTATGGAGTTGCTGAATCTGGACCTTTTTACCAATCCATTCCAAGTGGTGCTGGCAGATGGTGGCTTGGTAAGGCATGTCAGTTTTTACTGGCTGGCAATGACGCTTCAGCCTCTCGTGCCACAACACAACAAGGTTCAAGGTTGGCTACTGATCACCTTCCAATTTCCACTGGGCTTCGTAGAAGGGGTGTAGAAAACCGACCAAAAAATCCAGAACATCTGGGGACACATCAGCCATTCTTTGGGCCTCTCCACGACTCTCCAGCATTTCGCGTAGTTCAGCATACACATCCGTGATAGATTTGAGCGTGAGATATACAGTGCTGAAATGTGTTTCTCCCATCTGCAGAACGGTCTTGGATAACTGGCTTGCCAGACCGCTTTGTTTCACGAACCGGACTACTTTTTTGACAGCCAGCAACGCTCCACCAACCTCAGGGACTGTTACTGACAGCTCGGTGATGTCCAAGGCATGTCGGAGGACTGTGTCGTAGATGTGGTCCTGACAGTCCAAGCGCCGGTAAGGTTGTAATGCAGCAACAATATTTGAACCTTGGTCTGTTTCCCACACCACCTTACTCATTACAGAGGGATCAAACCTGAGAACTGACACAAGCTGCTTCTGCAATTCCTTGCAAATATTATCAGCTGTTTTAGCCTCATCGTGAGGGAACATGGCAGTGGTGAGTACATTACTCTTCAACTTGAAATCTGCCGTTATGAAGTGACATGTGATCACTATATAACTGACCTTGCAGTAGACATCAGTCTACATGTCTGTGGTCATCCCAACATTAACCCTTTAAGAATCCAGCGTACCGCCGGCGGGACGACGGGACGCCTAGTGGTGTGACAGGGTAAAGTCGTCAAAAAAAATAAATAAATAAAAACCCCGGAAAGCTGAGATTCTCGTGATTTCAACTATGTAAACCATTTTAAGATACTACAAACACAGCATGTACAATCTGTGTCTTTATCAGATCACTTTTTGTTGACATAATGAAGACATGCATGATAGTACAGACATACATAGGAATAACAGAGTAGGGATGCAATATAACACCAATATAAGAAAAAAAAAAAATTAAATAATGTACTATGTACAGAAATAGAAATATAGGAAAAAAAAATATTTAGATTATAAATTATAAATATATATGTAATTTTAAAAGTGTACACATTTTGGATTCTATGTATAAATGTCACTATAATGTGTTTATGCTTCAGTTACTATGTGTCAGCAATTATTGACAGTGAGTCTGGATGAGTAATTGAATAGCTCTAAGTGTAACCTTTCATTAGAGCCCAAAATGATGACTGTACATTAAAGCATTCAAGAATTACAGCATTGTATAGAATTTGGCATTTGGTTACAAAGGGTCGCTTGGAGTCTCCCAAGTGTCATTTTTTTGGAAGAGTCTAGACATAAAATTAGATAAACATGTGTAAAACACTAATTGTCTAATATATTGTTTATCAAATGGTAAATTTGGCTTGGTAAGGCTTCATTCTGTGATCCCAATGTATTTCCCAGCTCATACCTCCCAGCTATAGTCATCTGCAGGCTTATATTTACAAAAAAAATGCAGGCGGAATATTTTGTTTTCTTTTTTTAGTGTATTCAAAGTGCTATTACTCAATATCAGTAAGACTTACAGTGATTCTGACTATTGAGAAACAAACCTCAGAGTGTCACCTTTCAAAGGAGACCAACACCATGCATATCATCCAAATGGCTCAAGAACAGCATGCAATTTACTTTGGGTATGCCTTTTTTAGGCGTTTTAGGCAAATTTTACAGGAATCGTAAAGGGTTAACTGAACAAATCACCTCTTTTATCTCAGCAACAATCACTTCTCTTTTTGTTGTTGCCTTTTCCTGGCATCTGCGAGAATAGTTGTGAGGTCAGGCAGCAACTTTTCAGCAGACAGGTGACCATATGCTGCTCCGATGTTTATTAGTTCCTGAGCTAATTTTATAAACCCTCCTCCAGCCACTGTCTGGAATGGCCGTATGTCTTCGCAGCAGAAATCCACACACTTTTCAATGACGTGGGATCTGGCAGTAGGTGGCACTGGCTTCGACAAGAACTCGGTTTTATTATAAGGTTTCCTTGTTACAGTGTAATTATGCATATAATTACTGAGTAATTAGATGTAGATATTTGCTAAGGGTTATGTGCATGTAATTAACAAAGTTTTCAATTTTTAGCTGAAACCTGTGTCATGTCAGCATTAGTATCATTGAAATTATATTGTAGTTTTTATGGATAACAATTTATAGTAAGGTATTATTTGTTCAAATTAGTTACATACGTGAACTTACAATCAAAAAATATTTCAAAAGCAATAATTTAAATTACAAATATTATTTTTTACATGTATTTTTAAAATCAAAAGTTCTAGATCTATTAACATTACTCAATAAAACTGAGCTAATACGAACTACCATGAACAGATGTATTTTTGTTAATACATGTTAAACAAGTAATGTTAAACAAGATTAAAAATAGTTTAACAAATGTACTTCTTATTGTTAGTCAGTGCATTGACTAATGTTAACTAATGTGAGTTCACTGTAAAGCCAAAGCTCTTTTGTTCATATTGTGAATCAGGTTTAATTTTTACATTTGAGTTATTTTAAGTGTATGTCTTTTTTAAATTAATGGTTTTAGTTAACTATACTAACTGTGACATGGAAGACTTTCAAAAAATCATCCCTTTAAATTCCTGTAAAAAAATGCATTTAGGCTTTAACTGATATATGGATTAATAAATAATGACAGACTTGTTATGTTTAATAGAACTATTCTTTGAAGACCTGCTTGCATAACATCACTTAGTCATTCAAACTGTAAGTCATTCTCCTTGAATGACGAGTGCTCTGTAACATATAAATATATAGGATTAACAATTACCCAGTAAAAATCAGTTTATCGTGAAGGTGAAAGACAAGAGAAGGAGTCTAGATATGATACATAATTCTCAGAGTAAAGAATGAAAACCGAAAAGTGCAGAGCCTTCCAAGAGGTAAGATCAGCTTCTTTCTTTTTACGTGTGTTGAATATGCAAACATCCACGATGGCTTTTTACCTCTTTTGAAGCAGAGATAAAAGTCTTAACTTTCCAAAGCACTTCTGGCCATTTCTTAGATCAAGTTGGTGGATGTAAACTTCACAGTTTCACGTCACATTAAATGTGACATTTATGAAAACGACATCTGTAGATGTCACTCAGAGATTTTTATTCTAAGAAAAATAGCTTTTATTTCACACGCCGCATGTAGAATTAAGAGCTTGCAATGGACTGTGTTACTGTACTGCCGAAAACAGTGAGAGCCAAGTCCCTGCAACGCTCAGAGCAGTAAATCGATTGAGCCGTGTAACATTTGCCAGCGTGTGAGTGTGAGTGGAAGAGCTCTACGTGATTCATAGGGGGTTGTGAAAATCGATGAGGAATAATAAATAAGAAACAACAGAGTGGATTATGGAGGTTATTATGGCATGGGGAAGAAAAGGAAAGAAAGAGAGGGACGGAGAGAATAAGAAGGATACAAGGTACTCCTTGTCTTTACAAGGAGAAATGAACAAATAATATGAGCACATTCACTTCTGTTTGTTCAACTGTGGGCACATTTGGCTCTGTAACTCCCTTGAAACACTTTTGCACTCTCACTAGCTGAACATTTTCAACTAGCTAGATGTGGACCTTTATGAGGGGATGGTAAAGGGGGATTGGACCGTTTGTCCCTAGTCAAGGCTTAATTATTTATTAAAATTATTATAAAAAATGTATAGAAATTATTTCACACAATAAATACTGAAATGTTGCTATAAATGAAATAAGATTATGATAGTCTTCAAATGTAGGACTTTATTTAATTTGTTTTGTTTATTCTTTTCTTGGTCATATAGAACAATGCTATTTTATTACTATTATAAACTATTTTAGTTTTTATTATTATTATTTACTCCATTATCATTTAAAATGTTTGTATTTTATTCTGTTTTTTTTTTTTTTTTTTTAGAAATTTTAGGTATTTAGGTATTTTGTGTCTGTATAGTATAATATGTCTATAAGGTTTTTATTCATTTTATCAAGATGCATTTTTGAGAAATAGCTTTCATTTTCACGATGTACAAATTGATAAATAATTTCACAACAAATATTGAAATTATTATTTTTTATATATTATGATAATTTAAATTTAATTTCAAAAGGTCACTGAAAAATGTTTTTAAATAGTTTTAGTATGGCTTCAATGACCAAAAGGAAAAGTTCAAATCTCTTACTTTTAATAAAAGCCACTAATTGTATTAAAATTGTCCATAACTGAAGAAATACCGACTTACTGTATGTACAGATACAATGTGGGAAGGTCTTGTTCAACCATAAGAAGGGCACAGATGGAACTCAGGTGGTGGAAATGCCAATGCCAATCATAACAAAACACAACCATTTCATGAGGTGGTGATTTTTTGTGACCTTGAACGATGTGATTTTTACAGAAACATGCTTTTTAGATAAAA
Organism: Gymnocypris eckloni scoliostomus; assembly: GCA_027564155.1. Taxonomy (NCBI): domain Eukaryota; kingdom Metazoa; phylum Chordata; class Actinopteri; order Cypriniformes; family Cyprinidae; genus Gymnocypris; species Gymnocypris eckloni. The sequence goes on from CM050424.1 coordinate 31,852,526, forward strand.
CAAGAAGTAAAAAGCTTGAAGACTAACCTTAAAACTATCAGGTCAAATTTGTCAAATCGTATTAAACTGTGTGTAAACGATTGTATGAGTTCCTAAAAATGAATCACCAACTCGCTAAAACATCAAATAGTTACAGATTGGCATGAGAGTGTGTTGGAAGATATATGAGACTGCATATGAAATAAAATATGTCCCAACACTAGGGTTTCACAAATAATCAAAATACATACAGTAGCTCTGGTTCAGATAGAAGAGCGTCAGTGAGGTCAGACACACTCAAAAAAATGATTCTCCAACACTTTTCAGTTTATTTAAACAAAAAAAAATGTCATTTAACACCATTATATTAGGTTTCCCATTTATACAATTGCATTGTGTTAAACTGACTTGAAACAGTTGCGTTTTGGCTCAAACTCAATATTTTCATTTTGAAAGAACATAAAAGATTGTACTTGTGTAACTAGGAAGTGGATTTCCCTTCCCATCATGCTTTGCACAGGGCTGGATAAGGAGAGTAAATCTTGAAATAAAATATTATTGTAGGCATTTTTTATTTATATGATAAAATTGGGAGACTTGTCAATGTTTAATGTTCTTTTATGTTTGTATTTAAAAGAGTTTCTGGTATGTTAGTGTTTTGAGGGGTTACCATTGTGGTAAAGTGTAGAGCATCTGCTTGGGTTGAGGGCCTGCTAACATGAAGCATGATTTAATAATAAGAAAAAACAACTATGGACATGTAATGGATGTAACAATACCATTTTATGCTATGTCAAACAAGTTGGCTAAGTTCGGTGGCTGAGAAGTGCAAAACAAATCACGATTCTTAAAACAAAATAACAAATTACAAACCTAAAAAAATTCAAAATCTGAAAACACAACAACAATTAATAAAACATTATAACAAGTCAGAACCTTTTCTGGTTTGTCTGATTTGTCGTTGTGTTTTCTGACTTGTTATTTTGTTTTCGAATTTATCATTGTGTTTTCTGACTTGTTATGTTTTCTGAATTGTTGTTGTGTTTTCTGAATTATTATAATTTTTTTATTTATTTGCATTTGCGTTTGTAATTTGTTATTTTGTTTTCAGAATCGTGATTTGTTTTGCACTCCACCGTAGCTACTGCCTAAAGTTCAGTAAATCCAACAAATCAATAATTTTTTTGAGTGTAGAAGGATGTCTGCCTGATAATTTATTTTCTAGTTAAATTGTTATAGTTTGAGTTCAACAATCATAAAAAATCACTTCGTCAATGTTTTAATTTCATTTAAACTATATTTGATCAAATTGAGTTGGCCCAACTCAATTACATTTCATCGCATGAATTTGTTTTATTTTATGAGTTGGGGCTAGACAAATTTATTGGATGGAAATCCTGCCCTCAATTAAATTGAGTTCATCCAATGAATAATTTTTTTGAGTGTTCAGTAATTTACAGAAGCAACAACCTATTCTTTACTCTATCGCATTTACACAAATTCTATGCAGTGTTTACAGAAAATGCCTCAGTACTGTTGCCATATCTTAAACACACACACACACACACACACACACACACACACACACACACACACACACACACACACACACACACACACACACACACACACACACACACACGTTGTTTGTTATGGTTTACGGGACTCTCCATAGGCGTAATGGTTTTTATACTGTACAAACTGTATGTGCTATTGCCCTACACCTACCCTACACCTAAACTTAGCCCTCACAGGAGACGGTGCATTTCTATTTTCCCCAAAAAAACTCACTCTGTATGATTTATAAGCATTTTAAATTATGGGGACACTGAAAATGTCCTCATAAATCACCTTCTCCTTGTAATACCTATGTCACACCCATGTTATTATACAAATTTGTGTCCTCATAAACCACATAAACATGCACACACACACACACACACACACACACACACACACACACACACACACACACACACACACACACACACACACACACACACCATGTTATTAAATTATCATTTAAGGACTTCACTACCATATTTAATTGTGGTTGTCACTCCTGAAAATATTTTTATTTTTTTGCTGCCAAAAGTAACATGACTTAAACACCATTTTGCGAAATCTTGCCTCAGCAAACACCCGTAATTTGCAAATGCATTTGGACAAGTGCTACAAAGATACTAAAAAGTGACAACTGCTGCAAAGTTATCTTTAAAACAACACACATGATTGAAAAAAAACATGTTTAAGGAATCAATTACGATTTATTTTCATGAAATGTGTCTGTTGGACAAACAAAAGAACAGCACAATGGTTTTCAGCCGATTCCTCAGCTTAGAATGAAATGATAGTCGAGCAGCAAGCAGGTGAAGACGGAGATAGAGGAAGTGATTCATCAATAGTCTGAGTACATTTTCATTTGAATTAGGACTTTTCAGTTTGTTTTGTCCAACATTATTACAATTTCAACCAGATGAAAAAGGCAGACATTAACACACCTCAAGCACGACTCGGAATGAAAATGCAGGCTCATTTCTGTCACAAACAACACTCTTCTTGCTAAACAATAAATGCAGCTGCTTTTGTGAATGGATGTGAATGGGCATTGAAAGGTCATTGGCTGGCCAGATTTACACGTGTTCATGCTGTGCATTTGTAATGTTTGCACACTGACTGTGATCAAACGGTGAAGGTGATGCATGTTGAAATCAGAGAGTGATCTCAGACTGACTAGTGTAGTAACAGACTGGTGACAGTAAAGGTGACGGGTTCAGACTGCGGATGAGGCTGTGGGTTATTAATCTTAACAGGGGCAATCAATCTTACCTCATTGTATGTTACCTAAATGTGATTGAGTACATTTGAAATACCTTGTGATTGCCTCTGTTCGCTCGTTTAAGTATTATAATTTAATCGGATAAACGGGGAGCTCAATTCGGCAGTCATTTATAACCCCCACCTTCATCTCTCCTGTTCTCGCCCCAGCCTCATTCCTCATGCCCCCAAACCGTAAACAGAAATGGATTGAAATGTAAGTAGATCATACTCATTGATAATATTTTCTTCCATCATAGCATTCAAATCAAAGATGATATCATCAGTGCAGGTTACATCAAACCAGTGACGTCAAAATTACATTATTGACATGATTGATTCTCACATGTCTTATTACTAAATGCAAAATCTAACATGACACATCAAACTGTGCTATATTTGATTTGTGGGAAAGAAGGGAAGATTGATTTATGGCCTCAGAAGAATATAGTCCATTAAATTCAGAATATATATATATATATATAAATGTGTATATATATATGATTATTATTATTTCATATTCTTTGAACAGCAAATTAGCATATTAGAACGATTCCTGCTGACAATTCAGCTTTGCATCACATGTATTCAAAAAGAAAACAGTTATTTGAAATTGTAATAATATTTCACAATATTACTGATTTGACTGATTTTTTTTATCAAACTAATTCAGGCTTGGTGATTTTTCAGTTTTTCAAGGGGAAGATTTTCAGAAAAAAAAGTGAATTTTGATATTTTCCTCACACAAAACCTTAAGTGTGCCTTCAGAACAGTCATTATATAGCTTGTAATTTACATAGTCTACACTTCAGATACTGTTAGGGTGTCATTTATCCCACATGGAGCTAGAAAGGCCCCAGTATCCATTTACTTCTGTTGTATGGATGAAGTCAGCCTGTGAAAATTCAATGACTAGTGTGATTACATTTTTATAACATGCTAGGTGGAATTAAAATGTTCCTTTTTTGCCAGTTTAGCAGCCGTGAAGATCATAATATTATTGGCAATTCACTTGTAAAAACACAAGCACATTTTAAAAACCTCCAAACTTCCCAGAATGCACAATATGCACGTCAGGGGAAGCATTTTGTTTTCGCACAGTGTGCAAATAAATGCCAAACAATAAAGTGCTCAAATAAAAAGCTTTAATGGAATTGCAGGGGCCTCTCACAGCCGGAGCAGCTGAATTCTGGGAAGGAGTTGTGCTCCAAGCTGACGGGCTGCTACCTCCATCTGTTTCCTCTCTCAGCGCTGACTGGATGAGCCCTCATGCCAGTTTGACAGGGGACACCGTCTCTGCCGCCAGTGGTCAGAGCAAAACACTCCAGGAATGAGATGAGGAGATGATGGAGAGATGAGACGGGTCTGGATGAGAGGAAACTACCGTTTGAGGACTTTTATTTAATTAACTGTGGTTGTGGTTTAGAGGAGCATTACGCCAGATTCTCTTGAACCAGGAGCCACAATCAAACACTATATGTCAGGTTATGCTGGCACATTCAGTGCTGATTACAAAATGTTGGAAAGAAGAACACATGGTAAATCAGATTTCATAAACTATTCATATTTAGAGCCTTATTTTCACACACTTAAATGTATTATGTGGAAAGATCCAATGTGCCATGCTGTGAGAATGTTTATTTTGCTTAAGCAGGGAATACTATAAAGATATAACATTTCATATTTGGCTAAAAGGATAACGATACACTGGTCTTTTTTTATCTGCATCTCTTGGTGAGCTTAGCTCTTCAAAAGATTGTATCATCCAGTAAATGTCAAAACATGGTAAAACATACTATAATATATACACTATAAAACTTTTCAAAGTTGTAAATGAAATAAAAATTACTTATTTCTACATCAAAATGCCTTGTTTAATTCAATGTGTTATTTGCCATTGATATTAATTGTTACATTTACTAGCAATTATTTCAATTTCAAATTCTACAGAAAATATACAAATGGACAAAACTATAATTGTACGGTGTATTTAGTATTATAATAACAATATATTATGCATAATTACATGCAATTATACCTAAGCCAAACCCTAATTATAACCCTAACTATTTAGTAAATACATATTAATTAATATTACTCAGTACTTAAATGTATAATTACACTGTAACAAGGACACCTTAAAATAAAGTGTAACCTAAAAATGTTAACATACTAAACACATTTTTAAGATCTGCAAGCTCATAAAATCTGTTTGACGTCAAGCTAAACATGTTTCCAAATTAGCAAAGATATCATTATCAACCCTCATTACACTGTTAATTAACTGATCAAATATTTTCTGTTCACACTGTACACCTGAAAGCAAAACACAAGCATGTGATCATATATTTCTTAATACATTAATTTCAACAAATGATCTCGCTTCCGATTTCAGTGGATTTGTTCTGGTGTCATCTGGGGCTAATTTGAAGATTTACATCACCAATCACATTTCTTATGCAATCATTAGCTTGCAGTATTTTGCCTGTTGGTGTAACTGTTACCTGTCAGTCAAATGATGTTCTCTTTTATATATATATAGTGTTTGATTACGTTCTGTTCATTTTGACTCTGTTCTTGGAGTGGCCTGACTTGTTCTTATTATAGCAATTTAACAGGTATTCTCTATGGTGAATCATTTTCTCTGCTTCCGCTATAAGACTGTATTAACCTTGGATTTGCAGCCTGGAAAGAGACAATAGTGATTTTACAAATCACTGCAGGAATACAAAAAGCCCAAGTTCAATTATGCCTGATAATATGTTACTGTCCTTTTTGTCAGGATGATGATGATCTCGTTTTCACACAGGAATAAGTGAAATAAAGGGGTCATGCCATACCTTTTTATGAATTTAATGTTATTTCCTTGAGGTTCACTTCTAAAAAAAAATGTACCTTAATTTTTACCCTTTAGCATTGCATCTCCCTTTAAGACTTATCAGTAAATGGCCACTGTTAAGATTGGCTAATGCCATTGCAAAGGAATAACTACAGATTTTGCTAAAATCACAAACTTCCAGTATCCCTATGCTCCCATAACACATTCATGTATAACAATCTCTTTGTCATGTTTCTAATATCTTTTGATCACAACTAATTATAATACATGTAAATTAATATATCTATTCATCCATCCATCCATCCATCCATCTGCCAGGTATACAATGTTAATAACTGTGGAAGGAAATGCATCATCACAGTCTGTGAAAAGGGGCCATGTAAAAATTATTTCATGTATAAGCATTATATGTAATTATTGGGCACAAGTGTAGGAAACCAGGTTATACAGCCCTACTATAGATGGACTGGAAGAAAGCGGAAAGCGCCTGTAAAACATTCCTCTGTAATTGGCTAATGTGTAATAGGTCTACAGGGCAAGCATCTGTGGGGCTCAGGGATGTTGAGATTTAATTTTCAGTGTTTTTCAGCCACTTTGTGAGATGTAGATTTAAAGCTCATTAGTGCTTTAAGTTATCCTCTTAAGCCACAGATGAGAGCGCTAGCATCGCCTGACTAACTCATTCCCATCCTCATGCTTCACAGTGCTTTATCATTAGCTACAAACTGCAGATTAATATTTCATCAGATGTGACATCAGGAGAAGCCTCCAGCATAGTGGTGATATCTCATTCTAACCGCTTTAGCTGTAAGGCGTCTGTCTGCACAGCCTTAAACTATGATGGATGGACCGAGAAGGGAAATGGCTCGACCGTTGTGATTATTATTGGAGAACTGATTGTAGTTTCTACATTTTTCTCAGAGAAATAATTAATTTATGACTTGAACAGGTGTAGTAATTGAATTTACAATGAGTCCAGGCTTTGCAATGCAGTATAAATCAATGAGCCGGAAATGTATCCCTTACCTTTAAACTCCCTGGTTTCAGAAATCCTCAAAAACTGTGCTAAAGATACCATGTTTTATTGTAACCTCAATTGAAATGTCACAGAGTGAATCAGAACTGCATAAGAAATGTCTCCACAGTTTACTGAATACAAGTATGGAATAATTTCCGTACTGAAATTGTCTCTCAGAAGATAAACCTACATTCATGTTTAGAGCTGAGAATGATGTTAACATTTTGAAGACTCGTCTAGACTTGGTGAATTCTTGTAGCTTGACTGTGGTGGCACTCTAATGTTGTGTCATTTTTGACAGCAACTATAACATCTATAAAAACCGTGTATAGTCTCTGAAGGCGTGCTGATCAGAGAGGGATGAGAAATGCATCTGTCGTACACTGTAAAAAAAAAAAACTGAGAATTTTCTGTTAGATTTACGGACATTTCCTTCAACATTAAAATGGAAAATTCTGTAGATTTACATTTTCTTCTTTTTCAAAAAAATGATAGCATAGGCTTATCTTTAGTAGCAAATAAATTCCAGCACAATATACACAAACTTAGCATGGTTTAATTTTACCTCATGTAAACACTCTTAAAAGTGTGTTCAGTAGCTTTTATTTGCCTTTAACAGGTGAAGAAAATATTATTATGACATTAGTTCATTTAAGAATGTGTAAAGCACCATTGAAAATTCTTGTATTGTGGAAAACTATTTAGTGTTAAACAGCAACAGGCAGAAAAAAGAAAACATGCAGGTACTTGTACAATATTTGGCACCAAATAGTGGTCACAAATACACTTCACTGTGAAACAGTCAAGATTCAACACATTTTCAGATACATGGGGAAAAAAAGATATACAAATACAGGGCTGTCATTAATAACAATTGCTACAGACTTAGTCAATAGTCAAGTGAAATGTCATTTAATAAGGACAGTTCACCCAATTTTTTTGGCATATTTTACATATTGCATTGCCATTTTGCATTTTACATTTCAGATTGAATTTTGCTAACCATATGCTTCCTTAAATAAAAACTGCAGCGATAATAAACAAAACAGAATACAAACCCATGATAAGAATGCAGGGGGGTGCTTGGGATGCACAATACAGCAGCAATAACGACCTGTCATTAGAAAAGAAAAGAAACACCATGAATGTCATGAACTGCTGTCCCTTTAAAGCATGACTCACATCGATGCACATCTGACACAGCCCAACTCTTTACATCAGTCAAGACATTTTAACTTATTTAAGACTGTCACAAGGCAAAAATGGTCATTTTGACATAATTTTGTGTGCTTTTGTCCATGCAAGTGCGAGAGAAATCGTGATGCGTTACTGACGCGCTGTCTGTGTCACGGTTCATGGGTTCCCGGTCCCGTCCTCACCGTGTCTTGTCTGTATGCGTGTGCGTATGTGTGAGCAGGTGTCTGTGGGTGTGTGTGATTGAGGCTAATTCGCTCCAGCTGAGAGTCATCACCATTGGGCTATATCAGTTCCTGTCACGCTCTCCTCTTGTCAGATCCTTGCAGTTTGCGGTCGGCGTTTACGAGGCGTTTCTGGTTCCTGGTTTCCGCGATTCCTGAGCCCTGCTGCTTTCCTAGACTCCGATCGCCGGAGACTCGTCCTGCCCATTGCTTCCCTGCGCTACCCGCCTCAGCCCCTCACGGAAAGCTCCGTTTCTGCCTATGGAAAGCTCCGCTTCTCACGGAGCTCCGCTTCTGCCTCACGGAAAGCTCCGCGTCTGCCTCACGGAAGCTCCGCCCCTCTGCCTCACGGAAAGCTCCGTTTAGTTTCTCGCTGTGTATTACTTCTTGTAATAAACTCTCTTTTTCCGCAAACTGAATCCTCCGTCTTCATTGTGACAGAAGGATCTGACCAATCTTCATGGATTCAGCGGAGACTCGTGGTTTGCAGGAACTGTTAGCCGGCAACAACGCTCGTATGGATCTCCAGGAGGAGAAAATGTCGAACACCGGGCGAGCTGTGCAGGCGTTAGTAGCGCAGGTGTCCGAGCTCACAACCCAGGTACAGTTATTAAGATCACCCGCTGCGCCACCCACACCGCCTAGCTTTTCCATCCCGGGAACCAAAGCCCTCAGCACGAACCTAGACTCCCTGCACCGGAGATGTATGCGGAGATCCTAATCTCTGTAGGCGTTTCTGACGAAGTGTTCTCTGTTTTTCGCTCCAGCCACTGGCGTTTGCCACAGAAGTTTCCAGAGTGGCACTAGTGCTACGTTGCTGTCAGGAAGGGCAGCATTGTGGGGAACGGTGTGGGAGAATCGCCATCCCTGTTGTTCCTCGTTCCACTCACTTTCTCAGGAGATGAGGAGGGTGTTCGATCGCCGCTGGTCGGGCGCGAGGCAGCAGCGCATGCTGGCCGATCTCCGCCAGGGGGAGCAGTCCGTTTCTGACTATTCCATCCAGTTCAGGACCCTGGCGGCAGAGTGTGAGTGGAACGAGAAGGCGCAGTGGGACATGTTCCTGCATGGGCTGGCCGACCGTATCCATCAAGAGATTGATGTGGTGGAGTTACCTCTCGGATTGGACGAACTTGTGGATTTGGCCTTACGCGTGGATGCACGGCTTCAGCAACGCGATCTTCGCGGTCGACGCAAGTTAACACCGAGATATCCTTTCTTCGACACCGGCGATACGGTCGGTCACTCGTCGGTTGACGAACCCATGCAGGTGGGTAGAGCTCGGCCTCCCGGGAGGAGAGAGATCCGGAGGACGAGGGACTATGTTTATACTGTGGCGCGGCTGGCCATTTCCTGGTGAAGTGCCCGTAAAGACCAGGCCCGACAGTAGGTCTGAGGCTACTGTCGGGCGGGTATCTCTCAACAAAGCCTCATCCACCACCCTCCTCCCGGTGAGGTTGCAATGGGCGGCCGAGCGACATGAGGGACGGCGCTGCTAGACTCGGAGCCGAGGGTAACCTGCTGGACATTTCCTGGCCCAACTCCTTCACATTCCCTTGGTTCCCTCCGTCACAAGATCTCTGTCAGCGCCCTTAATGGACAGTCACTTCCTCCGATCAGTCTCTCCACGGTACCCATCACCCTCGTCACCTCAGGCAACCACTCAGAGACCATCACGTTCCTCACCCACTCACCCCTGGCCCCGGTGGTGTTGGGTCACCCTGGCTCACACAGCACAATCCTCGGGTGGATTGGGGTCGGCACACCGTGTCGGAGTGGAGTCGAGCCTGCTATGCCTCTTGTCTTGTGTCTGCTGGTTTTTCTGTGTGTGATTCTGTGTTGCAGGAGGAGATGGGGAACCTGTCTAACGTGCCCGAGGAGTATCTCGACCTGAAGGAGGTGTTCAGTAAGTCCAGGGCCGCTTCTCTCCTCCTCATCGCCCCTACGACTGTGCTATAGACTTAGTACCAGGTATGTCTCCGCCTAAGGGCAGATTATACTCGCTTTCTGTTCCGGAAAGGGAGGCCATGGAGAAATATATTTCTGATTCTCTGACAGCCGGGTTCATCCGCCTCTTCTTCTCCAGCGGGGCAGGATTTTTTTGTCGCGAAGAAGGATGGTTCTCTGCGACCTTGTATTGACTACCGGGCTTGAACAACATCACGGTAAAGAATACCTATCCTTTGCCGTTGATGTCTTCAGCCTTCGAGAGGTTGCAGGAGCATCCATCTTCACTAAGTTAGATCTTAGAAACGCTTATCATTTGGTTCGCATAAGAGAGGGGATGAGTGGAAGACCGCGTTTAATACCCCCAGAGGGCATTTTGAATATTTGGTTATGCCTTCGGGCTCTCTAACTCTCCAGCGGTCTTCCAGGCACTCGTCAATGACGTGTTGAGAGATATGGTCGATCAGTTCATATATGTCTACCTGGATGACATATTGATTTTTCTTCTTCTCTCCAGGAACATGTTCAACACGTCAGGCGAGTGCTCCAGAGGTTGTTAGAGAATGGGCTTTTGTCAAGGCGGAGAAGTGCGCGTTCCATGCACAGTCGGTTCCTTTCCTGGGTTTCATAGTGTCGCCGGAGGGGTTCGCATGGATCCTGACAGGGTTAAGGCTGTGGTAAATTGGCCAACCCCTGATTCCCGCAAGGCCCTGCTGAGGTTTCTGGGGTTCGCTAATTTTACCGGCGTTTATTCGCAATTTCAGCCAACTAGCTCCTCTGACTGCCTTGACCTCCACCAAGATGACGCGTTCAGGTGGTCGAATGCAGCCGAGGCCGCATTTACCAAACTCAGAGGCCGCCGTTTCGGCTCCCATTCTCCGGGCCCCTGATCCCACACGCCAGTTCGTGGTGGAGGTCGACGCGTCAGAGGTGGGGTAGGTGCAGTGCTATCCCAACGGGCCACCTCGGACGACAAAGTGCATCCCTGCGCGCTTTTTCCCATCGACTGTCTCCTGCCGAACGCAATTACGACATCGGTAACAGAGAGTTGCTGGCCGTCAAGCTAGCGTTGGAAGAATGGCGTCACTGGTTAGAGGGTTCGGGGTTCCTTTCATAGTTTGGACCGACCATAAGAATCTTGAATATATTCAGTCCGCCAAACGTCTTAACTCCAGGCAGGCTCGTTGGGCACTATTTTTCGGACGTTTGATTTTTCCATCTCCTATCGGCCGGGTTCTAAGAACATCAAGCCCGATGCCTTGTCACGCATTTTTGACATTTCGGACCGCCCGGTGTCTCGAGTGCATTATACCTGAGAGATTGGTTGTCTCTGCAGTCACTTGGGAGATCGAATCGAAGGTCCGCACGGCCTGGAAGGGGTAACGCCTCCGCCTGGATGCCCAACGGGCCGGTTGTTTGTGCCGGAGGGTTACGGTCCAACGTCATCCAATGGGGTCACTGTTCCAACGTGGCTTGTCATCCAGGAATCGGTCGCACCATGTTTTTGATTAAACAACGATTCTGGTGGCGGGCCATGGCTCGCGATATCCGAGAGTTTGTTTTGGCCTGCTCAGTCTGTGCTCGGGTAAGACTTCCAATCGACCTCCAGAGGGGTTACTTCAGCCGCTGTCAGTCCCTTCGAGACCCTGGTCCCATATCGCGCTAGATTTCGTTACTGCCCTCCCACCCTCCCTGGGTAATACGGTTGTTTTAACCGTAGTGGACCGGTTCTCGGCGGCCCATTTTATTCCCTTGCCCAAATTGCCCTCAGCCAAGGAGACAGCGGCTACGGTAGTTGATCACGCCTTTCGCATTCATGGCCTCCCGGCAGACGTGGTTTCCGACAGGGGTCCCCAATTCGTGTCCAAGTTTTGGAGAGAGTTTTGTCGACTACTGGGGCGACTGTGAGTTTGTCTTCTGGGTTTCACCCTCAGACCAACGGTCAGACTGAGCGGGCCAACCAGGATCTCGAGAGGGTGTTGCGATGTTTGGTCACTCAGAACCCCACTTCCTGGTGTCAGCAACTTTCATGGGTTGAGTACGCTCACAACTCGTTACAGGTGTCGCCCACGGGCCTTCGCCCGTTTGAGTGTAGTTTAGGTTACCAGCCACCTCTTTTCCCTAGTATGGAATCCGAGTCGCGGTCCCTCTGCTCACGCCTTCGTCCAGAGGTGTCACCGTACCTGGGCGAGAGCCGAGACTCTCCTCCGGGTGGGGGCGTGCACCAAGGCTAAGGCTGATCGCCACCGGTCGAAGCCTCCAGTCGTCGTTGGTCAAAAGTGTGGCTTTCTACCCAGAACATTCCGCTCCGATCCGTGTGTAATAAGTTGGCTCCCAAATTTATTGGCCCGTTTCCTGTCACTAAAATTATTAGTCCGGTGACAGTCCGCCTCAAACTCCCTCCTGCGTACAGGAGAATTCATCCCGCCTTCCATGTATCCAAAATTAAACCCGTTTTGGTCTCCCTTAATCCGCCTACTCCGGTTCCTCCCCGCCGCGACTGTAGATGGGGAACCCACCTATTCGGTCAATCGCATTCTGGACTCGAGGCGGAGGGGACGAGGTTTTCAATACTTGGTGGACTGGGAAGGTTACGGTCCGGAGGAGAGAAGTTGGGTTCCGGCCAGGGACATATTGGATCACTCCTTATTGATGATTACAATCAACAGGTAAGGTCGGCTGGGAGCGCCGAGAGGCGCTCTAGAGGGGGTACTGTCACGGTTCATGGGTTCCCGGTCCCGTCCTCACCGTGTCTTGTCTGTGCGTGTGCGTATGTGTGAGCAGGTGTCTGTGGGTGTGTGTGATTGAGGCTAATTCGCTCCAGCTGAGAGTCATCACCATTGGGCTATATCAGTTCCTGTCACGCTCTCCCTCTTGTCAGATCCTTGCTCGGCGTTTACGAGGCGTTTCTGGTTCCTGGTTTCCGCGATTCCTGAGCCCTGCTGCTTTCCTAGACTCCGATCGCCGGAGACTCGCCTGCCCATTGCTTCCCGCGCTACCCGCCTCAGCCCCTACGGAAAGCTCCGTTTCTGCCCACGGAAAGCTCCGTTTCTGCCCACGGAAAGCTCCGTTTCTGCCTCACGGAAAGCTCCGCTTCTGCCTCACGGAGCTCCGCTTCTGCTCACGGAAAGCTCCGCGTCTGCCTCACGGAAGCTCCGCCTCTGCCTCGGGAAAGCTCCGTTTAGTTTCTCGCTGTGTATTACTTCTTGTAATAAACTCTCTTTTCATAACTGAATCCTCCGCCTTCATTGTGACAGTCTGAAGCGGCATCATCAGCGCATGCATCACGATGTGTGTGTGCGTCACAGACAGCTTGCCAGTAACGTTACCGAATTTACTTCTCGAGTGTGTATGTGTTTAACATAAACGAGACAATTAGATCTAATCACTAGATTCGTTTAAGAGCAGATTAATTAATAAATGAAACAATGCTGTGTTTGAATGAAGATGTGCAGCAGCTCAATTGGGAGTTTATTTGAAACTATTTTAGTTGACGAAATAAAGCAAAATCATGCAATACTATTATATTCAGACAATATAAATCACTAAATATTAACTTTTGTTTATTGAAATCACTCATTGATCTTATATGCCAACAATCCCCTGCTGTTACAGTTAAGTTAATGACAATGTATGGAGGAAAGCCGAGCGAAAGTAACAAAGTGATTTTCTTAGAGACCTGATTACATTTGCATTCCAAGCTATGACAGCACGTTCAGCACGCACGCAACCCTTGACGAAACTGCCAAAGATCACGTGATTTCGCATCGCTTCCTGGTTCAGTCCGGAAAACAGTTTTTGAGTATGGTAAGTAAAATACTGAAGCTGTACTTTTTTCTAATTACAATTTGTGCTTCAATTTGTGCTTCTACTTGTGTCACAGTGATGATCAATCAACATGTTATTTAGTGCTGTAACACATCCTAAAGTTTGCCTCGTCAGAGTATTTTAGTTAAAAAGTTAATCGGGTTTAAATGTCAGGAGTTTCTGTTGGGACGAAAGTAACACCCGTTACTTTTGTCCCGCTGCTAATGTGTTGACTTTCCTGGTGTTGCAGAATTTATTAAATCATGTTTATTATATACTGTCATACTGTTGAAAACATGTTTTACAAAATGAATTGACATTGCCAATAAACAAATCTAAACAATTCAAGTTTGTTCTGTCAGGTTATTTTTGATGAAACTATAAATGTAAAAATGCAATTTAATATTTTTTTCCAAAGATAAAGGGCAAAATATCTTTGCAGTTACATATTAACAAGGTCATAATCAGGTACATTTAATAAAAATAAAAAATACAAGTAACACAAAAAATCAAGCTTGTATTGTTGTGTTACTTTTGACCAACCTGTGCTACTTTTGTTCCAACAGACAGGGTCAAAAGTAACAATGTACAACTTATGTTCAAAGTGAAATTATACGTCGTTTTTACATTTGTAAAAATACCACTTGGTATTGATAGACCACACTTGTACGTTATTGACCATAGCAAAAATATATCTCTGTCTAAAACATTATCTTTTAAAATGATGTTTTTCTGAAGATTGGTACTTTCGCCCCTGCTCTCCCCTACTCTACCACGTACCAGGCAATGTTACGATAGCATCGGCCTCGTTTTCTGTTCCACGTAGGATAGTATCAGCCTTCTGGCTCATTTTCTGTCGTTGTCGTTTCTATAATGCTAGCGTTCCTGTCATCTGTTTGCAGCAGCAGCTTCAGGGACAGGCTTACGAAAACACTGAAAGGGTGTAGTTAATTTCAGATCTCCTTTAGTTAATCTCAAGCTTAACAATAGTCGTTAACAGAAATACGGAGTAATTATCAGAAAGAAGATGCTTCGCAACACAGACTGGGTGAATTTATGAATGAACAAAGGTCTGTCACAAAATGATGCTGTTATGTATCCGCATGCTTTTTTAAGTGGGTATACGCAAATCCTTGACCTTCCCTATTGGATATACAGCGTATACCTGCATATCACGTAGACTACACCACTGGTCTTATATGATATTTATGCTTGACTGAGCCCAGCCAATTCTTTTCTGTCTCCCTCTCTTCCTCTTAGTGAAGTACAGACTCAGTTCACATTTCATACATGCTCTTAAATGATTTAAAAACATTGTTCTGCTATTGACATTTTTTTCTTGTCCAAATCCAGTTCAAGGATCCTTTGCAGCCATGTCTTTTGTTTAATTAACAAGTTAATTGGCTTGTTTCCATGCATTATCCAAACCGTCATCACATTTAAAAGTGACTGAATTGATGCACATTATATAGGCATCTACTTTCTGTTATGCATTAGTGCTTGATCCATATGATAAATAAAGGGAATTTTGAGTTGCTGTATTGCATAGTTATTTTAATTTTAGGACAAATAAAAAACTGCATGTTTACAATCAATGCCTGGAATGGGCCAATACACAGCAGTACAGAGGGTTTCATTCACTCTAAAAATCTGTTCAATGGTTAAAAATAAATTTTCTGCCATTACTTTATAAATGAAGCTTACAGACATTTAATTTAACTCTAAACACAAATATGGAACAATAAATATGGAAAATTCCCACAGTAGATTGGGCCCAACTTTTTTATGTATGTACTGTAACATTTACAGGTACAAAACATATGACAAGTGGCAACACTTAATTTTAAGGACCTAGTCTCACTATTAACTAGCTTGCATATTACTATCATCTTGGCTGTTTATTAGTACTTATACAGCACATATTAATAATGTATTCTGCATGACCATATTTTAGATCCTTAACCCACCCCATAACTTAACAACTACCTTACTTAACTATTAATAAGCAACAAATTAGGATATTATTGAGGCATAAGTAATAGTTGATAGTTAACAGTGAAAATTGGACCTTAAAATAAAAAGTAACCAAACCATGTACCATATGGATGTTCTGGCAAATGAAGACAAATATTATTACCTATTTACAGCTCTCTCTATATATATATATATATATATATATATATACATACACAATTCAAAATATTTACATATCTTTTATAATTTACATATCTTTTGTAAATGTATCTGTAAAGTTTAAAAAAATTGTCAGTAGGGTTTAACAAATGAGATTGAAAACATATTCTCCTTAAACAAAAATACAATACTGATAATTCAATATTTATAAAAAGGATGTGCAAATATGTACATCTATGAAGTAGTTTAGATGTAAATAATTGAACAAACCAGCTGTGGATGTTAGATATCATTCCCGAGGTAAATGTAACATTAGGTGATATTACATAATTTACATATTTCAGCTGTTGATCCACCGATTGTGTGATTCCATGAGAGATGCTACATGTCAGCCAGTTGGACAGCATATTTCAACAACCTCTGATGTTCATATTTTTCTTGTTATAATGTGTAAAAATTAGGAAAGCTGATCGGAGAGAAAGTGCTGTGCCATGGTCCCATTTCAACTGACTATCCTGCTTTGATAGATAAGACTAAATCGGCAGGTGATTTGTCACTGCATTAAAGAACATTACAATATTTATTCCTTTAATTTTTTTATGAAAGTGACATAGTTTGATAGTTTATTATCATTATTATTTTGCCTGACACACATATGGATGATATATAGCTAATCATCATATTATTGTTGCTATGAAACAACTGCCCACAGACCCCTCCATCCCCCAAATATCATATTAAAAGAAGACAGAGAATTAAAAAATACAAAAGGCTGAGATGTGTGTAGATGTATTTTAGAACCAGGCAGTTAGTTAAATGAGGCATATTGGGGACATTTGTGAAAGGATAGGCAGGAGGCACAATGATGGTGATGATGGCCATCTTCTTCAGAGTCAAGTTTTGTTTGACAGCAGAACAAGGGTAAGAAAAGGGCCACTTTATCTGGATAAGTGCACATGATTTTATGTTATATGACTACAGTACAAAGCTTTGTGAGTTTCATCTCTACGACTCTTGATTTTCAGTTTAACCATCACCTTACCAGCAGAACTCTGGATTCTGCTGCCTTCCAGTTATGTACACAGTAAATACAGTGTTAAATCAACACTGCTTGGTGTACATATGGAGCTGGTTCCCATATGTACAACAAGCAGTGTTGATTTAACACTGTGGGATTTACTGTGTAAGTAATAAAAGTGTAATAATACAAATGTATAATTTCTGTCAGACCACTATAATCAAAGATGATTGACAATTAGCATATATGTGTTCCTGTGGCTCAGTGGTTAGAGCATTGCATTAGCAACGCAAAGGTTGTGGGTTCGATTCCCATGGAACACACATACTGACAATACAAATGTATAGCCTGAATGCACCGTAAGTCGCTTTGGATAAAAGCGTCTGCTAAATGCATAAATGTAAATGTATATAGTTTGGATTGGCGGTATGGTTCTGTTCTGGGCAAGAACTCCCTGTGCATCAATGCAGCCTAGCATGGATGAGAGCAGGGAGAGTAGTGAAAAACCTTAAAAAACAAAACCATATGCTGATATGCCCCAACACAAACTGATAGTAAAATCTAAATGCCTTAAAGCAAAAGATTGTTGCCCTTAACCAATACCAAAACAAATATTTTGCAAAAACCACATAACCTATAGCATCAAGCATATTGTCTTCAACATATGACCCAATGAATGTTGCCAATACCTTAAAGCTTAAGCGATATGTTCACAATAACACCAAATAGGCTAAACAACATTTCCAATTTAACTACAGCTTTAAGAACATGCATATTCCAAATAGCAACCGGAATGCTCCGGAACAATAAAGACCAGGCAGCTTAAGAACAAGCATGTTCACAATAAAACTACTATTATTATGATTATAAAGATACAACATTTTTTTGTTGATACAATTTTTTAATGTTTTCAAATGTATTTTCGTTCATCAAGGCTGCGTTTATTTTGTCAAAAAATACAGCACGTTAAGTTTTTATTTGAAATGTAAATACATTTTTGGTTTCAAAGCTGAAATTTCAGCGTCATTACTTCCGTCTTCAGTGTCAAATTATCCTTTAAAAATCATTCTAACATGCTGAGTTGCTGCTCAAGAAACATTTCTGATTATCGTCTATGTTGAAAACAGTTGTGCTGCTTCATATTTTTGTGCAAACCATGATAGATTTTAGTTTTCGGGATTATTTGATGAATAGAACACTAAAATAGAACAGCATTTATTTGAAATAAAAAGCTATTATAACATTGTCAATGTGTTCATTGTGTGTTTTTTTCTGTATTTGGGTAGGCTATTTATTTATTTCAAAATTAAAAAAAAGTATTACACACACACACGCACACGCACACACACACACAGACACACACACACACACACACACACACACACACACACATACACACACAAAACCATACATTACATGGGAACAAACCCATGGAAATCTCTCCAGGTATTGTAAAACTCTTAGTTGTTAAACATGACAAAAGCTTTATGTCTGCAGGCTCAGCAAATGCTAAAGCCTGTTTTGGCTACAGACAATTAATTTACATAGTAAAAGAGCCTGATACTACAGCAAGTGTTCACCATTAATTATGCCCAACATGATTAAATATTTCAAAAGATGAAACAAAGACCTACCCTTCCTGTAGCAGCTGCATTGGTGCTTATATTGTGAGGAATGATGCTTGAACCAGAGCAAGCATCTCTTATCACCTGATTCTAATGCTGTGCGGTGTAGTTCTATGCCCTTGGCTAAATGTAGAGTGTAAAGAGGAACCAATCCTGAGTGGCTGGCCTGATAAGAGCCAACTCACTCGCTCACTCTTAGTCAGGGATTCACAGTCTCTCCCAAGAGCTTTCTGTTCAGAGGACTCAAATGAAACACATCATTAATGAAGGTTAGTGCCAAGGGCATGCTTTGTGTTGATTATTTTAAAACCCTGTCTTTAATCGCAGACTCGTCCCGACTGTAACCCGCCATGCTATTATCCCAGTTTGTCGTGTGATGTATAAAATGGCCTAATGGATGTACGGAAAAGCATGTTTGCTTTGCAGAGTTAACTGAGAGCAGAAAAAAAAGTCAGAAGTTTGCAGTGTATCATGAGACTGTAGGTTGGTGTGTTTTCTCTTAAGTTTGACATTCTGCTCTGTTTCCATCAGCTCTCTGACCCGACTGACCCCACCGGAGGCTGTTTCTCAGTCGATGCTGGTTGAGATTGAGAGCCCCTCTAGGACTCCATCATCTGAAAGCACTACCATTCATGAATTTACACAGTGTCTGCACATGCTGCTTAGCAGCAGGGGTGGGGGATATACCAGTTGAAAGAGTAAACCAATAGAATTGAACCGGCTAACAAGCAATGTCAACCGGTAGAATTGAAAAATATTTTGTTGTTGTGCACCATGCCATAGAGAATAATGATTCTAATCATTTTGCATTCAGGTTTAATGCATGGCAATCAGGCTGAGTACATTATATTAGTATATTCCGTAATTATAGAGTAAAATCTGTATAAATCATGCAATATTTCTAGATATTATCTTTTGTTAATATAGTTCCGTCTCCAGTATGCCATGAAAGACTTCATTCAAAACAAGAAAGAAGGAAAATTAAACTAAGAAAAAAGAGAGAATTTGCTCATTACAATTGTATTTTTTTTTTATTATTCATTAAATGTGTTTAGTTTTGTTCAATTTATTACATTGATATGTACTTGACAACTCAAATGATCAATCAAAAGGAAATAGCTAGATAGATAGATAGATAGATAGATAGATAGATAGATTTTGTATGATATAAATTCTATGGTAATTCACAGTCTTTACTTTACTTGAAAACATAGTGGTATTTCACAGTAAAATTAAATATAATGCAATGTTAAATAATTTACAATTTGTCACTGCATATGGTAAGTTAACAACATTGTATGTTTTAACTTTTGTTTTTTATGGAAGCCCATTTTGCAACTTTTTGAAAAAATTCTGATTTTTTTTATTGTGGGTTTTCTGAGAATTGCTTGATATAAACCCATCATTCTGACTTGTTTCCCTCACAATTTCTCACAATTGACCCATTACAAAGACCTGCCTCCTTTAGTTACTGTTCCTATATACAACAAGCCATGCCGCTCTCACACCACACATGTTCTCACGCAGTGAACAATACATCGCGGCGCAGAGGAAACTGACAACACGATGACAGACAAGACAGAGCAAGTTACATCTGGTATGATACAAAGTCTCAGCTTTCAAATGTTGACTTTTTTAAGAACTTCAAACAATAAATAATGTTTTGTGGTTCTTTAATGTCTCGTGACAGATCACTTTATTACCTCAGTTCAAGTGGCACGTTAACTGAAATGTTTTTTATATGTACTAGTTAAAGCATGAAATAAACATGAATGAACATCAGATGGTATTTTATTTAAACCACGGAAAGACATCGATACACACCATTGTTTAAGTTCAAGTCCACCAATATTACTACTCTCCTGTCCTGTCTGGTTTGTTTGTTGGGCAAAATGGCGAATTCAGCATTATGATTAGTCAGATCGCCTGTCAATCAAACTCCCGAATAGTCAATTGCAAGTTTATACCTCACAATTCTGAAAGTATAATTTTTTTCCCTTAAGAAATTGACTTTCTAACTTGCAATTGTGAGTTTATATCCTGCAATTTTAAGAAAAAAAAGTCTGAATCGCGAGACATAAACTGGCAATTGCGAGAAAAAACAAACTATTTTGATGTCTATTTTGCTGAGAATTTATCTACGGCTATGGCATTTGTTCTAATACGGTTTCTGAGAACACCAGCTGGGATATTTTTTTTCACCACTAGGATAATCAAACCACCAAGTGGTGAACTTTTAAAACGAACCCATTGCCTCTACCAGGGGCGCGTTTGTCCCCTTTATCCATCACTCTCTAGAGGACAAAGGCAGACCCAATGAGTTAAAGAACTGTATGGAGCCGCTTCGTACTTTAAACTTCTCCTCAGCAAGCCTGTCACTCATAACCTTATTATCCCCCAAACAGGCGATTCCCCGAGTGACTCCAGCACAGTTCCCTGACTCTGTGTGGTTGATGTTATTGCTTCAACAGGCACCTGTGAAGAACTCTCGCCTTGAAGCCAAGGAGGCTGCAAAGGCACAACAAGCGTCGATAGATCACTGTTTCCCATTCTGTGCGCTAGTTCTAAAACAGCACACTCCTCCGAATGCACAGAGCGTTCCTCTGAGGTATTTATTTTGATGCCGAATGCATACCGCCATACCAGCCACCCATAAAACATCTTTAAGCAAGCTGTCGCTTCTTTAGAGGGAGAATGCACTCTGTATTTCCTGGAAATGAAAATAAAGCCTGCCTGTGCAACTGAAAACTCATGATGTAATTCTCTAGCGAGCAGAGTTAGATAAAGCATAGAATAGAACAGGAAGTCCCCGATGCCACATTGAAAAAGGTGGAAGTCTTGGAATTATTATCTGCATTTATGCATTTGGCAGATATTTTTATTCAAAGGAATTTACAGTGCATTCAAGGTATACATTTATCGGCGTGTCTATTTTCTCTGGGAATTAAACCCACCAACTCTGTCTGGCTGGTGCAATGCTTTATAACTGTTGAGCTACAGGAGCATTAAGCTTTTGTCATAAAATGTATAAAATGTCCATCAGAATTTTCTTGTATTACAGTACTAAATATTTTTAAGTTTTATTTGCCTTAATAAGGCAACAAAAAATCTGTATTTTTATTCATTTTCCTGTAAAAACATTTACAAATCTTTTACTTGAATATTTACAATATTTAAAATGTCATACTGATTTATTTTCAGTAATATATATATATATATACAGTTTATATATGTATACCTTCAGTTACATTTATTGTTCAAATCCAATTATTGGCCAACTGATGCTTAAAATAAGAAAAACTATTTGGCATGTAGGGTAAGATAACTAATTAATATTTAGTCTTAATGCATCAAATTCTGCTTCTTGCTTATTAGTTTTTGTTTTATGGATTTTTGGATATTGTTGTTGAGAAACCAAGACAAAAACAACAATTTAGAAAATGGTGTTTTGCAGTGAATCAGAACTGATGTTGAGATGTACTACATTTGTGTTAATT
This sequence comes from Gymnocypris eckloni scoliostomus, assembly GCA_027564155.1. Lineage (NCBI taxonomy): Eukaryota > Metazoa > Chordata > Actinopteri > Cypriniformes > Cyprinidae > Gymnocypris > Gymnocypris eckloni. The sequence goes on from CM050424.1 coordinate 31,874,621, forward strand.
TCCAGCCCATTGTCTAATATATGTCAAAAAGGTTGTATCCGTAGGGAACATCTTGTTCATCCATTGATCACCCACTGGTTTGGGATAATGATCATTACCAAGACAAGGTTGACTGGTGCCTGAGCCGGAGGCCATTAGTGTCTCATTTTGGCCTGGAGGTCTAAGCAATGGAAATCTATGAATCCAGTGGACCTCATCTGACTTAAACCAGGAGCTCACTGTGTTCCTGTTCTTTGTCATTTCTGCATCTCAAAAGTGTATGGTATGCATCTTCGCAGGGTAGAAAAAAAAAGTAGGCTCATGCCACATTTGAACAACATTAAACTGTCTGTGCAAATATAGATAAATATCATTTCAGATGCAGCTTTTGTTCCTTCTTTCAATGTAAAATTAAGTTTTATTATTTTTACAAAAAGGCTAGTAGCAGTCTATTCTGTGACTGATTAAACAGACTGGATAAATTGGTTAAATGTAAGTATTCGACATAATAAACAACACAGATACATTTACTTTTATATATATATATATATATATAAATAAATATATATATAGAAATGTCAAAAAAAAAAAAAAAAAAAAACAAGCTCAGCTTTTCTGCTAAGCTTACACCGTCTGTCTTTTTCTCTCTCTTACACATTTGATCAAGAGCTGTGCTCGTATTGGTTCTTCATTAGCAGTCACGCTGCAGGATTGCAACCCAAAATTTCGGACACTGCCAAAAGTCTGTCTGAGGAAAAAGATTAATTACACAGCCAATTAATTAGCCATCGGTGAACATGTCAGACTAAGCCATCCAAGACTGCTGATTTTGCCCTCTGACAAAATAAATATTTTATTATGCCCAATGTTTATTGCAGACAGCAAAGTTGTGGCAAAACTTCAAGTGTGCACCTAGGTTCAGAGGAAGTGGATTCTGCAGCAGCGTGGCAAAGCCACCAGAAGAGGGCTCTACATGTCAGCAAACAGTCTCTCTCTGGATAAACAGATTATTTTCTTTCCCGAGGGCACCTTCATCATCACCCTCCTCCTCCTGCACTGGGCAGAGCAGATCCAGTATTAACAGGCAGGGCCAAGGGTGCAATTCCTTTGAATATTTCAATGTACCGCTGGTAGAATGGAGGCCCCGTGTCCTGAGAGGTGAAATAGAGGCGAGAGGTATGGAATCGATACAGTGAATTGATGCATAAGTTAAAAAAAAGACACAAAAATACATTGCCGGAAGGTGTGAAAAATGCTTGAATAGAAGATCTCAGAGCGCACTCTCGTTTGCTGGTTGATTTATGGTGTAGAATTCAAGAGAACTGGCAGATAGAGCGGCACAAATTCAGCCAAAGTTTCTTCATTTAAGGTGGGTTCGTTTGACAAAACCTCATAAATCTTTTCTCAGAAACTCTCTGGTAGGTTTATCATGTGTTCTAGCTTGTTAATGCTAGTTACATTTAAATATCCTATTGGATTTACAACAAAAACGAAGGCTGTTTTTTGACAGAAATGAATTCATCTGAATTTTAAATTGAATTTTAAAATGTTTTATTTTAATTTTATTTTTGTATTTATGTGTGTGTGTGTCTTTATGTGTTTTTGAATACAGTCTCCTTTGCTTTGCTCTTTTATTTTTTATTTACAGTGGTTTAATTTCAGATATCGGTTTAATAAGTGAAAGATATAACAATGTAAAACAAAATAGAAAGACTAAGGACATTTTTGCAACTGTTTGATTGATTTATGTTTTAAAGTATAGATAAATAACTAAATAAAATGTGGTAAATTGGGGTTGGTTAGCTTTATTTAGTGTTTTTTCGAAAGTCTCAGAAAACAGTAATAACAGTAGTGTTGTTAAATATTTATCTTTTGTTTTTAAATATTTGTTTTTATATTTATCTTATAGTTCTTTGTCCCATTGCTGTGTGTGAAATTCCAAATTAACAGAATTAAATGAATCCTAAATTCTACTTCATGGTTCAGAAATAAACTGTCGTTTGACCGTATGCAATGACCCAACGTGAAAAACGAAGCAACGCCCGAGACCTACCCCAGAATTATTGCATGGCGTTTCCTTACATAGTAGGAAAGTGCTCGGGGAAAGATCTGCCATTGACCCAAGCATGGCAGAGATAATTTATTAGATCACGAGGTGCAGAGAGGAGGGAGTCTCACAAGTTAATTGGCCTCCATCTCAGAAACATCCAACGCTGGGTGGCTCGCTTTAAGGACCTAGCTCAAAACCTGAGGCGAAATTCAAAGCTCTCGGATTTAAAGGGAATATATATCCTAAGAGCAGAGTGGGTGGGGGACAGATGAGGGCGTATAGGCATGGATAGTGGGGATCAATAATTCATAAGACCTCTTGTTATTAGGGGTCTCTTGACAGTCTCGCTGGTGCTCATAGGCGTCTGCGCTGGATGAGAGGCATCTGGAAGGGCAGTGTACAGAATCCCATTGCTTTCCTCTTTGCATACTTCTTGCTTTTTCATTCATGATCACAGAAAAAACAAACCCATGATTTATGTATCCTAGCATAACAACGAGCCCTGGTCTGGAGCCCACCGTTTATAAAGGTTGTTTCTATTACCACACACAGCTTCTGGATTACAATGAGAGCAAGACAACCATGTGCTTTGTAACATGTAGTTTCACGTTCTTGTGGTCCAAAGCGAGAGGGGATAGATGCTTTCTAATAGTATGTAATTAGGCTTCAGCTCTTTGAATGCTATGCAATTTTCTCTAGGTGATTATTCCAGTCTCTCTTTAAACAGCCCTAAACATTAGCGATATGTGTTTGAGGAGTTTGTACGGTGTCCTAACAGTTTCTATACCGTTACCGTCAGAGCCGTCTGGAATCAGAGAGAGCATCAATGCTTACTAAAAAGAGGATTTCATTTGTATTCATAAAGTACAAGCACACATCAGTACATGCTGACAGCATGTAAACAAACATCATTTTATGCAGAAACCATTTATAGATGTTTAAAACATACAGTTTAATACTCATGCCAAAAAGCAGAAACTTTGAACTTTTTAATTTCAATATCATATTTTGTACCAGGGTTAGTATAAAACTAAAACCAAAAACCATTGAAAATTTTGTAATTTGAAACAAAATAAAGATGAACCTAATTAAATAACATTCATATTTATTTATTTACTTATTTTTTTCTCATTTTCATTTAGTTTAACTTATTTTACTAAATTAAATACAACTAAAGAAAAATACTGACATAAAACTGAAACTGAAATAAAACAAAATCAAATGCAACAAAACATATTGTCTAGGTTACGTCTGCAACCCCGTTCTGATGGAGGAACGGAGACGTTATGTCGTCGGACGACATAAGGGATTTACTTGGAAGCCCGATCATCTCTGACTCAAGAGAAACGCCAATTAAATTGGCTAGTGGATTTTGCATACCTGAGCCACTCCCCATGCATAAGGGTATAAAAAGGCGACAGGTGATTCCACTGATTAGGTTTTACGCTGAGGAGCGAAACAAGTCCCTGGCAACCAGCGATGGTTCAAGATTGTGGCATGGGGATATCGTCTCCGTTCCCTCCATCAGGAACGGAGGTTATGTACGTAACCTAGACGTTCCCTTTCTGTCAGTCACTACGAGTTATGTCGTGGCGACATAGGGGTCCTATGGAAAGCGCCACAAGCTGAACCCCGTCACAACCTTGTGGCATGCAGATGTTGACAAGGGCGTGACAGACAAATGCCATTTACATTTATGCATTTAGCAGGCGCTTTTATCCAAAGCGACTTACAGTGCATTCAGGCTATACATTTCTACTGTCAGTATGTGTTTCCTGGGAATCGAACCCACAACCTTTGCGCTGCTAACGCAATGCTCTAACCACAGGAACACACTCTTGCCATGCAAGAGGTTGCAACCTTCCTACCGCCCCAGCGCAAATTTGCTAACCTTGGTGCCCACCGGGACCACTGAGTACATCGCTGCTGGAGATAGCCAAGCCGCTGTTCCTTTCCCCATGGAAATCGGAAGGGATTTCGACCTTCTGTGAAAGACGGCTTCAGGTCTTTCCTATTTGTGGTTACAGCTTGCTGTAACAGCAGGGAAGCGAGCCTTCTGAAGAAGGGCGCTACGGAGGCCACATCTTGCCCGAAGGGAGGTAACATGTGGAGACACTGATATGGACTGGCCCAGGCTTGGGGCAGTACTACATATGACTGGACTCTGGGGCAGATCCTACCTAGAAGTAGGGAGGAGGGCAGACAAAGAGCTGCTCAGAGCTTCTAAAGCTCCGGGTGCGGTCCACATATATGCGCAATGCTCTTAAGGGACACAGCAACGCTAAGGCTGGATCTGCCTCCTCCGAGGGCAGTGCTTGCAGGTTCACCACCTGATCGCGGAAGGGCGTGGTGGGAACCTTGGGCACGTATCCAGGCCGGGGTCTCAAGACAACATGAGAGTAGACCGGCCCGAACACAAGACACTCTTCGCTTACCGAAAATGCCTGGAGGTCCCCGACCCGTTTGATGGAAGTGAGCGTGGTCAGGAACGCTGTCTTAAGAGACAGGAACTTCAGCTCGACTGAGTCCAGCGGCTCAAAGGGGCCCCTCTGAATTGAACTGCTGGGCAAAGCCCTCGACGGTGTCGCCGAACAGCCCCGCCTGGGAGATGGGGGCGTCGAGAAAGCGTGCCTTGTCAACGTACTTCATCTCTGCCAGGTTGAGCCAGGTGCCCCACAGTCGGCTGCCCACTGCTCCAACTTGGATGGGTTGAATGCAGAGAACACATTTCACTGCTCATTTTTAGATTGTGATTGTGATTAGATTGTGTATGTGACAAATAAAGCTCATCCTCATCGAACCAAATATCCACCAATATGAAATACGTGTTTAACTCAATTACTGATCTGTGTTGTATTGACACAATGGCTTCAACCAGTAAAATGACACAGAGCAGAATGAAACTATGTGAATGTCCATTCAGGTAAGTACAATAAAATAAATCACAGACTTGTAAAGTTACTCATGCGTAAAAGGCTTTATGTTTTAGATACACATTCATGGTGTACGTTCCACTCTGTCCAAATGTACAAAACTGTACAGAAGCTGCCAGAAGCACGCAAAAGCTGGGAATACAAATGAGATCATAATGTCCCTGATGACTGCGCGCTGCTTAATATCGGTAATGCTAATTCAGTGCACTTCAAATGAGCTCTGCAGGTGTGACTGCTGTGAACGTCCTGTGTTTAGACGGCTTTGTGTGTGACGCAAGATTACAGGATCGCTTCTTTCTGACAGGATGAACGTGTGTCTGTCGTCGAGGAGGAAGGGATGAAGAAGAGGATGAGGAGAAACGTAAGCGAGAGGTGCATCTGGGCAAAGAGAGAGTCCAGCTAAAAATCATAGGAGAAAGGACAGATGAGAAAATTGTATGCAATTATAAATCACTGTAAGTCTCCTTCATAGGTGCAAAATAATCTGTCCCCATCCAAAACTCCCCAAATATAATGATATGTTCAATCCATAAAACACTAATGGTACATCAGTAGCTGTACTGACATTAAATCAAACTCATAATCAACCTGTATGTAATGCCAGATGAGATAAAAGTGAGGCAAAAAACACAAAATTCCCCAAAAATACATGAACTTTCACAGTAGTAATGTAGGCATGCATTCCATTGGAATACAATCGTATGCAAACAATCAGTGCTGAGCAAAAAAAAATAATAATCACAAGCTAATTCTTTAACATCTTTAACTGTGTAATTAGATTACCAGTGGTGGTCAGTAACGAAGTAAAACTTCTTCGTTACTGTACTTAAGTAAATTTTTCAAGCATCTGTACTTTACTGGAGTAGTTTTATTTTGAGTAACTTTTACTTTTACTTCACTACATTCCAAAGCAGAAGATCGTACTTTTTACTTCACTACGTTTCATAAAATATCGTTACTCCTTATAATACATCACGTGCTCCGAGATGCAGAAGCGGTGTCTGATTCATGAACAAACTGATTCTTTTCAATGAACCTGTTCAATCGGTTCGCAAATCGCAACAAACGATTCAATCACGAATTGCAATGATCCGATTGCAGCTGTTCTCGAGTCGAAAACTCACTGATTCAAATGATCCGTTTAGAGCGAGTCTTCTTCAGTGAACTGAACTCACAAGTAAAGAACCGGGAGATCTCGTGAGCGCGCGCTACTGATGCTGTGAAAAGTACGTTACTAATGTCAAATTTTAGGATCAATTATTGTAACTGAAAATAATATTTAGGTCAAAACTGTCAGTTGTTTGTGAACTAAATCTGCTGTAAAGGGTGATCTATTTAAGCCCACTGAAATGCTTGAATGCAGACAGATCAACATCAGTGTCTCTAACGTTATGTTTTAGGTCAAAAAACAAAACATTAAAATAACACTGATTAAATAAAATAACTCATGCACGTTCATATTCCCGCTGCTGTAACGTTAGCAGTTTTATTAAAATGCTATGCATTTAGACTTATGTGACGTCTGTTTTTATATTGTTTATCAACAGTATACATTTTATATTGTTTAGATCAACTAGCCGAGTAGACAGATATGAATGTTTATTCATAACCATACTGAAAATAAGTAAATATTGTAGCTGATGCTAACTGTCTAGCTAACAAGCTTGCTGGTGCTAAGTTGAGGAAATTTTTAGATATAAAGTCCAAATATCTTTATTCAGCCACCTAGATAGATTCCATCTGAGGGAAAAAGAAAGGATGTGATGTTCAGAACATAGTAACTACAGTAATTATCAGAGTGGGAAGTGATGCCCTCTGGGGGCATTTGGCCAGGGTGTTTTACACCACAGACAAGGTTTGAGAAGAAAAATCATTATGAAAATATAATTATGTTTTCCTTAAAATGTTCTTCCTAATTTCAGGCCTAATTCTCATGTCATATATACTGACGCTCTGCAAAACAACAAGTTCTAAAACACTTTTTCTTACTGGTGAAGATTAGATGGTGAAATCTGTTTTCTCTCAGGTACATGGCAGGGTAAGCTTCACAGTGAACATTACTACATCACTCTCATCAACGTAGTCCATATCAACAAAATATATATCTTGACTCTATATAGTGGTTATTTTGGGAAAAACCCAGGTATTTTGGGCAGTAGGATTATAAAAATATGTGCTAATATAAAATTAAATAAAGTAGTCTGTATAAAATTGCAAAATAAATCTGTCTATCAGTACTTTTTACTTAAGTACATAAACAAGTTGAGTACTTTTGTACTTTCACTCGAGTAAAATTGAAAAAGCAGTACTTTTACTTTTACTGGAGTAATATTTTATTATACGTATCTGTACTTTTACTCAAGTACTTGATCTGTGTACTTTGTCCACCACTGTAGATTACTGTACTAAATACTCTTTCTAGAAAGTATTGCATAATTTATTACTAATTAGTATCCTGTGGCTCAGTGGTAGAGCATTACGTTAGCAGCGCAAAGGTTGTGGGTTCGATTCCCAGTGAACACACATACTGACAAAAATGTATAGCCTGAATGTACTGTGAGTCGCTTTGGATAAAAGCATCTGCTAAATGCGTAAATGTAAATGTAATTACTTTCTAAATCCCATATCAACCTTGACCACAGGAACAATAAAAGGACAGTCATGAAACTGCTATTTTAATTCTTTCAAATAAATAACAGTACAATTGTATACAATTTTCTTTAAACAAGTAATAAAAGGGAGGTGGTTTCAATAAATGTAACATTACGTATAACATTTTGATGTTAAATCCAATATTGTTTTATACAGAAAACTATACTGTAACAATTGTTTATACAGTATTTAATGGAATTACATCAGAAGTAACTGCAATTAAATTACAGAGAAATGAAGAGTGATCCCTTACTTTACAGTAATTAATGACTTAGTAATACATTACATCCAATGCTGATTGCAATATTTAATATCATTGTAGATATTACATTCCTGTTTACTGCTCTTAAAATCATGAAATTAAATTTTATTTGAATTGACTTGACACAATAGTATTCTTTTAAGCAGTAGGTTGTGCAGAAAAAAATACACTTCTCTTCATTCTCTGATATATGAAATAGAATAGAAAATACAATACATACATACATTTTATCACAGTAGCTTATCTTAAAAAATAAGAAACTGCACCCATTTTATTCCTGCCAAAATCACTTAAACCTGTCAAAATGCACATCACATCATAAACAGACTTAAAGACAGTGTGTGTGAGAGAGAGAGAGAGAGAGAGAGAGAGAGAGAGAGAGAGAGAGAGAGAGAGAGAGAGAGAGAGAGAGAGAGAGAGAGAGAGAGAGAGAGTAGAAAATGGCAGAAAATTACCAGTACATTTTCCATTAAATTCATAGACATTTCCTTCAACACTAAACAGTACACCATGCAATGTGTAATTCAAACTACGGGTAAAACACATAACAAATAAATAAATATCAACACAAAAAATCCTTTCATATTAGCACAGTGCATATTTAAGAATGACCATGAAGTGTATAATTTTACCCATTTTTCCAGCTATTTAACTAAAATGTACCAACAATATAGCTATAACCATTGGTTTTGTTGATGAAGCAAAAATAAATAAATCGCTGTAAATGTCCATTTGATTCTCAAAATCTCTTTAAAGCGCAAGTATATTATTATGTGTCATTTAAAGGAATAATTTTTCAGTTTAAATTATGAATGATAAATTATTGTTCAATGAATAACTACACTGTTCAAATTGGTTTTCATCAATATTTTTATATGGGTTTTTATAATGGTATTTTTCAGTGCATGAATAAAATATAGTATGTGTTAATAATACATTTCGTTATATTTTGCTGTAATGTAAATTGCATGAACTCACACCATATGTAGAACATGTTTTTAAAAGTAAACAATTGCCTCAGAATTTGTTTGTTTTTTAGTATGGGTGTGTGCATTTTATATTATAGAGCAAAATGCGCAAGTATTATCAATTCATATTTACCACAGATATTGTTCTACTCAGAAACTGAAAACATTATAAAACAAAAGGAACATCTTGAGGAGCTGTTCTTCTGTGGCATCACTGCAAAAACACCCTGTGGAACTTCTATTTCTAAGAGTGTAGTAATAGTCATTTTGTTTACTTACTGTATTTTTGATAAGAAAATTATTAAACTGCAATAAAATGTCCATTTTGTTCCACCTCATAATTACGCTTTCCAAGAGCATAAGCAGGCCTTTCCCAGGTGCAGCGGGCAGTGTAAGACCTGTGTGGCCTGATGGTCTGATAGTCAGGCTTTGGTGAGTGTGCGGAGGACTTTAAGTGATGAATGCAGAATGCGTCTCAGCGGTGGAGTCTCTCCTGGCCTCAGCTCATTAGAGCACAGCTGCAGCACATTAACTCCAGATGAATTGTTCATCGGCCATGAGATGGGGTCTCCTCAGAGATATCACGACCCGTCAGAGCTGCTCCTCAGGTCCTGCTCCCTACCATTTCTTCCTGCGTGCTTTCAGAGTCCTCGTTTATATGTGACAGGCAGGAATGTGGCGTGAGTGTGAACATAATAACTCCTGCCGAGCTGAAGGGTTGCTTCTCCTGCTGTAGACTTCTACTATAGACAAAAACAACAACAACAAAAGAAACACCTTAAATACAATAAAAAATATTGTAATATATAATAATGTTGTTTTTAAATATATATTTGTAATATTTTACATTACAAATGTTAAGCCCATTTATAGGATCAGTCTTCATGTCTATTTAGCACAGTTTTAGCCTCAAATTACTGGCACTCATCCAAACATTATATTTTGTATCTAATACCCACTATTCTTAATAGTAGTAGTAGTATTAGTAATACAAATTGTACATATACATATATACATAGTTTCTAGTTAAAAAGAAACATTCTAATGCAGTCATCTTATTTCATTCAAGTTAGCATACATTACAACTTTAAAATACTGATTGAACTGTATAAGAATTAAAAAAAATTGAACATTAAAATTTAAATGTTATAAATTATTTTTAGGTATCATATGACAATGAAGACTGGTATATATATATATATATATATATATATATATATATATATATATATATATATATATATATATATATATATATATATATATACAGTATATAAACAGAAAACAGGTCTTTTAAATTGTAATAATATTTGATAATGTTGTTGCTTTTACTATTTTTTTATTAAATAAATTCAGCCTTGTTTCTCAAAAACATGAACAATTTAAATACAATTATAATACATAAAAAGTTCTGGCATGAAGCTCTAGATGGCACAGTCCAATACATCTTACTCGATATACATAATGACATTATTATCACATGGCACAGCTGACTGGTTCTCTCCTGTTTCGGTAGCCTATGAGCTCACTGCTCCACATTTACATATCTGGCAGTGTTTTGTTGTAGCATTAGCAGCGCACTTCAGAAGCCCTCCACCTTCCCCAGCTCCACCTGTGTATATCTACTACTGGGTGATCATGTATGCTATAGAGGTTATGTTATATGTGCAGCAGCAATATTCCTAACATGGTCACAGCAGCATGTTGTGGATGTATTGGCAGTAGTCTCGGTACTTGCTCTGCCGCAGCAGCAGCATAGTAGACCTATTCCACCAAGACCAAAACATTGCCATCTATATTACCTTGGATATCACTCCGAGATTTGTCATGACAAAATATTATTTAAAAATATAGACTCAAAATTCTAAATTCATTCAAATGAAGTTTTGTAGTCCAATAATTGACAAAATCCCATTTGAAAGTTAAGATTTACACATCTGTACAATTCTGAGATTCTGCTGAGCTGTGGTTCAACGGAGCACCAGTCCGTGAATTTAATACTGCGTTTTCAGTACCATTTGGCAGGCAGTGTTCAGAATGAGGCGGGACTCAGCCCAAAAGAGGCACGATAGCTCAGTATCTCTCACCTGCTGCTTGCATGCATAATCTCCTCTTGTTTTCCTCCTTCCGGCCTCAAATGGCTGCATTTGTCACCATGGTTACACAGTCTCTTATCTCATTAGCTGAGATCATCATGGTCTCTTCAAAGGGGTTCGCACAGACTGTGTGTGTGTGTGTGTGTGTGTGTGTGGCTGTATACATGTGCATGTGTCTAAGTCAAACAACTGTATTTTGGGCAAATGAGGGTTATTTGGGAGGGGCTATTTGTATGTTTGAGGATGTATATTTGCATATGTGCATAGATACAGTATGCATTTATATATCTGCACATCACCATACAGATACAGTAAATTTGAGATGAAACACAATGTGCTGAAATTATACAGATTTCAGTTTTCTGACCCCCGAGGGCAATATATTCTTTTGTTTGGTAGAATCTCATGAAAATATCTCCAGGTTGCAGCTTACCCAGACATAAACAGGAAAATAATAATAATATAATAATAACAATACTTTATTTTTGTTAAATATTTTATTAAATAAACAACAGTCATTTTTACTGTAAAATGTATATATATATATATATATATATATATATATATATATATATATATATATATATATATATATATATATATATAAACAAACATTTGAAGTACCAATTAGTATCACTGATACACTATTATACTATTATTATATCTATTATATAATTTATTTAATTATTAATATTTAGATTTTACTTTTAATTTTAAAGTTGTATTCATTTGTGTGATTTGGTCATTTTTAGTATTTGTTTATTTAATTTTTACTTAATTTCTAGTTTTAGTTATTACTTAAACAAATACTAATATAGACAATAAATTAAATAAGTTTAGCTTTATATTTGAATATATATTTCAGATATAGGCTTAGTTTTTCATTTAAGTACAAAAATTTATTTAATGTTTTTATAAATATACATACAAATATCTGTACAATTTAAATATAAGGCCAGTTTTTTTTGCCAGCGTATTTTGGCATTAAAATAGTTATTTCAGGTTTTACACAATGTAAAAAGACACAATGAACAATTAGCACTGAAAAGGCGTGGACACAGTTATTTTTGCTCCTGACCTAATTGAATATGCATTCGTAGGAGTTGCCCTTTCAGACACAAAATATATGGCAGGAGAGTATTAAAATCAACCACGCATCATGATTAACTAACGTTTGCGCTTGTCAAATCACTGGTATTGGTAACGACAGAACTAGCGACCAAAGTACTTTTGGGAAATGCCAGAGTGAGTTGAAAAATCAGAACTCACTCCAAAACGTGTGTATATTGCACACTGTACGATTTATTTTTATTTTTGAGTTTTCACTTTGTTTCATCAGTGGAACTAGTTGTCAATTTGTTTTTAACAGTTGTTCATTTTGTTACATAAAAAAAAAAGAAATTTAAAAATGAAATGAAAAAGTAATGCAAAGATTAATAATAAAATGTGTCCAAAATGTGACATTTTTACAAAGACAGCAGCCTCAGAGATTAATGCCTCAGTAATATTGTATTTGCAGCACTGATAGAATGCTAAAAAAAAACTATATTTTTGTCATCTGGAATAACAGCAGCGCAATCTTGGCCGTGTGCAAGGTACGCTCACATATAATGATGTCGCTTTTTGCAGGTATACAGGTGATTGAATTGAAGGAAAATATTCCTGTAGCACCTATAATGGTCTCAAACCAAATGAAGCAGGAAAACTAATCAGTCCAAACAATATGATTTTGCTACTACAAAGTAATTTCAAAATAAATGTTATTCTCTCTGGCCTTGGAAGCGAGGTGTATATAGGGATATGTTTTAACAATAGATTTACATATACATAGGGTCAAAGTATACGGCAGGGTTAGGAAAGGACAGATATTATTTTTTGTTTACTCTGAAAAGAACACGGTAATAAATAGGGAAATATGTTTGACAGTGTTAACAGACTGCAGATCTGTGTGATCTTAACACACATATTCACCTGCCAATACATTTTAAAATAATAGAAATTCAGTCACTGTACCTTTTTCATCAAAATAATGATTAATTGATATAATGATTCATACAGTAATTACAAAAATGTGACAAACTCATTTTGCTAACATTGAAATACGGTGGTTTACAAATAATTTAATTTTGATATAAAAGCTTTGTTTGTACAGTGTAAACATACTTTCAAAATAAAAAATAAAAAATTCAGTGAAAAGATGACAATTTATTAAAATTGAGTTGCTAAAATGAAAAGTTGGAAAGTCTGTGACTTTGTGATGTCAATAAGAATGGCATAATATTCAACTATTGAACACAACAGCAAATCTGCATTATGTTAGTAAGCAAAATTGCTTGTTTTTATAGAGTCTTGTTTCTGCCATGGGATAAAAAAAAAAAAGCTGCAACGTTTTTATTTAAAAATGCAGAAATTTCACACATTTGTAAGTTTATATCTCACAATTTATACTTTTTTCTTGTAATTCTGAACGGAGAATTGCAAGATAACTCAGATTTGCAATATACAAATGCAGAACTGTGAAATAAAAAGTTGTTGGTTTTTATAAAACAAAAAAATAAATCGAGAGATGTAAACTCAGGATTCTGGAAAAAAATTGAATTGACAGAATTGAGAAGTATAAAAGCAGAATTGTGAATTTGTTTATTAGCAATTCTGCAAACAAAAGTCAGAATTGTGAGAAGTTTTTTTTTGGAAAATAAAATCTAAATTAAGAGATGTAAACTCAACAACACAACACAACACAACACAACACAACAACAACAACGTAATTGCAAGATATAAATACATAAATGAGAGATATAAATGCAGAATTGTAAAATACAAACACATAATTCTAGGAACAAACGGCAGAATTGTAAGATAAAAAGTAGACATTTTTATTTGTATTGTATGGTGAAAAAAAATGCTAAGAGGGTATTTAGACATTTATGTAGAACATTTAAGGCCACGGTGTCCTATAATAATAATGATAATAATAATAATACATTTACAAGGTTTTCAATAATTGTGTCAATGTTATAGAGTTCATATTTAAGATTAGCCTTTTTTCAATCATCAATCTGTACAAACAATCTTAACGACAATTTGATGTGAACAGCATTGAGATTTTCTAAACAGGAGAGCTCCTTAGAAGATGAGATGCTAATATATGCCAATAAATCAATTTAGCATGCTTGAGCTGCCCTAAGTCAGGGAACACATGTACTGGGCTCATTCTTATTAATTTATCAAGAACTGAGTCTGACTCATCTGTGCCTTACCTGTCTGATCGTCTAATAGTCCTGTGAATATAAAGAGTCTGGTGTGCGGCCGAGCCCGATCATCTTTTAATATATTCTCTCTCCAGACCACACAGACATAGGTGGAGAAAATCTCATGGTCCTGCAAAATATGAAAGGTTCAGCAATGTTAACCGACAACCTTACACACCAAAAACATTGATAAGATGTGACTATAGACTTTTGTCAGAGAAGACGTGAATGTCATACCATCTTAATGTCAAAGGGCATAAATTATTATCACAACACTGATGTGTTTTCAATATCTCTTCCATCAAATTCAAATATATACACTGACCGGCCACTTTATTAGGTACACCTGTTCAATTGCTTGGTAACACAAATTGCTAATCAGCCAATCACATGGCAGCAACTCAATGCCTTTAGTCATCTAGATGTGGTGAAGACGACTTGCTGAAGTTCAAACCGAGCATCAGAACGGGGAAGAAAGGGGATTTAAGTAACTTTGAACGTGGAATCATTGTTGGTGCCAGATGGGCTGGTCTGAGTATTTAAAAAAAATGGTGATCTACTGGGATTTTCACGCACAACCATCTCTAGGGTTTGCAGAGAAAACTCAGAAAAAGAGAAAATATACAGTGAGCGACAGTTGTGTGGACAAAAATGCCTTGTTGATGTCAGAGGTCAGAGGAGAATGGGCAGACTGGTTAGAGATGATAAGAAAGGCAACGACAACTCAAATAACCACTTGTTACAACCAAAGTATGCATAATACCATTTCTGAACACACAACTTCGAACCCTGAAGCAGATGGGCTACAGCAGCAGAAGACCACACCAGGTGCCGCTCCTGTCAGATAAGAACAGCACACGGAGGATACAATTCACACAGGCTCACCAAAATTGGACAATAGAAGATTGGAAAAAACGTTGCCTGGTCTGATGAGTCTCGATTTCTGCTAAGACATTCAGATGGCAGGGTCAAAATTTGGCGTAAAGAACATGAAAGCATGGATCCATCCTGCCTTGTTTCAATGGTTTAGGCTAGTGGTGGTGGTGTAATGGTGTAGGAGATATTTTCTTGGCACACTTTGGGCCCTTTAGTACCAATTGAGCATCATTTAAATGCCACAGCCTACCTGAGTATTGTTGTTGACCATGTCCATCAGGATAATGCACTGTCACAAAGCTCAAATCATCTCAGACTGGTTTCTTGAACATGACAACGAGTTCACTTTACTTAAATGACCTCCACAGTCACCAGATCTCAATCCAATAGAGCACATTTGGGATGTGGTGGAACGAGAGATTCACATCATGGATGTGCAGCCGACAAATCTGCAGCAACTGCGTGACGCTATCATGACAATATGAACCAAAATCTCTGAGCAATGTTTACAACACCTTGTTGAATCTATGACACGAATAATTAAGGCAGTTCGGAAGGCAAAATGGGGTCCAACCCGGTACTAGCAAGGTGTACCTAATAAAATGACCAGTGAGTGTATATATATATATATATATATATATTAGGGGTGGGCATAGATTAATTTTTTTAATCTAGATTAATCTAGATTAAAATGGCTCATTTGAATTCTGCCGAAGGCATTCAGAATATGTGTGCTACCCAAATAATGACTAAAAGTAAGTCTTTGAGAACGGGTTTCTCAAGCCAGGTGGCGATTAGACCAGGGCTCATCTCCTGTTTCCAAAATGCATCACAAACTGCTTGAGAAAGCTGTTCTACTATGATAATTAGCGATGAAAATAAACTATGTTCAATAAGATGTACTTGTGTTTACTAACTGTTTATTCAGTTAAACATGAATTTTGAACGGTAACGTTAGGCCTACATAAGAGGTCGTGATGAACTGTTTACAGTTTCCATTGGGAAGCTTCTTAAAATACATTTTCGCTGAAGCAAACCCGGCGGCTTCATAGCTGCATCCATGTTAGCGCGTCACGTCTGATGTGGTAATTTCACAGTAACGTTAGGCATACACGGGTTGAAGCAGAGGGTGACACGGGAGTGAATTCTCAAGTTCACATGAGACCTAAAGCGCATCCTGTTTGCTTAAAAGCGCAACGTTTCGTTGTTATTCTGAGTGCACACAAATAAGCGTAGAGTCTTTACAGATTCGAAAGATGTATTAGGCTACTTTTATCTGTTTGACGAAGAATGACGGAGATTTTAAGAGCAAGTGAGCGCACGAGCCTGTCCTCTAAACGCGCTTCACACAAACACTTCAATAGCGCACATTTCTCTAGGTTAACATCATATTGAGCGGCCATGTAAAGTTGCTACTACATACATCTTTCAGATGAAAAGCCATATTTGAGGTTGATGAATGATAGATGAGCGTTTGGATGTCCTGCCGATTGTATTACCACATAGACCAGCCGTTAACAATCTGTCCATCACGGACTGCGAGCCTCTAGTTCAAGACTCGTTCTCGCCCCCTACAGTGCAATTCGCCAGGTATACATCCGCGCTAAAATATCAGGGTGAAAGTCATCATAGCTTGCGTAGTATAGACCCAGCTCCCAACCCAACTTTGAGAATAGATTAACGCGATATTTTTTATCGCCGATAAAGAGTCTCGCGTTAACGCAGCACGTTAACGCCGATAACGACCCACCACTAATATATATACATACAATATCTCACAGAATTGGGTACACCTCTTACATTTTTATGTTTAATTATATCTTTTCATGTGACTGAAGACATGTTACTTTGCTACAATGTAAAGTAGTGAGTTTACAGCTTGTATAACAGTGTTAATTTGCTGTCCCCTCAAAATAACTCAACACACAGCAATTAATATCTAAACCGCTGACCAAAAAAGGGAGTACACCCAAAAGTGAAATTGTCCAAATTGAGCCCAGTTAGCCATTTTCTCTCCCCGGTGTCATGTGACTCGTTAGTGTTGCAAGGTCTCAGGTGTGAATGTGGAGCAGGTGTGTTTAATTTGGTGTTATCGCTTTCACTCTCTCATAAAGGGTCACTGGAAGTTCAACATGGCACCTCATGGCAAAGAACTCTCTGAGGATCTGAAAAAAAAGGAAATTGATGCTCTACATAAAGATGGTGTAGGCTGTAAGAATATTGCAAAGACCCTGAAACTGAGCTGCAGCATAGTGGCCAAGACCATACAGCAGTTTAACAGGACAGGTTCCACTCAGAACAGGCCTCGCCATGATAGACCAAATTGCTGGAAAATAATGGTGGCTACACAAAATATTGACACTTTATATAGTATATAGTATAACTAGGGTTATACTCACTTTTGTGGCCAGGGGTTCAGACGTTAATGGCTGTGTGTTGAGTTATTTTGAGTGGACAGCAAATGTACACTGCTATACAAGCTGTACACTCACTGCTTTACATTGTAGCAAAGTGTCATTTCTTCAGTGTTAATACATGAAAAGATATAATCAAATATTTGCAAAAATGTGAGAGGTGTACTCACTTCTGTGAGATACTGTATTTATGTATATGTATATATATATATATATATTAGTGCTGGGCAACATATTTGTTTTAAATTGCGATTAATCGTATTATGCACAAAATAAAAAAATGAATTCAAAAGTAGTGTATTGTCGTGGGACCCCACGCAACAGAGAGCAGCACGGGACAACACTTGATTGGCGAGTGCAGGTGTGGGCACGTAGAGACTCGTGTGTGTGGGATGTGGGAGAATAAGTGTGTAACTCACACTAGGCAATCTTAACCATGCCCGAGCTCGTTTGACCCACAAAGCCACCAGGTTTGTTTGACTAATGGGATCGCTCCGTGCCACACTCAGACTTGGTTTGTTTAGCCGGACCTGTATTGGTTGAAAGAGGTGGGCCAGAGCGCGATTCTGTTGGGCTCGGGCACGGTATGCATGTAGTGTGAGCAGAGCGCAGAATTTCTGATATGTGCAGCATGATTAAGTATATACTGTATATTGTGAGAGGGCCATGTGTCACCGCGTCCCAAACAACTCAAAATAATAAACCACAAAGTTAACAAAACGATGCACTCCACTGTGCAGGGCATGCACTTCTCTGCTGTCTTCACGTGCTACCGGGAACTTCCTATATCCCACTTATGAAGTTGTGATTATGAGCATGTTGCATTCTTTTCTGTTAAAAATAACAGTGAACAGTAGAATGTTGATGCTTAGCCTAAATAATTTTATCAGGAGAGTCCATGTGAGTTAGGGTCTCACTTCTTCTAGGGAATATTATGAGAAACAAGGCAAGTATGGTCTCCTGCAAACCATTATCCTTATTAAAATCAAGTGAGCTTAATTGAACTCAATATGCAATTGTAATGAACTTTACATTTCAAAGGTGGCATAAATGCCTATATACTGCAGTTAGAATTGCATAAATAATGTCAAAAGAGTAATGGGTTTAAAATAGGCATCAATAGCATATTAAATATGAATATTACTCTAAATTAGAAACTAAAACTGCCAGTAGGTGTCGGAAAATCATTGTTTTAATGAGTGAGTCATTCATATTCACCAGTCAAATTAAAATGGCTGATTAATTCAAAATGCAACATGTGATTGTCTTTATAAATGAGTTACTGACTCATTCATTCACTTATATTAAAGTTAACATATTTTAAATGTCCTAAATTGCAACTTCATTATTACACTGTGTTTAATTACAAACATTAAAATCATGAAATTAAATAAAAAGTAAAAATATTCTGAATAAGTACTCTTTTAAAAGTGTTATAAATTGTACTTCTTAAAAGGGTTGGTCTCCTGAAAAGCAACGTCCAAGCAATACTATTTTCCTCTCAGAATATTCTGAATCTATCACTCACAGCCTTGTTGATGTTCACATCCAATTAAACACAGCCTCTACTCTGACTAAGGTGTATAGCAATAGCATGTTACTGAAAATTGTGTTTTGTGGCTTGTATGTGTGTGTGTATTGTTATAGACAAATAGACATTTTTCAGTGTTAAACACTGTTAATTACCCATGAATGGCTGAGCGAGTATACACTCATAGTCCCCCTACTGTCCGTCTTCTGGATTCATTTGAGTTTTTTATTTTCTCCTTTGCTTCAAGTTGCTTTGTAGTTTAATATATTTTTTCCCTTAAAGCCGGGAAACAAAACAATCATAGCTTTGTTCAATTGTACAGACATTCTAAAATGATCTCACTGCAAACAGAGCTGCAAGGCTTTGTTTACCAAGGAAATTAATCAGAATTTGTTTATCGGGAAAAACTGTCCTAATGCCTTATTCTCTTTGAAATAATGAATTGTGAGGAGATGAAAACAAGTAATTGTCCTAATCCATTGCCTCTTTGCATTGCTCTATTACCCACGAGTGCATGAAGTTCTTATTTTTGTTTGTTTTTGCTTTGTCAGAAGCTGATTTGCAAGACTTTGTGTCAATCACTCACGGTATGTGCCTCACCTCTGGATTACTCCTGCAGGTCTTGTGTATGGCATCTTGCGGTTTCAGTTTACATATTACAACAGTATCTACATCCGAACCTTGATTTCTTTGTTTCCAGAAATGGTGCAAATGCAGAGTCAGTTCTCGACCAAGGATCAGTTTAACTTCTCTCAGAACCAGCTTTTATCTGGTTTTGTGACTTAAGAACCAAATGATACAACTAACTAGTCAACTACATATCCTTTCCACAAACAAAAAATGCCATTATGGTCTCAGTTTATGAGTTGTATGGTCAGATTTACTAACAGCTTGCACCAGTGCAATATTTGAACTATTCCCAGGATTTACACATAGTGATAAATCAGCAGTCGAGTTTTGTATGATCTACTTTTGTGTAGCATCTGGCAAGTACAGTATGGTCTTGCCAATCTTTAGATCAGCAGGATTTGAGGTACATTTCACAAAAAATTACAGCCTTGGTCTGAGTTTATTTTTAGGATTTCAATATGAGTACTAAATGTCAAAATATCATCAAGACAGATACCAAGGTATTTATAAGTGGCAACCTTCTCTAGATTAGTTCCATCAAATGTTTTAACCATAAAATTAGTAAGCAATAACTTGGATAGATAGATAGATAGATAGATAGATAGATAGATAGATAGATAGATAGATAAGTGTACAATATGTACAACACCATACAATATGTTTTTTTATCAGCCAAAGCAGTACTGGTGTCATTGGCATAACAGACAATCTGGAAATAAGGTGATAATTATTCAGTAGAGAAGAATCTCCATATCTCTGATAAAAGAAGATTTATTATATCATTGATTATACATAGAGATGCAAAACAAAACATATAAAACAGCTAACGCATAAGAAAAGTCCAGGAAAAATGGCACGTATGGTCACCCTAGTTTAGTGCATTTTCCACAAAAGTTTTTCCCTGTATGTATGCATCAGCCGAGCAACTGCCATTGAGACGAAAGGCAATATTAACAGAAAATATACAAAAAATTCAAGCGGAATGGAGTTAGAATGGGAATGAGCACAGATTCTACCACCATCATATTGCTGGATCAGAGTTGTACAGTTTAGGCAAAGCCAGGGGTGGTTTCTCAGTTGTATTGTAGAGCTGTTTAACTTTTGGTTGCAATCTTGCCTCTCTAGTCTATGTCATCTGGCCATGTTTACCATTGTCAAAAATAGCCCTGCTCATCGGTTTACATGAAGACGTGTTCTGTTAGTCAGCAGCGCTGTCAGGGCTTGTTCGTGCACAAACAGGCACTCGTATAGTCTCAGGTCCTTATTCTGTCACACTGGATTGGTCGGTAAGGGCTCGGATGGTGAGTCTGGTCAGAGAGCCTGTTGGGACTGGCTGCACGGGTCACAGGGGGCTTCAGGCCTGACTGTGGGCAGCGACTCTCAGCCAAGGTGGACTGATAGGTGACCTGAACAGACAGCAGGAGTTAGGTGAAAGAGCGGGACTGCGGAGTGGCACAGTGATGCATGTGACCTGAAGGCCTGTTGAGGAAAGGATGTGTCATATTGCATTACCTCTGCTTTAAGAGTAAGGCTCCTGCTACAATGATTCACTCTTCTGTCTGGTGGCTGTGTATGTTATTGCATGAACCAGGACACAGGCTGTTGTCCGGTGGAAAAAAGAGGCTGGCGGAAGTGCATTGTTGTTTTTAATTCATGCTGCAGTCGAGACAGACACGGATACATTCATTAAACATATGCAGGATGATGTTTTCCGTTGTATTGTGTGCTTAGGGTTGACAATAAAATAGCAAAATATATAATCACTTGGGAATTCAACAAGATTAAGTGTTAGTTCATCCATAAATTACAGTTCTGTCCTTATTTACTCACCTTGGGCAACAAAATAATGTATTTTGAAGAATATCCACGTTGCCTATTTCAAGAAAAACCTGGAAGCATTAAAAGCATAATATGAGTCTTTTTGTGTACACTTCATTGCATTGAATGTACAAGGCCACTTAAGTGTAAAGCTAGCAAAACTGCTTCTTAATATATTACATTAAGCTATGCTTAAAACATCTGTTTGTAAAAATGTCAAATTAAAAGTTTAACTTCAAAGTACATTTGAAATCATTGTTGTAATAACATTGTGCTGTACTTTGAATAAAGATAGTTATTTTGATGTGTTAACTAACATTCTAAAGCACCAACATACTAAATAACTGCAAGGTAAGATATGCACATTTAATGTTTGACATCAGAAATGTTGACATCTGACAATAATGTCCAGTGATACTTTTTTTTTTTAAATACATTTGATCATTTCCATGATTTTTTTTTATTCATAGCTGAATGTGAAATAATATAATTTACTTTATAATTTAAATATTATTTTTTTCACTCCAAAATTGCTTGGACATTAAACTAAACTAAAATTAAACTAAAACTATTTAACATTTTTATTGTGTGTGTTTTCAAACTTGTTTCAGTGTTCAAATTCTATTACATGACTTTGACAGAAATCAGTGGTCAAATCTTTTTAAATAAACAGTATAGCTCAAGGCACAGATGCAAGATGGCGCCGAGGATGGCAGCTGTGTTGCGAGCTCCTAGAAAACTCTGCAGTTTTTTGTATGTTTTATTTGTTATTTTGTTGTTTTATGTGTTAGATGTTGTAAGTATAACTGTCTATGACAGAAACACGCTTTTAAACATTTGTTCCCTCCCCCATCGCGCAACGCAAACCGGACTTTGAGTTCTTGAACGCCGGTGCTTTGTTTACAGACTCCGCAACAGAGCCCTTTTTCTGGGCCGCACGGTCGCGACCAAGGAAACGCTGCCTGGAAGCAGAAAACATCCCAGTTCTTGCATGGTCAGCATACTCGCCGCACATGTCACCCTTGAGCATGTTTGGGATGCTTTGGATTGGCGTATACGACAGCGTGTTCCAGTTCCTGCCAATATCCAGCAACTTCGCACAGCCATTGAAGAGTAGTGGACCAACATCCCACAGGCCACAATCAACAACCTGTTCAACTCTATGCGAAGGAGATGTGTTGCACTGCGTGAGGCAAATGTTGGTCACACCAGATACTGACTGGTTTTCGGACTTCCTGGACCCGCCAATACAGTAAAACTGCACATTTTAGAATGGCCTTTTATTGTGGCCAGCCTAAGGCACACCTGTGCAATAATCATGCTGTCTAATCAGCGTCTTGATATGCCACAGCTGTGATGTGGATGGATTATATCTGCAAAGGAGAAATGCTAACTAACACAGATTTGTGAACAATATTTGAGAGAAATAGGCCTTTTGTGTACATATAAAAAGTATTAGATCTTTGAGTTAAGCTCATGAAAAATGGGGGCAAAAAAGTTTTCAATTTTGGTCAGTGAATGTACAATATAGACAATATGTAAATTGTTTATGCACTGTCTGGAGCACGCTCTCAAGAATTTCACTCACTAAGGCACATGTAATGTGGTGATGCGACAATAAAAGTGATTTGATTTGATTTGAGATAAATAAGTGAACATCCAATTAAGCAACATCTTTGATCATTTTCAGTCTCTTCTTAAGGTTACAGAAGACAGAAGACTTCTGTCTGGGTTTATTTTGTGAAAATTACCAGCTTCACTATCCTATTCTAATTCATTATTTGTCTAATGTAAACGCACATATCAACGACTAGCATTTTGCTTAACCATTTCCATTAGAACAGCATTTCTATCCACAGAGGTTATAATAGGGGATATGGCATCCACATATGATCGCCCCCACCACACATTGCCAGATATTTGGCCAGCATCTCGCTCGTGCTGCAGATAAACAGATGGATTGATGAATGATCAATCACACACGCTATGGATTTCTCTAGCAGCACAATTTGTGAAGGTAATGAATGTGTCAGTGCAGTCAGGTCAGTGTATGATGTCCTCAATCTCTGCCGCCAGGGTCACCGCCGGTGGTCTGACCAGCTGCTAGCCTGAGGGGGAAGTGATGCTTCGGTGCTTCCTGTGACAGTCACGACTGCTGTTCTGGTGAGTGAGACACCACACTGAAGCTCCAGGCAGCGTCTCCGTCTCTCTTGCACATGCAGTGTCCCTCCTGCAGGGCCCCTCAAGGCCCCTGAGTGCTCAGATGATGAAGGTATAACACTTACTGCCTCTTCCTTCCCCAGAGGGATGCAGGGAGATAAAAAGGTGTTATTTTTCTTGCTTCTTTTATGCATTTATCTTGAAGGTAGGGTACACATACAGTATGTGGACATAATAATAAAATACACTGGACACTGAGGAAATAATATCATAAGTAATGACAGGCACTGAGCTAAACCTGTTTTCGGCAGTCTGGGATCCAGAAGTATATTTCCCATTCTAAAATGCTGAAGATATTTGCAAAGATGTCCAAGAACAACCAGTTTTGAAATAAATATTATGTCATTTTATGAAATCAAATTCCATTTTTTAAAGCCCAATAGGGACATTTATTATTTACTGAAAATCACTACATGTACTTTTGGTATAGTTTGAGGATTCATTATTTTATAAGACAGAACTGCAAATAGCACCTATGATGACACATGCAACTTTACTAGACAAAACAAACAAACAAACAAATAAATTGATTTATAGTAAGTTTTTGTCTTCAGAATAGTTTTTGTTATTGACTCGGTTTTAGTGTAAAAATAATAAAATGCTGTTTTAAAATGGTAAACCTTGAGATGCACATATGTTTGCATTAACAATTAATTTTGCTAGGTCCAAAAAAGTAATGATGCTAAGTGTATGGTTCGGTTTTTTTGCAAGAAGTCTCCACATACCAAAAAAAAATAAAAAAAAATGCTATGTATTCCTGTGTTCAAGTCTGAATTTTCCTCATCATTACTCTAGTATTCAGCGTCACATGCAAAAACATGTTAATTATTGTCACTTAGTACTTAGTATAGTATTTTTGTGCAAAAAATAATACATATTTTTTGTTTGTTGGCAGCAGAATTAATGAATGAATACAAAAGAACATCCTTTATTAAAAAGCGAAAACAAGTATATATATATATATATATATATATATACAGGTGCTGGTCATATAATTATAATATCATCAAAAAGTTGATTTATTTCACTAATTCCATTCAAAAAGTGAAACTTGTATAATGTATACATTCATTCCACACAGACTGATATATTTCAAGTGTTTATTTCTTTTAATTTTGATGATTATAAGTGACAACTAATGAAAACCCCAAATTCAGTATCTCAGAAAATTAGAATATTGTGAAAAGGTTCAATATTGAAGACACCTGGTGCCACACTCTAATCAGCTAATTAACTCAAAACACCTGCAAAGGCCTTTAAATGGTCTCTCAGTCTAGTTCTGTAGGCTACACAATCATGGGGAAAACTGCTGACTTGACAGTTGTCCAAAAGACGACCATTGACACCTTGCACAAAGAGGGAAAGACACAAAAGGCCATTGCAAAAGAGTCTGGCTGTTCACAGAGCTCTGTGTCCAAGCACATTAATAGAGAGGCGAAGGGAAGGAAAAGATGTGGTAGAAAAAAGTGTACAATCGATAGGGATAACCGCACCCTGGAGAGGATTGTGAAACAAAACCCATTCAAAAATGTGGGGGAGATTCACAAAGAGTGGACTGCAGCTGGAGTCAGTGCTTCAAGAACCACTACGCACAGACGTATGCAAGACATGGGTTTCAGCTGTCGCATTCCTTGTGTCAAGCCACTCTTGAACAACAGACAGCATCAGAAGCGTCTCGCCTGGGCTAAAGACAAAAAGGACTGGACTGCTGCTGAGTGGTCCAAAGTTATGTTCTCTGATGAAAGTCAATTTTGCATTTCCTTTGGAAATCAGGGTCCCAGAGTCTGGAGTAAGAGAGGAGAGGCACAGAATCCACGTTGCTTGAGATCCAGTGTAAAGTTTCCACAGTCAGTGATGGTTTGGGGTGCCATGTCATCTGCTGGTGTTGGTCCACTGTGTTTTCTGAGGTCCAAGGTCAACACAGCCGTATACCAGGAAGTTTTAGAGCACTTCATGCTTCCTGCTGCTGACCAACTCTATGGAAATGCAGATTTCATTTTCCAACAGGACTTGGCACCTGCACACAGTGCCAAAGCTACCAGTACCTGGTTTAAGGACCATGGTATCCCTGTTCTTAATTGGCCAGCAAACTCGCCTGACCTTAACCCCATAGAAAATCTATGGGGTATTATGAAGAGGAAGATGCGATATGCCAGACCCAACAATGCAGAAGAGCTGAAGGCCACTATCAGAGCAACCTGGGCTCTCATAACACCTGAGCAGTGCCACAGACTGATCGACTCCATGCCACGCCGCATTGCTGCAGTAATTCAGGCAAAAGGAGCCCCAACTAAGTATTGAGTGATGTACATGCTCATACTTTTCATGTTCATACTTTTCAGTTGGCCAAGATTTCTAAAAATCCTTTCTTTGTATTGGTCTTAAGTAATATTCTAATTTTCTGAAATACTGAATTTGGGGTTTTCATTAGTTGTCACTTATAATCATCAAAATTAAAATAAATAAACACTTGAAATATATCAGTCTGTGTGGAATGAATGTATACATTATACAAGTTTCACTTTTTGAATGGAATTAGTGAAATAAATCAACTTTTTGATTATATTCTAATTATATGACCAGCACCTGTATGTATGTATATATATGTATGTATATATATATATATATATATATATATATATATATATATATATATATATATATATATATATATATGTGTATATATATATATATATATATATGTATATATATATTTGTATTCATGTTCAAGTCAAACCTCTATCACAACATAGAATATATAATGCACAACTTAAAAACAAACGAACAAAAAAAGTTATCAATGCAGTTTTCTTACTACTCAAATGACAATTGGGACATAGAACTTACAGTAATTGTCCTCCACATTAATTATTGAGCACAATTTTCCTGTATTTACACAGTTGATGGTTTTTGTATGTTAGAGTGACTGAAGCCGATAAAGTGGACATGTGTAAGTACCATTACTACTTTTTACCAGTGGTGGTCAGTAACGAAGTACAACTACTTCGTTACTGTACTTAAGTACATTTTTCAAGTATCTGTACTTTACTGGAGTAGATTTATTTTGAGTAACTTTTACTTTTACTTCACTACATTCCAAAGCATAAGATCGTACTTTTTACTTCACTACATTTCATAAAACATATCGTTACTCACGTGATACATCACGTGCTCCGAGACGCAGAAGCGGTGTATGATTCATGAACAAACTGATTATTTTCAATGAACCTGTTCAATCGGTTCGCAAATCGCAACAAACGATTCATTTTAGAATTGCAATGATCCGATTGCAGCTGTTCTCGAGTCGAAAACTCACTGATTCAAATGATCCGTTTAGAGCGAGTCTTCAGTGAACTGAACTCACAAGTAAAGAACCGGGAGATCTCGTGAGCGCGCGCTACTGATGCTGTGAAAAGTACGTTACTAATGTCGAATTTTAGGATTCATTATTGTAACTGAAAATAATATTTAGGTCAAAACTGTCAGTTGTTTGTGAACTAAATCTGCTGTAAAGGGTGATCTATTTAAGCCCACTGAAATGCTTGAATGCAGACAGATCAACATCAGTGTCTCTAACGTTATGTTTTAGGTCAAAAAACTAAACATTAAAATAACACCGATTAAATAAAATAACTGATGCTCGTGTAACGGATGTATACCAGTAAGGGCTATGTAAACCTCACTGCCCTCACCTCAAAAGAGGCGCCTAGCGACTGATGCAAGAGGCTGTAGCCTTTGGCGTTCCTTGTTAGAGCGCCCGCCTCCAGCGCGGAATCCCGGGTTCGCGACCCGCCGGAGCAAGAACGAGTTAGGATGGTGTGGACCCGGGGAGATACACATGTTCATATTCCCGCTGCTGTAACGTTAGCATTTTTTTTAAATGCTATGCATTTAGACCTATGTCGTCTGTTTTATATTGTTTATCAACAGTATACATTTTTATATTGTTTAGATCAACTAGCCGAGTAGACAGATATGAATGTTTATTCATAACCATACTGAAAATAAGTAAATATTGTTAGCTGATGCTAACTGTCTAGCTAACAAGCTTGCTGGTGTTAAGTTGAGGAAATCTTTAGATATAAAGTCCAAATATCTTTATTCAGCCACCTAGATAGATTCCATCTGAGGGAAAAAGAAAGGATGTGATGTTCAGAACATAGTAACTACAGTAATTATCAGAGTGGGAAGTGATGCCCTCTGGGGGCATTTGGCCAGGGGTGTTTTTACAACACAGACAAGGTTTGAGAAGAAAAAAAAATCATTATGAAAATATAATTAGATTTTCCTTAAAATGTTCTTCCTAATTTCAGGCCTAATTCTCATGTCATATATAACTGACGTTCTGCAAAACAACAAGTTCTAAAACACTTTTTTCTTACTGGTGAAAACTAGATGGTGAAATCTGTTTTCTCTCAGGTACATGGCAGTGTAAGCTTCACAGTGAACATTACTACATCACTCTCATCAACGTAGTCCATATCAACAAAATATATATCTTGACTCTATAGTGGTTATTTTGGGAAAAACCCAGGTATTTTGGGCAGTAGGATTATAAAAATATGTGCTAATATTAAATTAAATAAAGTAGTCTATATAAAATTGCAAAATAAATCTGTCTATCAGTACTTTTTTACTTAAGTACATAAAAAAATTGAGTACTTTTGTACTTTCACTCGAGTAAAATTGAAAAAGCAGTACTTTTACTTTTACTGGAGTAATATTTTAGTATACGAATCTGTACTTTTACTCAAGTACTTGATCTGTGTACTTTGACCACCACTGCTTTTTACCCAGGAGGCCGTATTTCACTGATGCACTAATATGTCACTGGAGTGTCATTCGATGAATAGGAGTTTGATCAAGAGAGGATGGTTGCTATGGAAATGGGCCAGGTAACACAGGTAAGGGCCACTGTTGATTGCCTGAACTCAAGAGGCCCTGATGAGCGGAAAAGACCACCATGCAATCACCAGCAGTGCACACATCACTTAAAGAGAGATGGTAACTATATTACCAGATATGGTAACTGTCAAGGAAACAGGCTGTGGTTTACACACACACACACACACACACACACACACACACACACACACACACATATATATACATATAATCATATGATAAGCTACAAATAAATCATATAAGAGACTTGATTAGGTCATCTGTGAATAAATAGAGAGTGATTCATAAAATGCATTACCATTATGATACATGGACATGTAGATGACCATGTATAATTCACTCTTCCTCTTTTTCAGATTCATATTACAAATATAGCTGAAAATAATCCAACACGGGCACTTGCCATTGTGTAGCATTTAATACTTCAGTTAAGCGAGTGAAAGTGGAGCAGACAGTCCGGGCCAATGCGAATGGATTGAGGCAGGGACTCATTTGCATATTAATGTTTATCGTGTGTAGGGATATTGTGAGTCAGAAAGCAGCTAAAATTGATACATTTCTTGGAAACCATAAACAGTCTATTGTATATGACTATATAAAATTTGTAATTAATTCACAATTCTGGCATGTCTCTCTTTCGCTTTGCCTATTGTGAGCATTCAAGATTCAAGATTTGTATTCATTACATACACAATTATACAGAATATAATCAGCAGTGAAATGTAAGTCAGGTCCGCTCCATGGACAGTGCAATTATATGAAATGCAAACACAAGAGAATATACATAAATATAGGTATGGGAAAAAATGAAGTAGAAAATAAAAAGTAAGAATAAACATTTTTAAATAACAAAATTGAAAATAAAATGATGTGCAGGACAGTATACTGTAGACTTAATAAATACTTATATAAGCAGGAATTTGCAAGAAGAATTTTCAAGCAGGTTGTACAGGGTATTTACATGGCAGCAATCATGAATGGTAGAGAATAATGAATGTCTTACTGATTATTAAGTGATTATTAAATGGAGTCATGTTGATGTTATGAGACTGGGTTTGAGTTTAGGAGCCTAATGGCTTCGGTGAAGAAGTTCCTCCTAAGTCTCTCAGTTTTTGCCATCATGCTATGGAAGCGCTTGCCAGATGGCAGCAAAATGAAGAGATGGTTACCATGGTGATTTGAGTCCTTGATGATTTTGACAGCTCTGATTTTGCATCGTTTGAGGTAGATGTCCTGCAGAGAGGGAAGAGAAGACCCCGAGATGCGCTCAACTAAGTTCACAACTCTCTGTAAGGCTTCGCAGTCCTGATTGGAGATGTTTCCATACAACGCTGAGATGCACAGAGTCAATATATTTTCAATGGCCTCTGAATATAAAGTTTTCAGGATTGCTGGTGAGACCCGGTATTTTCTCAGCTGTCGCAGATGGTACAGTCTTTGCCTGGCTTTTTTAACCTGTGTTTGAATGTGTGTAGTCCAAAACAGGTCCTCAGGGATGTTTACACCAAGGTACTTGAAGCTGCTCACCCTCTCCACAGGGGTCCCACTGATCATGAGATGAGTGTAGGGCCACTGCTGTCTTTTCCTGAAGTCCACAATTAGTATGCGGTCTCATCATTGTTGGAAATGAGGCCCAGAAACACAGTATCATCAGCAAATTTGATAATAGAATAGTTGTGAGTGGACACGCAGTCGTGTGTGTAGAGAGAGTAGTGCAGGGTACTCAGGACACAGCCTTGTGGGGCTCCTACGTTAAGGGTGATGGAGTTGGAGGTGAACTGGCCTACTTTCACCACTTGAGGTCTGCTGGTAAGGAAATCTTGAATCCAGTCGCAGAGTGAAGAGTTTAGGCCGAGGTCTGTGAGTTTAAAGCTAGCTTGATGGGAACTATAGTATTGAAAGCTGAGCTATAGTCAATAAATAGCAGCCTTACATAGTTCCCATTGTTGCTGTCAATGTGTGTGAGGGAAGAGTGCAGGACGTGAGAGATGGCATCGTCAGTAGATCCATTTGGGCGATAGGCAAACTGAAGAGGATCCAAAGTAACGGAAGGAGGAGCAAATGTGATTCTTTACAAGTCTCTCAAAAACCTTCATGACTATTGATGTGAGGGCAACTGGACGATAGTCATTCAGGCAAGAGGGTTTATTGTTCTTAGGCACAGGGATGATGACAGATTTTTTAAAGGAGGTGGGTACCACAGAGGTAGTGAGGGAATCATTAAAGATTGAAGTAAACAAACCAGCAATCTGATCAGCGCAGGGCCTCAGAACACGGCCAGTAATCCCATCAGGTCCGGCTGCTTTCCTGACGTTCACTCTCTTTAGTTCCCTCCAAACTTTGTCCTCCAACACAGTGATTGCATTATCATCGCTGCTCTGCCTACTGCTTCCTGATTCGCTTATCGACAGAGTCGTGCTGCCGCCATTGGATTCAAAGCAGCCGTAGAAGCTGTTTAACTTGTCGGCCAGCAACGGCTCTGCTCTCACCTCTGTGGAGGATTTATATACAAAGGAACAGATGGTCCTCGGTCCCTGCCACATGCGTCAAGAGTCATTGAGCTGAAAAGGAGACTCAATTCTCTCCCTGTATCAGAGTTTAGCGGCTCTTACTGCACATCGGAGAGCATAGCACGATGCTTTGTACTCGCTCATGTTTCCCGACAAAAGACTGGCTTTGTATGCAGCAGTGTCTTCTCTTTGACAGAGCTTCTGTCAAGTTCTGCTGGCAGCCCTCCTCCCAACTCCTAGGTAGGATCTGCCTCAGAGTCCAGACATATATAGCACTGCCCCAAGCCTGGGTCAGTCCATATCAGTGTCTCCACATGTTACCTCCCTTCGGGCAGGATGTGGCCTCCGTAGCGCCCTTCTCCAGAAGGCTTGTTTCCTGCCATTACGGAAAGCTGTAACAACAAATAGGAAAGACCTGAAGCCGTCTTTCACTGAAGGTCGAAATCCCTTCCGATTTCCATGGGGAAAGGAACAGCGGCTTGACTATCTCCAGCAGCGATGTACTCAGTGGTCCCGGTGGGCACCAAGGTTAGCGAATTTGCGCTGGGGCGGTAGGAAAGTTGCAACCTCTTGTATGGCATTTGCAACCTCTAGTAGGGCATATGTCATGCGCTCGCTTGTCAACATCTGCATGCTACAAGGTTGTAACGGGGTTCAGCTGTTGGCACTTTCCATAGGACCCCTATGTCATCACGACATAACTCGTAGTGACCGACAGATAGGTGCGTCTGGGTTACGTGTAACCCCGTTCCCTGATGGAGGCAGGCGTTATATCCCCATACCACAATCTTGAACCATCGCTGGTTGCCAGGGACTCGTCTCGGTTCCTCAGCGTAAAACCTAATCAGTGGACGCACCTGTCGCCCTTTTATACACGTATGCACAGGGAGTGGCTCAGGTATGCTATATCCACTAGCCAATTTCATTGGCGTTTTCTCTTTAGTCAGAGATGATCGGGGCTTCCAAGTAAATCCACCTATGTCGTCACAACATAACGTCTCTGTTCCGTCCATCAGGGAACGGGGGTTACGTACGTAACATAGAAGTTATACTGAATACATATTAGAATTGTTGCCAGAGAAAAATGGCCAAATAAACAAGCGTGACAAGTGTAAGCTTTCACAATCTCTAAAGAAAATGTAATATTTTATAAGCCGAACTGTAGATCACAAACAACTGAAATCAGCTTATAAATGTAAATGTTATCGTGTTTTTTATCAAGAAAAGGCGCAGCTCTTCCATTTATCTCCATTTGATTTAAAGGCAATCTTACCCAAACCCACATGGCGGACGCGTCACTAGTGGAGGTGACGTATTTCCGCTCTTGAGTAGAGCTCCACTCGCCCAGTATGTCTGCAGCCAGACCCTATTGCTATTTCGACAACAAAAATAATTCCAAACACAGCCACCATACACAGTTTTGCGTCTCTGAGCAACATGACAGTGTTTCGTTCTTGAATTAATCAACTGTTTTAATTTCACATTTAAAGAATTCATTTATTTATTATATATATATATATTTTTTTTTTTTAATAAAATTTCAAAAGAGTATTCAACATTTTATGTCTTATTTATCAAAACATTATTTCTGCATTTGTAACTGCAGGCTAAATGCATTAATGTCAGTGTGTAAATACATATAAATGCCACTTCAGATGAAGCTTCTGTGTTTCCTCTGCATTGCAATTATTAATTTAGTTGATACTCATTTAATTTGCCTGGTAACAGCCAAAATGTGTTATTATTCTAAATAACTGATTCCTTTAATTAAAAACAACTAGTTTGAGGTTTATAGGCCTATCCCAGGGGTGTCAAACTCAGTTCCTTAGGGCCGCAGCCCTGCAGAGTTAGTTCCAACCCTGCTCCAACACACACATCATGTAGTTTTCAAATAAGCCTAAATTATGGGATGTGGCCCCCCAGGAACTGAGTTTGACATCCTTGGCCTATCCCAATTTTCATCCCTCCCACTGTTAAAATGTAACTTTTATTCCAAGTAAATTTTAAAGGAGCTACTTTTTACTTTAACTTGAGTAGATTTTTAGACTTATGCTTATACTTGTACTTAAGTAAAATTTAATTAATATAATGGTACTTTTACTTGAGTAGAATATTGTGGTACTCTTTCCACCCCTGATCAGTGCAGACGTTATGTGTGTAAAACGAGAAAGCAAAACTATATAAAATAAGTAAATAAGAGCACAACCTGAGCAGAGGTACCTGGATGGCGTCCGAACGCAGCGGCGCCATCTTGATAGCCCGAACTTAATAGCCTGAACTCAAGCTTACATGAACAAAACACAATTACCATGACAATAGACAATACAATTCCGAAGAACATGTTTTGCATCTTCTGCAGAGCATCTTCTGATTGTATGCACAATAGAGCAATTTGTTAAAATTTGATTAGTCTTCTAAAATCTTAGATTTTTCAAAGTTGTAAGATTATTATTATTATAGCACATTTCACAGAAAAACTAAAACCTTTTTTTCAGTCTTTGTTCTTTAAAATTGTCAATTTAATTTATTTTTAATTGTAACATTTACAAAAAAAAATCTGAGTGAACAGTGTAGAAATATAAAATCCTAAATATTGAAAACCATGATT
Source organism: Gymnocypris eckloni scoliostomus (assembly GCA_027564155.1). Lineage (NCBI taxonomy): Eukaryota > Metazoa > Chordata > Actinopteri > Cypriniformes > Cyprinidae > Gymnocypris > Gymnocypris eckloni. Next base: position 31,908,324 of record CM050424.1, read on the forward strand.
TGGTGTTAAAATAGTACTTTCATGTTTTACTAAAGACGTTCATTTAATATTTAGCGCTGAAAAGGCGTGGAGACAGTTATTTTTGCACCTGACCTGACATTGAATATGCATTTGTAGGAGTTTCCGTTTCAGATGCAACATTTATGGGAGGAGAGTATTAAAATCAATCACGCATCACGATTTACTAACTTTTGCGCTTATCAAATTACTGGTATTTGTGCCATTATTTAAAGCCCAACAAAGGGGCACTAAACAGGGTAAATTAGCATTAGAGCACAATAATAATTACAAATAAAAGCAACGATGGGAGGGGAAAATTCTGCAGGTGATTTGTTTGTCATTACTGCCTGCTTTAAGACATGTTTTTTGTGCATTAATTAATGCCGCAAATACCAGTAATTTGTGAGTACAGATGTTAGTAAATTGCATTGCTTGATTCATTTTAATACTCTCCTTCCATAAATTTTGCGTCTGAAAGCTCCTACAAATGCATATTTAATAAGCTCAGGCGCAAAAATATCACATTCTTCACTGCGCGTCTTTAGTAAATCCTGAATATTTTAATGCTAAATGACGCTTTGCGCTGGCGCAAGCTTTTAGTAAATTTGTTAGTAATCTTAAACAATTTTGTGCTTGAAATGGCTGCAATTTTTGTTGCTAGGAGGAGGCACCATAAAGATCAGAGTAGAAGGGAGATAATTTTTTTCACACGTATTCATTTATTTGGAATGCCAGAAAAACACATTATCTAAACATATCATTTGCATTGGATTTGCGACTACGCTAATTTGCGCTGCGCTTGTTATATTGCATTGGTAGATATATAAATGAGATGTTGCGCCTGGTTGTTTAATTTGCGCGATGTCAGTAAATCACCTGCATAAATTTTCACGCCCAGCAGAGCTGTTTTGGAATTGTGCTCTCGCGTTGATTTGCCCAGTTTAGTAAATCTGGCATTTAATTTCATATTATTGCTACAACTTTGTAATTGATCGTGTTTTTATGAAAAAAAAAAAAATACTTTTCACAGTCTTCACAGTTCTCATATAATTGAAACAAACAACAAATCAACAACAACAATAATAATACACTAATTAATAAAAAAAACACTATATTGGTGCTCCCTTTTAAATTAACTTCTGTGTGTAATTGGCTAAGCCTTTAAAGAAACAAAGGTCATGGCCCTTACAGGCCTCCTCATGTCTCACTATTGATTTAATTACAGAGCCAATATCAGGCTTAATTTAGCAAACCGTTGCAGTAGAACTGAATCAAACTCTCTCTTAAAATGCTGCAAATGAAGGTGAAAGAAACTAACGTCTGCACGAGAGCTAAAAATTATTCTGAGACATCTCCACACTGACAGATTTCTGATCAGCAAGGAAAGAGATACCATCATCTCCACACGAAATGTCTCCAAATGCTCCAATCAAAGAAAAAGCAAACCCTTATAAACTAAAAATAGTCTGTCTTTATCCTGCTCTGATTTGCAATACGGATTTGTGAGCGCTCCCGTAACCACGCACTGTGTGCTGGCTGAACGTCTGCCAGAGACTTCAGAGAGGCCTGTGTCAGGAAGAGAAATCGTTGACAGAGGCGACATCCGAGAAGTTGTGGTTCGTCAAGGCGTGTTTTCTACGTTGAAAAAGATGCAGCTTTGGAAATGGAAATTCACTGCCTACCCACCTGTGCAACGTTAGCTTGATGAATGTAGTGAATAATGTTTCAGCTCGCACGACAGGGAACCCTCCGGCACGTGGGGTGTCAAACCATCTGCCAGAGTGCCTTTCAACTCAATTTGAAGTTTGGTGGGAGTGGGAGGAGGAGTTTTACGCCCACTGACCTGTCACTCTCAGCACAACGCTGGGCTGCCATTAGAGTAGAACTGTCATTAACTGCAAGATTTTATACAGCAATTATGCCTCAAACTGACAGACAAATGACTTACAAACACAAATATATAAACACGCACATGCGTACACACTTATGCTGTAGCCACATTGCAAAAAATGACCTGCATTGTACAAGATTTGTAAAAACTGATTATATGCAATCTGGATTTGTAAACCAGATTCCAGAAAAGTAAGATAATTAAGAGGACACACAGCATATGACTACTGGATTTACAGATATTTTCAGCATTGCAACATTGAATCAACCCCTCATGAACACATTTTATTTATTATTTGAATTACATTCAGAATAACTGACTCGAAGGGTCATATGGGGATTTAAAACATGGTGTGAAAAAGAATTTGGTATCCAGTATGATATATTTATGCAAAATGTGTAAATAAGTAGTGAGTAAGTGTCAGGGTTCTGTCACTTCGGTCTAGTGTTATTTATGGTTTTGTGACAGAGCCCTGATACTCCCGTCATGTCCGGGTTTCATGTGAGCGCGCGGCTTCGAGTGTGCTCAAGCCGTGCGCTCTCTCGTCTGCGTGCCTTGTTTCATGTTGGAGCGTGGTGTTCGGATCCTGGCACTCATGTTTTGAGTTTCGGTTACGTGACGGGGTTCGGACACTCGTGCTCCACGTTCTGTCTCTTTGTGTTAGTGTACGTGCATTCGTGTTTTATATTGTGCTGTGTGGCACGCAGCTTGTATATTCATTGGCTGCGTGCTTTCATGTTGTCATGTCTTGTGTGAACACGTGGCTTATGAGTTTTCTCATTAGAAACCTGACTGCACACAATTGGGATGAACAAGGATTCCTCGGATGAACACGGAGACGAGGATAAACACTCAAATTAACAGTCTTTAATGTAGATAAGGCAAGGGAAGGCAGGCCAGACACACAGGAACACAGAGAGCAACGAGTAGACCAGACGAACACTAACTGAACAGACAGGGCTTAAATACAAGGGATAATCAATACACAGGAATAAACTAGATAATTAATCAAACACGACTGGGACATAATTAACTAATAATAATGCTAAACAAGGACAGTAAACAAACCAAATAAGGACGCAAGAGGCGGGAACACATGACACAAACGACACATGACTGACAATATGTACTTAGGTAGTAACATATTTGTTTGTTTTCATTCTGGACTTTGCACTTTCATTGCCTTAAAATCAGCAATTACTATAATCATAGGCTAGTGTTCATCAATGATGGAAAGCAGTTTTAGAGACCCTCACATATATCACTGAATTTGCCCATTCCAGACTATAAGCATATTTTTTTCTCTCTGAGAGCAAACCGATAAATGTATTGCATGTGTCACATTTAGGAAATGAGGTTTGCTCCTGAAAGTCATACATTGCTCTAAACGGCCCTAATGTTGCTGTGTTTCCACACTGAGGCCAACTGATTCAATTAGGGGGCAGCAGAGATACATGCCAAGTTACACATTCAGTGATGAATATGAGCTCTCTGTGCATATGAATATTCATTTAAGCCCGCTGGGTATGCATTCACTCATATATAAGAGCTAAGGCAATAAATGCCATTAAGAGAAGCCTCTGTTGTTTGGCTGTATTTACAAGAGTGAAAGTAGCTCTAGGATATAGGTTCCAGTCATTTATCATACTTTGCCAATGTAAATCAAGCTTTTGGGCCAGTGTCCAGTGGTGTTCCCATGGGAAGATGAATGCCAGCGGTTCATTCAATGAGTTGAAACCTTAGGGCAGCAGTGCCTTTCACATTTAATCCAACCAGTGTAACACACTAGCAGACAACATGAATCAAAATCCAACCCAGGGTCATCCAAAATATTTGCTAGTGATAATTTTTTTTCACAAATGATATAACATTGTTTTTGTTGTAGTTGTTGTTTTTTTTGCACATTTCAAGGCAGTTTAAATGTGAACTGTCTAGTGAGTGTACTAAAAGGTTAATGCTCTATCTATGTGTTTAAAATAGCATACACTAAATTCTACTCTAAACATAATCAATAATTTTAACAAAAGAAAATGTGAGAGAAAACCGTATTTACTCCATATATTACCTCATTATAAATGCTGTACCAGGTGAGCAACTGAGCAAGTTTACTTTTGTCAGGAAAGTCATACATTTGGAGCTGGTTATGTGATACACACATCAAAATGTATTACTTTACAAATCACACACTATGGTAAAAGCATTTTGAGATTATAAATAGTTATTGTACAAAAACGTGAACATCTGCCCTTATTAATCAAAAATGTGTTATACTATAATATAAGAATATATATATTATATTGGCTATTTCATTTTAAAATATGGTTAAACCACACATACATTTACTTAAAGCTACAGTCCGTAAGTTTATCCTCTTTGTCGCCATCTCTGTTTGAAACCAGCAATTGCAGTTATTTGCAGAATTATTTTCTTAATGTGGGATGTGGCTTCAGCGCGGATGAATCTAATGTTAGCCTATATATTGCAAGTATGATCCAAATACTAATTGTCACTGGATACTGACATCTGAATGAGTAAGTAACAAGTCTGCCACTTTTGTTCTTACCAACTTGGGAAAAAAAGCTTTACAATAAATCGTGCTACAATGGTAAATCTAACGTTTTTGGCTCATAACCCATCAAATCATGCACACTCTTATTACTGTTATCCTTCATTCTCAAATTGTTCATTTTAACAACATCAGCATTGCGTGACTATGAGTATCTAGTGTGTATAAGCGTAGATTTCAATTTATGTACATTCTAATCTCTAATTGTCATAGCACTCAAATTTAATATAAATAAATTATTTTGACCCAAAAAGTAAATCATTCTTCCTTAGAACTGGTTCTCTTTAAAATACAAGATGTGTGTAATCACATGAAGGCTCTCTGTAATCAGATGCACATTTCAAACTGAAATATAATCTAATTTCAGTCACTTGTGTTTCATAAACAAATAAACCTTTTTGCTTTACATCAAAATGATAAGTTTACTTATTCTAGCTGCTGTGAGAAAAGCTATACATGATCCACCACCTGCAGCATCCTCACACGTTATAGCCTACTTGCTGGGACAACTTCGTTACGTATGTTTACAGACGTGACTTAACAAGGCAGCGCCATGCTCGAATTTCCAGCAAATTCCTGCCAGTGCCACTCAAATTAGAAGACATTATAAGCTTACGTTGAGACTCGGGCTACGGTAAGGAGATAGTTTTGAACACTGGCTGGTTATGTACTTGTCCAAAAAATGATTTTACATTTGCAAATGCTTTTACCAGTTGACTCAACTACTTAATTTGTAATTAGACAAACAGTTCATTCTGCTCTGTGTGACTCCTTGTGCCAATTTTTTTCACGATTTTCATAATTTCCAACAATACTACACTATACCATATACCATATTAAAATACACACAATTGCTGCCTGCAATCATTTAGCATTATTATGTTACATTTATTTTATTGTCTGTGGGATGTGGTAAATATGCTGTGACTAAAAAACTAATAAAAATATCACAAATGACACCTGGAATCATTTTTCAAGTGATGTATGTTTGAATGTAACATGCACACCTTCACAGAGGACACATTTTATTCACAGCATAAGATTTTCAGTGATTAACAACTATTTTTTTTCTCTGTGATCTTCAAAACTATTGTATATCGTCAGAGAGGACTGTGACTGCAACACATAGTCATTGGACAACTTTCTGCCATTTAGGAATAAACTGTTGTAATTACCTTTAACAGTCTATCTTGCTTTTCTTATTCTGTTTCATTTTTCAGAAACAGTTTGAGAGATCTAAGAGGGATTAGTGGCTCAAAAATATATAAATAAATGATGGCTATTTAAATTATCTAATTATTATTTAAAGTATATAATTTATGTAACAAGTGCTGCATATATGCATATGTAAAATTACACGATCATTAAATACAAACAGCATATAAATCAAAACTGCCCAACATTGCCGAATGAAATGTTGATCCAAGAAGTGTTGATCCATGGAAGTGATCTACTTCATCTGTGTTCTGATCATTGTTCTGAATCTGATCCAGACATTAACTTAGACAGAAACATAATTTGTATATTTATATTTATTTTTTCCATTTTATTTTATTAATATGGCAATCTAAACACTTCGTGTGAATAATCATTTATTTAATATCCAGTGGCATTTGATTGTTGGTCTCTGAAGGATTAATTAGCTTGTGATAGACATACATTTTCAGGCTGGCAGCATTTTAACTACAAATAAAGGAAGGAAACCACCAGGGGCCTGTTGAGTGTGTTTAATATACTTCCCCAGCAGTATGCTTTAGGCGTCAGGCGGGAGGGATGGGTCAACCTGCAAATCAACCTGTTTGACCTGCAATTTGCACCAGAGGAGATCGGCAGCAATAAAAGCTAGCAAAGTCCCCCTCTGCTGTCTTCTGACGCTCGCTCTTTATTAGTCTGCCGTTATTGCTGGGGAAAGCCGGCTTTGTTAAGGAGGTTTTCTGTTTCTCAATGTGAATCAGCCTCCTGTGGGGATCAGTAAACTTGCCACCCTACTCTGACTGTTAAAAGAGACAGATGTAAAGAGTGTGATGGCACTCACACCGCCAGGGTGCAATGAGAGAGACAAACTTAAAAGTGCCGATAGACTTCAGTAACCTCTAACTAGCTCTGGTCTGTCAATCAAATCCAACTGACATAATTACAGACAGATGCTGAGGTGCTACAGTGGCCTGATTTATAATTAATCAATAGCTGACATGCATTTGAATTTTGTTCTTTTCATTGTTGGGATATAAATTGGTATACTGTGTGTTCAATTAATACAACTCTAGAGATATGGGTAAACCCTGGTGAAACAAAAATACTTATGGAAATTAAAAGGAAAGTGCTTATTTGAGATTGCATTTAAAATTAAACTAATAACTTGCAAGTTCATCATTACACATATATTTAAATATGTGGCATACACATTTACATTTGTATTTTTACATATTTTAGTTTATTTTGGTGTTATTCAGCAGTACACTTTAACCAAATTTCATACACAATAAGTATTTATGAAATTGCAAATTTATACTTAAGTATATAATGCAAATAATGCAATTAAAGGTACAAAAATGACATTCAATTTGCACTTTTAAATGTATTATTGTAAAGCATATTGTTTTTGTGATAAGTATGCCAAAATGTACTTCTTTATAACAGAGAAAAAAATATATATATATATAATTGTCACTCTCAAATCTTTGCTTATGTGGACATTGTGATGTATCATGATTTTGGCCACAATTAAAATCTAGAGAGACAGCGTACTTTAAAAATGCATACACTGATAAAATGAATAGCTTGAATGTAATGTAAGTCACGCTGGATCCAATGCTTTAAATACAATAATAAATAATGTTGATGAAAAGCCATCAGTAGTTTCCCCAATGTTGGATTTCCTGTATGTTGCTCTTAATGTTGGATTTAATTGCCTTTGCCTGCTTGGGTTCCAGCTGGGAATGCCGTGTATCATGGCTGTTCAATATAAATAATTACCCATACTGAAATCCATTCGGCCATTAGGTGCCTGCACTGAGCATTGATGAGCCAGCGTCTGAAAGAATCGACTACTCTCAGCTCTTAGTTCTGTTGCGAATGCATATTTCACAATATATTCCATACTTATCAAGTTATGTGGACTGTGTAATGATAATGAAATCTTAAAAAAAGCTAAATTAAAATTATTTAAAAATAAAAACAATCAATATTAAACTATTATTAAAAACTATTTGTTAAATGGCATGTACAAAAATACAAAATAAAATAAAAAGTTAGGTATAATATACTTATGGTGTTTGTGTTTAATTGCACAACACTTTTGCTGCAGTGGAGGTGGGATAGTGGAATATAGTAAAGTTACGGTCAAGTTTGGTTGACTGTTTAATTTTTGTTTATTTGTATCTACACATACAACAATGTATGTACACATAAGAGCATTGTATTTAAATGTAAGAAGTTAATTTAAATGTAAATAGTAGTTAAAGACACTTAATATAATGTGGGTCCAAAAAAAATAAAAAATAATTGTTGTCCCTATACATTTGACCAAAGAAAGATTGTGGGATTAATGGGGTTAAATATATTCAAGGGGCTCGGCCTGCAGGTCAAACGGCTGCTCCTCATTTGTTCTGAAGGTCTTCATGGGCCTGGCCAAGTGGGGGATACCACAAATCAAATAATCCACTTGATTGTATCCTTACAGGGAATTGATTTCCAACCCACACGTCACAGGCCTCTGCTGATTAAACCTAAAAATCCTCCCTCCTCTCAGAAAATAAGGTAACTATACTGAAATCAGGGCTGGGAATGAAGAATGGCTTTCTGCTCGCCAAAACAGATGGTGCTGATGAAACAGAATCCTTAACCTGAAATTCAAACATTTGCTTGTTTCTGAAGTGACGTGGCATGACAGAATGTAAAACATCTCTGTCCAACCTCTCCAAGTCAGTAAGCATGACTGTGAAATGCAGCTGAGTAATTGTAAATGCACTCAGACTGTTGTTTGTCTAAATTAATCATCAGTTGCGTAGTATGAACATGTAGGATTTTGATGCTGACGATCTCAGATACAACCACACATTAGCTGTCCCTACAGGTAAAATGTTATTGTGCAGATATTGCTCTTTCATTTTTCAGGGGCACTGTAAGTTTGTAAAAATAAACCACCTACTTCAACTTAAAAACTTAAATTCAGCTGCCTTCAAAGTTTAAGTACAATCAAACTGGCTATACAAGTCATTTTAATTTAAATTATAATAAACACACTTTAAAAAGAGTCTCATATAACTTAAAATATTAATTAAAGCATTGAAAAAGCATATTACCATGACTAATTGATCACAAAAAAAACTTTCTGAGGTGTTTTTTTTTGTATACAAAAAAAAGACACATATGAACAATTAGTTGGCATCCAGTAAGAATATAAAGCTCAAATAATTTGATATGACACCCATTTGAAATATTTGAGTTCACATTGTCATATCTGACTTTTTACTGTGTACTTTATGAATTTGGCAATTTTGAGCTTCCTTTGAGATGTCATTTAGATCTTTCTAAAAACACATGAGAGTTCACTGGGACCTTTTCGGGGGATTGAATTTGAGATTCAGAAGTCAAAATTCGCTCTCTGTTTAATCACGCTGTTGTTTAGAAGGAACAATTGATATATTAAAGAGATCTCTTTTGCGATTTTTCTTGCCAACTGGCATTCTTTGTAGTAATTAGTCTAGATTCCAATTGCAAAAAAGTACATCAGCAAAAATTATTTGTGGCTTTGTATGTCCAATTCCACTGGCAAAGACTCAAATATCTGTTTTCCATTCATGCATCAAGAAATATCTAGATCAAACAACGGTAGATGTTAGAAAAAACAAGGCTTTTCATCAGTTCTCCAGGATTGCTGGTGGGTTTCTCCCGCTGAGGTTCAGGCGGATTTGGGAAGTCAGTAGAGTCTAACTAATCAGGGGCTGCTTGGGGGAGCATTGAGACAGACATGTGGAGGGGAAATGTGACACCTGGAAATTACACAATGTAATGGAATCAGCCAAGTGGTAAATGTAGCTTTTAAACAGGTTTTGTGTTCTCCATTAACTGCACAGACACTGATTGGTTCTGACAGTGCAGAAAGTGCTGGTCAGCATGTTCGCTAACTCATATCGCTTGCCCTGAACTTCTTCTTAGCTAGAGGGCTGCTGGGGCTCAGAGACAATTTGCCTGGTGTAATGTGAGACAAAATGGGAAGGAAGGGATCAAGTATGGTTAGATCAGACACCTGACCATCTAGCTTGTAGATATTTTATACTTCTTTATATTTGTGTATTTTATTTTTCCACTTTTTGAACTGAACACAGTGTGCATGCAATGTGGTGTTATTCTGAAATATCACAGATAACATTAACAGAACTGTTAACCAAAAATGAAAATTTGGCCCATTCACAACTGTCAAATCTCCAGTGTATGTCCAGAGTTTTTTTTTTCTTCACGCAGTTCAGTTCAATGCAATCATTAATTATGGATATAGCTGTCAAGCTCCAAATAGCCCAATAAAGAAAAATATAAATAAAAGTATAAAACATGTGAAATCATACTGAAGTTGTGTTGTCTGCAGCTGTCAAGTTTTATGTTAAAACTGGCTTGTCTCATTTAGTTGTTACTTTTTTGACAACCACCATTGTTTGGTGTCTTACTTGGTACAGAAAGTGTGTCAGAAAGCCATTTCTGAATCTAAATGCAAGTGTGATTTTAGATGATATGGTTGAAGTGTTTCATTGAAGAGGTGGATTTTCAGCGAATCATTTTTTTGTCTGTTCGTCATACAAAGGTACCGTATGATATTAGATAAATTGTAATATAGCAAACATGTCACATGTTGTCATTATTGGAGTCTGACTGAATATCCTTCAAAACAACTCATTTTTTTGTTTTCCAAAGAGGAAAGGAGAACCCAGTCTCATTGGAAGCTGGACGCTTCTCAGAAGCATGACTTCAAAGTGAATGCAATGAGTGGCAGCAAAAGTGCATTCAAATTTCTTTGAAACAGATGAATGTGGTAACATTGAATTACATTGGCTGCTGCATGTATTGTGGCAGTGTGGAAAACGCTAAAAGGTTAATGCTCTATCACGTTTGAAAATAGCGGACCACCTACACTAAACCATACACTAAACCCAACCGATAGTGTTAATAAAAGCAAACATGAGATACAACCACATTTGCTAAATGATAAGTGCAAATGATAAGCTCTACCAGGTGGGCTACTGAGCAATTGTATTATGTTAGAAGCTGCATATGTATAATGCAAATTGAAAATGTATTAGTTTACACATAATGCATTATGGTGCAAAATGTAACCATTGAACTGTGCAAAAATAAGTCTTTATTATTATTGATCCTGCAATCATAATTTGTGTTAAAATGAATTAAAATATGTTGGTGTTTTACAAGCATTTATTTTAGCTGGATACTCCAATGAATTGTATATGTAGCTTTGCAAAAATGTATACAGAGTCACTTTTTTTTTACAATGAGCCTTTGTTTTTTTGGGTGAATTACAGTATTTAAGTTTATATGAACACATAAGTTTTGACTTTAGTTACTCATCTCGTAAATGCATTCAAACATTGATTCAACTTCTAAAATGTCAGTGTCCACTGGCAGTTAACTGACGAATGGCATTAGACACCAATTACATGTCTAGTCAAATAGCAGCCTGTATAACCCGACACATCAGATATGCTTTGAATATACACTGCAGGTTGATTTAATTGTCTTGACATCGTGAAAACATGTGCTGCAGGAGGTAATCCTGGGTATGGGAGCCAATTCTGTGACAAGGATGAAGTGAGCTAAGGCCTTTCAAAGAGGCAAGCATGATCTCCATTGCAAATGAGAGAGGAAGCCAGTTGGCTGTGCGGCGGTTTGTGTATTTCAAATGAATAAATGACAAAAGCTTGTATTCTGCCAGTCAGTCGCTCACATTTTCTGACTCTGCTGTATTCATTTCCCACATCAACAATCAAGGAAGTTTCTTTTAAAAACCTCATGATTTCTCTGGATTTAAAGCACTTCTTGTGCATGATCCTAACTCACATTAGCTCAATAATCCAAAGCATAAGAAGTAGCTAAATTTGCCCAAGGGATGCTAATGTTAAAATTGTCATGATGACAATTAGCTGCACTACCCGGGGTACTTTTGTAACTCGCTATTAACATAATGGACTAAAACTTTCATGGCATTGCGAAGCTGTACAAATCATCACAGTCTCAAAGCACAGTCTAACTGAGCATTAAATTCAGACTGACAGTCAACGAGCACCTTTGCTTTTTTTAGCATCTAGGTCAGGGGTCTGTAACCTTCAACGTCAAAAGAGCCATTTTGGCCCCTTTCCTTCCGAATAAAATTCACGTGGAGCCACAAAATATGTTATGCCCAAATAAAGTTAACACGGCATATAGCTAAAGTTTTATATTCAGTTATGTTACAGGGCAGAGGAATAGCAATCATTTCAGAAGTGAGGGGGACAGACATGTCAAATGCAGTAATAATAATAATATTACGATATTTATGTATGTATAATTGACAAAATTATTATCTCTTTTTTTAATTGGCTAAGAAATAAAATACACTGCTGGACAATAATAACATCATATGGTTATGATTGTACAATCGGTATATATACTACAAACACTTATTTTTTCACAGAATAAGGCAGAAAATATATGTGACCGTGGAGCACAAAACCAGTCTTAAGTCGCTGGGGTATGTTTGTAGCAATAGCCAAAAATACATTGTATGGGTCAAAATGATCGATGTATCTTTTATGCCAAAAATCATTAGGATATTAAGTAAAGATCATGTTCCATGAAGATATTTTGTACTGTAAATATATCAAAACTTCATTTTTGATTAGTAATATGCATTGCCAAGAACTTTATTTGGGCAACTTTAAAAGCGATTTAGATTTTTTTGCACCATCAGTTTCCAGATTTTTAAATAGTTGTATATCTGCCAAATATTGGAAATCAATGGAAAGCTTGTTTATTCAGCTTTCAGATTAAGTATACATCTGGATTTCGAAAAAATTGACACTTAAGACTGGTTTTGTGGTCCAGAGTCACATATTGTATAGCTTCTGTACTGTAATTAATGCTGTCAATTACCACTGTATTATTCATATGTATTACCTGGAGAAGACTTGAAAAACACATAAACCATATCGTCTTCACATTTCATCAGTTAAGTGTTATGCTTGTTATTCAGCTTAGCTACAGCGATAGCGGCATGCCTGTCAAATGTTACTATTACTTCTCTGTGAGTCCGTTTTGGACTTTCTGCGCGAGAGCGCACTCTGGCTTCGAGAATGAATTAAACATACAGAGCGAGAGAGAGTTCAGCGCTCCGTGATGTTCACATCGTTTTTGATACGAATAAAATGTATCCAAAACGACGTGACTATCTTTTCTCTTTTAATTTAAATGTAGATTTACTCACATTGGCCCTTGAAAACCTCTACTTTAACACACTTGACCTAGAAAAATTGCAGGGGAAGTGTTTAGGTTGTATTAAAAGTTGAGGGGACACCTCCCCTATATATGTTCACCCACCCACGCTACAGGGAGCCACCGCAGAGGGATGAAAGAGCCGCATGCGGCTCGCGAGCCGCGGGTTGCCGACCCCTGATCTAGGACATCTCTTTAGCATTGGCACTCAGTGTCGCTCTGTGTGGCTACCCAGTCATCTGAAGGGCAAGATTAAATAAGTTATTTTAGCGCTATTGAACCTTAATTGTATTCTCACGTGGATATTTAAGGTATGTTCAATGCAAAAGTAGTACTTGACGGCACTCTCTCATGAGGAAACGTTACTCTATAGCAACTTTTATCCTGAGCACTCTCTGATGCTGGATTCAAACGGTTCCATTGCTTTACTTTGAGGTTACCCACTTGACTTCATATTCTTCAAAAGTTGTAGGAATTTATCTATTTTTTTATTTTTTTCATGTGTAACAAAAAAATCTTCTGGTCAAATCATAAGATCCAAAAATGTCCTTATGAGAATGCCCTGTACATGGAGCGATGTGAACAAGTAAAATGTTCCCTATTTAGTTAAGGTAGCGTATAGGGAAGGAAGGGCAGGTTGATGATAAAACAAAACAAAATAAAATTGTAGCACTAAACATCCTTGTGTTCACAATATCTGTCGCAACCAACCTATTTATGTATGTATGCATTCATTCATTAATTCATTAATGCATGTTTAATTACAATGCAATTTTATATTTTCCATTTCTGAATGGAGATTTTATTCCAGTTATGGGTTCCTCTAAAGGCAAAAAAAATATTATGTTTGACAGTCATAGAATTTAATTCAGACACTTATAACAACCTGTTTGACAGAGAAAAAAAAGTGTTTAAAGAATAATGTTTTAGTTGTAAAATAATGGCAATTCTCACTTAACTTTTACAATTTATGTAAAATGTGTTACATGCATCCAGGAGTGTGCATACACACAAGTTCCAAAGCTCAAAAGCTCTATTGGATATTAATGCTTTATATTAAATAAATGTAAATACTTCTGGTTTGCTGCTTGCCATTTGTTGGTGGAAAGGGGGCTTTACAACAGGTACAGAACAAAATGCCAGATTGACATAAACACCCAGCACAATATCATTCAATTCAATTCAAGATTATTTGTATAGTGCTTTTTACGATACAATCGTTGCAAAGCAACTTCACAGGAAATTAAGTTTCTAAAATAGATTTATATTGTAGAAACTCAATATAGCATATCATAACAATGTATAACTATTATATATTTGATGTATTGGTAACTATGAATTTGGTGAATTGGTATATGTCACAAACAGATCACGGAGAGACAGGTAAGTGGTAAGACAGAGGGTTTATTAATAAAGCAGGACTGTGAAGGTGATAGGAGCAGGTGCGTGACGTGGTGGGGAATCCAATCGGGGGTGCTCTGACGGTGTGTTAATCAAAGTTCCTTTCTTCGGAGATCGTGGAGCTGGGAGCTCTATCTTCGGCGATCTATCAGGGGCGGCTCTTGACGCCCTTACGCGGCGACGGGGGCGACCCCGGCCTCTGGGTGCGGGACGATTGGGATGGGTGTTGTGGAACTCCTGTAACAGCATGGGGTCTATAATATCGTCCCGGGCCACCCAGGACTGCTCCTCGGGTCCTTATCCTTCCCAGTCCATGAGATACTCCAGCCGGCCACCCCGTCGCCGTGAATCCATGATGTTGCGGACCTGGTAGATGGATGGTTGGTCCAGGATTTCAGGAGGAGGAGGCTCGTCTAGCTCGTGTTGATCTGGGGTAGGAGAAGAGCATGGTTTCAGGAGGGAAACATGGAATGTGGGATGGATACGATACCTGGGGGGAGTTGGAGTCTGTAGGTAACCTCATTTATCTGCCTCTGGATCTTGAACGGACCAATGTAGCGGGGACTCAGCTTCTTGCAGGGCAGGCGGAGACGTATGTCCCGAGTGGACAACCACACCCGGTCCCCAGGGTGATAGAGGGGAGTGGGAGCGCTTTGGACATCCGCGAAGCCTTTGTGTCTCCGCACTGCCCATTGGAGGTGGATGTGGGCTGAGTCCCACACTCTCTCGCTCGCTCGGAACCAGTGGTCCACAGCTGGAACTTCCGATGGCTCTCCCGTCCACGGGAAGAGCAGAGGTTGGTAACCGAATATGCACTGGAACGGGGTTAGGCCCGTGGTGTTCTGGCGGAGGGAGTTCTATGCATACTCGGCCCATGGGAGAAAACGGCTCCAGCTGTGCTGATCTTCCTGGCAGTATGCCCGGAGGTACCGTCCGAGTTCTTGTATCTTCCGCTCAGTCTGGCCATTTGTCTAGGGATGGTAACCGGAGGAAAAGCTCATCGTGACTCCTAGCAGGCGGAAGAAGGCTTTCCACACATGGGAAATGAATTGTGGACCACGATCCGACACAATGTCTTCGGGCACCCCGAAGTTCCGGAAGACCTGCTGAAACAGGTTTTCAGCCGCCTCCAGGACCGAGGGTAATCCTTTGAGAGTGATCAGTTTGCACGCCTTTGAAAAGCGATCCACTGCTACGAGAACGCAAGTCTTTCCTTCAGATTCGGGAAGGTCAGTCACGAAATCTATTCCCATGTGTGACCAGGGACGTTGGGGAATAGGGAGAGGTACGAGCTTGCCCACCGGTAGATGACGGAGAGTCGAGGACATGGCACAGACCGAGCAACTGCGGACATACCTGATGGTGTCACGGGACATACCGGGCTACCAGTACCGAGCTTGGAGGGGCGAGAGGGTCCGTTGGCTGCCTGGATGTCCAGAGCCCGGTACTTTGTGTACTGAGTCCAGAAGGGATTGCCGTATGGAAGTTGGAATTAAAGTTTTCCCTTCTGGACCTCCCAGCGGAGCAGGCTCCGTAAGAGTGGCGGCTCTGATGTCTCGGTTGATATTCCAGATGATGGGGTTGACTATGAGGGCTGGAGGGAGAATTGGCTCGGGTTCTGCTGGAGAATCGGGGGAATGTACTCGGGATAGAGCGTCAGCTTTACAGTTTCGGTTTCCAGGTCGGTAGGTGATGATGAAATCGAACCTAGTAAAGAATAAAGCCCAGCGGGCTTGCCTGGGGTTGAGCCTCTTCGCTTGTCGGAGGTATTGGAGGTTCTTGTGATCAGTGATGACAGTGAACGGGTGGTTTGCTCCCTCCAGCCAGTGCCGCCACTCCTCTAGTGCAAGCTTGATCGCTAGTAGCTCCCTGTTTCCAATATCATAATTTTGCTCCGCTGGGGTCAGTTTCTTGGAATAGTATGCGCAAGGCTGGAGGCGTGGAGACTCGCGAACAGTTGGGATAGCACGGCCCCCGCCCCTGTGGTGGAGGCGTCTACTTCCACCACGAATGGTACTTGGGGGTCTGGGTGCCGGAGAACAGGGGTTGTGCTGAATGCGGTCTTCAGGCTGTCGAAGGCTTCGTGGGCGTTGGGATTCCAAGACAGGGACTTGGGCTTCCCGCGGAGCAGGGATGTAAGCGGGGCTGTGAGCAGACTAAAACCCTTGATGAAGCGACGGTAGAAATTGGCAAAGCCAAGGAATCTCTACAGTTCCTTAATCGTTTGGGGAGTCGGCCATTCTGCCACAGCTGTTACCTTCCCCTGGTCCATCTGGATACCTTCCCTCCTGATGATGTATCCCAGGAACTGCACCGTGGGGCGATGGAACTCGCATTTCTCTAGCTTGAGGTACAGACGGAACTGCCGGAGCTTCTGGAGGACCTGCGCAACGTGGTGGCGATGGTCGGCCAGGTTCCGGGAGTAAATAAGGATGTCATCTATGTACACTATCACAGAGCGGTGGAGGAACTCCCGGAACACCTCGTTCATGAATTCCTGGAAGACGGAGGGAGCATTGGAAAGGCCATACGGCATCACGAGGTATTCATAATGGCCAGAGCGAGTGATGAATGCCGTCTTCCACTCATCGCCCTCCCGGATTCTAACGAGGTTGTACGCGGTACGCAGGTCCAGCTTAGAGAAGATGCAGGCCCCACGGAGTTCCTCGTGGATAGGGGAGCTTGGTAGTCTGGGAGTTTAGAGATCGGTAGTCGATGCACGGCCTCAAGCCCCCGTCCTTCTTATCCACGAAGAAAAAGCTTGACGCCGCTGGGGAACTAGACGGCCGGATGTATCCTTGATTAAGAGCCTCCTTGATGTATTCCTCCATAGCCTTGCGCTCCGGGATGGACAGTGAGTATACTGTACCCTTGGGGAGTTTATATCCAGGCAGCAGATCTATCGCACAGTCCCATGGCCGATGAGGTGGTAACTGGGTGGCTGCCTGCTTGCAGAAGGCATCCTGGAACGCCCTGTAATCCAAAGGGATTGTGGGATTCACACTGGTCTCCGGACTCTCAACCCGCGTGGAGGCGACCTGAGCCGCGGGTAACCTGGGAGGACCTGGAATGTCCTTGAGACAGTGTTGACGGCAATATTCGCTCCAGCGAATTATATCACTTGATTCCTATTGGATTTCTGGAGAATGGCGGATGAGCCAGGGACGTCCCAGGATGATATCCACGGTTGGTCCCTCCAGTACCAGAAACGTGATCTCCTCCTCATGCAGGTTGCCAATCTTCAGCTTCATCGGGGGAGATTCAAACTTAACCCACCCACGCCCTAATGGTTTGCCAGTGACGGTCTCGACTCGGAGTGCTCGGAGGTGTCGACGGCGGGGCAGGCGTAAACGACTCAGGAGGTCTTGGGAGATGAAGTTGCCTGAGGAGCCCGAGTCGACCAGGGCAGAGGCTGTAATGGAGTTGACTGGGGTAAATAGTTGAACAGTCAGTATAGACAATGTGGAAATGTCAGGGTCACACTGGAGAGTACTAACCGCTGGGCGTGGGGTTCGGTTGGGGCAGGACCTGATGAAATGGTCAGCCGAAGAACAGTAAAGGCACAGCCCCGTTGCCATCCGATGAGCACGTTCCTGACTCGAGAGACGGGTTGTGTCCACCTGCATGGGTTCTGGTACTGGGGAACCGTGGGCGGGTGAAGCAGGCTGGCGGGCAGTTTTGGCGGTATGGCAAGCAGACAAGCGTTGGGCGATTCGGTTGGCTTTTTGCATGAAGCTTTCCAATCCAACGGCGTCGTCAAATATCGCCATCTGGGTGCGGATATTGGTATCCAGCCCTTGCCGATACGCGCCGATGAGAGCGCCGTTCCAACCACAAGTGGCCGCCAGCGGAACTGCAGCGTGTATTCGTGAGTCGAGGAAGTCCTGGCGCAGGGGCAGTAGCTGATCCGACACCGAGACCGGTAGCTAATTCAAAACCTCCTTAAAATGATTAGTGAATGCAATATAGGAATTGATTAAGGAGGTATTAGCGTTCCATATGGCTTTCGCCCATGATAATGCTCGGCCTGAGAGAAGGGAAATTAAAATGCTACCTTGGGCGCTCGGTGGGAAACCTCTGTGGTTGCATCTCTATGTACAAGGCTAGTTGAAGAAGAAAGCCGCCACACTCAGCCGCTTCACCTGTAGGCAGCTGGTAAGGCCATGGGACTGGCAGAGGCAGATTGAGGGATGGAGGTGGCTGGAGTGAAGTTCGCAGAGTGGTGACCAGCTCCTCCAGGGCTACAGATGGTACGGAAGGTCGGGATCCATGGGGAGTGACGGTGTTGGTCCGGTCTTCTGTCACAAACAGATCACGGAGAGACAGGTAAGTGGTAAGACAGAGGGTTTATTAATAATGCAGGACTGTGAAGGAGCAGGTGCGTGACGTGGTGGGGAATCCAATCGGGGTGCTCTGACGGTGTGTTAATCAAAGTTCCTTTCTTGAGATCGTGGAGCTGGGAGCTCTATCTTCGCGATCGCGGAGCTGGGAGTTCTATCTTCGGAGATCGCGGAGCTGGGAGACACAGGGAAACAGGACGCACACACAGGAGGATCGCTGGAGAGGTTTCTGGGAGACAACAGTACAGGTTAGTAGTAGCAACGAGAAAGGTGAGTCAGGTATTGTTCAGGGTAGTGAACCGAGACCGGACGATGAGTGTCAGAGAGCATGTGGTATTTATGGATGTGCTGATTAGGAGTGCAGGTGCGGGTGATCAGAATTCAGGTGACTGTGATCTGGTGATTGTCGTGGGCGGCGGTGACTGGGACTGTGACTCTCTGACAGTATAATTGTTTATGATTTATTTGTATGTTTTCATGTGATCTGCTTACACCTCACCAATGATGGTTATTTGGTTAGTTGATATGTTAGTAAATGCATATTTTTTAGTTTTATTTATTTATTTATAAATTGTAAGTTTTGTGTAATTTACATTATACAAAAACCTATACAATTATGTAAAATGGTTACACTTTTTTCCTGTGATTGAAACACATTACAGCTCCATTTCAGTATTCTTGAAAACAGTTTTCAAATAGCTGAGCTTCAGAGCTGTTATTATTCCTTAAAGATGCAGTTGTATTTAGTTTTCAAGGCCCAGCACGAGCTGATTTGATGGTTTGATTCTCACCCATCCGTCAAACTTGAAATATTAGCACATGGATGATTTCATTTAATTAATTAAATGATGACTTTTAGGCCCATTGTGCACATTATTAAGAATTGCTTAAGAGGAAGTGCTTGGCAGGTTATCCAAATGCACCAGGAACGGATTCTCCAAATGTGCAACAGATGGAATCAGGCTGGTAAAGAACAAGAACAGTCTGCCCATCAGTGGGCCCTTCTTACTGTGAAAATGTGTATTCAACAGTGAAATATACCGACAGATTAAAAACCAGAGAGGTGTCGGAGAATATTTGACTATTGTATTTTTTTATATCAATGCAACACATTTAGTTGTTTGTGGAAAATATATGGAAGTAACGTAGCAAATTTATTTATTTGTATCTCCTCTGAGATGGTCAATCTTGTGTTTTTAAAGTAACGAGATCTGGGACACCTGCATTCATTATTAATCAGGCCTTTATTTTCTCCTTCATGTGATTTGATTAAATTATTTTTGAAGTGTCTAAACTGGATGAGGATGAATTATTTATAGCTGAGAGAATAATGCCTTATCACAGACACATATATTTGCCTGTGTATGCTTTTACATACATGTATGCATGTATACATGTAGCATATATGTATCCACACATGCATACATATGCAAAAGAATACATGTATGCTTTTACATAATACCCGTGGATTGCTTGACTTCCTAGATCATCCATGAACCAACAATGTTGCTATACTATTAAAAGAGTGTTCTGGGATCAGGGAGGGTCAGAGAAAATAACCAATATAGAGGAAATACAGAAATATCAGTTCAGCCTCATATGAGCTTTGATATGTGTACATTCTCTTTAAATGGCTGCGTAACTACCACTGGCAACCAGCTGATACGGTTTACTTCAGCTAGAAGCCTTTTTATGTAACTTTTTTGTTAAACCTGAGGAATTACAGGCTTGATAGTCTATTGTCATTTATATTTTAGCAGAAGCAACCCCAGTAGCAGTGGCCACAGTCATGCCCTCGCCAGGGCCATTGTACCCATGAGAAGGGCATTTGAATCCCAGCTGTTACAAGGGCAGTGACCCTGTGTGTGATCCTAAGCACCCTCATTGTCCGCTTGCCATTTGAGAGGACAAAAGCAAAACAAAAAGAGCTAATTACCATATTTTCCTATTTTACAAGGTTCTGTACAGCGTCTGCTCTAAACAGAAACAAAAGATAAAAACAAAATAGATTTTGAGGTAATATAATCCATGAATCTGAGCATCAGATGAGTTTGTTACTTCATCAGGAAATAGGGTGTATTTTAATTTCTTGAAAAATGTAAAAGATTAGCTCACCCTAGAAATGAAAATTAGCTTAGAGAGGTTCTCTCCTTCAGGCCATGCAAGATGCAGGTGAGTTTGTTTCTTCATCGGATTAGGAGAAATGTTGCATTCCATCACTTGCTCACCAATGGAACATCTGCAGTGAATGGGTGCCTTCAGAATGAGAGTCCAAACAGCTGTTAAAAAACATCACAATAATCCAAACCATTCCAGTCCAAGTGAATGGGTGCCTTCAGAATGAGAGTCCAAAGAGCTGTTAAAAACATCACAATAATCCAAACCATTCCAGTCCATTAATTAAGTGTGAAGTGAAAAGCTCCATATTTGAAAGAAATACATTGATGGACTGGAATTGTATAGTTTTGTCAGCTGTTTGGTCTCTCATTCTGACGGCACCCATTCAATGCATATGATCCATTGGAGAACAAGTGATGTACGGCTACAATTCTCCAAGGTTCAAGGTTTCTTTATTTGTCACATAATAAATTATACAGGGTATAACCAGAAGTGAAATGTAATCAAATCAGGTCCGCTCAGTGGACAGTGCAAAAGAATACAAAATAAGAATTATATAAAAGTAACACAACACAAGAGCATATATATGGCAAAAAAAGAGAAATAAGAGTAAAATGTGCAATATAAAAAGTGCAAAACAATAGGATGTGCAAAAACAATAGGATGTACAAAAAACAGTGTACTGGGACTTAATAAATAGCGATATGAATAGGAGGGATGTGCAGACGGGTTGTTCAGGGTACAACCTGAATCCAATTCTATTCACTACAGTTTTACAGTCATATATTAATATTTTACTGTGTGTTTCACTGTGTCTACATAAATAATACACAACAATGCCATGCTATGGGCACAGCCATTGATAGAGACTGCAGCGGAAGTTCTTTTACGCTACTATTTTAATCTTCCACTTTTAGAATGCGGAAGTGTGATAAAGGTCTATATTGCTTGACATATTGACTATGGCTCTTGATTGTAGTAAACAGCTTTGGGCAAATTGTTTTCACAACCTCTTGATGACATGCAATTGTTATTGTTCTGAGATTTTGTCCAACATTTTCATTTTGTGCCCTCATGTTGGATTAAACCCCAATAAATTAAGAGTCAGAGAAGTGATTGGCTGCAGATCTGTGCATCCAGAAGCAAAAATTCAATATATCAAATTGTGTTCTTATGGGGAGTCCTGTGGCAGCAGAATAACTGTCATTGAGATGAATGGGAAAGCTTGTCTACAGAGCCAGATCATTGACTAAATGGAAGAAAAATAACTCTGGTCCATATTGCAACTTATCTGGCCAAGAACCACACACTTAGACAAGAATATTCGTCTGTCTGACATTTAAAATCATTAATCACAGCTCATTTTGTTTTTATGTCCCTGTTAGAGCAGGATTTATCGGATTATTGATACTATCAAAATATAAATACTGCTACTGCTATTGCTACTACAAGTTCTACAAGGTAGAACATTTTCATATCTGGCTCCTAAATTTAACATCCCGTGGTAGCTAGGAATTACACAAGCTTCAGTCTGGATCCAACCCTTAAACGATCTGAGATGACCGAAAACCTGAGAAGAGACGATGACAACCCCTCAGAGGACCTCAGAGGAAGCCAACCATCAGCGATTATACTGACTTAACCAAAGTCTGCCATAAATGGAGGATCAGCACCTGGAGACAACCTCTACAGCCCTGACCATTAGAGACTAGGACACATAGATGAGCCCCAGAGACAGATCTCCAGTGAGGACCTCGTCACCTAGACATCCATCGGGGAAAGACCACTGGAACCAGTGGACCACTTACACTCTGACTTTGCTGCAGTTGGAACAAACTACTGATTCGTCTGGCCGGAGGGGAACTGGCCCCCTGACTGAGCCTGGTTTCTCCCAAGGTTTTTTCTCCATTCTGTCACCGATGGAGTTTTCGTTCCTTGCCACTGTCGCCTCTGGCTTGCTTACTAATTACCACTACTAAGGCATTCATTAATCAGGTAACACCATAAATCTGTAAAATAATATATATATATTACCGAAAACTATACAGACATATAGACAATAAAATTAAATAAAAATAATTCAAACTCCTAACAGCGAAACCTACTCGCACTGTTAGCAATTATCCAGGACAAAATATAAAGTCATTTTACACCTTTAACAGCTCTTGCTTTGAGTATCCAACCAATCAACACAGTAGCTTTTGTTTACCCAATGACATGAGTTGGGGGTGGGGCTATTTGTTTCTCTGACCAATAAAAAATGAGGCGTAAGAGTTCAGGAAACCTGTTTGAAACGTCCCAGGTTACTTATGTAAACCTGGTTCCCCGCGGGAACGAGACACTGCATCGAAATTCTAGGGGAACGCCTTCAGCGATACCATGCTCTGGATAAAATGTGTAATCAGTACAAACGATGAGCAAGATGTCATGGGCGTGATGACCAGGAGGCTTAAAAACACGTGGGGTGCAACCGGCGTTAGCTTCTAGGAATTAAGCATAGCTCTAGTAGGGATATTGGAGTATGGCCCTGTGATGCAGCTCGAGTTCCCAGAGGGGAACGTCCCAGGTTACGGATGTAACCATGGTTCCCAGAGGGAACGAAACACTAGGGGAACAAGATATTCACGCTGCCAGACTTGCAAAGCCCTGCCTAGTGTGGAAGAACACAGCTATGGCAAGAGAACAGAAGAGCCAGGAGTGGCTCGCAAATCTTTGTCAAGAGTCCGACAAATGTGAGGGGCGTAGACCACCCTGTCACGTTGCAGTAACAGAAAAGCCTTGGAGGCCGCCATACCTTTGAGTGAGTTGAGTGAGCCTTGGCTCCCAAAGACGAGGGGAGATCAGAGGACTCGAGGTTATAGGATAGCATCCTGATCCACCAAGCTTTTCTGGCCTCAGCGCACAGGAAGAAACGTGTAACTAGAGGGGTTTGCCTACTGCAAGGCCACCAAGAGGGGCGTGGTAGGCCGCTATAGCCGCCAAGTAGACCTTCAGGGTGGAGTGGGCTAACCCTGTGGGAAACGGGCCTGCAAGAACTCCAGCACTGTACCAAACGGGCAGTTAACTGGATCAAGCTGGCGGGTCTTCGCATCCTGAGTCTCAACTTCAGGGCATACAGTTTCCTCATTGAGGGACCTCTAGATTGGAGGATGTCTCAGTAACCTCAGTTGAGAGACCAGAGGCTATGAGTTGTGCCCCCTCAGGGGCCACACCCACAGCTTCCACAACTCCGAGCAGGGGTGAAAGATGCCCGCTGCTAGTGAGAGGAGATCCCTCATGATGGAAATGGAAAGATCCCTCATGATGGAAATAACCCATGGAGAGCCGTCGAGGAGAGAAATCAGGTCCGAGAACCATACTTGGCCCAGCCAGAACGGGGTTCTAGCAATAGATGGACCCCATTCTCTCTAGAATTCCTGTGGGCAGAGCGATTGTGTAAAGGCATACAGACGAAGCCTCGGCCAAGTCAGATATAACCAGAGGGGACAGTGCGATGTCTGATGAGTCACAAACAGATCCACCTCCTGGCCCAAACTCTCAGTATCTGCTTCACCCCTCATTGTGAAGCATACATTCCCCTGGCCTCAGCCCCTGCCTCGACAGGATGTCTGCTTGCACCAACACATGGTGATCTCTCAGGTCTGGTAGAAAGTGTTTAAATGCTTGAAACACAGCCAGCAACTCCAGGCAGTTGATGTGTCACATGAGATGGCGACCACTCCACAGACCGCGGACAGGGTGGTCACTCATGACCACTCCCCAACCGGTGAGAGATGCATCCGTCGCTAGCGTTACACGGCGTGACCTTGATTTAGCAAATTGGGTTTCCCCTCGGGGAGAACCCCTTGGTCTTGAGCCACCACTGTAGGGATGTACAGTAGGCCTCAACCTCAGAAAAACCCGATATTGATATGCTTTGCTCCGAAAGCACACCTCAGGAACTTCCTGTGATGGGGAAGGATGGAGATGGGAAGTATGCGTCTTCTAGATCGCTTGTGACCACCAGTCCTCGGATCTGGTCTGAGACACGACCTGCTCGAAAAGAGCATCCTGAACTGAGCGGTTCAGTTAACTTAGATCTAAAATAGGACGCAACCCCCATCCTTCCCATGAGCAATAAAGTACGGCTGTAGAACCCGGATTGTTTGTCTAGAGGAGGGACGACCTTGATGGCCTCACTTCTTGTTCCATTACCAGAACCTGCTCGGGACCCACCAGCATGGGAGTGACTCCATTGAAAGGCGGCGGCAGAGCGCCACGATAACCTTGTTCTACACTGTGCATGACCCATCGAGACAAATTTGGCAGTAGTTTCCACGCTGCCAAATAGTCTAGTAAGGGAACCAGTCTCTCGAGACTGGCCTCTGGTGTACTCAGAGCGGCTAGCTCGGTGCCCTGAAGCGGGGGACTGGCAGGAGACGGCCGATCTAGCTGCTCTAGAGACCCCCGAAGGGCTGGCGAGCCTCCCAGCTCCGCTACATTTCTGGGCAGAAGAGACTGAGAGAAGCGCTGGCTGGAGACCGCTGCACCCTGGAACACTGGCAGGGTTAGCAGACCGATCTCCTGAGGGCACTGAGGAGAGACGGGCACCGTGTGATGCGGTGTACACCGCTCTTCCCTCTGAGCCATTGGTATCAGGACGTTCTAGCCGAAGATTATCCAGTGAGGATGACGGTCCGCAGATCCGTCTTCGGCCCGGGAGCGCCACTCCGACTCCAAAATTCTGGTGAGTACAAGAAGTGACGTTCCTTGAATGAGGAGATTTGGGCTGCTCTGCCTTGTAGCCCCTGCTGACCACCTCAACCTCCTCGGAGGAAGAGAGGTAAACATTGTGCTCTAACTTGAGATAATATCCCAAGAGGCTAAGATGTTAATAACGCGTTAACGCAAATTCATTTTAACGACACTAATTTTATTAATGCACGATTAACGCAGCGCATGCTTTCTGTTTGACCCGTGGCCCAACCCGTAGTTGGAGAAATGTAAATACACAATGATGCCAACTTTGCAGCATTGCAGACCCCTTTAGTGACTTTTTCCCTTAAAAAAAGCACCCAAAACGTATTTAGTCTCTGAGAATCGCAGGTACTGCCCCGCGGGCGAGTTGTCTTGCTTTCCAAACACACGCACACACCTCTCTCTCGCTCTCTCTCTCTCTCTGTGTGTCAGCTCAGTTCAGTCAGCATGCACACACACCTCTCTCGCTCAAAAAGGAGAAAGGAGAGCGCGTGCAAGCGCACATCAGCTTTTCGTTTTGGAGCTGAGCCTTCTAGGAAGACTGAATCTTTGCGAGTGTCTACGAGACAGCATTCAGTGTTGGTGTAACGGTGCGTCAGCAGAGGTTGCTGCATGACAGGATGTCGATCGCTGCATCGGCGGATGAGCTAGGCTCTGCATATGACGATTCAGCTATGCAACTCTGTCAGGAAGAGCGGCGTTGCCTGAGTCAGAGCCAAAGCTGACCGCTATGCTTTCCCGGGCTGCCAAGAGCGTCGGGATGCACTGGAGGCCTCCACCTTCTCCCGAACGCTCGAGGCCGGATGATTGGTTCTTGGGGGTGCAGGTCGATCGCCGGCTGCCACCTCCGGTTCCATTCTTCCCGGAGGTGCATGAGGAGGTGACTAAGTCTTGGAGGGCACATTTTTCTGCCTGAAACAGGAATAGTGCCTCCTCCGTCCTCACCATCCTTAACGGCGGAGCGGCCCAAGGGTTTGCGGAGATCCCCCTGGCTGAGCACGCTATTGCTATGCAGCTCTGCCCGCAAAGCCCAGCTGCCTGGAGGGGTAATCCACACCTTCCGTCCAGGGTCTGTAAGTTCTGCTCTAACGGCCAAGGCTTACAGTGCTGCTGGACAGGTCGCTTCTGCCCTGCACGCCATGGCCCTCCTGCAAGTCCACCAGGCCAAGCCGTTGAAGCAGTTGCATGAGGGTGGTGCTGACTCAGGTGTGCTACAGGAACTGCGCATTGCGACGGACTTCGCCCTTAGAGCGACGAAAGTCACGGCACGGGCCCTGGATTAGATCATTTCTAAGCCAGTGGTCCAGGAGCCACCTATGGCTGACCTTGGCAGATATGAGGGAGACTCACAAGCAATGCTTCTTAGACTCCCCAATCTCCCAGGCCGACCTATTTGGCGAAGCGGTGGAGGATGTTGCCCAACAGTTCTCCACCGCACGGAAGCAGATGGAGGCGTTTTGACACATCCTGCCCCGGCACTCCGCTGCTGTCTCAACCCAGCCACCGGCTGCAGCCCCTATGTCTACTCGTTGCCGAGGGTGCCCTCCTGCGTCCTCCACCTACGCTCCAGCTCGGCCCCAGCAGCAGCCTTTACAATGACCGCAGTGTGGAGCTGTCCACAGGGTAGTGGTGCAGCCCGTCTCCGCCCCTGCCAAGCCCATGAAGTGCTAGGACAAGCGACGACCCTGAGACAGGCGACCCGGAGTTCTTGGATTCTACTTTTCAGGAGATAGTGACCGCACCACTGATCCCCTGGAGGAGGGCCAGGCGGAGAATATTTCATTTTTGTTCTGTTCCGCCACTGGCTCCCTAGCCAGGTAAGTGAACCTGCAAGCACTGCCCTCGGAGGAGGCAGATCCAGCCTTAGCATTGCTGTGTCCCGTAAGAGCATTGCGCATATATGTGGACCGAACCTGCAGTTTCAGAAGCTCCGAGCAGCTCTTTGTCTGCCACGGAGGTCAGCAAAAAGGGAAGGCTGTCTCCAAACAGAGGTTGGCCCACTGGATAGTGGAGGCCATCGCTTTGGCATACCAGTCTCAAGGCGAGCCGTGCCCCCTGGGGGAGAGGGCTCACTCCACTCAGAGTGTTGCCTCCTCCCATGCGCCTCTTTGGCAGACATCTGTAGAGCTGCGGGCTGGGCAACACTGGACACCTTCGCAAGATTCTACAGTCTCCGTGTTGAGTCAGTTTCTTCCCGTGTGTTGGGTAACAGGTAATGGGCAGGAAGAACTGGCCGGTGTCACGCTTGCTGCGCCATTCCCCCTCACCCGGGGATACGAGCACCTTTTTCTCCTCCAGTTCAGTTCCCCGGACGGTGAACCCTGGTGGAATCCTCCAAGCACCCCGGCAGTCAGACTGGGTGGAGCAGTCTGACGCCAGGCCCAGTACTGGTGTTAGCTTGCCCGGGTCTCCGGTCAGCCCCTGTACTGGGCTAGGTGTCCGTATGGCCTGATTCCCCTCCGGGTAATCCCATATGTGTATTCTTCCACGGTAAGGTTTCCCTCACGGTAAACCCGTGTCTTCTCTTTGACAGAGCTTCTGTCAGGTTCTGCTGACAGCCCTCCTCCCTACTCCTAGGTAGGATCTGCCCCAGAGTCCAGTCGTATTAGTAGTAGTAGTAGTAGCAGCCCTTTATTGTCACTTAGTCACAAGTACCAGTGAAATAAGCCATCCACCTGCCCATACATAACATACATACAAGGGGGTAGACAGGACAGGAAGACAGGGAGTTGAAGAAAATTACAGCATTACATGGGGAAAGGGAGGAGAATTTTTTTTTTTACCCCCAGACTATGCTCCATTGAGGAGTACAGTGTGAGAACAGAAACAAATCACCTCAGCACAAAAGCACATATACCATAAACACAACTTTGCAACAGGGGGAAACATATCCAGCTTTGGCAAGCAGCCGTCCGGTCCGGCGCCATGTATTACGGCGCTGGTCGCAGACCCGCTTGACCAAGCCTGGCGGAACAAAGCCGGAGGCACTTGGTCGGGGGAGGGGAATAATGTCTGTAATCAGGGAGGTAGCAAGAGAGTCCCACTAGAGCGCTCTTCCCAGGGTTGTTATCCAGCATGGCCTTGGCCGAGCCCGTGCCGATGCGGGGAGCCAGAAAAGATAAGATTGAATTGTTGTGTCTTTGGGGCGAACAGCTGCATACTTTCACAGCTATTCTCTCTGTCCATTTTGTCCATTCTGGTCTCCGAAAGCATAAATTTTCACTTGCAAAGCCGCGAGCTTCATCGTGATAGAATCTATATTCCGGTTAATAGTCTCAGTCTCAATGCTGACTGCTCTTCCCACAGCTTCAACCAAAACGGGCAGCCTTGTGAGACTTTGGACAGCTGTTCCCGTCTTCTGAATTTTTCGATAACCCAGGGCAAAGCCTAATCCAATCAGCAAAATACCTGTTATCATGGTACCGAATAGGTAGATATCTTCAATGTCCTCCACAGAAAGAGCCGCCAGACATACGATTTGCCACCTCTCCCACGCATCCCTCATATAGCCGGCTGCGAACGTCCCGTCAGGACAAACAGGTTCCCCAGAACCCAGACTTCTCGTTGAGAAGATGGTGTCAATTGCACTGAGAGACCAGTTGATCAAATCCATAATCTTCTAGTTTGGAGAGCCGTGCAGAGATAGTCTCTCAATAGATGAGACGAGACAAAAGAAGCAAGCAGGGAAAAAAATGGAGGACGGGGAGTGAAGAATGCGACTGCCTCCGTTGAGAGCCAAACGAGAAAGAGCCCCAAGCCTGGGCCAGTCCATATCAGTGTCTCCACATGTTACCTCCCTTCGGGCAGGATGTGGCCTCCGTAGCGCCCTTCTTTGAAAGGCTCGCTTCCCTGCCGTTACGGCAAGCTGTAACAACAAATAGGAAAGACCTGAAGCCGTCTTTCACTGAAGGTCGAAATCCCTTCCGATTTCCGTGGGGAAAGGAACAGTAGCTTGGCTATCTCCAGCAGCGATGTACTCAGTGGTCCCGGTGGGCAGCAAGGTTAGCGAATTTGCGCTGGGGCGGTAGAAAGGTTGCAACCTCTTGCATGGCATTTGTCCGTCACACGTTCGCTTGTCAACATCTGCATGCCACAAGGTTGTGACGGGGTTCAGCTTGTGGTGCTTTCCATAGGACCACTATGTCGTCACGACATAACTCGTAGTGACCAACAGATAGGGAACGTCTAGGTTACGTACGTAACCCCCGTTCCCAGATGGAGGGAACGGAGACGTTATTTCCCCATGCTACAATCTTGAACCATCGCTGGTTGCCAGGGACTCATTCTCGGCTCCTCGGCGTAAAATCTAATCAGTGGATGCACCTGTCGCCCTTTTATACCCGTATGCACAGGGAGTGGCTCAGATATGCAAAATCCACAAGCCAATTTCATTGGCGTTTTCTCTTAAAGTCAGAGATGATCGGGGCTTCCAGGTAAATCCCCTATGTCGTCACGACATAACGTCTCCATTCCCTCCATCAGGGAATGGGGGTTACGTACGTAACCTAGACGATACGTACGTAACCGAGACGTTATTTGTGCAATTCCATTTATTTTATCAGTATAGTCACATAAATGACTAATTTCATCTTTAAAGGAACTTGCAATTAACTACAATTTCAGATAACATTTATAAATATGGTCCAGCACAAGCCTGTATCTCATTTGCATTTGAGAACCATAATTATCCTTTTTTTCAAAATGATTTGACTCTGCAGCTTCGAGAATAGTCTTTTTTTGTCATATACCACAGTTTATTGCAGTGTCTGAATTTCTCTTTCATTTCAAAGCGTGGCTGAGAAAAGAACAGGTGTGCGAGTGTGCACCACTTCTCTCCTTACAACTGGTGAGGGTTTATGTATCTTCCTCTCAGATGACTATGTGACTGGAAATTCTATTAAAGCAAACATTTAACCAGATTCAGTCTTTAATGAGACCGTCTCTAATTTTATCACATTTCCTTTCTAAAGCATCGCTCCGACTCGCCCACGCTCACCGAAGAGCGTCTCAGTGCCGGCCTTCCTTATCAGCAGAGACAGATGGGATTGTTGATAGTTGACAGACATGATGATAGCTGATCTTATTTTTTCTCTTTTTTTTATCTAAAATCACTGAAAATGCACTGGGAATCTTACCGGCTGAATCTTCAAAGTGACTAAAAGACCAGTTACACAAGCAGGTTTTAAATTATGTTTGTGCCATTGAATATTTGGCCACACATTAGGACGTGACAATTATAAACGTAGCGTGATGTCTTCAATTGGTAGAAATATTAGTATATTGCAGCACATATATTTTATACATTCTTATTTCTGCTGCACAACATTGTATAGACAACCTGTTTTGAGACATTTAAAGCCAGGTAGGTGTGTTATATAATGCATAAAGTGGTGTGGGAGGATTCATCTATTGTTTTCAGAGTGCTCAAATAGTGCTCATTATTTCTCACAGATTATGAGTGTTTTTGGTGTTAATGCTGAGTTGCACTGTTTAGAGTTTGTCCGTTAAACTGTAAACAGACTGTTCAGAATAAAGATATGATATACAGTAATTACCTTTTCTGAAAATAGAGTGGCCATCCGTCCGGTTTTGAAATAATGTGTCCATCTACTGGTGCAGACTTGAGCCAGATTCTCATTTGTCCTTCTTTTAAGATCACCATTTTATGTTGTACAATAGTATTTAATTAATAAATAACTTCAAATGTTAAGGTCGTTTTATGTTTATAACGTTTTTGAACAAATTGTGTGGGTAATTGATTAAAAAAACGTTCTTAACTGCATACTAGCATACTACTCTTACTATTGTTAGCATATCTTTCTGTGACATAAACAGGTACAGTACATGTCTATATATATACTTTTTAATTGGTTTCGCTTGATTGATGGAATTAATAAGGTCAGACAAAATTACCATTATAAAGGTTTGTTTTTCATGATTATCAACCACAATATATAAATCCAAACTCTGCTTGAAGGGACAACTCACCCAAAAACGTACTCGGTTAGTATCGTAACCTCGGTTCCCTGAGATACGGAACGAGTACTGCGTCTTGTAAAGACGCATATGGGAAAATGCCTTTTTTCTCCTGAACCGAAGTCTTATTTAATCACGCAGTGAAACTGCACGACTATTGGTTCGTGCAGGTGTAGAAAAACGAACCAATGGGTCGAGAGCGGAGCTGCACGAACCTATGGCGACGATACCCGCCAATATTCCCGCCGAAACTGGCGGGGCATCTGGCTATATAAGCGGTCGTTTCGCCATAGGATCCTCAGGTTTACTCGACTGAAGCGGCGACTGAGTCGTGCAGCTACCTGCCATGACAAAGTCGCAGTACTCGTTCCGTATCTCAGGGAACCGAGGTTACGATAGTAACGAGCACGTTCTATCGATACTCCACTCGTACTGCGTCTTGTAAAGGCGCATATGAACTGAATTTAATCACGTGCTAGGGTAGATGAGCGACTGCATATACTTCCATAAACATAAATGCCCATAGGGAAGTAAGTAGTATACTTCAGGCTAAAGCGAGCTAAACTCATAGAGGTCGTGCTCGCCTGGATAATCGTTCCACTTCTGTATACTCAGTTAACCGGAGTATGCAGGGTGCCAATTAGAGAGCCTGAGCGCATTGCGGTCAAGAAATCTCTGACAGGATTGTTCCCACAGCGTATGTGTACAAGCTCATCTAAGCAGAGGACTCTGGCCTGTAAGGCCGGTATGTCCAGGTTATAAAACCTAGCAAATGTGGACGGAGTGGCCCAGCCAACCGCCGTACAAATCTCTGTAATGGATACAACGCTAGACCACGCCCATGACGAGGCGATGCCTCTAGTCGAATGGGCTCGTGCTCAATGGGGCATTGCAGGCCCAAAGAAGAGTATGCCAGCATGACAGCATCCACTATCCACTTAGAGAGTCTCTGCTTCGTGACCGGATGTCCTTTGGTGCGGTTACCGAAGCTAACAATGAGCTGTTCTGTATGCCTAAAAGGGGCGGAACGCTCAAAGTAGATTCTCAGAGCTCTGACAGGGCATAACAAAGATAACTCCCGGTCCTCCTCAGATGGAGGAAGCGCGGAGAGCGTGATGACCTGAGCTCTGAACGGGGTTGAAAGTACCTTAGGTACATAACCATGCCTTGGTTTCAGGACGACCTTGGAGTCGTTAGGCCCGAATTCCAGGCAGGCAGGGCTAGTAGAGAGCGCCTGCAAGTCTCCAACTCGCTTAACCGACGCTAGTGCTAGTAGCAGAGCAGTTTTCAGCGAAAGTGACCGGAGGACCGTAGACTGTAGCGGCTCAAAGGGAGGGCCTTTCAAGGCCCTCAGTACAGTGGGCAGATCCCATGTAGGGACAGTAAGGGGCCGAGGTGGATTCAACCTACTGGCTCCCTTCAGAAAACAGACAACTGAGTTGTCTCTGCCTACCGACTGGCCCGCTATAGGGGCATGAAAGGCCGCTCTAGCTGCTACGAACACCTTGAGTGTAGAGTGAGAACGTCCTTTATCTAGCAGTTCCTGCAGAAAGGACAGAACCACCCATAACTCAGAGGTAGAGGGGTTTTCACCACGGTTGAGGTACCAAGTGGAGAAAACAGACCACTTAAGGGCATGGAGGCGTCTCGTAGACGGGGCTCTAGCCTCAGAAATGGTGTTTAACACTCGCTCTGGGAGGCCAGTAGGCTCCCATTGAGCGGCCAAATGTAGAGAGCCCACAGCTCGGGTCGAGGGTGCCATATTGTTCCGTTCGCCTGAGAGAGGAGATCCCATCTCAGGGGCACGGGCCAGGGGGCTGCTGTCAGTAGCTGAGTCAGCTCTGACAACCTGACCAAAAAGGTCTACTTCTGCCTTGCCAAAGGCAAGGGTCTTCCAGATCTTCTGAACCACCTGCGGATGGAGCATCCACTCCTCTGAGGGGACATTGCTCTGAGATAACATATCTGCTCCTTGGTTCAGTCTGCCCGACAGGTGTGCTGCCCTCAGCGAGCGCAGGTTGAGCTGAGCCCATTCCAGAAGGCGCTCTGCCAGAATAAAGAGGCGCTTCGAGGAGACACCTCCCTGGTGATTTATATAGGACACCACGGACATGTTGTCTGAGCGAATCAGCACATGGCGTCCTATTAGGTCCGGCAGGAAAAAGCCCATTCCAGAAGCCCATTCCTGATACGCCTGACGACCTGTGGAAGCAGGGCGATCGGGGGGAATGCATAAAGGAGGAGGTTGGGCCAATCGTGGGCCAACGCGTCCCTGTCCTTCGAATAATAAGTTGGGCAGTGAGAGTTGTCTTTGGAGGCGAAAAGGTCTACTTCTGCCTTGCCAAAGGTCTTCCAGATCTTCTGAACCACCTGCGGATGGAGCATCCACTCCTCTGAGGGGACATTGCTCTGAGATAACATATCTGCTCCTTGGTTCAGTCTGCCCGGCAGGTGTGCTGCCCTCAGCGAGTGCAGGTTGAGCTGAGCCCATTCCAGAAGGCGCTCTGCCAGAATAAAGAGGCGCTTCGAGGAGACACCTCCCTGGTGATTTATATAGGACACCACGGACATGTTGTCTGAGCGAATCAGCACATGGCGTCCTATTAGGTCCGGCAGGAAAAACTGTCAGGCTCGACAAACTGCTAGCATTTCCAAGCAGTTGATGTGGAAGCCACTCTCTGTCTTCGACCAATGGCGAAGGTCGGTTTGCCGCTGGCGCCCCCAACCTGTGTTGGAGGCGTCTGTCGTGACAATTTTCCTGGTGTGGACCAACCCCATGGCCACGTCCTTCTCCATCCACCGTGGGTTCTTCCAGGGGGTCAGGGCTGTTACACAGGCCTGATTCACCCTGATATGCAAGCGTCCGTGATGCCATGCATTGTGTGGAACCCGTGGTTTCAACCAGCGTTGAAGGGGGCGCATGCGGAGCAGGCCCAGCTGTAACACTGGCGATGCTGCGGCCATAAGGCCCAGCATTCTCTGAAACACTTTGAGTGGGCGAGCGGTGTCGCTCTTGAAGGTGGCCGCGAGTTTCTGAATGGCCAGAGCGCGTTCTGGCGCTATCACCACTCTCATGTGAGCTGAGTCCAGAACTGTACCCAGGAACGATATTCGTTGGCTGGGAGACAGTGCGCTTTTGGCGAAATTGACCCTGAGCCCCAGGCGCTCTAAGTGGCTGAGGATGAGGGTTCTGTGTGAAAGTAGTTCCACCTCTGACTGGGCCAGAATGAGCCAGTCGTCGAGGTAGTTGAGAATGTGGATTCCCATCTGTCTCAGAGGGGAAAGAGCCGTCCATGCACTTCGTAAAAGTACGGGGGGCCAGAGACAGCCCAAAGGGTAGGACCGTGTACTGGTAAGCCACTCCCTCGAAGGCGAATCTCAAGAATCGTCTGTGATGGGGGGCTA
Organism: Gymnocypris eckloni scoliostomus; assembly: GCA_027564155.1. Lineage (NCBI taxonomy): Eukaryota > Metazoa > Chordata > Actinopteri > Cypriniformes > Cyprinidae > Gymnocypris > Gymnocypris eckloni. The sequence continues at coordinate 31,943,236 of CM050424.1, forward strand.
TCTGGATGTGAAAGTATGCGTCTTTCAGGTCCAGAGAACAGAACCAGTCCTCTGTGCAAATCTGCGAGAGGATCTACTTCAGCGTGATCATCCTGAACGGCCGTCTCATGAGGGCGTGTTTCAGGCGTCTGAGATCGAGGATGGGCCGGAGGCCGCCATCCTTTTTGGGGACGAAGAATCGTCTGTGATGGGGGGCTATCTGGATGTGAAAGTATGCGTCTTTCAGGTCCAGAGAACAGAACCAGTCCTCTGTGCAAATCTGCGAGAGGATCTACTTCAGCGTGATCATCCTGAACGGCCGTCTCATGAGGGCGTGTTTCAGGCGTCTGAGATCGAGGATGGGCCGGAGGCCGCCATCCTTTTTGGGGACGAAGAAGTAATGGCTGTAAAAGCATGACTCGCTCAAAGCTGGAGAAACCATTTCTATGGCTCCTTTTTCCAGCAGCGTCATCACCTCTGAGCGCAGAACGCGGCGTTCTCGCCCTGCACCGAGGTGGAGACCACGCCGCTGAAGCGGGGGTCTTCGAGCGGTGGAGTGAATAACCTCGTTTTATTATCCCCATAACCCACTCTGACACTCCGGGATGGCCTGCCAGGCCTCGGCCCGCGTGGCAAGGGGTTGGATAAACTTCAGTGGCGGCTGCACGGAGGCAGGGCACTCGTGAGGGACAGAAGAGGAAAATTGCTCTCTTTTGAGAATGTTTGTGTTTTATTTTTCCGCTATCACAGCGGACAGTTGCATGGTCGCTGTACGGACCCTGTAGCAACAGACACAATTCCCTCTGCACCCGGAAAAGAATGGGGTGCCAAGAGGTTTCTCATGAGAGGCCTTTTGGTGGGCGGTCCGGCGGACTCGACCCTCTCCTCTTCCTGTCCTGCAGATCAGGAGGACGCCGGGCGCAGGGTCCAACGCTATCTTGAGTCGGGGCCCTGGCGCGTCGGAGGGTGGCGTCTGGCTGGCGTGAGCGCCCTCGCGGCTGCTGAGTTCTAGCAGGCTGAGGGGCGAAACGGCAGGTGCAGGTTTCGCAGACTGCTGAGTCGGGCGCAGTCCTGGGGCGACTCTGAGCAGCTGCTGGGCTGGAGCGCTTGGGCAGGAAGTGTCGCATAGCCTGTGGCGCCTTCTGTGCTTCTGTGAAGCGCTCAGCGAATCCTTTCACCGCAGGTCCAAAGAGGCCGCTGGGGAAATTGGAGCATCATGGAAGGAGACCCTGTCCGCATCCTTGATCTCCGTCAGCGTGAGCCACAGGTGGCGCTCGAGCACTACCAGGCTGGCCATAGACCTTCCTATGGCTTGGGCGGTAGTCTTGGTGGCTCGCAAAGCTAGGTCTGTTGCGCTTCTCAGCTCCCTGAGAGTCGCAGGATCAGGCTCAGACTCGTCTACGGCAGAGAGGAGCTTGGCCTGATAGACCTGAAGAACCGCCATAGAGTGGAGCGCCGAAGCCGCCTGTCCAGCTGAAGCATAGGAGCGTCCAGCGAGCGCTGAAGTGGTCCTGCATGGCTTGGACGGGTGACTGGCTTTCGCCTTCCAGCCGATGGCAGTGGGTAGGCAGAGATGTGCAGGGCAGATGAAGCGGAAGTACGGAGGCGGGCAGAGTAAGGAGAGCGCCAAGATCTTGTGAGCTCGTCGTGTACTTCAGGGAAGAACGGCGATGGTCGTTGTTGAGGGGCCTGACGGCGCCCCGGCAGAAACCACTCATCCAGACGGCTGCGAGAGGGCTCCTCTGGTGGAGACCACTCCAAACCCAGCTCTTCAACCGCTTTGGAGAGGACACGGAAAAGTTCGGCATCCATCCCGGCTTTGGCGGCGCTGGGCGCGGGCAAACCTGAGGGGGCGGGGTCAGTCACTGAGCCCCACAGCTCCTCAGCATCTGAAGCTACCAGTGACATGCTGTCATCGGCCAGCTCATCGTCACTTCCCCCAAACGAGACCAGATCGCTCACGCTTGCGGAGGGACGCTGGTCAGGTTGGACAAAAAGGACGGGAGAAATCTCTCTGTGTGGCGAAAACGAGGCACGCGGGATCTGAGCCGGCGTGAGCTCGCTCTCAACCAGGCGCTGAGAACCTCTGCCCCGCTGTTTTTTCCTCACAGGTCCCTGAGAGGAAGAAAACGGGAGGGCGCGAGGGGCCGGATCGCTCTCTGAAAAGAAAGCGATGCGCGTGCGCAGAGGCGAGACTGATGCTCTCGCAGTGAGAGCAATCAGAACCAGCAAGCGGCATCCGCATGGGATTTCCCAGGCAGGAAACACACTCGCCGTGACCGTCATCGGCGTGCAGGTCTCCTGCACGAGCCGCAGTAACGGGCGCGCATTAGAATGCCGATTTGCTCTTTAGAAACTTACGTGATCGCCGGATAGCGGCAGTGAACGGGACCGGAACTGCTGCGATGCTGGGGCGTTGAAGGCGGATCAGCCGAGCAGATCGAGGTCGCTGGGTCCTACTGCGAGGCGTGTCAACGGCGAGTAGGCTTCTCTGGATCAGTGTAGACGAAGTCGTCGTCGCTGAAGGAGAAAAAATCTGAGGATCCTATGGCGAAACGACCGCTTATATAGCCAGATGCCCCGCCCATTTCGGCGGGAATATTGGCGGGTATCGTCGCCATAGGTTCGTGCAGCTCCGCTGCCGACCCATTGGTTCGTTTTTCTACACCTGTACGTACCAATAGTCGTGCAGTTTCACTGCGTGATTAAATAAGACTTCAGTTCAGGAGAAAAAAGGCATTTTCCCATATGCGTCTTTACAAGACGCAGTACGAGTGGAGTATCGATAGGGAACTAAATACATTCACTGTTCAATTTACTCATCCTCAGGCCATCCAATATATAGGTGACATTTTCTTCAGTAGAACAGTAGATACGATTCATAAAATGCAAGTCAACATCTTCTGTAAATTTTAGAGTTGCAAAAGTATATATGACAACACAAAATGAATAACCGTGGCTTCTCACAATACAGTATAATGAGTTCTTACAATGTGAAATGATCAGTCTGTGCAAGAAATGGAACATTATTAATTGTAACCCAGAGCATGGTCCAGAGCAATGGTCCAGAGTGATGTCTGGTTCATGAGTCTTTTTAATGAACTGGACAAACCAGCCTCCAAACAATCTTGGACTGAACCATCTGAAACATGGCTCAAGCTACAGAGATCTACAAGTTACTCATCTAAACTGACTTTTGGACGTGCCTGATAGTCACTCCAACTTAAAATAAGCCAAATTACCGGCATAGGTAATGTTATAATGATGTATTTTTTGTGGACTCATGCTTATTTACTGAAGAGCTGTTGATATGAGCATTCATGAACTAAGCACTTGAACGAAAGGGGCAAAATTAAAACATTTATTGTCTATCATGGTTTATATAACATATGTACGGATTAATTTGAATCACTTTATATGATTTATACATGTAAAACATCCATGTTTCACATCCTTATTCAGTGTTTTAATAATACAATTACATATAAACCATGTCATTGTGTGATAAAATAAACAAACTGTTGAATCAGTTATTTGAACCAGTTCACTGAAAGAATCAGTTTGTGGAAAATAATCAGATTTTCCGAGAGTCTATGTATTACAGGTAATGATGTTTTAAATAATGTACAGTTTCTTCTACAGACTGATCATTGTACTGCATAAGATCTCAGTATATTGTCAGACGCCACAGGTATTCATTTTATGTTGCTGTATATGCTTCTGGGACTCTCAACGTTACAGAAGACGTTGAATTACATTTACATTAGAAGAGAAAAAAGTCAAAACACATTTTGGCCTGCCTAAGTAAATTGACAGCAACTGTTCAAGCTAATCTGAAGCATAAATGGTGCAGGACAAGGTACAAAACAAAGTTTAATAAAGGTTAGAGGTTTAAATCTCTGAATCTAAATATGAACAATAGTAATTGTGATACATGCCTTAGCTAATAAGTATAAATAACCTCTTTTGATCATGCCTTAAAGGATTAGTTAACTTTCAAATTAAAATGTCCTTACAATTTACTCACCCCCATGTCATCCAAGATATTTCTGTATTTCTTTCTTCAGTCGAAAAGAAATTAAGGTTTTTGATGAAAACATTCCACAAATTATCTCCATATAGTATACTTCAATGGACTCCAAATGGTTAAAGGTCAAAAATACAGTTTTAGTGCAGCTTCAAAGGGCTATAAACGATACCAGACGAAGAATAAGGGTCTTATCTAATGAAACGATTGGTCATTTAAAAAAATAAAATAAATGTATATGCTTTATAAACACAAAAGCTTGCCTGTTCTGCGATGCGCGTCCCAGACTTCACGTAGTACATAATGATGTTAAAAAGGTCACGATTGAGGTAGGCAGCTCAAAAGTATTGAAAACAAATATGAAAACAATTGTTGTAGAGGGAGAGGAGCAGTTGGATCAGAAAAATGGAGAAAAGGTAAAATGGAGAAGAAAATGGAGAAAGGAGTGAGAATGTGTGTTGGATGGACTGTGCATTTTTATGTTTGTTGTTTGTTTGTTTTAGTCCCCTTACACATGTGAAACCTATGAAATCGTATTTCTCACATTGAATATAAAGGATAAAGGGTAATTGTGACTTTATCTTAGAATTCTGTCTTTTTTTGCAATTGTGAATTTACAGTGAGATAAAAAAGGTCACAATTACTTTGTATTCTGTGAAGGACAAAAGCTTGTAAAGTAACCAAAGGCCATGTATGTTGTAATTTGTGTTAATCCCTGGCATCGGCTACCATGGGGGCACCATCCACATCCAACCCCCACCCACTGGAAAGCAATTTCAGTCAAGGTTCCAATTGAATTTCTGCATAGGGGACCCTATTTTTTTTCTATTGCACATTCTATAAAGTAATGACTCATTCAGTATTATATAGTATGTTGCCAAGAATGAACACACTCAACACTTAAACATTTTTAATGGATTTCAGTTGAAGGTAAACTGAAGGCTAAATTACAAAAAACCTTTTCAAATATTTTCAAATTGTCTATTATATGCAGAAACATGACATTTAATGCTATTTTTGGAAAGCCATCAACTGTTAGTATTTTGACATTCATTGTGCTTTGATTGACTATATGCTTCTGTTTGATAGAAAAATGTTGCTAATATTTTGACCAAATGACAAAATTTTGAATCAGGTTTGCTGTGTTTTGATAGACTTTGTATATGTAGAAAAGGGTATTCAGCATTTTGAAATGTAGAGTTTGTATTTATTTAACAAAAAGTGGTTTTGGCCAGAACATTATGTATTAGGTTAATTATGTGATGTATGCGTGTTGCTGTGTTAAGCGTTTAGAAAAAGTACTTTAAGCATTGGTAAATGCTTGTTAGCAATTGAAAAAAAAACTAATAAATAGGCCGACCCCATATAAGACAAATATATGTGCTTTAACAAGCTTTGCATTTTTGCTTTCAAATGCAGTGATTGAAATGATATTCTGTGGCAATCAACATTGTGCCACAAACACTGTCAATAGAGATTAACTGGAACTGAACATTACTCTTTCCAGGTCAATGTAAAAACTACTGTGGATGAAAGCATCTGACTATACTTACTGTAATTGCTTTAATATAAAACCTGTTTGTCATTTGAATGCTACGTTACATAACATTCAGCATTTACCTTAGGTTGAAACCAATCCATCATACGTAAGTGTTAATGGAAAAGCTCTGGCTATTATTCCACAAACTGTCTGTCTGCAAAATGAAGTTAAATTACAAGACATTCTGTAATTGTGAGACATTCTGCCTAGTGACCAGTGAAAACACCCATGGAAATGCCTCACTAATGTCGCTTGTCATGTTTGTCTGGTATGGCATATTCTGTGCGTGCATTAATCAAGTGCATCCTGCATAAATCATTTATGATGTAATGGAACTGTTGTGTTGGCTGATGTCTTTCCTGTCCCATCCTCCTTAAAATAACAACAGCGTGGTCACAAGAGGCACCTTCAGCCCAATATGTGTGCATCTGCCTGCCACATTTTTGCTAAAACATAATGCAGTATTAATGATATTTCCTTCATAGAGCGCCGTCAGCCAGGTCTGCGGTTGACATCTGTCTGACAGAAATCAAGGAGGCTATAGCCAAATCTCCACAGCCTTCAAGAATCACTTTTCCTAAGAGGACTCACTGAGGAGCATTCTGGCTGTATACAACCATTCCCCTCCTTTCTATCTCCTCATGTTTCTTCGTATGTCAAGCCAAGGAAAGTACTTGGGGCTATTTTGGAACTGATTACTTTAATTGGCAATACACTGCAATTATTTTGTGCAGCTGGAAAATGAATGGCATTCTAACAACAGGAAAAAAGAAATCTAACCTTTTGATAGTCCACCCCAAAATATATTTTTAAGGAAAATGCAATAAGAAATCTTAAAGACCCCATGAAAACTGCTAAACAAGAGCCACTTTATGTCTTGTGCTGATGCATTTCATATTAGAACAGGAAGTTAGTGCTTCTCCCTTTTCTTAAAAATCTACTTCCTACTTACCATACTTAGTGGAAAGGGGCTTTAGTGGAAGGGATAATCTTATTCTAGAGAGCATTTGCTTAAATATATGTGAGTGCATGATGAGACATAAATATTTTTAATCCATTTACCCATTATAATCCAGACTGCAATTTAATATTAAATGTGCATCTCAGAACATCTAAAGGAATAGTTCACCCAAAAAGAAAATTTGCTGAAAATGTCCTCACCCTCAGGTCATGCAACATGTATATGACTTTGGTTCAGATTCTGAAAAATGTAGCGTTATATCACTTGCTCAGCAATGGATGCTCTGCTGTGAATGGGTGCCATCAGAATGAGAGTCCAACCAGCTGATAAAAACATCACAACAATCCACGAGTATTCCATGCCACTCCAGTCCATCAATTTATTGTATTTTCAAGTGAAAAGCTGCAAGTTTGCAAGAAACTATTTAATTTGTAAGATATTTTTAACTTTAAACCACTGCTTCTAGCCAAAATGCAAGTCTATATTTGGGCTTCATATCAGCTTGGCTGGGATGGGAAGCTAAACCAGTTTAAATCAGACCTGCAAACCACCTTTGTTTAATATTATTCGCTATGCTAGTTACTCAAAATGCTACCTAATTTTAGCACAAAATAATTTTATATCACTGAATCAACCTAAACACATTAATCTAGACCAGGGGTTCTCAACCTTTTGCAAGCTGGGCCCCCCCAAAGCTGGTTCATTGCAGTTGGGGCCCCAGTGCCCCCCCCCACACACACACCACCCACACCACCTTGCATAGATAGATAGATAGATAGATAGATAGATAGATAGATAGATAGATAGATAGATAGCCCTATAGGCTATTATTTTTAGGCCCACATTATTATTATTATTATTATTATTATCATCTGTAGCGGTAGGTAGGCCTATTATCATTACTAGGCTATTGTTATAATTGACAGTAGCACCAGACTTCTAATGTGAGCTTGCAAACATTATTATTATTATTATTATTATTGAGTAGTAGTAGGCCTATCATCATTACTAGGCTATTGCTATATAATTATATGAGGTTACATGCTTTATTGTTGTTGTTGTTATTATTATTATTATTATTATCATCAGTATAGGCCTATTATCATTACTAGGCTATTGCTATAATTGGGAATTGGCACCAGACCTCTGATATTAATTTATGCTTTATTATTACTAGGCCTAATAGTAGACATCATTTGCATTTTTTTACAGAAGCTTGCAGGTAGGTGATGTTAATGTGAGACCTGAGCCTGCTTTGCTTTGCAAAGATCCTCAATTATTGGCTCAATATTTGATAAACATAGCCTCAAATCATCCTCGATTTGTGCACGATTGCGGTATTTCGTTTTGAGTGCAGTCATTTTTGAGAATCCTGCCTCACACAAATATGTCGACGCGAAAGGAAGGAGAATCTTCAAGGCGACGTCACAGAGTTCAGGATATTCCTGCATCAATGCTGCCCAGAATGACGAAAGAGGGCAGGAGCTAAAGAGTTCCTTCAGCCTACTGTCACTCTTCAGCTCAATAAGCTGTTCCTGCATATCAATTGATAGCTTGTTTGCTGTGCACACAAATGGATCTCGAACCCACGCAAAAGAGCGATAATCCTCTTTAAAGTACGTCGCAAATTGTTTTCTCATTGCTGACAGGTGCTCAGACGCTGATTGAAATAGGGAGGAGAAATCGTGTGACGTGCCTGCATCAGTGATAAAGTCTGCAAGGCTGGGGAAAATGTCGCAGTTCCCTCGACTGATGCGGCCATGCCAGAGGTCTAGTTTTTGAGTGAAGGCGTGCACTTTGTCTGCAAGGAGCAAAATATGAGTTTCGTGGCCTTGCAAAGACAGGTTGAGGCCGTTCAAGCGGTCAAATATATCGACCAAATAGGACAGAGACAGTAAAAGTAGCTGGATTTGTCGCTTTTGACAAAAAAAAAGTCGCCAGGAGGATGATTTGTTTGTGTTATAATCAGTGCTTGAAGTGGGGGAAAAAGGTGGCGGTACTCTCTTTGCATTGGCAAATCTGTAAAAATTACATTTTTACAGTGAAAAACAAAACTTGGAGATATTGCTGTTACAACAATTTATTGTTATTTATTTATTAACAACATAAATGTATTTAAACATGTATGTGTGTGCGTGGCTGCGTGCGTGCGTGTATTTCACAAAAACTAAAGGAAAGCTTTAACTGTAGCCTATATTCTGACTAGTTTATTCGTTTTATATATATATATATAAAACGAATAAACGAATATTTTATAATAAACGAATAATGAATAAATGAATAATAAACAAATATTTTTTTTATATATATATGTAACAACCCCTCCCGGGTCCACACCACCACAACTCATTCTTGCTTCGAGCGGGTCTCGAACCCGGAATTCCGGCGCGGGAGGCGGGGGTTCTAACAAGGATCGCCAAAGGCTACAGCCTCTAGCACGCCTCTTTTTGAGGTCAGGGGAGTGAGGTTTACACACAGCCCTTACTGGCATACATCCGTTACATATATATATGTATATATATATATATATATATATATATATAAATAAAACTAAATACGACCTCACGTTTTATATGTTTGCAGCCTCTGAAACTTGGTTCGATTTTCTGCATTTTTCACATCCGTAGCAAATATTTTGAGGGGTGTTTTTGACAATTGAGAGCCACCAAATGACGAATATGAAAAAAACGAATACGACAGTTTCGGACTCAGTCAGGGTGCAAGGACCTTAAACTTTTGAGGCTTGCACAGCTTCTCGAGGAGAAATCAAACAAATGAGCGCCGTTTTCTAAAGTCTATGAGCGCAACACACACAAATAAACTAAATTGACATACTGCAGTTAAATTTCAAAATGTGGTGTTTTTATATTTATAACATTTGAATACAGTTCAGCAACATGCATCACACGACGTGACGACCAAGAGAGCTGACAATTGACCATCACTTTATTTACCATCACCTCACGATTGAAAATGTGACACTGATTTCATATGACAATTCAGCAAACATGTTAATAATATTAAGTAACTTACATTTTAGACGAAATAATGACTGTTTTGATCTATTTTAGCAGCGAAAATACATCCGATAAATCCAAACAAAGATCACAGCATAGCGCATCTCACAGCAACACTCAATGGTGTTTTGAATGATTCAGTGTTTTGAACGAATCGGTTGGTTCAAAGATTCAATGACCCATGCACAAACATCTGTCTCATTCTTGATGAATCGGCCGTTTGAAGGAATCGTTTGAATGAACGACTCAATGACTCGCTTAATAAAACCGCTTATCACCTGCATTTGCGCTCACTATCGACAAACCAATCAAATTTGTTCAAAACTCTTTTTTTAAATCAGTCCAAACACATTAAAATGTTTATTCAGGAGTTATGTATATACAAAACTATAACTTTTTATGACAGTATTTTAGTGATAAAAAAAATTTGCCAATTTTTTTTTTCTCAGTTTTTTTTTCCTCCGCGCCCCACCGGTTCAGAACCACTGATCTAGACCACCAAATACAGGTTACATCCAAGTAAAAATATATTTAAAGTAACATTTCCACAAAGGAAGTCAATGGAGTGAATGCACCCCAATACCTTAATGTGAATTCAATAGCTCTGGTGCTAATTTTGAAGTTTTCCACACAGACACACACACACACACACACACACGCTGTCCATGTTGGTTTTTATGGTTTACGGGGACTCTCCATTGGCGTAATGGTTTTTATAGTGTACAAACTGTATGTGCTATTGCCCTACACCTACCCTACACCTAAACTTAGCCCTCACAGGAGATGGTGCATTTCTACTTTCCCCCAAAAAAATGCACACTGTATGATTTATAAGCATTTTAAATTATGGGGACACTGAAAATGTCCACATAAATCTCCTTCTCCTTGTAATACCTATGTCATACCCATGTCATTATACAAATTTGTGTCCTCATAAACCACATAAACACACACACACACACACACACACATATATACGGTGCAGCTCACCACACTTAATGTTCTTTACCGTGTTGAAATAATGTTACCCACACTACATGTGTTGTTTGGTGATGCAAGGAGCTAAAAAAAACTCCCACACTTAATATCGTGCTTTACCAGAGGAGACAATGTGAAAATCTGTATCTGTATGGCTGAAACGGGCTGAAAAGCTCTGAAGCCAGAAATATCGACAAAGACAACAAACAAGTGCCAACTTTGATTTAAAATACTTACATTCGGATTGCCCTTTTTTTAAACAAGTTATGCAAATCAATATTGTGTAAACTGTTCTCTTAAACTTACTGGTGTAAGTGCAATTTACCCCAAACCCAACAGTCATGCTGAACCACACAATAGATGGCAGTGCAGCACCTAATACCATTGTGGTATCATATTTAAAGTCCCCAAAGAAAAGTTACTCTATTAAAAAATGTGTTTTACAGTGACATGCTTTACAGTTATGTATGTCCCATCCCTTATTGCTTTTCTTGTGTGGATATTATGAAGTTACCCAGTCATTAAAGATAAGAGCTGGAAGGATAAACTTTGCACAGGCAATGTTAATAAGCTATTATACTACACTAGTCTCATTTCAATATTTATTTAGGCTACAGTTAAAAATAAAAATCCACAAAGTGCATCAGCTTCCTTAAAGGTTAATTTCATCTATGACCTATATTATAAGGACTCAGATCAACTGATGATTCCATGGAATTTCATAAAGCCTATTTCTGTGGTTTCAAGTAATTAAATGTGTTGCTTTTTAAGTATCTCATAATGAACAGTATCAGTTTTGCTGTATCTCAGATAATTGAAATGCCAAAGAAAATGGAGCTGACAGACTGAATGACTGACTGACTGGCTGAGTGGGGATCGGGGGAATGTCTTTCGACGGTTAAACCAGACAGGAGTAATGAAATTGTACAAGGACAGATTTTTTCATTCATAGACTCAGTAGCATTACTAGCTAATGCGTTCATATTTTACTCTTTATGTGGTGACATTAATCTCTACGAAAAACCTTACGCTGGTTAGTCCAACTGTTCTGTGCCTACATGGAGCTAAAATACACATACAATCAGATTTAGTTTTGTTTAACCTTTTAAAATGTTAACATTTGTTTTATTTTCATGTAATTAGCAACCTTAATGTTAGGAAATTGTCAGCCATTTTTTTGTGAAAAATGTTGTTTGTTCATAAAATATGAAATTAAATACTTGTGTATAAATGTTGATATGCTTTTTGCTCTTTTCTTTATGAAACCCAACATAAAACAGTCTTAAGTGTCAATTTTTCGAAATTGAGATTTATTGGCCTACATCATCTGAAAGCTGAATTAATACTGAAAATAAATCAATAAAATGATTTGTGAGGATAAGACAAATATTTGGCCAATATACAATTATTTGAATATTTGGAATCTGAGGGTACAAAAAAACAAATATTATATTGAGAACATCGCCTTTAAATTGTCCAAATTAAGTAATTTATCAATGCATATTACTTATCGCAAATTAAGTTTTGATATATTTAAGGCAGGACATTTACAAAATATCTTCATGGAACATGATATTTACTTAATATCCTAATGATTTTTTGGCATAAAATAAAGATAATTATGACCCATACAATTTATTTTTGGCTATTGCTATAAATAGCTGGTTTTGTGGTCCAGGGTCATATTTGTTTATAATTAAACAACATTTTTACTTTTTGTATTGTATTATATTTGTTCTATGTCAATGTAAATTCAAAATTGCTTATTAATTCTTACAATATCTCCTATTATTTCAATTGCAGTGGAAAATGCATAATGTTACCAACAATGAAGAAAAAGTATTATTATTTTAAAGTAATACAAATAAGCAAGAATCATGTTTTCCCCATTTTATTTAATAATTAATTAATTAAACGTGTAGACTCTTGTAATAGACTCTTCTCTACCAAAGCACCACCGAATAAATCTGTAAAGAATTCTAGGACAAACTGTAGCTAATAAGTCCGGTAGGTGATCCAGTCTAACCCTGGATAATGACCAGGCATGTCCAGAGTGGACAGTGTGAGATGTGTGAGAGCAGATAGGCAGTCAGAGAGACACAGGACAGCTAAGTGTGGCAGATGAAACTTGTATTCCATCATCTGTAGCTGACAGAAGCCGTCAGACTCTCACTCATTTACCTTCTTCCTTTCTTTTTTTTAGTGTGTATGTAATATTATGTGTGAGTGTGTGTTTGTGTGTGTGTGCAGACTAGAGATTTGCTGGCACTGAGACCTTGGACAGAGGAGTAATTGATTTAGAGAATGTTAAAATCAATTGGCAGACAGCTGGGGTCTGGGAGATTAGAAGTGAAGTATAGGTGGAGTGGAGAGCCCAGAGCAAACAGTAATCTTGGCATTGTGGACCAGGGGGAGATGTACTTGTTTTCTCTTATTTCACTTTCATTCTTTCTCTCTCTCTTTCTCTCCTGTCGGTGACGTCCATAGTCTCGTACACCAACCTTGTCTCCGTCACAGCACTTCTCAGCAGCTTTGTGCCTTGGAGGGAAAGACAGAATTTGTTGAGAGTGCAAAATAGCCAAAATGAGTACCATGAGATTAAGTACTGTAAGGTGTAATTTCAGGTGACCTTTGACCTTTTTATTTCAATAAATATACCAATCTTTATGAAATGTTCCATTAATCTCTGAAGTCGATGCTAAACTTCCTATTTAGAAAAATGCAGTATTTGGACTTTCAACTTGGAATCCTGTGTGTAAGTTCCAACATTGGCAAGGGGTTGTTTCCTGTTGAAACGAACACTAGAGTCAGTAAACACCAACAACTTGTATTCCTTTTCACAAAAAAATATTATTGAAGGCAAATTATTGGTTTATAAAGACTTATTTTCACATAATATTTTCCCATTACTATGTTAAAACCTCAAAACACATGACCATAGTGCATAATTTGTAAACTAATACATTTCCTTATTTGCATCACATAAGCAGGTTCATATGTATGACTTTTGTGGAGTAGTAAACTTGCTTGGTAGCCCACCCGGTACAGAAGTGTACTAATGATGCAGAGCACTCACGCATGAATCCTGTGATACACAAGCTATGATCAAAGAGCACAAATACCTGCAAAAGCAAGGTAAAATGCCATGGCTGTTTTGGTTTATGGTAGGGTTTAGTGTAGGTTGTATGGTATTTTCAGACACAAGCCTTTTAGACCCACTCACCAAATATTTCAACCAGTGTAACAAAATGCTGCTGGATGTGTGTTCATCTGTTTTGGATAAAACTGAATGTGCTTTTTTTGCAATTGACTGGACATTTCACTTGTGTGAATGTGATTCAAATTGTAGAGCCTCGTCGAGATAGAAGACGCAGAAAATTATTGAGAAAAATCACATTGCTAAGGAACTTCCCCTCCCAGCATTTGCAAGTCGTAAAAGGGTAATACATGAGCGATCCACATTTAACCGAAATTTGAGAAGAACATCTGGGATGCATTTAAGAGAAGGACCACCTCAATCTGGCATCCAACTGTGGCATAAATAACAATCTAAAGAACAAACAATGGCTTATCTGGAGAAAGTCCAGAAACAGATGGCTCACGACACCCGCGACCCTTTTATGCATAAACTACTAATCTGGTAAACACAAACGATTGACTTATAGCTGTGTCCGAGCCAAGAGAATCACCAGATCTACGGGACTGATTTTCTCATGACCTCAGAACACCTCCTTTCCCTCCTCGGGCATTCCTAGAGAATGCGTGCTTTTGTCTCTCCTTTAGAATACAAAGAGACTAAAACATTTATAAAGTGTGCCAAAAGAAAATTAATAGTTGCTGCTGCTATTATAGCAACATACTCAAGAGACAATATATATTAAGGTTGTATTTTATGTTTTCTAAAAGCATGAAGTGTTATTTATAATCTTTAATCGGAACCCTTTTTATATTTTAGCAGGAAAAGCTATGAACATGTGAAATATGTTGAGTTTTATTTCTCAGAAATTGTCATGATAAATGCAACAATTTGGTGTGAACGATATGTTGATTCTCAGCATCGTATGAATGATGAATAATTTTATAAGTTATTAGAGGTGTTTCTTTCAAGGAAAGAAGGCATGTGAAGCACAATCTGATTGGGACAGCCGCCCGTGGGTGGACCCAAATCGAGCCGTTTAAAATGGACAACAAGATATTTGAGCTTTGGCTTTTTCTTCTCCCTCGCTGTTCGCTGACTTGCTGTAAGTTTCGGCTTCGGCTTCGTCTTCACTGGTCACGCTGGAAGCGCTCGACCACCGCCTTACCATCAGGCTGACTATCTAAAGAACTCAAAGACTTCGTCAAAGCCTTAAGAGCTCTAAAACAGGTGCGCTGACTTGCAAAGACTTTGGCTTCGGCTCACTGATCGCGCTTCGAAGCGCCCGTAACATCTGGTTGAAAATGTAACAACACTACAAATACTTAGTCAAACTCCTGAAGAAACCTTGAAAGCCTGAAGCTACGTGGAAGGAACTCAGAAAAGAACTTCAAGGGTTGCCTCTCTCTCAAAGAACCAGGCAACCGCCAATTGCAGAAGGGATTCCCTCAGTGACATCACGCAACGAGCCAATCAGCCGCCGGGATTCCCTCAGCCATCCGAAGGAAACATGCGGAAATGCCAGATCAGCTGACAACTCAACTGAAAGCAAGTAGACCAAATAAATCACTATTCCTACTAAACTGATGAATTGATCTGTATGCAGTAAAGATAGCAAAGTCTCTGCTGTGATCTTCCTCTAGTTAAAGTTCCAAAGAGTGCTAGCCGTAAAACTCTCTCTTCAAACCGCAAAACTCCTGATGCCTATGTTTATGTCTGTATTTGTGTTTTATTACGTTTAGTCCATATATTGTAGAATAACAGTAAGCAAATAAACCTTGTGTCATTTATAAAGAATGATGTCTTGGGCTGTGTGATTTTCAAGTTTTAAACTATTTGCCATAGATTGCGTTAACTAGCTCAAATTTGATAAATTGCTAATTTTGTTTGTTTTATCGGTGGCCACGAAGCAAGATAAACAAAATTGTTAAAGATATACTGATGTTAATGGATGCTGGACAAGTCGTTAATAAAGTATAAATAATAAGTTAAAGATTAATATTACTTTAATCAAAGCAATATTGAATCTTTAATAAATGATTCCCCAAAGCTGAAATAATAGCTTCTAAATTGATTACAAAATGCCAAGACTTGCCTGTATAGCAGCTAAGGCTAAATTTATCATGGACTCATAAAAACAAAAACAACAACAAAGACGACCTCAACCTTGAACCTTTCTGATTATGTAATGTATATATAACACACTAAATAAGCATTTGATTGACAGTTCAACTTTAAACATCAAAATACAGAATAATAAAACCTGTTTAACAAATGTATGTGGACACAGGTGTTTCAATTACCCTCTTTTTGATGATCATACACCTGCAGAACAAATGCTCTGCACAGCATTATTTATCCTTTACAATTTAGTTGCTAGGAGATGATTATATTGTCAATGAACACCTGCAAGCGAATGTTAGCATTGACATTTATTTTTGAGTATTGAGTAATGAAATGTTTTGATTTGCTGGTTTTGTTTACTGTGTGGAGACGTGCTGAAATTGTGTTTGGTCTCGTACTGTATCGCGTCCCTTGTCAGTGTCAGGAGCTTGCTCTGACATTTATTGTGATTAACAGGAAAGTGTGTTCAGCTGAATTGGAGTAGTATTTTGTTTACCGCGGCAGCGGTCGCGGCAAAAAATAAAATGATATATATATATATATATATATATATATATTAGAGGTGGGCATAGATTAATTTTTTAAATCTAGATTAATCTAGATTAATTTTGGAATTAATCTAGATTAAAATGGCTCATTTGAATTCTGCCGAAGGCATTCAGAATATGTGTGCTACCCAAATAATGACTAAAAGTAAGTATTTGAGAACGGGTTTCTCAAGCCAGGTGGCGCATTAGACCAGGGGCTCATCTCCTGTTTCCAAAATGCATCACAAACTTTAATCTCTTCCCGTCCCAATCCCACGAAAAAACTGGAGGAAATCCTGTTCCACTCCCGGAAGAATGACTCCCATTCCCTCCCACTCCCGTGTTGTTGTTTTTTTTTTTTTGCCGATAACTGTCAATTATAGTAAAAATATAGTACAGATCACAGCGTGCCCACCTTATTAGTTGAATAAAAACCCAAAATGTCGTTTTTTGTTATTATATTGAACTGAAAGCCATCTTATTATGCACAGTGTTGCACAGATTAAATTTCATGTAAATCATCCATGCTAACACACACGTCTATTTTTTTTTTGACATTTCACTCTCTATAGATATATTTTTCTATGTACTGTATTTTTAGATATATTCGAGTTTATAAGTTTCTCGCTCAAGTTCACATGAGACCTAAAGCGCATCCTGTTTGCTTAAAAGCGCAACGTTTTGTTGTTATTCTGAGTGCACATAAATAAACGTAGAGTCTTTACAGATTCGAAAGATGTATTAGGCTACTTTTATCTGTATGACCAAAAATGACGGAGATTTTAAGAGCAAGTGAGCGCACCGGAGCCTGTCTTGCAGCAAACGCGCTTCCACACAAACACTTCAATAGCGCACAATTCTCTAGGTTAACATCATATTGAGTGGCCATGTAAAGTTGCTACTACATACATTTTTCAGATGAAAAGCCATATTTGAGGTTGATGAATGATAGGTGAGCGTTTGGATGTCCTGCCCGATTGTATTACCACATAGACCAGCCGTTAACAATCTGTCCATCACGGACTGCGAGCCTCTAGTTCGAAGACTCGTTCTCGCCCCCTACAGTGCAAGTCGGCTAGGTATACATCCGCGCTAAAATATCAGGGTGAACGTCATCATAGCTTGCGTAGTATAGACCCAGCTCCCAACCCAACTTTGAGAATAGATTAACGGCGATATTTTTTTTATCGCCGATAAGAGTCTCACGTTAACGCAGCACGTTAACGCCGATAACGGCCCACCACTAATATATATATATATATGGGTGTTTGGCTTAGTGTCATGTTCGAATCATTTTTATACTCATACCTTTTGTTGTTTTAAAAAATTTACTTGTTTTTAGCTTTATTTTAATTTATTTAAAAATGTATTTATTTTTTTCATTTAAATGTTTAGTTTTGAAATGTTGTTGTATGCATTTGTCATTTTATTTAATTTCTAAATATTCTTAAATGTGTATATATAGTATTGATAGAGTTTTAACTTATAGTTTTAGTTAGTGCTGGGCGGTATACCGGTTCATACCGAATACCGGTGTTTATTTCTCTTACGATATGAATTTTTAAAATACCGCAATACCGGTGTCATTTAAATAACGCTTGAAACGCGGCACTGTTAGAGAGGGGTCTCTTTTCACTATTGCATTTTGGCGAGGATACAGCTGTATGTGTTACTAAGCGTGAAAGTTCCGAAACTGAAGCACTAGTAGAATGTGATGAGAGAGAAGAAGTCATCCACAATATCCACATTGACCGCCACAAATATCCACCGTCCGCTGCATCAGCTCCCGCGTCTCTCACAAACTAAAGTTCTCCGTCGATACGACGGATTCCCGTCAATTGCAGGGCTCCCGCCTTCTTAAATTCACTTTTCATCATTTTAAGACCGTAAATACGCTTACATTTCTCAAATAGTGTTATGAATGTCTTCATTTTAGCTTGAATAGGTCTTAAGTGAAGGAAAGACGAGGTGTATTCAGTCTGCTGAGGGGGATGTGTTCAAAGCCTGAAGTGGATTAAAGCACGTTCCTCTCTCCACTCTAAGCGTTCTGTAATCACTCCGCTCTGGATCCACTCCGGGTTTTACATTCCCGCTCACGGAAAAAAACTGCTCCGTGTTCACCATTTAAACGTTATCGGGGATTACTGAGGGGAAAGAAACATGTAGGAATCATGTAGCACACTGTTGTTGTTCTCCGGAACACCAAAAATCATCCCCGCCTCGGCAAACAACATAGTAACGCCACTCGCATCATTGACAGTCGGGTTCTTAGCAGAGAACACCGAGCAGAACTTAATTCGGTAGCGGGATTGCGGCTATTAATAATAATTATACTCATTCCCGCAGGTTCCGACAGAATGCATCACATTTTCACGTGCTTTTGATTCTTGAGAACTCACTCACGCGCTCTCAATTTCTGTGCGCCCACAGATCGCGATCAGGAGACAGCTTTTAATAATTATAAGGGGAGTTTGCAAATGTGATATATTGATTTAATACAAAAGATCAATAAACAAGTACTGCATGATTTTGTTCTATTTCATCAACGAAAATAGTTCAAAATAAAGTAACAGCTGAGCCGTTGTGCATCACTAAAAGCAAATTTATGTAAAACATTAATGTCCATATGAATCTATGAATGTAATTGCACTCATGCCACATCTGAGCCTCATTAAACGTCTGAAAATGTACGTACAAGCCACTTTTGTGTTCTTCTGTGTCAAATTATACAAATAATTTTTTTATTAATACTAATTTCATGATTGGTAACTTATTTGTCGTATTGTACTTATTATATTGTTTTAAATATACATTTAAAAAAGCTTATAAACATACATTTTTGAATTTGAAGTAGATGAAAATTATGCCATTGCAAAGGTACAAATAAAATACCCCTGTAAGTCACTTTAAGGAGTCAAACGTCACCTCGTATTCGGAAGGCTAATTTTTTTATCAGAATTTTTTTTTATTGATCAGAAGGTACTCCTAAATGTTTTTAATTAGGAGGACAAGCGCTCCTAATTACAAGAAGAAAAACACAGCTCTTAAACTGTGATTGTGACTGTAGCCGTATGGCTGTGGAATGGGGTTTGGCCGAGGAAATATTTTCAGTCAAAATATTTTTTTGCTTTAACCCCTGTATTTAGTGTGGACTTTTTCTACAATATTCACTCATCATGACACTAAAATATGGCATTCTAAGTCAATCTACTGCAGTTTTTCCTCAGTAAGTAGAAAATGTGGTTAACACCCGGTCATGCATGAAAAAAATAAATACCGTCATATACCGTGAAACCGGTATAATTTAGAAAAATACCGTGATATAAATTTTTGGTCATACCGCCCAGCTCTAGTTTTAGTTACTTTTTCTTATTTGTAAGACGCTTTGGATAAAAGTATCTGCTAAATGACTAAAAAGTAAAAGTAAATGGCTTTATAGGAGATATCAAGTTGAAATATCCCACATCTGACATTGAATTGAAAGTACAACATTTTCTTAACGTTGTTTGAACTTTTTTAAAATAATCTCAACATCCTTAAAGCAATATAAATGTCCTTCAGAAGCAAACATGTGTAAGACTTTGTATTTAATAATGCAGTGGGTATTGAATTTTTAACCACTTTGGCAAAGTATTTTTTTTCTTTCTTTTTTTTCTTGATTTGAGAATAAACCAAATTTAATTTATGTTTAGTCTATTGTAAGGATGTTTAGTATTTTGTCCTTTGCTTTCTAGTAAAATTACAGAAAAATATGTGTTGCTGCATATAATAAAAAACACATAGAGTTTAGCTTTTCAAGTATTGCCCAGGATAAAATAGGCCACTTAATTTAATGAAAAACCAAGGCTGCGTTCAAAGGTTATTTGTTTAATTGTTTTCAGCCCAATAGAACAACTTGAAGATATCCGAACCTTTGTCTCTCTGCTGGAATATATCAAGTCTGTTGTCAGATAGATTGAATTAAATCACCAGAGTAAATCTGTCAGTGTAATGATGGAGAAACCAGCTTTGGAAGAGGACTCAGGCTGAAAATATACAGCAACAAGAAGAAGGACGTCTAGGAGAAAAGAGTGCAGACTACACCATTCACAACAAATTAGTTACATGAGGGCAGAAGTTAGAATACTTTACCTTAAGCGATTTGGAACAAATCTGAATGAATATAGCAACAGAAAATAGTTAAATTTCACTGCTAATCTGACGCTAATAATTAACATTATTATGATTATTATTTCTCAGATAAAACTAAACTATATAATATGCATACTTTGGATAGTCGGGATAGCACTGAAGCACTGGCCTTTATGTAAATGGCTTTAAGGTAGCTGAATCAGTGTTTCCGTTTGAGAAAATTTGGTTATTGCAGTGGAAATAATGTGTATGTAGTCAGTCTTAACTTTCACAGGTATTACAGAATCATGGTAGTCTGCAGCTTTTACTATTTGTTTACTAAAACACAGTCAAAACAGCTGAAATGATTTAGCAGAATGGGAATCAAATGAATATAAAAGGAAATAATGATCAGAAAATGTCCATAGAGAGAAAAGCTGAAATCCCCAAAGTGTTTTTTTTTACTATGTTATTCCAATCCTTCCATTTGTGTTGTTTTGGAGTTTTGGTTGCCTTATTGTTCATTTTGACATGTAGTTTTAATTTTAAATAATAAATAAATAATTTTTATTACAGGGGCAAATTATCAAATAATAAAGACCAATTTTGCAAGATTTCTTGCACAATATTTTGTCATGATCGCAAACAACTTTTAAAACAGTGCATGATTTGTAAACTAATACATAACCAGCGGGCTTTTCTGATGCAACTTGCTTGGAAACCCACCTGGAACAGCGATCTATTGATGTGGAGCACCTGGGAACGAATAAAACAGTAAAACGACTTGTAAAAGAAAGCTAAAAAAGCATGGTTACATCAGAAAATAAGTTTTTCACTCACAGTTGATTTGTTAACACAAATCTCATGATTTGTTAACACAAATTTCATGCAACTCACCGGACATTTAATTTTCAAACTGCTGTGATATATTACAACCAACATAATAAAATATTGCCAGATTCAAGCTTATCTGTTTATGGATAGAACATGCTAGCACCACTCACTGGACACTGCACAAGTTTTGCAAAACATTCAAGAATCAACATAATATTTTGCAGAAATGTGCACGGTTTTCTGTTTTCTTCTTCTTCTTTTTTTCATTGAGCCTGGTTGCAACTACCACAGTCCGTCCTTGATTTTTAAGTTGATCTCTGTTCTACTCATGAAGACACACTTATATTATAGTTTCCATTGCTATGTATTTTTTTTCTAGTCCAGCATATTCAATGTATGTTATCCATGCTTTCCATGGACTGCAAGACTGTACCCATAATAACTACTCTTTTTATTTCAATACTGTATGAGTTAGTAAGATACATGGAGCACCACATGACTACTCCAGCCATCTATGAAATTACTTTATCGTGAAAAACTACTCAGTGATGTCCAAGGACTACACGACCCTTTGACAAGAGAATGACTAGCAAATAAATGACTACTTAGGGCACTCCTTAACATAGACATATTCAGATTGTGGATGGGATTCACGCTGAATAGTTACCCCAATGGAAAGAAAACGAACATGGTGCAGTAAGTGGCTACAAAATGTGTAAAGGGTGAGTTAAGCATTGAGCAATGAAGCACAGGAAAGGCTCACTGGCAATATGAGTTGATCTTTAGACTGGGTTCAAATGAGACTGTCCATCCTATCAATACTTACTGTAGATATACCTCATTAAAGTAGGGTGATCATTCTTATATCCCATACGGAAATGTCATATATGACATTGCCCTATATCAAGAAATAGGTCCCACTTTTATATTAGGTGGACTTAACTACTGTGTACATACTTTTAAATTAACAATTTGCTACAATGCACGTATTGTGTACAAACATGTTTATACATTATACTTATATATTTTTTTAAATACCTATGTGTAATTACATCTGCAATTAATTTCTGTAATTACATTTAGAATTACACTGTTGACCCATCCCTTACACCTTAACCCACCCTTAAACCTACCCATACTACACTCTAAAAAACGCTGAGTTATTTTTTCAACCCAAATGCTGGGTTGAGACCGCTGGGTAAGGACGTTGGGCTGTTTTAACCCAATTTTGGGTTAAAAATTGGTGTTGATCATAACCCAGCGATGTTGGGTTGGGAACGCGGACGTGAAAGAGAGCACGCGTTACATCGGTTAACACGATTAACATCGGATGACACCAGTGCGAGAAGTCGCCATTTTCTTAGCCTGAAAGAAGCGATAAGTGAGTGAAAGACATTATGGTGAGTAAAGATTAAAAATGTAAAGTCATCATTCAATGTTTGTGTCCGGGAGTATTTTGAGGTTTCATGGAAGGCAGAAAAGGTCCGAAAAGAGCTTATAATGAAAATACGTGGATTCAGTTTTCGCCTCAGAAACAGAGGTCTGAACTGAACCTATTACTGAATGGAAGATATACTTTTAACATAACGTCCGTGAATGTCTTATGACATATTTAGATAAGATTTTACAATATCTTCACTTTTTGAGGTGTTAATAGATGGTTATTAACACATTTACATTGTGGCAAGCCAATGTCGGAAAGAGAAACTCTGAACCAAAGGAGCAGGACCCAGTTAGGAAAAGTCATCAATAATGAGTACTTCCACCTGCTCAACCACCCACAGCTGTAGTTAATGATGGCCTAATGGAGGTCATCATAAAGCTAGAATCTCTGCTTCAATAAAGGGCAGGGTGGCTCCAGGACAAGATGCTGAAACTTTGGATGGCTTAGAAGAGACCAGCTGAAAATTAACCAGACACAACAAGCTGAAGTGCAAAAAGGGTGAATATTGTCATATGTTGCTTACTGACCTGCCTTCCTTCTGCTCTGCCTCTCTTTTGAAGGTGGCCTGGTGGTGAAACGGACATAGAGAACAAAAGACAGTGAAGATACCCCAGACCGGGAATAACCTAAGTTACAGTTTAGATGCCTTTTTGACCCTCCTATTTTCTTGGTTGAATAAAAAACCTCAGTTTTGTTAACTCTGCATCTGCCTCACTTGTGGTTATGTTTTGTGGCAACTAAAACCTAATTTCGCCCTAGGACCTCACATTGGTGGAGAATGCAAACATAGAGTTCAGCGCTTGAGTGGCCACAAAACTATACACAGATAAGCACAGAATGGAAGCTGCCATTCATGCCTTGCTGACCAGTCATGTCAAACAGAGGGAGGAGCTAGGTGCCCTCAGGGAGGCAGTTACCACAATGTGTCAAGTCCTGTCCAAAGGCAGGGACACAATAGACCCAGGGATGGTCCTCACTTAGCAGACTTCAGATGATGATGTTGAGGCTTAATCTGAGATGTTTGAGAGAACTGCAATCAGAGAGAAATGGCCAGAAGATGAATGGGGCGCCCTGTTGGCACCATTTTTGACAGGGGAAGTCCAAGATGTCAAGATCTGCAAGTTAAATATGCAGCTGATTATGCAAAGTTTAAGAGGGCCATCTTATCCCACTATGAGCATTGCCTCCCTGTGCGTGAACAAAGTTTCCATGCATGGATTTTTGATCCAACTCAGCCAGTGAGACCACCTCTCCTGGAGCTGTCCAGGAAGAGAAGAATCCATGCCCTCGGCAGACTCCGGTAATAAAGCATGTCAATATGGGATGACCTGTTGGGCAAGCCAGGGGACAACAGCCCACCGTATTCCAGTAAGAGTGGCCAACCAAGACACAGAAGCCTTACTAGACTCAGAAAGTATGGTTACCCTAGTACGGCCTGAATATGCATTAGGGCCACAAGGCCATAGTGGTGTCCTGCATTCATGGAGATCGGAAGAGCTACCCCACAGCACAGGATGATTGTAAATTATGACCATTTTCATTTTTTGGTGAACTAACCTGTTAAAGAGCAGCCCTCCACGTACTTGGGCATTTGTGAGGTATGTGAATGTCATGTCTGTTTTAATGTTTCAGTAAAGAAGAAACTTTCTGAATGCAATATATTTATTTAAACAATATTACTTGCCTTCATTATTGCATTCTAGAGAGCTGTGATAGACAGATATTAAACAACCACACAAAGGGGTTGTAATTATAAAACAGTCTATTTACCTATCCTTACTGATGTGGATGCACCTCTATCTTAAAATTGATAGTTTAGATGAAGAATAGAATATTTTTTTATTCGTCACATACACAATTATACAGTATACAACCAGCAGTGAAATTTGTGCTCTGCATTTAACCCATCCAAGTGCACACACACACACACCCGAAGCAATGGGCAGCCGATGCTGCGGTACCTGGGGAGCAGTTGAGGGGTCAGTGCCTTGCTCAAGGGTCTCACCTCAGTCGTGGAGAATTCCTGCCGGAGCCGAGATTCGAACCCACAACCTTGGGTTACAAGTCCAAAACTCTATCCATTAGGCCACGACTGCCCGTTTCATTAAATGTTTATTTTTTTCAAATGCTTTTCTCTTTTTAGGCCGCTGATGAAGAACAGGGGGTGACTGGGATGAATGCTGGTCAAAGAGGATAATGTCACCCAAAATGATGCAACAGTGGTTTTAAAAGAGGACGCTGCCCTGGATGCTGTAAATGTTGTCACATGCTGTGCTGATCGGGCTTCTTCATGACTACATCGATTATACTAAAGAGATCATGAAAATTGGCAGTGATGGATGATCTGTATTTATGGACTATGAAACAAAATGTAAGTGTCTAATTTGTAAAAAAAAAATGCTTTAAATGCTTGTTCTATGTTGTTTAGTAGAAATGGAGTTTACACTCAGTCATTCATACACACGCTCACATTCTTTCACACACATATGTTTCTGGTAAATGTTATAATATCAGTGTTTATGTTGTGGTCTATTTGTTTACTCTCATTCCAGAATAGTTTGTAAAGAACTTAACTATTAACTAATTGTAAAATTATTGTATAATAGTGTTTTTGTGTGTGTGTATATATATATATATATATATATATATATACACACAGTGCCCTCCACTAATATTGGCACCCTTGGTAAATATGACCAAAGGCGGCTGTGAAAATAAATCTGCATTGTTTATCCTTTTTATCTTTCATTCAAAAAATTCCAACCTTTCATTGAAGTAAAACAATTGAAAGTGGGGAGAAAATCTCATGATGAAATAAATGCTTTCACTATTTAATGTTGGCCACAATTATTGGCACCCAATTATTGCAACGTCCTTTTCCCAGGGTAACAGCTCTGAGTTTTCTCCTATAATGCCTGAAGAGTTTGGAGAACACCTGACAAGAGATCAGAGACCATTTTCTTCATACAGAATCTCTCCAGATCCTTCAGATTCACAGCTCCATGACGGTGCTTCTTCTCTTCAGTTCACCTCACTCATTTTCTGTAGGGTTCAGGTCAGAGGACAGAGAAAGCAATGGTAAAAGGTTAATTTTGTGCTCAGTGACCCATTTTTGTGTTTATTTTGATGTTTGTTTTGGATTGCTGTCCTGCTGGAAGATCAAAACATGGCCCATCATAAGATTTCTAACAGTGGCAGTCAGATTTAGATTTTTTATCTGTTGGTATTTGATATAATCCATGATGCCATGCATCTGAACAAGATGTCCAGGACCTCCAGCAGAAAAACAGGCCCACAACATTAAAGATCCAGCAATATATTTAACCGTGGACATGGGGTACTTTTTTTTATCCCTGTTTGTACTAAACTCATCTGGTGGGGTTGCTGCCAAAAAGCTATTTTTTCAGTTTCATCTGACAATAGATGCCAGTGCCATTTGAAGTTCCAGTCGTGTCTGACAACTGAATATGCTGGAGTTTGTTTTTGGATGAGTGAGGAGAATTTTTCTTGAAACCCTCCCGAACAACATGTGGTGATTTAGGGGATGTTGTTTTTTTTTTTTTTTAGGTTTCTGACCCCAAGACTTAACTAATCTCTGCAATTCTCCAGCTGTGATCGTCGGAGATTCTTTGGCTACTCAAACTCTCCTCCTCAGCATTCATTAGGACGATATAGACACAGTCCTCTTTCAGGCAGATTTTTAACATTTTTAGTTGATTGGAACCTCTTAATTATTACCCTGATGGTGGGAATGGAGATTTTCAATGTTTTAACTCTTTTCTTACAGCCACTTTCTATTTTGTGATGCTCAACAATCTTGTTCTTCACATCAGAAATATATATTTTTTTGTTTTGTCTCATTGTGATTGATGATAAAGGGAATTTGACCTTTGTGTTCCTCATATTTATAATCCTGTGGAACAGAAAGTCATGGCTGGACAATTTCATGCTCCTAGGCACCCTGGTGTGCTAAAAAATGTAAATATGAATGGGAATATACTTAAGAGATATTTTACTCATAAGAATTTCTAGGGGTGCCAATAATTGTGGCCAGTATTCATTGGAGAAAAACATTTATTTCATCATGAGATTTTCTCCCCACTTTCAATTGTTTTACTTCAATGATAGGTTAGAATTTTGTGAATTTATTGAGTGAAAGATCAAAAGGATAAACAATGCAGATTTATTTTCACAGCCGCCTTTGCTCATATTTATCAAGGGTGCCAATATTAGTGGAGGGTACTGTATATTGTTATATATATATAAAAAGTTGAACATGTCATATATCCATGGAAAGCTGAGATTCTTGTGATTTCAACTATGTAAACCATTTAAAGATACAATAAACACAGCATGTACAATCAGTGTCTTTATCAGACCACATTTTGTTGACATAATGCAGACATGCATGATAGTACAGACATAAATAGGAATAACACAGTAGGGATGCAATATAACACCAATATAAGAAAAAACCCACAAATTAATTGTACTATGTATAGAAATATAGGAAAAAAAAATATTTAGATTATCAATATATATGTAATTTTAAAAGTGTACACATTTTGAAGTCTATAAATAAATGTCACTATAATGTGTTTATGCTTCAGTTACTATGTGTCAGCAATTATTGACAGTGAATCTGGATGAGAAATTGAATAGCTCTAAGTGTAACCTTTCATTAGAGCCCAAAATGATGACTGTAAATTAAAGAATTCAAGAATTACAGCATTGTATTTGTCGTTGGTTACAAAGGGTCATTTGGATTCTGTCAAGTGTAATTTGTTTGGAAGCGCCTAGACATAAACATGTGTAAAACACTAATTTTCTAATATATTGTTTATCAAATGCGAAATTTGGCTTGGTAAGGCTTCATTCTGTGATCCCAATGTATTTTCCAGTTCATACCTCCCAGCTATAGTCATCTGCAGGCTTCTATTTACACAAAAAATGCAGGTGGAATTATTTTATTCATTTTTTAGTGTATTCAAAGTGCTATTACTCAATATCAGTAAGACTTACAGTGATTCTGACTGTTGAGAAACTAACCTCAGAGTATCACCTTTCAAAGGAGACCAACACCATGCATATCATCCAAATGGCCCTTGAACAGCATGCAATTTACTTTGGGTATGCCTTTTTTAGGCGTTTTAGGCAAATTGTACAGGAATCGTAAAGGGTTAATAAATATTTACCTTTTGATAGTCATTCTTTGTTTGTAAAAGTGATTTTAAAATTAACAAGATTTGTAGATTTAATATCTAGCTCGATTTTAGTTCATTTTAGCCTAGCAATGTAGTAATTTCAAACCATAAAAAAGTGATCAGACTGCTGGGTTAAACATAATAACCCAAATTGTTGGGTTAAAATGTCCCTTTTTCACCCAGCGCTGGGTTGCCAACATTTTAGAGTGTGCACTCTAAAAACTGCTGGGTTGAAAACAACCCAATTTTTGGTTATTTTGGCAACCCAGCGCTGGGTTGCTTTCTGATGGTTTGAAATTTATGGAGACAACAGAAACATGTATTATTGTTTATTATTTTTATTGTTAAAAATAACTTCCATCAATCTCAAAAGAATGATGCTCTCCTATGTCTCTGGCGTTCAACATCTACAAAAACAAATAAACTTTATTTTACTCTTAGTAAAAAAAAATGATAACATGAAATTTTGAAGTTTACTTGCCTTAAACTGTTTTTCCCTCTCTTCTGAAGAAGCTGAGATAATCGCCTCCTCCTCACACAAGCAGGCTTCTGTGTCATTAACTCCAAAGTTGGTTTGGGTTCTGCAATGAAAACAAGGGACACAAATTGTTTCTATAAAATATGAACATTTAATCATACTGTTGTTACATTCAAATGGGAAGTAAGCAAGCAGGAGACAACAGAAACATTTATTTTCAAATAATAACTTACATCAATCTCAAAAAAATGTTGCGCTCCCATGTCTCTGGCAATCAACATATACAGAAAACAAAGATACATTATTTTAGTCTTAGTAAAATAAAAGTGATTGAATTATGAAGTTAACTTGCCTTGAAATGGTCTTTCCCTCTCTTCTGAAGCTGAGAAAATCACCTTCTCCTCATACACGCAGGCTGCAGTCCTTAACTCCCGGCGTGGGCACAATGAAGACACAAGCTCAACAAGTCTGAAATATTACATGCAAGACGTTACTGTTAACAATTATAACTTCATCAACCTCAAAATAATTACACTAGTCTTTATTACATAACGCTTCTGTCAGGGTTTTGTCACACCAGTTTACTAGAGAGAGACCCAGATGCAGAATAATCAAGGGAGTGACGTTTATTGACAAGACAGAGATTAACAGGGCTGAAGTGAGAGTCCAAACAATAGGAAAGGGCAGTCTGCTGGAGAACAGGAGGATGGTCAAAGTCAGGCCTGGGCAAAGCTTGGCTGGAGAACAAAGGAGATAGAGCAGCACCAGTCAATGAGATCACTTGAGATCAGGCAGCAGCTTGAACAACCAGAGCTTGATAATTCGAGTTGTAGTGAACCCAGTCCAGTCAGATAGCCTGGTCTTGGGAGCAGCAGCCAGGGCTTGATACTTTGAATTGTAGAACAGCAGCCAGAGGGAATCCGGACACAGAACAGGAACAAACACAACACACAAGACAAGACCACAAGACAGAACAACAAAATAAGACACTCAATACACGCTATAAAAAACTAATTGAAACTACAGAGAGCAAATAAAACAAAATATTGAACCAAAAGGTAATTTCCAGGAAACTGTAACTGGAATATAAACTGGCTAAGACAAGATCAAAATAAAGAAAGGAGCCAAACTAAAGGCTAGAGAAAACTAGAGCAAAAATAAAAGACCGGAACTAGACAAGAGCAAAATAACAAAATCAAAAGAAATACTAAAACTTCAAGAAAAAGAAATGCAAAGCTAGACTGACAAAGAGAGCTGAAAAACAATGCTACTAATACGACTAGTTGACTGACGATGAAATCTCTTACACACAAGGAACTAACGCAACGAACCAGCAGAGACAGGAGGGAAAGAGGCACAATATAAAGGAGCAGAGCACACGAGGATCAGGTGGACACAATCACATAAACGAGGACTAGGTGAAGACTAAACAAGGGGGCGGGGTAACTGGAAACCAGGAGGCAGGGCGAGAGGAGCACATGGCCAACAAAGACAAAGCCATGTGCTTAGACACAAGACAAACAAGGATACATTAAACAAAGACAGAACATACATGGCTGTCAGGGAAGAACCCTGACAGCTGTTTCCCCTTCATGGGAACTTCGAACTGCAGCGTGACTCGTGTCTGAAGATACATATGTAAAAACACCATCCGTTGGCCGGCGACAGCCCATGACGTCACTACCGGCGCGACCACAATATAAGGACCGCCGGGAGAATACATCATCGTCTTCTTCGTCTTCACTGACTGGTCTGTTTGAAGCATGCATTCTGGTAGGAATACAGTTTTCATTATATTATTATGGCGAGCACTAGCAAGGCGTTTAGGAGGTGTGTGGATCCGTGTCTTCGTTATTTGACACCCGATGACACACACGATTATTGCGTCTTTTGTTTAGGCGAAGAGCACGCACGCGATGTCCTTGAGGGGGCAATCTGCATGCACTGTGAGTTTTTTTCTATGAGAAAAAGCTCCGCTCTCGTCTGTCCCTCTTTTTGAATGAAAGAGGGGCAGCCGACTGCTTCCCGCGATAAGGGACCCACCTCTGCCGAGGCACGGAGGCGAATTAAATGAGCAGTTGGATCTGGCCGATGAGCGTCGGCCGTCGAGAACAAGAGTAAGCTGCTGGATTATGATGATGCGATCTTTTACATCATCAGATTCAGCAGCTAGTGCTCTGCTGGGTTATGCCCAGTAAGAGCAGGAGATGTTTGAGGGTGAGGAAGTTGAGACTGAACCCTCTCAATCCTCCTGCACTGCATATGACGAGTTATTGGAGGTTATGGACCATAAAATAATCTTTCTGGCCATAAACCCCCAGCTCGAGTGAGCCTTCCTTTTCTTCCTAAATCTCCATGTGGGGGGTTGAGAAGGAGTGGAAAAAGCATTTTTTCTCGTATTCATAGTTTTCAGCATACTAGTTATGCTGACATTGTGGGGATGCGTGAAAATGGCTATGAGGGGATGACCCCTGTGCAAGAGAAAACTCCCTCCTTGCCATCTAAGCCTCTGAATCTGGCTTAAATGGCAGGGCATATGCAGCAGCAGGTCAGACCGTCGCTTCGTTGCACACTATGGCGGTGCTTCAGGCGTACCAGACTGATCTGCTGAAAAGACCTGGATAAGGCTTTCTATAAAGTCCAGGTCTGAGCCCGAACAACCAGGGGTCCTGGCCCGTCCTGGTCTGAGGGTCTAGTGGCTACCGCTAGGTACTTTGCCCTATCCCCTTAAAGGAATCTTTCTATAAAGATTGATTCCAAACCTGTGAGCTCTACCCTGGGTCCGGTAATCCCGGCACCTAGCAGGTAAGTACTTCAGGTATGCAGCTCGGGTTTTTGGCCAAAGGGGATAATGTCACTGACACCTGCCAATGGATGGTGTTTTTACATATGTATCTTCAGACACGAGTCACGCTGAAGGCGTTCCCCCATAGCGACCCCTAGGGGACGCAGTGTCTCGTTCCCCACTCGGGAACGCGTCTGGTTACGTGACGTAACCCCGTTCCCCTGATGGAGGAACGGAGACGCGTTATGTCGTGACGACATAGGGATTTACCTGGAAGCCCGAACATCTCTGACTAAGAGAAAACGCCAATGAAATTGGCTAGTGGATTTTGCATACCTGAGCCACTCCCGTGCATACGGGTATAAAAGGCGACAGGTGCATCCACTCATTAGGTTTTACGCTGAGGAGCCGAGACGAGTCCCTGGCAACCAGCGATGGTTCAAGATTGTGGCATGGGGACATCGTCCGTTCCCTCCATCAGGGAACGGGGTTACGTGACGTAACCCAGACGTTCCCTATCTGTCGGTCACTACGAGTTATGTCGTGACGACATAGGGGTCCTATGGAAAGCGCCACAAGCTGAACCCGTCACAACCTTGTGGCATGCAGATGTTGACAAGCGAGTGACAGACAAATGCCATGCAAGAGGTTGCAACCTTCCTACCGCTCCAGTGCAAATTGACAACCTTGGTGCCCACCGACCACTGAGTACATCGCTGCTGGAGATAGCCAAGCCGCTGTTCCTTTCCCCACGGAATCGGAAGGGATTTCGACCTTCAGTGAAAGACAGCTTCAGGTCTTTCCTATTTGTTGTTACAGCTTGTCGTAACGGCAAGCGAGCCTTCCATAGAAGGCGCTACAGAGGCCACATCCTGCCCGAAGGGAGGTAACATGTGGAGACACTGATATGGACTGGCCCAGGCTTGGGGCAGTACTACATACGACTGGACTCTGGGGCAGATCCTACCTAGGAGTAGGGAGGAGGGCTGCCAGCAGAACCTGACAGAAGCTCTGTCACAGGGAAGACACGGGTTTACCATGAGGGAAACCTTACCGTGGAAGAATACACATATGGGATTACCCGAAGGGGAATCAGGCCATCGGACACCTAGCCCAGTACAGGGGCTGACCGGAGACCCGGCGAGCTAACACCAGTACTGGGCCTGGCGTCAGACTGCTCCACCCAGTCTGACTGCCGGGGTGCTGGAGGATTCCACCAGGGTTCACCGTCCGGGGAACTGAACTGGGGAGAAAAAGGCGCCGTATCCCGGTGAGGGGAATGGCGCAGCAAGCGTGACACCGCCAATTCTTCTCGCCCATTACTTACCCAATACACGGAAGAAACTGGCTCAGCGAAGATTGTAGAATCTTGCGAAGGTGTTTGGTGTCGCCCAGCCCGCAGCTCTGCAGATGTCTGCCAAAGAGGCACCGTGCCAACGCATGGGAGGAGGCAACACTCCTGGTGGAGTGAGCCCTCACCCCAGGGGCATGGCTCGCCTTGCGACTGGTACGCCAAGGCGATGGCCTCCACTATCCAGTGGGCCAACCTCTGTTTGGAGACAGCCTTCCCTTTCTGCTGCCCTCCGTGGCAGACAAAGAGCTGCTCGGAGCTTCTGACGCTCCGGGTGCGGGTCACGTATATGCGCAATGCTCTTACGGGACACAGCAACGCTAAGGCTGGATCTGCCTCCTCTGAGGGCAGTGCTTGCAGGTTCACCACCTGATCGCGGAAGGGTGTGGTGGGAACCTTGGGCACGTATCCAGGCCGGGGTCTCAAGACAACGTGAGAGTAGACCGGCCCGCACACAAGGCACTCTTCGCCACCGAAAACGCCTGGAGGTCCCCGACCCGTTTGATGGAAGTGAGCGGTCAGGAGCGCTGTCTTAAGAGACAGGAACTTCAGCTCGACTGAGTCCAGCGGCTCAGGGGCCCCTCTGAAGTCCAGCCAGGACGATAGAGAGGTCCCAAGAGGGCACAAGGGAGGCCTGGAGGATTCATCCTCCTGGCCCCTTCAGGAACCTCAAGATGAGATCATGCTTTCCCAGGGACCGGCCGTCCACTG
Organism: Gymnocypris eckloni scoliostomus; assembly: GCA_027564155.1. Classification (NCBI taxonomy): domain Eukaryota; kingdom Metazoa; phylum Chordata; class Actinopteri; order Cypriniformes; family Cyprinidae; genus Gymnocypris; species Gymnocypris eckloni. The sequence goes on from CM050424.1 coordinate 31,976,442, forward strand.
CATCGTGGTGAGCCGCACAGCTAGCGGCTACATACACTTTCAAGGTGGAGGGTGACAGCCTACGCTCAACCTTTCTTGCAGGAAAGAAAGCACTACTCCAATCGTGCATCTTCGGGGTCTTCACGAGAAGAACACCAGGTCGCGAACAACAGACTCCATTTCAGTGCGTAGGTTTGCCTTGTTGAAGGAGCCCTAGCCTGAATGATGGTCTCTACCACCACCGGTGGTAGACTACTCAAGTCTGCAGCGTCCGTCCAGGAGCCACACATGGAGATTCCATAGATCTGGACGCTGGGTGCCACATGGTGCCGAGCCCTGAGAAAGGAGGTCCTTCCTCAGAGGAATGCGCCAGGAGGTACTGTCGCGAGGGAAATGAGTTCGGGAAACCAGGTCCGGGTGGGCCAATGGGCGCAACCAGCAGGACCTGCCTCGCTCCTCCCTGAGCTTGCACAGTGTCTGTGCAAGTAGGCTCACTGGGGAAACGCACATGCTTGCGTGAAGGCCCGAGGCCAGCTGTGTGCCAGTGCGTCTGTGCACACAGGGGCCCTCGGTCAGGGAGAAGTACAGCTGGCAGTGGGAGGACTCGGGGGAGGCAAACAGGTCTACCTGAGCTTCCCCGAATCGACTCCAGATCAGCCGGATCGTCTCGTTCTCCGGGGAACGTGAGCTGTCGTGAGAGCGCATCGGCCGCACGATTGAGCTGCCCCGGGATGTGAACAGCACGCAGTGACTTGAACTGCGTGTGACTCCAGAGGAGGAGATGGCGGGCGAGCTGTGACATGCGGTGTGATCGATACCCCCAGCCGGTTGATATACGAGACCGCCGCAGTGTTGTCCGTGGACTAGCACGTGCTTGCCCAACAGCAGTGGCCGGAACTGCCGCAAGGCTAAATGCACTGCCCACAGCTCCAGGCAGTTGATGTGCCAAAGCAGTCGGGGCCCTGTCCAGAGTCCCGAGGACAACAGTATGCCGGGACACTTGTTCTAGGGGCACCCCGGCCCGTAGAAAGGCAAGGTCTGTCCAGGGGCTGAGGGAGCGGCGACACTGCTGGGAGATACCTACTGCAGTGTACCGCGCGCCATGCCCACCTCGGGAACCGGGAGTGTAGCCAGTGCTGAAGTGGTCTCATATGAAGCAATCCGAGCGGGCGTGACTGCAGCTGCGGATGCCATATGCCCCAGGAGCCTCTGAAACTGTTTCAGTGGTACCACATTTCTGCCTCTGAAGGAACTCAGGCAGTTCAGCACTGCTTGGGCACGTTCCTCCGTGAGGCATGCCGTCATACTCACCGAGTCTAACTCCACACCGAGAAAAGAGATTCTCTGCACAGGGAGAGCTTGCTCTTTCCCAGTTGACCCAAGCCCCAACTGGCTGAGGTGCCGGAGCACCAAGTCCCTGTGATCGCCCAACTGCTCTCTGGATTGGGCTAGAATAAGCCAATCGTCGAGGTAGTTGAGGATCCTGACGCCCACTTCCCGTAACGGGTAAGGGCGCCCTCTACAACCTTCATGAACACACGGGAGACAGGGAGAGCCCAAGGAGGACCCTGTACTGCCATGCCCGACCTTCAACGCAAACCGTAGAAACGGTCTGTGTCGCGAAGGATCGAAACGTGAAAGTAAGCGTCCTTCAGGTCGTTCGCTGCAAACCAATCCTGGGGCTGAATGCATTTGATCATGCGCCTGTGCCAGCATCTTGAACGGGAGCTTGTGTAAAGCCCGGTTCAAGACTCGCAGATCCAGGATTGGCGAAGGCCACCACCTTTCTTGGAATGGCGATGAAGTAAGGGCTGTAAAACCCCTGCCTCATCTCGGCTGGAGGGACCGGCTCGATTGCATCCTTTGCCAGGAGGACAGCAATCTCCTCGCGCAAGACAGGGGCGTTCCGGACTGCCACCGACGCCTCGAGAACGCCGTTGAACTTGGGAGGTCGCCTGGCGAACTGAATCACAGAAGCCGAGTCGACCAGCGTGCGCGTGAGCCAGCGAGACAGGCTGGGCAGCGTGAGCCACGCCTCCAGACGCTGTGCAAGCGGCTCCAACGGCACAATCGACGTACCTGTGGTGGTGCAGCGAAAGGGAGTAGGGGTGGATGGCACAGAAGGCGGTGCGTTCTGAGGCATCCTCACCGAACTCCCTGGGTCCCGAACGGGACTGGCCAGAGGTGCGTGGGGAGGAATGTCGTCCCGAACCGCATACTCTCTTGGCTACTGGCAAAATGGGTCGTGGGCGAGTGAGGAGGCAGGGCGTCGCACACTGTCGTCCCATGGACCTGAGAACCCGGAGGAAAAGGAAATTGCTCTTTCTTTGAGAAGGTAGGGTACCGCTGGCCCTTGGACCAGCGGCGGAACAGAAACAAACGAAACAGAAGATTCTCCTCCCGGCCCTCCACTGGGGAAGGAGCGGCGCTGTTCTCGCCGTCTCCTGAGAAAGAGCAAACTCCAACATCTCCGGGTTGCCCACGTCAGGGCCGCCGTCGACTTCCTGGACGACTTGGGGCCTGGCTGGGACGCTGGGGCGCCGCCTCCTGCGAGGCTCGACGCACCGCCTATGTGTCGATTCGCCTGGGGCGGAGCGGCTCTGAGGACGCAGGAGGGCGCCACGGCGACGGGCAGACTGAGGCCTGGCCCCGGGGCAGCGGTGGATGGTGCATCACGCCGGGCAGGATGTGCTGGATCGCCGGTCTGCTGCTGTACCGCCGAGAACTGCTGGGCGAAGCCCTCGACGGTGTCGCCGAACAGCCCTCCCTGGGAGATGGGGGCCGAGAAAGCGTGCCTTGTCGACGCCCTTCATCTCTGCCAGGTTGAGCCAGAGATGGCGCTCCTGGACCACCATGGTGGACATCGCTTCCCGAGGGACCGGCGCCGTGACTTTCGCCGTCAGAGCGAAGTCAGTCGCCGTGCGCAGCTCCTGCATCAACCCCGGTCGGTACTACCTCGTGCACCTGTTTGAGCGCCTTGGCTTGGTGAACCTGCAGGATAGCCATGGCGTGCAGGGCGGAGGCTGCCTGGCCCGCAGCACTGTAAGCTTTGGCCGCGGCGGCTGTCAGTTTACAGGCCTTGACGGGAGACGCGGACGGTTCCTCCAAGTGGCGGCGTTTCGTGGGCACAAGTGCACCGCGACCGCTCTCTCCACCTGGGAATGCCCGCACTACCCCTGGCCACTCCGCCATCGAGGGTAGTGAGGACGGAGGAGGCGGACGAGCGGCTTCTGGCTGTGAAAGGGGCCATCCACGAACTCGTCAGCTCCTCATGCACCTCCGGGAAGAAAGGCACCGGGGCAGGGCGCGGTTGTGAGCCGCGCCCCGCTCCGAGAAACCAATCATCCAGCCGCGATGGCTCGGGACTGGGCGGTCTGTTGACCTCCAGCCCGATGCTCACGGCTGCCCGGGCAAGCATGGCCGTCAGCTCTGGGTCCGGTGCGGCGGTGGCGACAACACCCGAGGGGGACAGCCCTCAGGATCGACATCCTATCTACAGATGGCGCACCGAATGAAATGCTGGGCGCCCCGTGGGACAGACCAGCGAAATCACCCGGGAACCGGACGGGATGTTCGCTGCGTGAGGAATAAGAGGTCCGTGGGGGCGTGCCCTGCGGAGAGGCTCTTACAGTAACCCTCAGATCTCCCAGAGCGTCAGCCGGCGATCCTCTGCTCGAGCCAGAGAGATCAGCACGGGTGGCGGCAGAGGGTGCCAATCCTTTCATAAAGGAAAGGCGAGATCGCAGCGAAATCATGCTCATACGCCCACAACAGACGCATGAGTCTCCACGAACGCAGCTTCAGCTTGTCGGCGGCCCAGACACTGAAGACAACGATCGTGTCCGTCATCTGCAGACAGAAAACGACCGCAACCAGAAGGACACGGACGAAACGGCATCTTGAAAAAGACGCGATCGTCCGTGATTTGCTCTTTAGAATTTGCCTTTTAGTTGAAGTGCCCAGGGAATCGCTGATGAGAGGGACTCCGCTGATCGCACCGCTACGCCAACCGGGAACAAAACAAAGATAAACGGCTTTGTGGAGATCAGCACTCTTCTCATCCAGTCGGCTCCGAAGCAAAAATCTAATGAGTGGATGCACCTGTCGCCCTTTTATACCCGTATGCACGGGGAGTGGCTCAGGTATGCAAAATCCACTAGCCAATTTCATTGGCGTTTTCTCTTAGTCAGAGATGTTCGGGGCTTCCAGGTAAATCCCTATGTCGTCACGACATAACTCGTAGTGACCGACAGATAGGGAACCATGGTTACATACGTAACCTGAGATGTTCCTTTAGGAAACTACATTCAGTTTAACAGCAAACAAAAAGATAACAAATTAATATGTAAATGTGTTAATAACCATCTATTAACACCTCAAAAAGAGCAGATATTGTAAAATCTTATCTAAATATGACATAAGACACTCACGGACGTTATAAAAGTATGTTAAGTTACCTCTTCCGTTCAGTAAAAGAGTAAGACCTAAACCTAAAAATACTCCCGGACACAAACAATGAATGATGACTTTACATTTTTTATCTTTACTTACCATAACGTCTTTCACTCGCTTCTTTCAGGCTGAGAAAATGGCGGCTTCTCGCATTGGTGTCGTTCGATGGTTACATGCGTGCTCTCTTTCGCGTCTGCTTTCCCAACCCAGCGCCATCTTCTCAAGAAGATTTGTAGGTTTAAGCTTGGTTTGGGTTCATTTTAGAGTAGCATTTTAGCCTAAACCATAAAAAAGCAATCCAGCATGCTGGTTTAAACATAATGATCCAACTTGTTGGGTTAAAATAACCAAGCACTGGGTTCATCCCTTTTAGACCCAGCGCTGGGTTGCCAAAATAACACAAATTGGGTTGTTTTTAACCCAGCAGTTTTTAGAGTGTACCAAACCTGTCCCTAACCTTACCCATATCCCAACTCAATAGCAGCAAAAGTGTATTGCAATACAATATGACCACGATAAGTACATTGTACTTATTTATTGATGCAAGTACATAGTAGTTAAGGCCACTTGATATAAAGTTTAACCAATAAATATATTTACATATGTGCTAACTACAGTAAAAGGCAACACTATAATCACATACACTCTATCAAATGCTGGGTTATTTTTAACCCAAATACTGGGTTCATCCTGCCGGGTCATTTTATTGTTGTTTTTTTCAGGTGTTGGGTCATTTTAACGCTGGTTTATTCTTTTACCTAACCACTGGGTTGACCTTGTCCCTAATGAAACTTCTCAACAAAGCAGTTGCTGAGAGCACTGGCTTTTTAAGTCCACATAAGAGAGCGGTTATCAGCTCCACTGCCGATTTGATGCACTCTTTCAGGGAAATGAAGGTTTGCATACATGTTATTTAATTTATAAAGTCTTTAATGTGGTGTATATTATATTGTTTTATGCAATGCAACATAAGGATGTATGGACGCCATGTCAGCTGCGTCAGCAGCAGTCGTTTCAGGGTGGAAACGCTTTTGCCTTGCATAACATAAATTGATTTTATTTTATTATACCGAGTGTAAGTTAATTTGATGTTAAAATATGCTCTCTAATCTCAGGTTTTGGAGTCAGTCACGCCATCTCTCAGCTACGAGTGAAACTCATTCACAGTTACCCCACGAGCAGCAATCAGTCACCAGCTCAGATTTCGGTGACACACCGGCACGAGAATTTGCACTATTTCGGTAAAAAACTATTACAGAGAACGCTTGAAAACACTTAAATTAAAATGTTACTTTTAAATGTGCCTTTTTTATTTATAAAATGCTTGCTAAATTAGTTTAAATTATGTAATATTATAAACTATGCTGTATTGAATAACAAATTAAATTTGTCTTGTATTTTGTCCAAATAATGAACAAATGTTCATATTTTCATTATTGCTGTTGCCTATAGTAATTCTGTGTGTGATTTTTTATTTCCAGCCCATTTTAAGACAGCAATATAATATTTTTTAAACAATAGATTAATTAAATTAATTAAATTAAACAACCCAGCATGGTGGGTAAAACGTTTAACCTGATTCAGATTGGTCAAAATAACCCAGCATGTGTTCTGTCCAACATTTACCCAGTGCTAGCTTGCCAAATAACCCAAGTTGGTTTGTTTTTACCAAGCATTATATATATATATAATGTATATATATATATATTAGAGGTGGGCATAGATACATTTTTTTAATCTAGATTAATTTTGGAATTAATCTAGATTAATCTACATTAAAATGGCTCATTTGAATTCTGCCGAAGGCATTCAGAATATGTGTGCTACCCAAATAATGACTAAAAGTAAGTCTTTGAGAACGGGTTTCTCAAGCCAGGTGGCGCATTAGACCAGGGGCTCATCTCCTGTTTCCAAAATGCATCACAAACTTGAATCTCTTCCCGTCCCAATCCCACGAAAAAACTGGAGGAAAATCCCATTCCACTCCCGGAAGAATGACTCCCATTCCCTCCCACTCCCGTGTTGTTGTTTTTTTGGGGTTTTTTTGCCGATAACTGTCAATTACAGTAAAAATATAGTACAGATCACAGCGTGCCCACCTTATTAGTTGAATAAAAACCCAAAATGACGTTTTTTGTTATTATATTGAACTGAAAGCCATCTTATTATGCACAGTGTTGCACAGATTAAATGTCATGTAAATCATCCATGCTAACACACACGTCTTCTATTTTTTTTTTGACATTTCACTCTCTATAGATATATTTTTCTATGTACTGTATTTTTAGATATATTCGAGTTTCGAAGTTTCTCGCTCAAGTTCACATGAGACCTAAAGCGCATCCTGTTTGCTTAAAAGCGCAACGTTTCGTCGTTATTCTGAGTGCACACAAATAAACGTAGAGTCTTTACAGATTCGAAAGATGTATTAGGCTACTTTTATCTGTATGACCAAAATGACGGAGATTTTAAGAGTGAGCGCACCGAGCCTGTCTTGCAGCAAACGCGCTTCCACACAAACACTTCAATAGCGCACATTTCTCTAGGTTAACATCATATTGAGCGCCATGTAAAGTTGCTACTACATACATATTTCAGATGAAAAGCCATATTTGAGGTTGATGAATGATAGGTGAGCGTTTGGATGTCCTGCCCGATTGTATTACCACACAGACCAGCCGTTAACAATCTGTCCATCACGGACTGCGAGCCTCTAGTTTGAAGACTCGTTCTCGCCCCTACAGTGCAATTCGCCAGGTATACATCCGCTAAAATATCAGGGTGAAAGTCATCATAGCTTATGAGTATAGAGCCAGCTCCCAACCCAACTTTGAGAATAGATTAAAGGCGATATTTTTTATCGCCGATAAGAGTCTCACGTTAACGCAGCACGTTAACGCCGATAACCCACCACTAATATATATATATATACTGTATATATATATATATATATATATTTTTTATTTTTTTTATTTTTTTGCACATCATACTGTTATGGCAGTAGGGACAGCAAGTCATAAAATATTTAATTAAACCATTTTGTTCAGTAACACATTTCCATTCCATAATGTTCCATAAAAACAGTAGTCATTAGGGATGTAGCGATTCAGTCAACTCACGATTTTATTAGATTCACGGTATTCACGATTCAATTTTCTCATGATTTGTTTTCACAAAATGAAATTGAAGACATTATACAGTAAATGAAAAGTGTCCTTTTATTAAGCTATTGCTGCACATTTCTTTGTGAAATTTAAATATAACAAAACTATATTGAAATTTTAAAATAAACGTCAAAAAAAAAGTTTTAGAAATGAAAGAAATCTCTTCATATAAACAAACTAATGCTTTGTTTGTGCTCTTGCCATTTAAAAGGCAACCACTGCATTTGAATTATGATCCAAACAAATATGCTGTCACAGATCGGCCAGGCTCCCACGTCAGCCAATCACAACGCACACCCTCACCTGACTACTAATGGAACACACCTGCTCTCTATCAGCACCTCATCACCACACACCTTATAAGCTCACACCTCACAACAGTCAGATGTCTGATCTTGTTCCTACCAAGTGTACTCATTCCAAACTCTCCAAGCTTCTTACCTGTACCCTACCTGATATTATTAACCTCCTGTCTCGGCTCCAGCAGTGTGGCTTCCTGTCTCCGTCGTCCTGTTCCCTCCAACGATCTCCAGCAGTATTCCTGTCTCCTCATGAGGTGTGAGCTACTCTCCATTCCACGGGTTCCTGGCAAGGCAAAGATATATCACTTTGATATGCATCGTTCAGAGGCAAAATGAGAAGAAAATACCACATCAACTTTTCTAAAGACAGCCAATTCCCTCAGATTCATTCACATAAACTCCTACTACAGTTGCATCGCGATTTGTTTGGCATCACAACCCGATCTGAATTGTTACATATTTGAGTCAATTTTCAATCGGCTCACGGTTCATCGTTACATCCCTAGTTGTCATCATGAGTGAGTCATTGAATTATTCATTCAATCAATTTCTCAAAAATGCAGATACATTCTTGAATGACGCCAGTGGCTGACTATGAGACAGTCATTGAATCATCCATTTAGTTGATTTTGTTTAACACTATCAATAATTTCGTAATGAAATGCTACTACTATTGAAGATCACAGTATTTCTACTGTGTTTGGAGCTATTGTCATAGGCATTCAGAAACAAAGTAACTGGCAATTGGTAAATGGCAACTAAAAATATTATCATCTTGTTCATAGAAACTGTATAAAACAATGCCACACAATGGGGCTGCTTCCTATTCCTCTAGTAATCTATCAAGCCTGATGTAAGAAATTTTACAATAAATGGTTGTGAAAATAAAATAATGATTACAATAATTAATATTTTATAAAGAATGGTTCTTGATTAACTTAGGCCCATTGAGAATATTTTAAATTGAAGTCTTCTAACTTATATTTATGTAACTTATTACCCATCTGTTGTGACAATTACTCAAATTAAACAGCGTGTATCACAAGGCCAGTCTTCACTAGCCATCTCAAGGGTGTGTTAATACATACTGAAACAGAATCCAATACGACTCCACAGAGAGGCAGATCACGGGATGACAAGAAGGAATGTTTAAAACTAAGACAAATCTGTTTACTACAACCTGTTTATATGCATAATTACTGTTATTTACACACGTTGTCTCATATGACCAAACATCCTAATGTTTCATTGGTGGCTTACAATATTTGATTTGATGTAGCTGCAATGAAGGTGAAGAAGATCTTTGAACGGCTTAATGAGTGCCTGAGAAAAGGTTATCTAAAGGCTGGAATGCAACACAACATTTTTGCTCAGATTTTTGCCACAATTTACAGTCTGGAGAAGTTGAGATTAGATGCAGAAATTCAAAGCCATTCTGTAGACTTTAGGCAGTGTGAGTTGGCAGATCATATATGTGTGTGTGTGTGTTTCCTCCACTCCGCGTTTTATGAAAGACGGAGTAGATGGTATAGATCAAAGTCTGATAAACCTCCGGTCTTTGCATTAGCACATAAACCTATCCATCTATACGAACGTCATGAAACCTACCCTTATCTGGAGCATAAATTCAATGTCAGCGGTGACTGGGAGGAACAGGTTACAGAGCTGTGTCATGAATTTACCCGAAGACGATAGCTAAAATTCAACATCTAATTATGAACGTTCATATTCCACAATGCACACTTTCAACATTGAATGATGAAATGGTAAAGTTAGTGAGAAAATGGCTCTGTCTTAATAGACATACAACTCGAGATATCATTTTCCAGTCGCGCCGAGATGGAGGTCTCGGTGTTCCAAACATTGAATGGATTTATACTGCCTCCAGAACAGGTCATCTTCTTAACATGCTGAATAACGACGATACATCTGTCAGAGAGTTGGCACGTGAGTCACTTTTCCTACATCTACAGCGGCGTAAAATACCGGCTGCTAAGTGTAACGAGCAACAGTTTATTGGATTTAAAATCAAACTGAATGGAAAATTGGATATCAAAACAGCGGGATTTGGAGTACGCTCTGATTGGCTGGATTTAAATGATCTTTGCCAGCGTACAGGACTGCAGCTCTCCTGGCAAGGACCCCATGGAGCGGTAGTGGTCCTTAATGAGAATATAATAACAGACCCGCATATCTCTACTCTAGCGGTACTCCACACAGAAGGTACACCTTGTCAATTATCGACCAACAATGTAAGAGTCTCACTTCTTCATCTCAGAAAAACCCAAAGTGCGCAACATTGGACGGGCTTGAAACTACAGGGGAAATTAGCACTTCTCCAATCAGCGGATCATTCTGTATCCAATTCTGTTTTGATGAACTGTTCGATCTCAGAGGATATTCTCATTTTTATGATTAAAACATGGCTACAGTGTCTTCCAACTATGTACAATCTGTCAATATGGTACCCGTCAAAATACAACTCCTACTGTCTGTTACATGAAAATCAACAGGACAATGAAACAGTTGCTCACATCTTAAACGGATGTTGTTGCTACAAAGGACTGTATGTGTCCAGACACGATCGCCTGGTTGATTTGATTGTAAAGGACTTGAAAACAATACATAAAGACAGTCAGATTTACCAGCACACTACTGTTGAATTGAGCTGGTTATGTCACAACACATATAACCAGACTATTTTAAAAACATCCCAAACACTCCTGACATTGTGATTGTGAACAAGGCTTTGAACACTATATTTGTTATTGAGGTTGGCTGTTCTTTTGATATGTATTTGGATACCTGCTATCTTTCCAAATTGCTGAAATATCAACCATTGGTTGAAGCCGTCCATCAACTTGACTATCAGTGCAAGTTAATAACTCTAGTGTTTGGAAGTTTAGGTCATGTGCACAAGAATGTGATTAAAGGACTGCAGTTGGGTGGATTGCAAAAAAAGCAAGCAAATGTACATATGTATATGTGTGTATATATACACATAGTCAATGTGCAACCTGTATAGCAGTGAAGATTTACTGTCCTCTGAAAATAACTCAACATACAGCCATTATTGTCTAAAAACCTGGCAACAAAATGGAGTACACCCTAAGTGATGACAGCTATAGATCGTTTAACCATGCAAAGCCACATGTCCTATTCATCATGTTCATGTTTTGTCTGCTTGACAGGACCATGCAAATGGGTGTATCTTGTTTTAGAGCAGATAAAATGTTGTTCTTTGAGTACAATTCTCTCATACTGACCACTGGATGTTCAACATGGCACCTCATGGAAAATAACTCTTTAAGGATTTGAGAATTAGAATTGTGGCTATCCACAAAGATGGCCTAGGCTACAAGAAGTTTGGTAACAGCCTAGACCTGACTTACAGTACAGTGGCCAGGGTCAAACAGAGGTTTTCCAAGACGGGTTTCACTCTGAACTGGCCTCGCAAGGGTCGATCAAAGAAGTTGAGTCCTTGTGCTGTGAATCAGATGCATAAGCTGGCTTCAAAAAACAGACACATGAGTGCTGCCAGCATTGCTTTAGAGGTTGCAGATGTGGAAGGTCAGCTTGTCAGTACTCTGACCATACGCCACACACTGCAACATGTCGGGTTGCATGGCTGTCGTCCCAGAAGGAAGCCTCTTCTGAAGCTGGCTCACAAAAAAGCCTGTAAACCGTTTGCTGAAGACAACCTGGCCAAGAGCATGAATTACTGGAACCATGTCCTGTGGTTTGATGAGTCTAAAGTAAACTTGTTTGACCCAGATGGTGTCCGGCATGTGTGGCGACACCCTGGCGAGGAGTACCAAATACAAATTGTGCCTTGCCTACGGTCCAGCATAGTGATGGTAGCATCATGGTCTGGGGCTGCATGACTACTGCTGGTACTGGGGAGATGTGCTTCATTGAGGGAAACATGGATTCCAACATGTACTGTAACATTCTGAAGCAGAAGATGATGCCCTCCCTTCAGAAACTGTTTTCCAACATAACCACCCCAAACACACCTCCAAGAGGACAACTGCCTTCCTGCTGAAGGTGAAGGTGACGGAGTGGCCAAGTATGTCTCCAGACCTGAACCTTTATATTATAAAATATAATTTTAAAGGTCCTTAAAGCTTACATCAGTAAAATAATCAAAACCCACAATGACACTGGCCACTCAAATAAATATAATAAACAAAAGGATAAAAACGATAGATCATATCCATGTTTTTGCCACAAATTACGTTTTATCATGTACGGAAAACCCATACTCTATCTCTCCTGCTCTCTCTCTCTCTCACAGATGCACAAACATATGCCTACAGTTTGCACCAGGTTTGCACACACATTAACATATACGCTAATGTAGTGCTAAACTCTAAAAAACTTGGTGCTATATAGCACTAAAAGTGGTTATTTGGCTCGTAATCACAGGGGAACCAAATTTATTGCTGTATAGCACCAAATCTGGGTGCTTCAGTTGTTCTTCAGCGGTTCTCCTCCGGTTCTTTGGCATGACTGAAGGGCTATATAACACGACTACCATATACAGAACCTGTTAAACTCCTGCATGGTTCTTCAGCGGTTCTTCTGTGATTCTTTAGGGTGATTAAGTTTGCTATATATCACCACCATCATCACTCTATATCAGAACCTTTAAAGGTTCTTTACGAGACAAAGAACCACTGTTGGTGCTGTTTAGCACCATTTGTGTTGAAGAAATACAATGCAATATATGGTTCTACATAGCACCATTTGACAAAGGTGCTGTATAGCACCTTTAAATCTATGGTGCTAAATAGCACCAAAAGTGGTACCCCTATGATTAGGAGCCAATAACAACTTTTAGCGCTATATAGCACCACTTTTTTAGAGTGTACTCTGAAGATTTTATCAGTAACAGTTTAACAACTTAAGAACTACAAGACTTATCAAAAGCGAGATATCAAGAATGGCGCGGTTTGTGGAGAAAATTTACTTTAAATTTCACTAATTGCATTGCTGCCGAACACTATTGAGAGACGCACAGAATCACAGATGTAATTTCTCTCTCTCTCTCTCTCTCTCTCTCTCATAACTTAGTTATTAACTATAGAGGGCTATTATATATATGTGTGTGTGTGTGTGTGTGAGACCCTCTCTGTGAAATCAAGGCTAAAGTCTCAATCTAATTAGGAGATAACGAGCATCAACGTTTGATTTCTACCATTAATTTCAATCTTTGATCTTACTCAGTCAATATTACAGATATAAAGGTTACATTTTCACAGAATCGTCTGTATCTTATGGAGGATGATTTTTTTTTTATAAAACAGCAAATCACAAAACAAATACTTTTGCTGGGTTATCACTGAGAGGGTCACATATATATATATATATATATATATATATATATATATATTTGTTAACTTTTTTTAGCTAGTTTCAAATTAAATGTATTCCTGTGATGCAAGGCTGAATTTTCAGTATTATTATTACTCCATTCTCTGGGGTCACATGGTCCTTCAGAAATCATTCTAATGCTTATTTTCATATGAAACATTTCTGATTATAATCAATATTTAAAACAGCTTCTTAATTTTGTGATACATTTTATTTATATATTTTTAGGATTATTTTATGAAAATAAATGTTGATTGATTTTTGCAAAGTTGTCATAAAATAATGCAATAAAATTTAATAAAACTGACATCAAACTTTTGGACAGTAGTGAGTTTGTTTTTGTTGTAAGTAAGATTTCAGAGCAAATCAGACAATTTAAGAATCGATCAGATTGGTGTCAGAACCACCAAAAGAGCAAATTCCACAAAGATACCCCAGATAACAAGACAATGCCATAAATCTGTCCACAATACCCTGACGCCATGAGTCTGAAGCAAACCTCTTTCACAGTACAACTTTCAACATGAACACAAAAGAACACATTGATAATCCCGGAAAAACTCAGGAAGGAGATTGTCAATTTTGGGGCAAGTAATCAAGATTGATGGTCAAAGAGATGCACAGCATGGCCATCACCTGTATACCCATGATATAAATCATGAGCTTCCTTAGATTGACTTTCCCAACCAACTAGCAAGACAAATACCAGACTGAAATTTGTACCTTTGTTCACAGAACACATTCCCACGTCCACAGAATGGCACAGAAACTAGCTTTTACATATGATGATATCCTATCATCATCTTAAAAGACTTATGAGCAACAAATTATTTCTATGCATAACTCCATATTATGTATGTAACCCACTAATTTGACTATCATGTCCTAATCACTCATTGTGTATGTCTTTTTTAATAATTATTGAATAGCCTGAATAGAAGAGTTTTTTATTCATATTTGGTATGTATCAGTGTGAAAATTATTGCTTGAAAGGTTTCTTCCAATTAATTATTTGTCAAATCTATCATTCTGTTTATATAAATCATGTCCAAAATTATAGTCTGCAAGAGCGGGAAAGTTCGGACCATGTGATTGACCAGATCAGATATTGACAATGTTGATTTATGGATTGGGAGGAGAAACAAAGCAACACCCCAAGCTAAGACAATATCTCTTTGGTCAACACACCATTTTGGGATATGTCCAAAAGCCCAGTTAAAAATTCATGACACCATTCAACCATGCTTTTTGCTTTTTAGTCATTGCTTTTAGTCATGCTTTTTGCCACTGCTGTTTGCCCGTGAATTCTTCGGGCGCCGTTCCTGCGTGCTCTGGCCTACATGCCAGCCACAATGCTACTTAACACCACGATGAAAAGAAAAAACCCTAGTCTCTTTACATCCTTTTATTATTTTACTTTCAATTATTTTCTTTCCGTTGAGAGTTACATGTCTCCGAGTTATCTTCTGTGACCAACTCAAAACTTCAACCAGTCCACAAATGCATCCTCAGCCAACGCCCAACCATTGGCTTCCCAAGACATCACTTCAACAACTACTGGACTTCCAGCTAATCAGCAACCTTGGAAAACCCCTTTTCTGCAAAGAGATAACAAAAGGGAACCCCTAAACACAAAGGCAATGCAAGTACAAACTCCAGATTCTAGCTGAGCTGGTGTATTTACTATACATTTTAGCCTCATTGAGAAACTCAATTCGAGGGTTAAATAAGTGATTGGTGGTTGTTCAGGTCTATGCAATAACACATATTTCTATAAGCTTGGGATTTCACATTTTCATTCTCTTAAACTCATTCTTTCCTCACTTTCTGCAATCTGTATGAATGTGTGAGTGCGTGTGATTATGTGTTCAATTAGTTTACATGTCTTAGATTTATCCAATAAAAGTCATATTTGTTGAAATGAGAAGTATCTTGTGTTTTGTGCTTAAAAGTTAATGTCTTAAACTGCTGATCTTGTTAATATGCTATTAAATAGTGTTTTCACTATATTTTTGATTTTTATATCCAGTGCAGAGTTGATGTTATACGCTCGTTAAGTGAATTGCTGGCCAACTCTGTGATCAGCCGTAAAACAGTGATTCTGTCCAAATTCCCTATAAAATCATAAATGATTCCTTTTGAGCTAAATTGACCTGTTTTCCTTAAATGTATGTTTATGTATATACAATATATAGTTTTTGTTCGCTTATCTTTTTGGCTTAAATCTTGGTAAACACTTGAGCACAATAAAGTCACACTATAAATATAAAAAGGACCAGTTATATTGAAGGTAGATTTTAAATGAACGGTTGAACTTGTGTTGTCAGGAGAGGGTTATTTGTTATAAATGCCAGGTCAAGATAAGTTGTCATTCTTGTTGTGGCTGGATGTTGCAAGTGTTTTGTGTGTGTGTGTGTGTGTGTGTGTGTGTGTGTGTGTGTGTGTGTGTGTGTGCATGTTTATATGGTTTATGAGGACACAAATTTGTGTAATGACATGGGTATGACATAGGTATTACAAGAAGAAGGTGATTTATGAGGACATTTTCAGTGTCCCCATAATTTAAAACGCTTATAAATCATACAGAGTTTTTTTGAGGGAAAATAGAAATGCACCGTCTCCTGTGAGGGCTAAGTTTAGGTGTAGGGTAGGTGTAGGGCAATAGCACATACAGCTTGTACAGTATAAAAACCATTACGCCTATGGAAAGTCCCTGTAAACCATAAAAACCAACGTGTGTGTGTGTGTGTGTGTGTGTGTGTGTGTGTGTGTGTGTGTGTGTGTGTGTGTGTGTGTTTTATGTATTGTTTCCAGAGCAGTACTCTACACTGTGTTCATAAACAATATGCAAAAACAAACAAACAAAACAAATATATAAACCTATGTGAAATATTCACTGGAGTCAAAAGTGTGACAACTAGCAGCAGTGTCCACTGTATTCAAAACAGGCTGATTTTGTATTCATTTTATTCATGTCTGTTTAGATGTACATTATTAAATAGACTATGACTTCCAGAAAAGCTCTGTAATTTCCATTTGCTGCATTGCCATACAAGTATGACAACGTATGCCACACAAGCGTATAGCGTAACATCATGTAAATGGATTTGACTGTTGAGAGATTTTGGCTGATGCGCACGCTTGTCTGTTTTTACATGTGCATCAGCCCTCCAGATTTGCTGGGATTGTGGTTTTGCATTTCCTCAGCGGGATGCTGAGAGCACACATACATGCGTTCCCCTGCAGTCAGGTCTTGCGCAGAAACATTCCTGCAGGGTTCGGGATCCAGGTTGTGTGTGCACTGATCTAGAAGATGTCGAGATCTCATCACGCAGAGAGCCCTGCTCCCCAGCCCCGCTTATAGCTCCACGCCGCAAGCTAAACGTTTGGCAGATACATGAGGTTTATGGTTGTCAGATTGTGTCCCACATGCACAGATATGTAAATCAGACTGACAAATAACTCAAGCCCTGGTTAGAGAGGAGAGGGCATTTGCACTCAGAGTCTAGGCTAATGTAGGAAATAAAGTAAGAATTTATTCAAGTCAAAAAGGCATCGCTGCTTGACAGGATGGTGCCAAAACCATTCCTCTTTTTGTCTCTGAAGAAAATGTGATGCCACAGGGCAATGATGACTTTAATAAAACATTCATGCACAAAAATCCAGCTGCATGAACTGCTAAACTTGAGATGACAAATGATAAAATTACATACGAGAACCTTTCCTTGGAGAGTGTGATTATTTCACCAGGGACATTGCAACTGTAGTGGAGCTTCGCTTAGTGTGATGGCAGCTATAGAGACTGTAAATATATTTGGAAATACTTTCATTGTCCTTATAAATGTATTATATTGATTCTTTAATTGTAATAATTAATTCTCAAGCTTTAGCAAGATTAATCAAGATGAATGAAGGATGCTCAAAAGACAATATAACAGTAACATTATTGCTTACATATAAAATCGTCAGATTCTAAAGAAGAGGATCATTTAACAAATAGTACAATATTTGCCCTAATATTTTTTGATATACAAAATGATGTGTCAACTCTATCACACATTATTTGGGATTTGATAATTTGAGATCAGATACATTTTCCCATCTACAGTGCATCGGTTTCATCAAAGCCAAACATTTTTCTGACTGTTGTGACAATTCAATAGATGGAGTTGACAAGTTGTTTGGATCCATTCAGCAGATTCAGTTAATTCATTTGTTCAATGTTCTGTAAACATTTAAAATAAATATTTGCAGTGTTGTATCCGAGTCCAGTGTTGAGTCCTAGTTTTTAAGCAAATTAGTTTAAGTGGTTGACGTTTGTTAATGTATTTTCATATTAATTTGATGTTATTTTATTTATTTATTTTATTTTATAATACGCCTAACATGGATTCGTCTGTACTCTGAAAAATGTCCAAGTTCGAGTCCGAGTCCGGGTCCACCCGAGTCCGACCAAGTCCAATTTCAGTCACAATTGCAGTCTGAGTCCAATTCCAAGTCCCAAGTCCAAGTACTACAACTCTGAATATTTGACACATAAGTTTGCATCAGACATTATTGACCCATAATAAGTTGGAAAACATTTTGTGAGAAAATGCAAGCTCAGGAGATGCACTCAAATTCTAATTGTGAATACCTCGGATTCAGCCAAAATATTTATATTCCTGCTAACCCCCCAATAAAAAAACATCACAAAATTAGTAATGTTTTACTGGGGCCTGTTTCATAAAACAAGTTTACCAAATAAGCCAGGCTTATTACAGTTAGGCTGACTTACTTTAAACCAAATCAACTGACAATAAGTCAGACTAACTGGAATAAGCCTGGTTTATTTGGTACACTTGTTTTATGAAACAGGCCCCTGGTTATAATGGGAGTTGTATTGGTTTTAATGGAAACAGCAGAGGTGGAAAAAGTACACAAATCAAGTACTTGAGCAAAATTACAGATACATATTATACAATATTATAATACTATATAGAATATAAAATATTATATTACTCCAGTAAAAGTAAAGCTGCTTTTTCAATTTTACTCGAGTGAAAATACAAAAGTACTCACATTTCATGTACTTAAGTAAAAAAGTACTGATATATATATATATATATATATATATATTTATGTAGCAATTTTATATAGGCTAATTAATTTAATTTTTATATTTTTTTATAATCCTACTGCTCGAAATACCTGGGATTTTCCCAAAATAACTACTATATGGAGTCGAGATATGTTTTGTTGTTGATATGGACTATGGTGATGAGATTGATGTAGTAATGTTCACTGTGAAGCTTGCATTGTAATGTACCGGAGAGAGAACAAATTTGACCATCTAATTTTCACCAGTAAGAAAAAAATATATATTTTGTTTCAAAACTTGTTTTGCAGAACGTCAAAATGCCCCCAAAGGGCATCAATTCCCACTCTGATAATTACTGTAGTTATGTTCTAAACATCACATCCTTTATTTTTCCCTCAGATGTAATCTATCTAGGTGGTTGAATAAAAAAACATTTGGACTTTATAGTTAAAAAATACTCAACTTAGCACAAGCAAGCTTTTAGCTAGACAGTTAACATCAGCTAACAATATTTACTTATTTTCAGTATGTTATGAATAAACATTCATCTTTTTACTCGGCTAGCTGAGCTAAACTATATAAAATGTATACTTTTTATAAACAATATAAAAACAGAAGTCACATAGGGCTAAATGCGTAGCATTTTAATAAAACTGCTAACATTACAGCAGTGGGGAATATGAACGTACATGAGTCATTTTATTTGATCTGTGTTATTTTGATGTTTCGTTTTTTTGATCTAAAACAGAGACACTGACATGATTTGTCTGCATTCAAGCATTTCAGAGGTATTTGCTATTGACTGTTCAAATGCAGAGTTTTGTGCGTCGTGTGTGTGTGTGCGCACGCGTGCATGTGTGTGTGTGTGTGTGTGTGAGAGAGAGAGAGAGAGACAGGGTCACATCACAGTGGAGTCAGCTATCTTAACCCCGACTTGTGTGATAATACATACGAGCTTCATCACTGTGTCTGTCACACGACTCTGTTCCTTACTCGGGCTTGACGTGATGGTAAAACTAAGGACATTATCAACTGCCTTTACTTTTATTTTGAAATGCTGAAGCTCGCAGTTATGGAAAGGGGCGTTACATTTCTGACGAGTGCTTGTGCTGTTCGGCCAATCACAATGTTCTGTGCCAGTTGGCCAATCAGAGCAGACTGTACTTGTCGGAAGGAGGGACTTCTAGAGTAGAAAACGAAGCATCTGAGAGAGGCGGGGCATAGAGGACCTACAATAATGTAAAGTATTTTGAAAAATAATGTGTTTTTTGAACGTTAAAGCATTTCAACATATTCTGTTACAGCAAATACACAAAATAGTTACCTTAAAAAAAAAGCGGGGAGCGGGGGGTGCAATACTGGCATATTTATACAGAACATTAATTAGATCAAGTGATACACGAATTGAGAGGGAAAATAAGCATATATATAACAATAAATGTAAAAATATAGCCCTTACCAGTTAATATAATAATATTATTATATCACGGTTTAATAATAATAATAATATTAATAATAATATATAATATACATTTCATACTACTAATAACAAACCTCTACAAATGATTCAGAATGCAGCAGCACGACTGGTCTTCAACGAGCCCAAAAGAGCCCATGTTACTCCTCTCTTTGTCTCCTTGCACTGGCTACCAGTTGCAGCTCGCATCCAGTTCAAGACACTGATGCTTGCATATAGAACAACCACAGGCTCAGCACCCACCTACCCCAAGCAGGGAGTTTTATTTTTTAAAGCTATCCAAAATCACAGACAGAAGAGGTGGAATATGAGATTTTGAGTGTTTTTATTATGTAATTCAACATCAGATTGTCTTGAAACTGCTTGAGTGACATCCTGGGGTAGTGGACTGTCAATCTGAATTAAAATTGTTCTGTAGAAACAGGGACTTTTATTTTAGAGCCATTCAAAATCACAGACAGAACAGGTATAATATGATATTTGGAGGGCCTTTGTTATGGAATTAAACATCAGATTGTCTTGAAACTATTTGAGCTACATCCTGGGGTAGTGGACTGTCAATCTGAATTAAAATTGTTCTGTGGAAACAGGGAGTTTCCTTTTTAAAGCCATCCAAAATCACAGACAGAAGACGTGGAATATGAGATTTGGAGAGCTTTTATTATTTAATACAACATCAGATTGTCTTGAAACTGCTTGAGTGTCATCCTGGGGTAGTGGACTGTCAATCTGAATTGAAATTGTTCTGTGGAAGCAGGGAGTTTTATTTTTTAAAGCTATCCAAAATCACAGACAGAAGAGGTGGAATATGAGATTTGGAGTGCTTTTATTATGTAATTCAACATCAGATTGTCTTGAAACTGCTTGAGTGTCATCATGGGGTAGTGGACTGTCAATCTGAATTGAAATTGTTCTGTGGAAACAGGGAGTTTCCTTTTTAGAGCTATCAAAAATCACAGGCATGTCAGGTAGAGTGTGAGATTTGGAGAGCTTTTATTATGTAATACAACTTTAGATCGTCTGGAAACGGCTTGAGTGACACCCTGGGGTAGTGGAATGTATTAGTTAATTAGTTTATTAGTTATTGACAGAGAAACTGCCTCAATAAATGAATGCCAGAGTTTGCTTTTCCTGTGATCTGAGTTTTTATATGCTATTACCGCAACGCATAGTATACGCGTGCACCAGACAATAACGTGTCGGCTAGAATGACTGTTTTTCAAAGTGGAGGCTGGCCTGACCGCAGTCAGAAACGTGCCGTTTACGGGTTTGTGTGCTGACGTGCACAGTCCCGAAACGTGCATTTTCACGCAGTGTAACCATCCAAATTTGTTGTTATAATCTTCTTTATTGCTACAGTGGTTACTGTTTTCTAATTTAGATCACTCTGTTTTCCACAAAATATAGGGTTTTGATTAAAAGCCTTGGTTATTTTGCCAAACATGATAGTACAACATACCCACAGCCAATATTCCTTCAAACTTTAAGCAAAAATAAATAAATAAAATAAAGTATTTATAGATTGTTCCCTTTTAATCTGCACTGTAAAAACTTCCAGGCAGGTGTGCTGAGGCAAGCTAAACTCTTCTGGACAGTGGCCCTCCAAGAACAGGTTTGGACACCCCAATGTAAATTAACAGCCTTGTCTTACTTGTGCATATATCACCCTGTGTTTGGAGATTTAGTCTGCCGGTTATAATGTTAATTGATGTTTTGGATTAATTGAATTAATTGATTATTGGTGTGTATTCCATGTTCCTGAGTTTTGTTTGATATGGAATATTTTTTTATATATAGTATACTCTTTCCATTTTTTTGTTTTATTTTTATAAAATGCAACTGTTGCAACTGGATCCAATCGTCTACTCTCTCCTTGCCAGCATCACAATTATACTAACATTTTGAGAACATTATTAACTAATGTTTAAAATTGTATGAATGTTACCCGCATAATGTTTGTTTATAACTTTGAGAGAACCTTAAAAGAACAAAATGTAAATAATGTTAGCTGGGTAAACCGTTTTATTATTATTATTATTATTATTTATATGTTTGTAACACTCATACTCAAGAGCATTAATTATTTTGGCCCATTTTCCATTGATTTCCTCTTTTCAGCTATTTGAAATGAATTTAATCCAATTTTTTGAAGCTAGATGTTAAGCCTCATACTGTGAAATTTGTCAGATTTGCATTTGTCGCTGCTATGGTTAAGGTTGGGGTTAAAGGTTGGATTGTTGTGGGACGTCAAATAAACACTGACAGAACGAGGGTAACTAGATATGGCCCACATTTCCTCACTTGCACCCACACAGCAAAGATGACATATTTTAGACTCAGATTTATATTTCATTTCGTGGTGCCAGAAGGCATAACATATTTGCTTTGTCCAAAAATTTGAGAAATATCTAAAATCATTAACTGGCAATAGTTTGTAATTTTGTTCTGATGATTATAAAAAAATATATACAAATAAAACAAAATAATATAAAAACAAGTAAAACAAAAATATTTATAGATATATAACATATGTAAGCTGACCTATATGATAGAAAGAAAACTGTATAAAAAACAAGTATAAACAGATGATTATGTAAATGCAGCTATAAGATATGAGTCACTTTGTATTATGGGTACTGAGTGCTCATACCATTTTGTACAGTGGAGAAGAGACAGCAGAGGTCTGTTGTTCAGCCTTGGTTTATTTAACTCTCTTGTTGCTGTCTGTAATTCTGCATGATGGTTTCACAGCATATTGGATCCTCTGTAAATGTAAAATAACCGAAAAAGGCAATAACAAATTGCATTCATGCAGAATATAACCACAGACATTCATCAAAGTCACTGTAACAGTCAAAGACTGAACGCATTGTTGCCAATCAAATTTGTTGATAAAACTGTGACACAAGCATGTTTTGATTTAGCCTATAATGTGGCCTAGCAAGACATGCTCCTGGATCAACATCCATATGATTATGTTGATCAAAGAACAAGGATATACAAACTAAGCAATGTGGTAAATGCACTGCTAAAACAATAAGCAATAAGAGTACGGCAAAAGTAAATCAGGTCTTGACAATTGATAAAACTTTAAACCTGAGGCCCACAGATTTCAGACCTTTTATCTTGCACTCTGAAGACAGTAAAGTGATGACCTTTATGACAATAACGAATAATTAGCACATAACCGTAACACCATCTAGAATGGCAACATTAAAATACAAAAGATTTTAGAGTAGCTTTAGTAAACAGGATGTATTATTGGCATAAGTTCCCAACAAAACACTGCAGAAAACAATTGTCTTCTATCTTGGTGTTGTAATTTCGTGACGACTCTTCTGGAACCAACCCTTAGTGAGGGAAAGAGCTCCAATCCCATGAAGCATTGTGAAAGACATGAAAAAAACTAAAAAACCTTTGCATATACAGTATATTGTGGTATATATGGTATTTACTCCATGGGAGTGAGTGTTCCCTGAAAACACTTTTGGTGCATTTGATAGCTACGACTTGATAATTGGTTTAACAGCAATTAATCCTTTGCTTCTCATTAACGTGTGAACTTCCCCTTTAAATAACGTGATGCTCTGCCCTCATGTGTATGACGCTGCTCGCAGTAAGTGCTGTGTTAGAAGTGAAAGAATTGATTCAGCATTTCGACACCTCCGTAAGGATGCATTAAACTCAACAAAGCGGGTTAATAAAGGATGTATTGATCTCGTGAATTAGCTAATTTTACTATACCAATATTTTTTTAATTGGCTGTTAAAGTTTATATGAGAATATTACACAACACGCTGATTCTTTAACAATGCATTGGTGCAAAATCACATACCTTTTGGACAAATCTCACAACATTATTTACACAAATACTGCCAAAACAAAATACTGATTTTGTGCACTTTATTTACTGTACCAATATTTAAAATTGCCCTTTGAACTTAGCTTTACTGCATGGCAAAAAAAAAAGCATTAGCTTGCCAAAGCACTGACAGATCTAATGGCGTTGATGAGCACTCCAAATGCAAGCATGCAACAATCAGGCCGCAATGACAGCGCTCTGATCCAATGGCATATAGTCATTGTCAGATTTACAGTGCTCTGATCCAATGGCGTACATGATTGTCAGATTGACAGCGCTCTGATCCAATACAGGCATCGTCAGATTGACAGCGCTCTGATCCAATGGCATACAGGCATCGTCAGATTGACAGTACTTTAGCCCAATGATGTTGGGGATGCAGTGGGGCGGCAGTCATATTTCAAGGTGACCGTGCCACTCTTGTTTACAATCCTGTTAAAATGTAGTGCCAGTACGTGTCCTCATTGGCGCCCCTTCTAGGCCTAGCTTGCCTATGCCTAGAAATGGTACTGAATGTAATTATACGCATGATGTAAAAGAAGAAATATGTTACATCTCTTCAACTGTAAGTACATCCCAATGTTTGTGTATATTGCATGTTTCAGAGTTTATCCAAATATCCAAATATCTTTACTTCACAAGCTGCTTTAACAATGCCCTCCATAAAACACCATATTGCAGGTTTGATAATCATTGTCTTTTTTTTTTTTTTTTTACAATTTTATATAAACATTATTTATTTATTTAAAAAAATTGCATTACTTTTTATTTGGAGAATATAGAACCTCTATAAACAACCACATTCTGTCCTTGGTAGGAACGCCATCCATTAAAATGTGCCACTTACTAACAAAGGAAATTTGTCCTCTCGGCTCCTGACCTGACCAAGGTTGAGTAGCATTGATCTATGCTAACCATTGTGAAAGCAAAGCATTGAATCCAAATGAGCCAAATCGTAAAAAGCTACTCCCAAATGTATCTGATCTGAGATGCAACACTGCCAAAATTTGAAGATACCATTTGATTTGACCTTTTTTTTTACAACCTAGTCTATGGAATAATTGTAGGATTGCATAGTTTGGGAATCCGACGATAATTCAAGATTGTGATTTAAAAATGTGTTTTAAATCATAATTTAACTGTGATTTAAAATGTGTGATTTGTATATATGTATATACATTTTTATATCCATGTTTGATGTGCTTGTTTGTAAAGCTGCAGAGTCTGGCCAATATTTTCTGATTATATAGTGTACTGTATAAAATTAAAGACATGTAAGTTGGTTTAGCTGACCTAGAGCAGATGCAGAGATGGAGAAGCATTTACTGCAAAACAAGTTGCACTCCACACTGTCTGATATGATGCAATGCTGTCTTGTTCACCGACTAAACAATAAAAACGTGCATATTTTCCAAAGTCCTTGTTTCAAATGGGCAACAAGCAACATTAAGCAAAAGACATGTGACCGTGCAAACATGCTCAATGTGTAAACGCAGTTTCTACAACAAGAGAGATAAAAGACTACATTTATTTTATTGTGCATTCTAAGTGCATTCTTTCAAAATGCTTCCAACCTGTCTGCAAGCGTCAGAATTTCCTGTTTTGGCATTTCATTGTGTCCTGCGCTGAGCCAATGTCTGGCAGGAACACATTGAGAAGGGTTGTCTCTGATGATAATAACAATGCTCAGGGGGGTGGCAGCCCTTGTAGCACACGTTATCTTCAGTCTACCATGCACAAGAGTGTTTTTTTTCCACACGCCTGGTGAAGTAACTCTAAGCAAATGTCAAGCCAGCCACTGTCAGCCTCACACATTTATTGCGTAGCATATTAGTAAAGCTACTGCACGATTGCTCGGGTTCCCTGTAATCTGCTGCAGGAGTGTGGACCGGTGGACCAAGCTATCGAGGGGATGATGTGTGGACAGAACGGCTGATGGCAGCTGCCAGTGGACCTACTCACAGGGAATAAGACGGATTCGGTTGGCACAGAGCAGTGGCAAAGGTTCAAAAGCGCCCATCCCACCTTTCAGAGATGGAACTAAATGTGCTAAGTAAGCAACTTATCGCTATCCTCGAGCACATTTCTGTGCTGTTTTTCCCTGTCTTGTGTCCGTCTTTGTGTGGCACATTTAGTTGACTTTCCAAGCATGCGCTGCATCCAGACGGCTCATACAGTTCTCATTAAACTTTAACAAGAGAGGAAACACAGGCGAATCCACATACATTTTCTCAAGTTTCACTCCACAAGAGGTCCAATCAATAATAAATGTGGATTTGGTGGCACGAGGGAGGAGCCGAGGAGCAGCGAGATTGAAGGAGAAATGTGTTGTGATTGCATACAGGATCACACGCCTTGTCAGCATTCCTGGAGTGTGCTTAATTATTATTTGTAATTATTCATTTTCATATGATTTTGCATGTAAAGTGCACATATATGTATTATTGAATAGACCTGGAAGCAATATCGATAAATTAACAGCAAATTAAAAAAAACTCAAGTTTAAAACAATGTTCACATGACTATCTGGTGTTTTTAATATGCTTAAAGCCAAATAATGTGTAAATCCAACAGTCAACACCTTTATTGAGGATTTTCTCCTTAACACAGTGGTGTAAAAACAGTCTCAAAAGCATGGTTTAAAATCACCCGTTTCTTACTGTCACAAACATGTAACCAATCCGAGGTTGAGCTTTTAATATCTGGTCAAAGGTTTCTATTTTTACAATTTATTTTTGCAGCGTTGAGCAATGTAGCCAATCAGACATAACTGTTGATTTATTGAATGCAAGGGCCAATAAGATGTGTTTGTTTCCCTTTCTAACACAAACGTTATGGGAGGAGAGTATTTATATGAATCATGCGATATCACTTACCAAGGTTTGTGGGAGTCAATTTACTTGTATTTGTACTAGAGGGTGACACGGGAGTGAATTCTCAAACCTCTCCCGTCCCACTCCCACAAAAAATGAATCTCTTCCCGTCCCAATCCCACGAAAAAACTGGGGGAAAATCCCGTCGCGTTCCACTCCCGGAAGAATGACTCCCATTCCCTCCCACTCCCGTTTTGTATTTGAATTTTTTTGCCGAAATCTGTCAGTTACAGTAAAAATATAGTACAGATCACAGCGTGCCCACCTTATTAGTTGAATAAAAACCCCAAATGTAGTTTTTTGTTATTATATTGAACTGAAAGCCATTTTATGCACAGTATTGCACAGATTAAATTTCATGTAAATCATCCATGCTAACACACACGTCTTCTATTTTATTTTATTTTTGTATACATTTCACTCTCTATATGTAACGGATGTATGCCAGTAAGGGCTGTGTGTAAACCTCACTCCCCTGACCTCAAAAAGAGGCGCTCTAGCGGCTGTAATCTTTGGCGTTCCTTGTTAGAGCGCCCGCCTCCCGTGCCGGAATCCCGGGTTCGAGACCCACTCGGAGCAAGAACGAGTTGTGGTGGTGTGGACCTGGGAGGGGGTGTTACATATAGATATATTTTTCAAAGACGGAGTTTCGAAATTTCTCGCTCAAGTTCACATGAGACCTAAAGCGCATCATGTTTGCTTAAAAGCGCAATGTTTCGTTGTTATTCTGAGTGCACACAAATAAACGTAGAGTCTTTACAGATTCGAAAGGTGTATTAGGCTACTTTTATCTGTATGACCAGAAATGACGGAGATTTTAAGAGCAAGTGAGCGCACTGGAGCCTGTCCTGCAGCAAACGCGCTTCCACTCAACACACAAACACTTCAATAGCGCACATTTCTCTAGGTTAACATCATATTGAGCGGCCATGTAAAGTTGCTACTACATACATCTTTCAGAGGAAAAAACATATTTGAGGTTGATGAATGATAGGTGAGCGTTTGGATGTCCTGCCCGAGTGTATTACCACATAGACCAGCCGTTAACAATCTGTCCATCACGGACTGCGTCATTCACTTAACCAGCCACACCAAAGCAAACAGGAGGAGAGCATAAAGAGACAGGGCAACTAGAATTGAGTTCAGAATTAAAATATACAGTTTATAGTTTATTTATATAAAAGGTAAATTTGTGTGTAAAGTTGGGTATCATTACTATTCCCAGTCCCGCCCACTCCCGATTAAATTTCACGTGAATCACGTGATTCGTAGCAATTTTGTTTCCCATCCCGCGGGATTCCCGCAGGATTCCCGAAAAAATGTCAGCCTCTAATTTGTACCATTATTCAATGCACAAAAAGCATTTCTTAACCCATTTTGCAACTGTGTTGTAGTAGCTTTAGTAGAATTGCATCTGATTATCATTAACTCTGCTTGTTTGCGACCCTATGCTAATTTGCGCTGCTCTTAGATTGCGGTCATAATGGAAATGTTTTGGCTGCATCTGTTTACTTTCTCAATTTGTGCATTGTCAGTAGATCAACCACATATTTAATTTGAGCTGTAAATCTGGCCCCAAGCCTTTCAGGTTACAGGTTCATATAGTTCACATAGTATAGTTCACATAGTTTTGCTTAAGGGGTCTACTAGAATATGTTTAAATATGTTAATAATAATAATTACAAAAATATATAATTTTAATTTACAATGTTGGCGCACCTGTTCTAAACTTCTGTCTTGACAGTTTCTTTAAAAACCCACGTCCAAAAACGTGAGGGAATAGTGGTTACAAAGTATTGTTAACACTGTTCCTCAGTAGTACAACCACAAGCTCTTTGTTGTGTTTTCTAACAGCTGCTTACTGAACCATTTCAGCTGAATGCAGGTCAGTGTTGTTGACAGACATAACATTTTTACTGTGATGATAAAATGCCCTGCATGTCATGCTTGTGGAGGTGGTTTGTCTTTTAGCTTGTTCTTCTAACGATTAGTGCATTCCCAACAAACTTGGCCAGCTGACCATTCCGAGCAGACTAGAGTGAAATACAAAGTGAAATATAGTAGCCTGTAATGCACTTGTGCTACTTGATCTAGTTACATAACTAATGTTAGGACTACCAATGAGGTGGTTCAGGCAGGTGATTAAGAGAAGTTATCTAACTTTGGTGTGGACTTTGTGCTTTGTAACTTTGCAGATCAATTGCATGCACCATTACCTATATTACACATTAAAAGAAAGGTAAAGTGCAAAAAAGCACAATAGGTTTCCTTTAAGAGACATACACATTTCTTTAAATCCTGTGAAGATTATTCAGAACTGGAATTTCATGAACTGTTGGATAATTCTCACTACAATACAGCACATTAGCGGGGCACTGTTGGGACCTTTTTAAAGACCAATTTATGTATGAATGAATCCCAGATCTGCATTTTATAATAGTAATATACTGTATGCTATATTGTATATACGAGGTGGATCTATATGGTTCACTTTGAGTTACAAACATAATAGTAGTAATAGTAGTATTAACATAGTATTACCATGAATGGGAGAAAATTGAACAAAGTCCCGTCTTCTAAATTAACGATTTCAGCTAATGTTAGAAGCTCTGGTTTCCATAGAAACAGTTAGTGTCCTGGAGCTCAAGACTGCACATACAATTGGCTGGAACAAATATATATATACAAAAATATTTTTCCCAATTCAGGCAGATAGGAGTTGGTTTGCATTACCAAAATAGCCGCCCAGTGTCGTTGGCAGTATGGCCTGCAAGTGAACTGACTGTAGTGTCCAGTTGTAAAGGGGTACAGTTGTAACACTGTGGATATGACCCTTCCCATGCAACTGTCCTCAACCGCATGCACATTAGCATTATTTGTTTAAAAATGTCTTATTCATATCTGATCATGAAAAATAATATTTGCCTGTTGTAATTATATAATTGAAAAAAAAATTACGATGATTTAATGCTGACTGCACTGATGGTATGTCAGTGTATATCTGCCATCACTGTGAAAAAAATATGATGGGCATAAAGTCAGATACAGAACTGATACATGCATTGAATCATTCAAAGTATAAAATATATAAGTATATTTGACCTAAATGAAGGTCTAATATTTAACTTAGCACATTAAAAATTAATGTTGCAACTGTCCCGGACACGGGGACAATTGTAACAAAAGCACTCCTTGTCTTCAACCACTAATTGTGAACAAATGTTTTGTAATATGCATGTCTGACAATTATTTTGCTCTGTTATCCAAAGCACAGGAAGACATGCATTATTCCATGACGCTCTAGACAATTTTATTGTGATGTGATTATTTATTTGTGGCAATCAGCAGTCAAATGATTTAGCATATTATGATAAATTGTTCAATATAATTGCTAGATATACTAAGCAAGTGAATGCATACATATACATGCCTGTTTTTGTTGTTGTTGTTTTTTTACGTGGAATCAAAATTATTTTCAAGATGTGGATCTTTTAAGCTGTAAAATGGACAAAAAATACACATGTGAACTCTGATAAATATGATAATCATATACTAAACCAGGGATACTCAAATCTGGACCAATCCTGCAGAGTTTAGCTCTAACCCCAATCAAACACACCTGCAAATGCTAATCAGAGTCTTCAAGATCATTAGAAAATCACAGGTAGGCAAGTTTGATCAGGGTTGGAGCTAAACTCTGCAGTAGATTGGACCAGATTTGAGTATCCCTGGTTTAGTATATGATTATCATATTTATCAGAGTTCACATGTGTATTTTTTGTCCAGGGTAAGATTTGAGGAACCCTGTTCTTAACTATCTTACACAAATGAAATTACATTTCACTTCTGATTATACCCTGTATAATTTATTATGTGACAATAAAGAAACCTTGAAATGTATAGTACACTGCAGTCCTTTGCAGAATAAACACACATGTTTGGAGTGCTTTTAGGAAAGCCAAATTGATTTGAAATTATGGAATACTTTGCACAATAAACTAATTCATATAAAGCAATAGCAACATGCATTAGTAAGTGTTTGGCTTCCACCATCTATTCTGCAGAGACCATATCCGTTTAATTAAATCACAACATTAACACACCATTTAAATAATGCTGTTTCCATTTCAAACCATGAACTCCTGCAGGACAACTCTCTCGCACCAACCATTTATCTTCTAGTGCTGTCAAATGATGAATCGCGATTAATCACATAAAAAATAAAAGTTATGATATATGTATGTGTACTGTGGTTATTTGTTATGTAAATATAAATACACACACACATACAGTATATATTTTGATAATATTTACATATTTATGTATTTATATTATTATATGTAATATTATATATAATTATATTTAATATATAAACAACATATTTTTCTTAAATATATACATACATGTGTTTGTATTTATATACAGTATATACTGTACATAATAAATATGCACAGTACACACTCATATATTATGTAAACAAAAACGTATATTTTGGATGTGATTAATCACAACTAATCATTTGACAGCACTTTTCTCTCACAGAGAACACTGGGGTATCATGCTGAGTTTCCTAAATTCTTTACTTAGCAGACTCATGGCTTTCTCTGACAGGACCACTGACAGAACTCGTAAACTGCTCGATGCTATGGTATCATTGACACAAATTGGCACTCTTCATTTTGCAATAATTTTGTTTACATTGCATGAGATTCACATTTAAATGTATATATATTTTTAATTGGGTAGTAGAGTTTAGGGTAGGGGTAGGCAACGTCTAAACTCTTGGAGCTAAACTCTACAGGTCAGCGGCACTCCAGGACCGACGTTGCCTACCCCTCGTTTAGGGTATATATTAAGTTGATTTAATTGATTCAGTCAATTTTAACATAGTCGCTGTATTGATACTTTCCAGCTCATGCGTTAAACTTACATTATCTAAAAGTGAAAGTGACATGACATACGGCCAAGTATGTTGATCCATACTCAGAATGCGTGCTCTGCATTTAACTAATCTAAAGTGCACACACACACACATCAGTGAGAACACACAAACCTTGAACACACACCTGGAACAGTGGGCAACCATTTATGCTGCAGCGCCCGGGAAGCAGTTGGGGGTTCCGTGCCTTGCTCAAGGGCACCTCAGTCGTAGTATTGAAGGTGGAGAGAGTGCTGTACATTCATCTACAATTATTGCTGGCCTGAGACTCGAACTCGCAACTTTTGGATTACAAGTATGACTCTCTAACCGTTAGGCCATGTCTTCCCCGTATCAGTTCAAGACACAAAATAATAACTGTTTGCTCTGTAACCATGGCAACCAAATTTAACTTTGATCAGGAGGCTTGTGAAAATGGGACAGCAAACAGAAGGTTATCATGTGAAAACCAACAACATTCACTCTCAAAACATTTATAAGAAAGTGGGTAAAGGGTTTGTGGATGTAGAGAAGGCAGCCTGAAAAACATTCAAAAAGAGAAAGTGATAATTTGCTTTCAGTTCACTAGAACTGAGACATGCTGGGCATTGAGACCCTTAAAAAAAAATGATATTTTAAAATGTACCGGGGTTTGACAAAATAGGTCGAATACCCATTTTTACATTGTAAAACAACAACAACAACAACAACAAAAATTAATTTTAATAGTATACAAATGTAACACTTTAGTAAAGGGACCAGTTCTCACTATTTGTTACTTGTTAGCATGCCTACTATTATTAACATATTGGCTGTTTCTTAGTTTTATTACTTGTAAAGCACATCTGGTTGCCCATATTCTATTCATCTCTAAACCTACCCAATACCTAAATTGAACTAACTTATTAACTCAATATGAGTTTATTGAGGCAAAAGGCATAGTTAATGGTTTGTTAATAGTGAGAACTGGGCCTTTAAATAAAGTGTCACCAAAATAATATGGTAAAATAGTTTTTTAATGGTAAATTTGCTTAATAAATTGAACTGTATATTGTACAGTAAAATACTGTTTAATGTTTATTACATACTACTTATGATGAGTTTTGATACATCATGTGTCTTTCTCATTGCCACCTGTTTTTTTTTTTGTTTTTTTTGTATAAAGGTTCAAAGCATATTTTAGTACTTCACTAGGTTGGTATTTTAACATATCAGTTTGCATATCAGTGTAGTATAAGCTGTGTTTAGCAGTATTTAGTTCAAGTTGTGGGTAAAATGGGTGAATTGTCAGACTTACAAAAAATGTATCATGGAATCTATTTAGCAAGAGCATCTGTAAACATAAAATCTTAACATCCCAATTGTTTGGTGTTTTGAGGCCAACAGTCTTTACAGTCATGACTGTAAAAAAAATAAAGCAGGTCAAGCCTTTATCTGCAGAGAAGTATAGTGGGCAAAAACGTAAAGTCAAGTAAATGATAAGGACCATCAAACATGAAGAACGATTGTGTTCAAACAATACAGAACGTCTCGGTTACTTGCGTAACGTCTAGGTTACGTACGTAACCCCCGTTCCCTGATGGAGGGAACGGAGACGTTATGTCGTGACGACATAGGGGATTTACCTGGAAGCCCCGAACATCTCTGACTAAGAGAAAACGCCAATGAAATTGGCTAGTGGATTTTGCATACCTGAGCCACTCCCGTGCATACGGGTATAAAAGGCGACAGGTGCATCCACTCATTAGGTTTTACGCTGAGGAGCCGAGACGAGTCCCTGGCAACCAGCGATGGTTCAAGATTGTGGCATGGGGACATAACGTCTCCGTTCCCTCCATCAGGGAACGGGGTTACGTCACGTAACCTGACGTTCCCTATCTGTCGGTCACTACGAGTTATGTCGTGGACGACATAGGGGTCTATGGAGCGCCACAAGCTGAACCCCGTCACAACTTGTGGCATACAGATGTTGACAAGCGAGTGCGTGACAGACAAATGCCATGCAAGAGGTTGCAACCTTCCTACCGCTCCAGTGCAAATTGCTAACCTTGGTGCCCACGGGACCACTGAGTACATCGCTGCTGGAGATAGCCAAGCCGCTGTTCCTTTCCCCACGGAATCGGAAGGGATTTCGACCTTCAGTGAAAGACAGCTTCAGGTCTTTCCTATTTGTTGTTACAGCTTGTCGTAACGGCAGGGAAGCGAGCCTTCCATAGAAGGGCGCCACGGAGGCCACATCCTGCCCAAGGGAGGTAACATGTGGAGACACTGATATGGACTGGCCCAGGCTTGGGGCAGTACTACACGACTGGACTCTGGGGCAGATCCTACCTAGGAGTAGGGAGGAGGGCTGCCAGCAGAACCTGACAGAAGCTCTGTCACAGGGAAGACATGGGTTTACCATGAGGAAACCTTACCGTGGAAGAATACACATATGGGATTACCCGAAGAGAATCAGGCCATCTGGACACCTAGCCCAGTACAGGGGCTGACCGGAGACCAGGCGAGCTAACACCAGTACTGGGCCTGGCGTCAGACTGCTCCGCCCAGTCTGACTGGGGGTGCTGGAGGATTCCACCAGGGTTCACCGTCCGGGGAACTGAACTGGGGAGAAAAAGGCGCTCGTATCCCGGGTGAGGGGAATGGCGCAGCAAGCGTGACACCGGCCAGTTCTTCTCGCCCATTACTTACCCAATACACGGAAGAAACTGGCTCAACGCGAAGATTGTAGAATCTTGGGAAGGTGTTCGGTGTCGCCCAGCCCGTAGCTCTGCAGATGTCTGCCAAAGAGGCACCGTGCGCTAACGCATGGGAGGAGGCAACACTCCTGGTGGAGTGAGCCCTCACCCCAGGGGGCACGGCTCGCCTTTGCGACTGGTACGCCAAGGCGACGGCCTCCACTATCCAGTGGGCCAACCTCTGTTTGGAGACAGCCTTCCCTTTCTGCTGCCCTCCGTGGCAGACAAAGAGCTGCTCGAGCTTCTGACGCGCTCCGGGTGCTGGTCACGATATGCGCAATGCTCTTACGGGACACAGCAACGCTAAGGCTGGATCTGCCTCCTCCGAGGCAGTGCTTGCAGGTTCACCACCTGATCGCGGAAGGGCGTGGTGGGAACCTTGGGCACGATCCAGGCCGGGGTCTCAAGACAACGTGAGAGTAGACCGGCCCGAACACAAGGCACTCTTCGCTTACACGGCGCCTGGAGGTCCCCGACCCGTTGATGGAAGTGAGCGGTCAGGCGCTGTCTTAAGAGACAGGAACTTCAGCTCGACTGAGTCCAGCGGCTCAAAGGGCCCCTCTGAAGTCCAGCCAGGACGATAGAGAGGTCCCAAGAGGGCACAAGGGAGGCCTGGAGGATTCATCCTCCTGGCCCCTTCAGGAACCTCACGATGAGATCATGCTTTCCCAGGGACCGGCCGTCCACTGCATCGTGGTGAGCCGCAATAGCGGCTACATACACTTTCAAGGTGGAGGGTGACAGCCTACGTTCCAACCTTTCTTGCAGGAAAGAAAGCACTACTCCAATCATGCATCTTCGGGGGTCTTCTCGCCGAGAAGAACACCAGGTCGCGAACAGACTCCATTTCAGTGCGTAGGTTTGCCTTGTTGAAGAAGCCCTAGCCTGAATGATGGTCTCTAGAAAGGAGGTCCTTCCTCAGAGGAATGCGCCAGGGAGGTACTGTCGCGAGGGAAATGAGTTCGGGAAACCAGGTCCGGGTGGGCCAATGGGGCGCAACCAGCAGGACCTGCTCCTCGTCCTCCCTGAGCTTGCACAGTGTCTGTGCAAGTAGGCTCACTGGGGGAAACGCATACTTGCGTAAGGCCCGAGGCCAGCTGTGTGCCAGTGCGTCTGTGCCGAGGGGGCCCTCGGTCAGGGAGAAGTACAGCTGGCAGTGGGAGGACTCGGGGGAGGCAAACAGGTCTACCTGAGCTTCCCCGAATCGACTCCAGATCAGCCGGATCGTCTCGGGATGGAGTCGCCATTCTCCGGGGAACGTGAGCTGTCATGAGAGCGCGTCGGCCGCACGATTGAGCTGCCCCGGGATGTGAACAGCACGCAGTGACTTGAACTGCGTGTGACTCCAGAGGAGGAGATGGCGGGCGAGCTGTGACATGCGGTGTGATCGTATACCCCCCAGCCGGTTGATATACGAGACCGCCGCAGTGTTGTCCGTGCGGACTAGCACGTGCTTGCCCAACAGCAGTGGCGGAACTGCCGCAAGGCTAAATGCACTGCCCACAGCTCCAGGCAGTTGATGTGCCAAAGCAGTTGGGGCCCTGTCCAGAGCCCCGAGGCTGCCTGCCCGTTGCATGTAGCGCCCCAGCCCGTGCTGGAGGCATCTGTTGTGACAACAGTATGCCGGGACACTTGTTCTAGGGGCACCCGGCCCGTAGAAAGGCAAGGTCTGTCCAGGGGCTGAGGGAGCGGCGACACTGCTGGGAGATACCTACTGCAGTGTACCGCGCGCCATGCCCACCTCGGGACCCGGGAGTGTAGCCAGTGCTGAAGTGGTCTCATATGAAGCAATCCGGCGGGCGTGACTGCAGCTGCGGATGCCAAATGCCCCAGGAGCCTCTGAAACTGTTTCAGTGGTACCACATTTCTGCCTCTGAAGGAACTCAGGCAGTTCAGCACTGCTTGGGCACGTTCCTCCGTGAGGCGTGCCGTCATACTCACCGAGTCTAACTCCACACCGAGAAAGAGATTCTCTGCACAGGGGAGAGCTTGCTCTTTTCCCAGTTGACCAAGCCCCAACTGGCTGAGGTGCCGGGCACCAAGTCCCTGTGATCGCCCAACTGCTCTCTGGATTGGGCTAGAATAAGCCAATCGTCAAGGTAGTTGAGGATCCTGACGCCCACTTCCCGTAACGGGTAAGGGCGCCCTCTACACCTTCGCGGAACACACGGGAGACAGGGAGAGCCCGGGGAGGACCCTGTACTGCCATGCCCGACCTTCAACGCAAACCGAAAACGGTCTGTGTCGCGGAAGGATCGAAACGTGAAAGTAAGCGCCCTTCAGGTCGATCGCTGCAAACCAAACCTGGGGCTGAATGCATTTGATAATGCGCCTGTGGCGTCAGCATCTTGAACGGGAGCTTGTGTAAAGCCCGGTTCAAGACTCGCAGATCCAGGATTGGTCAAGGCCACCACCTTTCTTGGGTACGGCGAAGTAAGGGCTGTAAAACCCCTGCCTCATCTCGGCTGGAGGGACCGGCTCGATTGCATCCTTTGCCAGGAGGACAGCAATATCCTCGCGCAAGACAGGGCATTCCGGACTGCCACCGACGCCTCGAGAACGCCGCTGAACTTGGGAGGTCGCCTGGCGAACTGAATCGCAGCCGAGTCGAAGTGCGCGTGAGCCAGCGAGACAGGCTGGGCAGCGTGAGCCACGCCTCCAGATGCTGTGCAAGCGGCTCCAACGGCACAATCGACGTACCTGTGGTGGTGCAGCGAAAGGGAGTAGGGGTGGATGGCGCGTTCGGAGGCATCCTCACCGAACTCCCTGGGTCCCGAATGGGACTGGCCAGAGGTGCGTGGGGAGGAATGTCGTCCCCGAACCGTACTCTCTTGGCTACTGGCAAAATGGGTCGTGGGCGAGAGTGAGGAGGCAGGGCGTCGCACACTGTCGTCCCATGGACCTGAGAACCCGGAGGAAAAGGAAATTGCTCTTTCTTTGAGAAGGTGGGTACCGCTGGCCCTTGGACCAGCGGCGGAACAGAAATAACGAAACAGAAGATTTCAGCACTGTAAGCTTTGGCCGCGAGAGCGGCTGTCAGTTTACAGGCCTTTGACGGAGACGCGACGGTTCCTCCAAGTGGCGGCGTTTCAGGCACAAGTGCACCGCGACCGCCTCTCCACCTGGGGAATGCCCGCACCCCTGGCCACTCCGCCATCGAGGGTAGTGAGGACGGAGGAGGCGGATGAGCGGCTTCTGGCCGTGAAAGGGCCATCCACGAACTCGCCAGCTCCTCATGCACCTCCGGAAGAAAGGCACCGGGCAGGGCGGTTGTGAGCCGCGCCCTGCTCCGAAATAATCGTCCAGCCGCGAGGGCTCGGGACTGGGCGGTCTGTTGACCTCCAGCCCGATGCTCACGGCTGCCCGGGCAAGCATGGCCGTCAGCTCTGGGTCCGGTGCGGCGGTGGCGACAACACCCGAGGGGGGCAGCCCCACCGCACCTTCATCCTCAGAGGACGTGAACCCATCCCCCGATGCTGCGATCGACATCCCATCTACAGATGGTGCACCGAATGAAATGCTTGGCGCCCCGTGGGACAGACCAGCGAAATCACCCGGGAACCGGACGGGATGTTCGCTGTGTGAGGAGTAAGAGGTCCGTGGGGGCGTGCCCGGTGGAGAGGCTCTTACAGTAACCCTCAGATCTCCCAGAGCGTCAGCCGGCGATCCTCTGCTCGAGCCAGAGAGATCAGCACGGGTGGCGGCAGAGGGTGCCAATCCTTTCATAAAGGAAAGGCGAGATCGCAGCGAAATCATGCTCATACGCCCACAACAGACGATGAGTCATCCACGCAGCTTCAGCATGTCGGCCCAGACACTGAAGACAACGATCGTGTCCGTCATCCGCAGACAGAAAACGACCGCAACCTGAAGGACACGGATGAAACGGCATCTTGAAAAAGACGCGATCGTCCGTGATTTGCTTTTAGAATTTGCTCTTTTAGTTGAAGTGCCCAGGGAATCGCTGATGAGAGGGACTCCGCTGATCGCACCGCTACGCCAACCGGGAACAAAACAAAGATGAACGGCTTTGTGGAGATCAGCACTCTTCTCATCCACTCGGCTCAAGCAAAAATCTAATGAGTGGATGCACCTGTCGCCTTTTATACCCGTATGCACGGGAGTGGCTCAGGTATGCAAATCCACTAGCCAATTTCATTGGCGTTTTCTTAGTCAGAGATGTTCGGGCTTCCAGGTAATCCCCAATGTCGTCACGACATAACTCGTAGTGACCGACAGATAGAACCCCGTTCCCCTGAAGGAGGGAACGGAGACGTAACGCCAGAGTGACTGACTAATGGGATCTCGCCGGAGAGCCCAATCACCTTCCAGTGTTAACAAAACAAGCCAATGACAGTTGGCGTGCGTGTTCGCCCGCGACTCCACCGCTGCGGGTATAAAGGAGAGCGCTGCATAAATGCACATCAGTTTTTCGCTGAGGAGCCGAGACTGTCTGCCCCAGCCGTACAGCGGTGGTACAGCAACTATGGCAACGGACGCTCGCCCTCCTTCAGGAACGGGGTTACGCAGCAACCGAGACGCTCCCTATCAGTCAGTCACGCTCGACGTAACGTCAGAGTTGGAAAACGCCACTATTGCTGACCCCCTCCAGTGCTCTGCAGAAGCCGGCAAGTCCCCCCACACCAGTTGGGATGGATGATAGGATAGGGTTTAGGCAGAGATGACCGCACTGCTGTTCCGCTCAGTGGGTAGAATAACACTGGGAAAGCACTCCACGAGGGGAAACGCTACGGAGCCACATCCCGCATAAGGAGGTATCATGTGGAGATTACACGTATGGACTGGTCAAGGGCAGTACCACATACGGGAGTCTCTGAGGTAGACCCAGCCCGCCTGGGGTGAGATAGTTACACAGCAGAGAAGGCAGAGGGTTCTGCCAGGGAAGACACGGGCTCAACATGGGGGGGAGCCGTACCGTGGAAGAATACACATGTGGGATCACCAAGGGGGAATCACTACACACGGGCACCTAGCCCACCACAAGGGTTGACCTTGGGCAACGTACGAGTACTGGACCTGGCGTCTGGTGCTCCGCCACACCTGACTGCCGAGGGTGCGGTAGGAACTTCAACAGGGTTCGCCGTGGGGAACTGAACTGAGAAGCAACAGGGCGCACGTATCCGGTCCGTAGAGGGGAATGGCGCAGCAAGTGTGATTGACACCGAGCGGGTTCCAGTGTTACTGGCCATCCGAGACAAGTACACGGGAGGACACTGGCTCTATACGGAGATTGTAAAACCTCGCAAATGTATTAGGTGTCGCCCAGCCGGCAGCTTTACAAATGTCTGCTATTGAGGCGCCGCGCTAAAGCCCAAGAGGAAGCAACGCCTCAGAGTGTGCTCACACCAAGGGGGCACGGTAAGCGCCGGGCCTGATAGGCCAAGACTATAGCCTCCACTATCCAGTGGGCGAGTCTTTGTTTGGAGACAGCTCTTCCCTTCTGCTGTCCTCCGAAGCAGACAAAGAGCTGGTCTGAGGTCCTGAAGCTCTGCGGTCCACATAGATGCGCAAGGCACGAACGGGACAGAGCAGAGCAATGGCTGGGTCTGCCTCCTCCCGGGCAGCGCTTGCAAGTTCACCACCTGGTCCCTGAAGGGCATGGTGGGAACTTTGGGCACATATCCAGGCCGGGGTCTCAGGACAACGTGAGAGTCAGCCGGCCCGAATTCTAGGCACGAATAATCGAAAATGCTTGCAGGTCCCCTACCCTCTTGACTGTGGCCAATGCCGAGAGGAGCACTGTCTTTAGAGACAGAAACTTAAGCTCTACTGACTGCAGAGGCTCAAGGGGCCCCCTCAAGGCCGAAAGGACCGAGGGAGATCCCAAGAGGGTACCAGGTGAGGCGCGGAGGATTTAGCCTCCTTGCCCTCTGAGGAACCTGATGACCAGGTTGTGTTTCCCCAGAGACTTACCATCTACTGCATCGTGATGTGCGGCAATAGCGGCGACATACACTTTGAGGGTGGAGGGAGATAGCCTTCGCCTCCAACCCATCCTGCAGGAAAGAAAGCACGACAGCGATCGGGCATTCACGGGGTCCTCCCGGCGGAGAACACCAATTGACGAACAGGTTCCACTTCAGCCTGTAAGCTTGTCTCAGACAGAGCCCTGGCAGAAGTGATAGTGTTTACTACCGCTGGAGGTAGCCCACTTAGAACCTCCGGCGTCCCGGCCCAAGGACCATACGTGGAGATTCCACAAGTCTGGGCGCGGGTGCCAGAGGGTGCCCCCTCTCTGAGAAAGTAGATCCCTCCTCAGAGGAATTTGCCAAGGAGGGGCTGTCACGAGGAGCATCAGTTCTGGAAACCACGTCCGATTGGGCAAGTAAGGCGCCACCAAGAGGACTTGCTCCTCGTCCTCCCTGACCTTGCACAGGGTCTGTGCGAGAAGGCTCACTGGGGGAAGCCCATATTTGCGTAAGCCCCGAGGCCAGCTGCATGCCAGCGCATCTGTACCG
Organism: Gymnocypris eckloni scoliostomus; assembly: GCA_027564155.1. Classification (NCBI taxonomy): domain Eukaryota; kingdom Metazoa; phylum Chordata; class Actinopteri; order Cypriniformes; family Cyprinidae; genus Gymnocypris; species Gymnocypris eckloni. Next base: position 32,017,142 of record CM050424.1, read on the forward strand.
AGGGTCCCCTCGGACAGGGAGAAAAACAACTGGCAGTGAGACGTGTCCGGGGAGGCAAACAGGTCTACCTGAGCGTCCCCGAAGCGTCTCCAAATCAGCTGGAGTACCTCAGGGTGGAGTCGCCATTCTCCCGGAAGGGCGTGCTGACGTGAGAGCTCGTCGGCTGCACGGTTGAGCTCGCCTGGGACATGAACGGCGCGAAGCGACCTCAGATGCTTCTGACTCCAAAGGAGGAGATGGCGGGCGAGTTGCGACATGCGACGGGAGCGTAGACCGCCCTGGTGGTTGATGTACACAACGGTCGCAGTGTTGTCCGAGCGGACCAGTACATGCTTCTCGTGTAGCAGCATTCTGAAGTGGCGCAGAGCAAGCCATACTGCCAGCAACTCGAGGCAGTTGATATGCCACTGCAGCTGGGGCCCTGTCCAGAGCCCCGCGGCTGCGTGCCTGTTGCACATGGCCCCCCAGCCCGTGGCAGAGGCGTCTGTTGAAACAACAATGTGCCTGGATACTTGCTCTAGGGGAACTCCTGCCCGAAGAAACGCTAGGTCCGACCAAGGGCTGAAGGTGCGAACGGCAGGACGGGGTGAGTGAGATCCGGTATGTGCCGTGGCGCCATGCCCATCTCGAGACTCGGTCGTGAAGCCAACGCTGAAGCGGTCTCATATGAAGCAATCCGAGCGGCGTGATAGCGGCTGAGGATGCCATATGCCCCAGGAGCCTCTGAAAATGTTTCAGTGGAACCGCCCTCTTGCGCTGGAGAGACTCCAGGCATCTCAGCATTGACTGAGCACGCTCCTCTGAGAGAAAAGGAAACTGCTCTTTTATTGAAGTTTTGGGTACCGGTCAGTGGTGGAACAGAACAAAAAGGAAACAAAAGATTCTCCACCCGGCCCTCCTCCGGGGGAAGGGGTGGTGCGGTCACCATCTCCTGAAGAGCAAGATCCAAAGGCTCCGGGTCGTCCGTCTCAGGGACGCCGCCTACCCTGGCGCTTCACGGGCTTGGCAGGGGCGGAGGCGGGCTGCGCCGGTCTCCTGCGACCAGCTCCACGCTGCGGCCGTAGTGCAGGCTGCTGTTGTGGCCGAGCTGGAGCGGAGGTGGAGGCAGCAGGAGGAGCCCGGCGACGAGCAGGCGGAGGCTGCAGCCGGCGGTGGGTGGAGACAGCAGCGGACCGCCGGGGCAGGATGTGACGAAACACCTCCGTCTGCTTCTGTGCGGCAGAGAACTGTTGAGCAAAGTCCTCCACTGCTTCGCCGAATAGGCCGGCCTGGGAGATCGGGAGTCAGGAAGCGGTGCTTGTCGGACTCCCTCATATCCGCCAAGGTCAGCCACAGGTGGCGCCCTGGACCACTAATGTGGACATTGTCTGACCGCCGTGACTTTCGCCGCCCTTAGTGCGAGGTCCGTCGCTGTGCGCAGTTCCTGCAACACACCTGGGTCAGCATCACCCTCGTGCAGCTGTTTTAATGCCTTGGCCTGGTGGACCTGCAGGAGGGCCATGCCGTGCAGGGCGGAAGCGGCCTGTCCAGCAGCACCGTAAGCCTTGGCCGTTAGAGCGGACGAGAACTTACAGGCCCTGGACGGAAGGCGTGGATTACCCCTCCAGGCGGCATTGCCTTGCGGGCAAAGCTGCATGGCAATGGCGCGCTCGACTGGGGGGACCTCCACATACCCTTGGGCCGCTCCACCGTCGAGGGTGGTGAGGACGGAGGAGGCACTAGGCCTGTTTCGGGCAGAAAAAGGTGCCTTCCAAGACCTAGTCACCTCCTCATGCACTTCCGGGAAGAACGGAACCGGGGGCGGTTGCCGACGTTCGCCTGCGCCCAGGAACCAATCGTCCAGCCTCGGCGCCGGGAGAAGGCGGACGCCTATAGTGCAGCCCGATGCTCTCAGCGGCCCGGAAAGCATAGCGGTCAGTTCTGGATCTGACTCGGGCAACGCTACTCTTCCTGACGGAGGCAGCGCCGAATCCCTCTCCAGAACCTAGCTCATCCCCCGATGCAGTGATCGATATCCCGTCATCTGCTGGGGCACCGAATGAGATGCTGGGCCCCGCCCTGTCCGAGGACCCCGCATACTCATCCGGGAACCCCAGACGGTGCGATGTGCTCGAGGAGTGAGAGGCCCATGGAGACGACTCGACGGGAAGCTCACACTGTGATCCTCAAATCACCCTGGCCCTGAGTCAAGTAGTCCTCCGGCCGGAGGAACTAGAACGGGCAGAGCAAGGGGATACCCCACGCCTAGCGAGGAGGTATCTGAGCGCAACATCGCCATGGTCATGTTCCCGCAGTGAGAACATGACTCATCCACGAGCGCTGCCTCAGCGTGCCTAAAGCCCAAGCATGAGGGGCAGCGATCGTGACCATCAGATGAAGTCAGGAAACGACCACATCCAGAAACGCACGAGCGGAAGCCATCTTTAAAAGACGCCCGTCACTCGTGGAGCTCTTTTAGATTGCTCTTTGTGAATTCTCTCTTTAGGAGCACTGAAGCGCCGAGGGAGGTAGCAGCGTGACCGCAAAGAAAAAGCAGCACTGGACAGCGACCTCCGCTGACGCCCGTAATACCAACGCTCTTCTGTGAGACTCGTCTTGCGAACACTCTGGAGACTTGCAATGGCTCGGCTCCGGCTTAAAAGCTGATGTGCATTTGCACGCTCTCCTTTATACCCACACCGCGGGCGGAGTGCGCGTGGCGAACACGCACGCCAACTGTCATTGGCTTGTTTTGTTAACACTGAAGGTGATTGGGCTCCGGCGAGATCTCATTAGTCAGTCACTCTGACGTTACGTCGAACGTGACTGACTGATAGTGAACTACTGCTGAAAGTGACAGCAAACCTCAATATTCACCTTGAAGACCCTGTTTCCACAAAAAACGACCACAGTGAATCCAACATCAGTGAAATAACTCTAATTGCTCAAACTTTAATTAAATGCTCCATTCATAAAAAGTAAAAAAAAAAAAAAAAAAATGCTCTCATGATCACTAAACCTGGACAGTCAGGGCACCTAGATGAACTTTACAATCTGCCCTGGCCAGCTCAATCAACTCAAACCATTGAGTACAATTTTGGAGAGAAGAATGAGAAGCCAATTTCCTCCTCCAACATCTCTAAAGTAACTGGCAGATGTTCTGATAGATGATATTTCACAGAAGACTATTCTAAAGTTGTTTGAATCTCTTCTAATAAGAATGGAATCTGTTTTAAAGGTATATTCATAAATATATGTTTCCCAGATATTCACATAATTTTGTCCAACCCCTGTAAGTGAATGAAAAATCTAGTTCAAACCTATTTACTTTATTAACACAACACACATTATTTGTCTGTCTTTGCAATATGTCATCAATATAACTAACCTGATCCGCCTTTAAAATGACTTTCCTTTTGCAGCTTATGAGTTCAGCGGCGCTGTGTCGGAGCGGCGCGGCCGAGCGGACATGATGCCATGGCACAGATGCCAAATGTCCGGTTTTCCGTCCTCTCTTCCCACAATGACAGCGACTCTCCTACATCTCTTGGCGCCATGCTGATGTTTTAATATTTACAATGGCAACGGATACACTGGATTTTAACAACACTGTGTGACTAAACAGATCTGGGCTGCATTTCCCAAAACCTTCTTAATGCTCCGTCATTCTTAAGTTGTACCTGAACCTGTACCTTATCCTTAATACGTGTTTCCCGAAATGTTCTTAGTTAAGTATATTTCTGTGAGTCATACTTTCGTAAGGTTGGTCCGGAACGCTCTTATCTATACCTTATCACATTTGACAGTTCACGGTTCTTTACTTCTCGTTCTATATGAATATGATAGTTGTGCAAAATCGAAAACGGCTCCGTCCGTAGAACCATATTGTATATGTGCACTAAAAATTAAAAAATCAACAGCACGGCAGCAAATTCAGCGGCTTTTAGATCTTGTTGGTCTGGCAAATTCAGCTGCTGGTGGCTCTCCTATTTCTCTCTGTTTCTCCACAATAGTAGCTGTTAATTATGTGTTTCTCCTGTTGCATTTTTATTGAGTAGGTCATCCAATAACAGAAATTAGTGATTTATACCAATATGTGAGGCTGCTGCTGGGCAATCAACCCTGGGTTTGAAGACACCATGGGAAATATATTGTAATGATAATATAAATGTCCTATTCAAAGATCATACTGATCATAATTTTCTTCCCTGACGTGATGTATGTTGCAAAGCGAAAGTAAATGTTTTGCAAGTTCGTTACATTCTAACAGGATCGAATTCCGTGTCTTTATTTAAAATGAACACCTCTTTTATAAAGAACACAGTTTTCTCACATAACACAGTAAAGCAGCCCGTGCATAGAATGAATAATCAATTCTCCAGCCATTGATATCAACCAATTCAGCACTACCGCGGTGGACAGCGCCTGGTAACGTTGCATGTAAGAGGGTACATCTTAAGGCAAGCAACTTCCTGAGGCAGGAGTGGCAAACATCAGCCCCGGAGAGCCGCAGCCCTGCAGAGTTTTGCTTCAACCCTAATCAAACACACCTGAACAAGCTAATGAAGGTCTGAAGGTTTATTAGAAAGCTACAGGCAGGTGAGTTTTAATTAGGGTTGGAGCTGAACTCTGCAGGGCTGTGGCTCTCCAGGACTGCAGTTTGCCACCCCTGTCCTAAGGTGCATTCCAGGGAACACACCAGAAGATGGTACACCTTTAGTTAAGACATACCTTTAGAGTATTCGTAGTGCGTTAAGGGACAATGTTATCGGGAAACGTAGCCTTGATCACTTGCGAATTGATTTTTTTGAGCATTATGAACAAGCCATAGAAACCAGTAGTTTTTTATGACATACGTTTTTTTTATAATAAAAACTGTTTTACACCTTTCTGCATGGAATATTAAAAATGCCATATTATGAAAGTAAGTTGACTTTAAATGTCAACATTTTCATGTCATGTAATGGCAATGTCTGTTTGCTGTCTTTAACAAGACAACAACCTACAGTATATGTTCTAGTGAGCTCCAGTGACTTCATTTTAACCTAAAATGCGGTTGTTTCCCATAACTTCTTTCTAGTGTGGATTATGGTGAATGCTGGATGTTTTTTTCCCAAAGTATTGCTTAACAAATTAAGGGAGGGCGCTAAACATCTGCATAGTTATTTGAAACTGGAGGCCCGTGAGTCCAGGTTGAAACAGAGGGTTCCAAATGCCACATTGAGCCACATGCTAATTAGTGCCGGAGAGAGTTAGAGAGATTTCCTAATGACACTCCCCCGGGGAATTCAACCACCAAACTCACAAAATTTCAGAGTGCGCTTCTGTCAGTTCTGACAGCGGGAGCAATGGGAACAGCTTTTACTGGGGGAAACAAAGACTTTGCTGAGCTCCTGTGGGAGGCTTCATTTGAATCCTCTGTCTCTCGCAGTAGCTGTAGCGTCAGTACCTTCTAAGCAGTTACACGAAACAGCTGCATAATTGTGCCTCAAACTTCAGTGCGTGGAGCAGGAAACTATAACATAGAAGGGAATGGAAAAACTTCACTTGATTTGGGCAAAGTTTGAGTATACGCGCAGTACTGCTAAAAGTGATTTGTAGTTTTGTTCATTTCAGAAGCAGATGTTCCACAAAACGCAATAGAAGCTAATGCATCCATTTGACTGAGGTTGTTCTCAGAGCATCTTGGTTGCAAAGAGTATAATTTTAAGTGTTTCTTCATGTCCACAACACGCTAATCAGCATTTAATGGTTAGCATTAGCTGTTAGCCCCTGTTGGTTGAGGCCATAACTACATCATTAAATTATACAAAATTAAGCCAAATTCAGAACAGCATACTACAGTATTACTTTAACAATTTCTTCTGGTAGCTTTTTAGATTAACAAATGTGTAATCAGTTTTATTTTTGGATTCAGCTTTGACGAATCTACAATTTAATGTAATTTAATGTAAAAAATTATGGCCAGTCTTTTATTGGTTAAAATTGGACACTAAAACAATATCAATAATCATTTTCATTATGTATTTACTTTCTTTTTTTAAAACGATTATTGCCTCAAGGCAACATTGTACCACAATGGACAAATTGAAACATAAAAAAAAATTATATATATTTATTGATAACATCAATTTCTTTAACCAAACAATTAGACATTTTTATCTAGTTTTAATGTATTAAACATTACATATTTAATAAAATTAACATTTCATAACCAGCTGACCTCAGACAATATTGTACCATCATGGATTGCAGCTATAAACAAACCATCATGTCAGTTATCATATCAAAACATTACAATCAGTGTTATTTCAAGATAAAAACAAAAATCATTATGACCTTATCCTAATATGCACCTTATCCTTACAATCATGCACACACACACAAGCACAAGCACATAAAATCTTCTTCCTCACCAATGACACCTCACTGCTTGCAAAAGCTGAGAAAGTAATCCCTCTCAACAGAAAATCATAATATGTGCAAATAGAGTATCTGCATTACTATTTTGTGCAAATGCATTACAAAATTAAACATAATTCTGTCAATAATTACTTCCGTCCGAAACAGATGTGATCTCCATTCATATTCGGAACACAAATTAAGACATTTTAATGAAATCTGAGAGCTTTCTGAACCTGCATAGACAACAAGGGTCCTACTAGATAAAGGCACAAAAACAAAATGGACATCGTTAAAATAGTCCATGTGACATCAGTGGTTCAACTCTAAGTTAACGAAGCTATGAGAATATGTTTTGTGCATAAAGAATACAAAAATAATGACTTCATTCAGTGATTATCTTCCGGGTCCTCCACCATTATTGATGCATGCACGATGTAGAACACACATGCACTGCACCTTGTTCACAAGCAGAGGAAAGTACGGTGGCCGAGAAAGCTCAAGGCGGTGCAACTTCAGAAAACACATGCAAATAGAAAAAGCACCAGCAAATCAAGAAAACATATTCATCAGTTTGACAGCAGGTACTGCAAATGCTCAAAACGCTAGCAAATAAAGAAACACACTGCAAATGCTTACAACACAGCGAAATAAATTGTTTTATTTGCATCGTGTTTCTTTGTTTGGTTGTGTTATGAGCATTTGCAGTGTGTGTGTTTTCAAATTGATGAAGTAGTTTTCTTAATTTGCAGGTGTTTTTTCTATTTGCAACATGTTGAGCTCCCTCGGCCACTGTAGGAAAGCAATGAACATATGTAGAAAATGTTGGAGGACTGTCCCAGAAGAGAAGAAATTATTGAATAAGGTCATTATAATTAATATAATTTTTTTCTTCCATGGACCATTATGCAACTGGTCCATGGTCATGCAGAATAATGCATTAATATGTTCTTCATAAGTACTAATGAACAGCCAATATGCTAGTAACATGCATGCTAAGCGGCCAGTTAATGGTGAATAGAGTCCCTTAATTAAAATTGTTGAATTTCTTTTATATACAATTATGTTAAAAATAGTAAGGTTTTTTGTGCTTGTTTAAATTCAGTCAGCATTTCTCCATTGATTACTATTCAAAAGTAACTGCGTATTCTTATGCAATATTGTTTTGTGCAGCAGGTTCCAAGTGAGACTCGAACCTGTAGGAAAGTTAGCCACACTAAAGCATGTTTTTTCTTAGTTTTGTATGAATATGATGGGTGATATGTACAGTGTGTACAGGGGTGTGAAGTAAAGAAATACAAATACTCACGTTACAGTAATTAAATAGTTTTGAGCAGTAATTGTACTTTTTTGAGTAGTTTAAAAATGGTGTACTTTTACTTGAGTACATTTTAAGTGGTGTATCGGTACTTTTACTCCGATATTTTCCTCCGTTTGAGGTCGTTACATGCTTATTTTAATTATTTATATCCATCAACGGGATTGGATAGAGAGAGTAATCGGTCTCTTGACTTTCATCAAATCAAATTGTGCATAGAAAACATTAACCGCCAACTGCTTTTTATCATGGCTGCTGGAAGTGCATTCTTCAGGCATCAATTCAGTCGAGTTATCAGCATCTTCCTCTAATATGTGAAGGTATTGTTATGTTCTCTTAAATGTGTTGTTTTATAATGCATTGAGTTCGATTGTGCTGAAAGCATTATGTTATGCCTGACCAAATGTAGGTGTTCGTTTACTGGTGTCTGCAACAGGATATAGGGAGTAAAGAGTTACGATAAGTTGATGCTACTCGCTGTGTCGGTGTGATCTTTATCAAACACAACAGGTATATTTTGGATTTCTGCTTACTAAATTATTTTTATATATGCTTGCCTATATACAAGGCCTGGAATTTGGTGTGAGGTTGCGGGTATTGCGTACAATCCCGCAAGTGCCACGCTCTGTATAATTCCCGCTTAGAGAGATGCATGATGTGCGCTGCCTCGTCTCTCCCTCGCGTGCGTTCTGCAGCAGTCACTTGGATAACTCGTTGTTGCTTGTTGAACTTGTTGACTTTTGATGAGTTTGAGCGCGTGATGCGCACTGTGAAAAAGTGTTTTGGAAACACTAAAACGCTTGGAAATAATGTACTTAAACTGAGGACCATTATGTACCTTATTGATGACCCGTGGCGTTAATATAGCCTACTGCATCAGCGTCAGCATGTGATGTAATAAAACAGCAGCTCGTTAATACATTTTTTGGTTAGATCTATTTTATACAATCCGCCTTGATTTAGCAAATGCACGCGCGCATAAACAAGTTCAACACTTTTGTTCCATTCAGTTGTTGATGCTGCTGATTCACAGAGACCGCTGCGGCTCAGCATAGAGATGTGCGTTTGCTTTCTTTTGAAAATGTTTCCCCAGAAATACTTCATTATTTAATTCATTTTTCCTTACAAATTGTTTTATCAGCATAACGATTCGAGTAAATGTGTAAAAGGTATGGCATGATGGCATCCTTATAGAACAATGTGCATTTATGTTAAAATTGTAACATAAATTATCCAAGTTTAGTTATCTTATTCTTTATTGCAAAACGCTAAAACTGGCACCATTTTGGAGAGAAATGGGCTCTCATTTTAAACCCGTATCATGGTGTGTGAGATGGTGAACTATAATTTTCTAATTTTTTCAAACTTTATAATTTAAATGGGGACAATTGTACTGAGAATAACTTTCATCTTTACTTCAACTGAATACTGTTTCTGTGCTGTTTTGATGCATTAAAAGAGTTGACTGTCAACATTAAAACTGCTGGATGATAGATATTCTTTATGCCAAACAAGATAATGTGATTTACAGAATGTACAATGTTTACAAAATAAAAGCAGTGTACACCGTTTATTATGACGGGGTATAATTCACATCTCAGTACTCGCTCCTCAATACTCATGAGTACTTTTAAATAGGCTACACTTTTACTCTTACTAAAGTTGTTTTTGGACAAGTACTTTTACTCTACTCACACAAAATTTGTTGGAAGTTAATGGTACTTTTACTTGAGTATGTTTTTTCAGTACTCTTTCCACCACTGAGTGTGTGTGATGAGAATTTCTTCATCGGTTCTGTTAGTTTGCAGCTCACACATAGACCTTGATTTTTTTGTACAAACTAGTTTGTCCATAAGTACAAGTCGAACACATGACATGACACCAAAATGAGTCACATGACTAACATTATTACACTAATGAAGTTCATCTTATACCTTCAGTCATAGTTGTATAGATAACATTTACACTAGCTTTATGTCCTTTTTGGAACTTTTGGAACCCATAATCTTACATTGAACATTATTTTTATATTCCACTGAATAAAGGAAATCATGTTTACAATGACACGAGGGTGAGTTGACAGGACTTTAATTTTTGGGTTAGCCATTCCTTTTAGTTATGTTGCATGGTGACTAGCAGGTATTTGTTTTATTTTACTATTGAGCTCTTGTAAGTACACACTGCTAAAAAAAACCCCGTTTTCAGTGTTGTCCGGTGCTTGTCATCATCATAATCACATGAGCATGGGGTGTTTAACATTTCTGCTAGTTTACAGTGGTGGTCAGTAACGAAGTACAACTACTTCGTTACTGTACTTAAGTACATTTTTCAAGTATCTGTACTTTACTGGAGTAGTTTTATTTTGAGTAACTTTTACTTTTACTTCACTACATTCCAAAGCATAAGATCGTACTTTTTACTTCACTACATTTCATAAAACATATCGTTACTCCTTATAATACATCACGTGCTCCGAGACGCAGAAGCGGTGTCTGATTCATGAACAAACTGATTATTTTCAATGAACCTGCTCAATCGGTTCGCAAATCACAACAAACGATTCATTCACTGATGCAATGATCCGATTGCAGCTGTTCTCGAGTCGAAAACTCACTGATTCAAACGATCCGTTTAGAGCGAGTCTTCTCCAGTGAACTGAACTCACAAGAACCGGGAGATCTTGTGAGCGCGCGCTACTGATGCTGTGAAAAGTAAGTTACTAATGTCAAATTTTAGGATTAATTATTGTAACTGAAAATAATATTTAGGTCAAAACTGTCAGTTGTTTGTGAACTAAATCTGCTGTAAAGGGTGATCTATTTAAGCCCACTGAAATGCTTGAATGCAGACAGATCAACATCAGTGTCTCTAACGTTATGTTTTAGGTCAAAAAACAAAACATTAAAATAACACCGATTAAATAAAATAACTCATGCACGTGTAACGGATGTATGCCAGTAAGGACTGTGTGTAAACCTCACTCCCCTGACCTCAAAAAGAGGCGCTCTAGCGACTAACGCAAGAGGCTGTAGCCTTTGGCGTTCCTTGTTAGAGCGCCCGCCTCCCGCGCCGGAATCCCGAGTTCGCGACCCGCTCGGAGCAAGAACGAGTTAGGATGGTGTGGACCCGGGGGTTATACACACGTGCATATTCCCCGCTGTTGTAACGTTAGCAGTTTTTTTAAAATGCTATGCATTTAGACCTATGTGACGTCTGTTTTTATATTGTTTATCAACAGTATACATTTTTATATTGTTTAGATCAACTAGCCGAGTAGATAGATATGAATGTTTATTCATAACCATACTGAAAATAAGTAAATATTGTTAGCTGATGCTAACTGTCTAGCTAACAAGCTTGCTGGTGCTAAGTTGAGGACATTTTTTGATATAAAGCCCAAATATCTTTATTCAGCCACCTAGATAGATTCCATCTGAGGGAAAAAGAAAGGATGTGATGTTCAGAACATTGTAACTACAGTAATTATCAGAGTGGGAAGTGATGCCCTCTGGGGGCATTTGGCCAGGGGTGTTTTTACACCACAGACAAGGTTTGAGAAGAAAAAAAATCATTATGAAAATATAATTAGATTTTCCTTAAAATGTTAATTTTCCTTAAAATTTCAGGCCTAATTCTAATGTCATATATAACTGACGTTCTGCAAAACAACAAGTTCTAAAACACTTTTTTCTTACTGGTGAAAATGAGATGGTGAAATCTCTTTTCTCTCAGGTACATGGCAGTGTAAGCTTCACAGTGAACATTACTACATCACTCTCATCAACGTAGTCCATATCAACAAAATATATATCTTGACTCTATATAGTGGTTATTTTGGGAAAAACCCAGGTATTTTGGGCAGTATGATTATAAAAATATGTGCTAATATAAAATTAAATAAAGTAGTCTATATAAAATTGCAAAATAAATCTGTCTATCAGTACTTTTTTACTTTCACTCGAGTAAAATTGAAAAAGCAGTACTTTTACTTTTACTGGAGTAATATTTTATTATACGTATCTGTACTTTTACTCAAGTACTTGATCTGTGTACTTTGTCCACCACTGCTAGTTTAGGCATCTTAAAAAAATTATCTAACACTGTATCCTGGATTGCAACTGCTCAACCCTGCAGTCAAGTTTACATGAGATGGATGTAACAAATATTAGTAAAGCTGGTGAACGTCATTTCTGACAGCTCTGAGAGGGTTGCTTAACCATCAGCTCCTCTGGCTCAAGAGCGTGTAGCTGTGTTAAAAACAGACTATTAAAAGAAACCCTGAGGCTACAGAACTGTTCGTACTGAAAACGCCATGCAGACCTCCAGACTATAACCCCTTCTTCTCCACAGGGTTCGTACACATTTTTACCAACAAATTTCCATGACTTTTCCATGACTTTTGTGACAATTTCCATGACCTAATTTCACATTATTTTACAATAAGAATAAAAATCTGTTCAAATTATCATAGCATTTTAACTAAAATGAATGACTATTAATACTATTGTTTGCTTTTTTGTTTTAGTACAAGCTTAAACTGCGCCAGATGTGAAGGTCCTTGCATATCGAAATTTCACACGCAAAAACGCATACAAACATTTCTGACTCGGTGTGTAAGGACCTTTACTCCACACAGAGAACATATCACATCACTATTATCATTTATTTAACTCAGTTAAACGCAGGGCCAGAATTTCGTTTTGCAATATATATATATATATATATATATATATATATAGGGCCCTATGAAATCCGTTTTAATTTTTCCCAAATTCCATTTTATTTTTTTCTAAATTCATTTTTTACCGTTTCAATTTTTCTAGATTCCGTTTTTTTCCGTTTTCATTTTATAGACTCCTTTTTAATGATCAAATTAAATTGTATTTATCAAAAAGCATGTCTAATTAATTAAAATCATGAAACTTATACAATTTAATTTATTAAAAGTCTAACAAAAATGACATGTTTATGGCCGTATGAAATGTTATATTTTTTTCTTACCTTATGTTTTATTGTTGCCAAATTCTGTTTTAGCTCATCTGATTATTTGAATGCATAGCCTACAACAATTTTTTTTACTCTTACAGTAGCCTTATGAATTGTTTTTTTTCCTCAGAAATTCTGTGTTGTGTATTTAAATTTGACTGGTTATCAGATTAAGGCATGAAACATCGATTTAATTTATATTTTAATGAATGAAAATTAAACATTTACATGTTGAAAAATAAAGGGGATTTAGTATAAAATATGTTGTGATTATGTCTTAATAAAATAAAGTTGTATTATTTTTCAACACTAGTAGTTGACCTGTTTTTGAAGTAGAACTAAATTCACAGTTTCATTGTTTGTAGGGACAAACAGATGCAGATAATTAAAACATACACATTTCTTCTCTCTCTCTCTCTCTCTCAAAATGGGCAAATTTGAGAAACAAGTCGAGTAGTTTGCTTCACTGAATAGAATTGTCGGTCATTTAACATTTCTTTCGTAAAACAGTTGACTAAACATCTTACCTCGCTCTCTTTTATTAATCTGATGCTTCGTCGCGCGCTCAGCATCTGTGAACGCTAAACTCCGCCTACTTTGATTTGATTTGAATTCAATTACTTTGACATTGACGGGCGCTGTTTGCCCGCTGAGGCAGAGCAGACTTTTAAACAAGAGCGCTGCGTAATCGAGGACAGCAGATGCTCATGTAGGCCTATAATTATCTTTATTGAAGTGAGTTAGGTTTAAATCGCAATCGTCAAGCATTAATTAACGATTTTTGTTGTTGGAATTTTACACATAGGCTAATAATCCACGATGATCACAGTACACAAAACTGAAATTGCACGTCAAAATAACAGTCAATATTTTTTGAGACCCACCCCCCAAAAAATAAATTAGCCTACTTTCCACAAATCATGTTTTCAGGGGAGCCCATGTATTATTAAGGGGAGCCCCTAGCTCCCCCGTAGTTCGCACCCTGCTCACCAGGATGGCCATTTTAACGTCATTTTGAGTGTAATTTTGCCGCTTAAACGCAACAAGCTGCACTTTTAGAGCCGCATATTTCAGCTTCGACTTTTAGTTTATGGCTTCGGGACAATTTTCACGTCAGACGCGGGCCGGGCATCGGGCTTGTTTTAGGATTCCTCCTTATTTTTGTATTTTAGAAATCCATCAATTATTATGGTGATGAAAAGGATTAGCCGCTCGTGGAAACAATACCGCGACTAACAAGAGCAGCTCGACCTGTCTAATAGCACACATTTGTCTAGGTTAAATGTTTAAACTAACATTGTGATATGCGTTTTTAAGTATTTTATATAGATTTAATTTTAGTCAAGTGGTGATTTAAGAAGGCTAAATTGATCAAACATAATAGCCAAACTCACTGTCTGCAGCTGGCCGATTGCTCAAAAGATACTTTAAAAACTAAAACTTGAATTTAATAAACAAATACATTTTCCAAACATATTTCTAAATTAACTTAATAAAGAAACGAAATACGCTTTGCCATTAAAAACGAAACTGAACTATTTGAATGGCTAGAACCGCAGCTGTGTAATGGGGAAGAGAGAAAGAAAGACATGGGCTCCAGTCGGACTCAGGAAGGTAATTCTGATATCTGCTAAACAAGGATTGGACTGGGGCATATGTTTGAGGCCCGTGCAGGATTCTACTGAGCTTGTTTGGTACCAAAGTCAATTGGGTACTCGCAAGGCGGCTTCATGCGGACGTCATTTGGACATGACTGAGTGCAGCGGAAACCGCCTCTGGAGCGCGCGAGTACAGAACGGCTTAAAAAGACGTGCAAATAAATAATAGGCTACATTTTAGTGACAATGCAACAATGACCCGATTAGGCAGGTGACAATTCTGTCAACTGTACCAAAATGCCAGAGAAAGACTTGTATCGCACCGTGCAGCTCTTTAGTGCAGACGAGATGCGCTGATTACGTGTTTTAAGAGAAAGTCCGTTTTCAAATGACCGATTTGATATTCTGTGTGGATCTATTTACTCTTCAGCCTACAAGCTATAGGCTATTGAATAAATGTGTGAATATCCATCATTTTAAAGTCGAAAGCTGCGGGAAAGAGTAGAAATATGCGATATAGCCCATGCGCAATCCCGTACCGAAATTCAGGACCCGAATAAACATAATTGTATTATACAAAGATTTGTAAAATAGATTTCCATGACTTTTCCAAAACTTTCTGGGTTTATTCATTTTTCCAAAACTTTTCCAGGCCTGGAAAATGCGGTTTTAAAATTCCATGACTTTTCCAGGTTTTTCATGACCGTACGAACCCTGTCTCCATCTCCAAGATAAACAAATTCAGGCCTGCAAGCATGGTGTGGCCTAGTGATTCAAGGGCAATGCTGGTAATTACAGTACATTGCATTTTGTATCCTGGCATTAAAGGAATAGTTCACCCAAAAAGGAAAATCTGCTGAAAATGTACTCACCCTTAGGCCAAGTCAGGTGGCCTAACGTAACACATACACATGGTATGAAGAGATTGGTAGTAACTTCTAAACTATTACTTACAAAAGCAGTATTTTACCATACAAACTGACATGCTTTAATAGTAAGTATTAGATTGGAGAGGTGCAATATATTTGTATTTAGTTTAACTTAATTTGTCACATGAACACAAGGATTGACAGCAAAATATATTTCCTATAAGCTAACATGTGAAATCTCTTCTTAGTAAAGGACAGTACATGAGCAGTTAATTATTTAAATACAACTGTTGGTCTGCTGGTATAGCAAATTATTTTTTTCCGATGCTGATACCAGCTGACCAGATGTAGCCATTTGCTGCGGTTTGACTAAGGCTTCTTAGATTCAGGCTTTACAATTTAAAAAAAGACTCCTGTATTTCAGAATGCAAATGTAAGTCATGTAAAGTTCCTCTTCTAGTGATTGGCCATGTTCAGACTATGTGCCTCTTCTGGTGCGTTGATTGAGAGAACAGGCACACAAATTACCTTTTTCTTCTTGCTCCATGATTTGTGAGATCTCTGGCGGTGATCATTTCAGTGACTGACGTGCTCTTTCCACCCCTGATTCAAACTCTGGTCAATCGGGAATGCAGAATATGGAGGAGAATGCACCATTTTACTTCTGTAACACAATGAAAAAAATTAAAAAGCCTTATATTCAATTAATACTTTAGTACAGCGCATCACCAATAATGTGTTTCAATTCTAGTTTCATTGAAATTCAAATGTTAAAGATCTTGAAATCATCAATTGCTACAAAGCCATAAACTGCATTCGCAACCACTCTATTAAATGCTGTATATATATTAGAGGTGGGCATAGATTAATTTTTTTAATCTAGATTAATTTTGGAATTAATCTAGATTAAAATGGCTCATTTGAATTCTGCCGAAGGCATTCAGAATATGTGTGCTACCCAAATAATTACTAAAAGTAAGTCTTTGAGAACGGGTTTCTCAAGCCAGGTGGCGCATTAGACCAGGGGCTCATCTCCTGTTTCCAAAATGCATCACAAACTTTAATCTCTTCCTGTCCCAATCCCACGAAAAAACTGGAGGAAAATCCCGTTCCACTCCCGGAAGAATGACTCCCATTCCCTCCCACTCCCGTGTTGTTTTTTTTTTTTTTTTGCAGATAACTGTCAATTACAGTAAAAATATAGTACAGATCACAGCGTGCCCACCTTATTAGTTGAATAAAAACCCAAAATGTCGTTTTTTGTTATTATATTGAACTGAAAGCCATCTTATGCAGTGTTGCACAGATTAAATTTCATGTAAATCATCCATGCTAACACACACGTCTTCTATTTTTATTTTTTAGACATTTCACTCTCTATAGATATATTAGACAGAGTTTCGAAGTTTCTCGCTCAAGTTCACATGAGACCTAAAGCGCATCCTGTTTGCTTAAAAGCGCAACGTTTCGTTGTTATTCTGAGTGCACTTTGAGTGTAGAATAGATTAACGGCGATATTTTTTTTATCGCCGATAAGAGTCTCACGTTAACGCAGCACGTTAACGCCGATAACGGCCCACCACTAATATATATATATATATATATATATATATATTATTATTATTATTTTTGTTTTTTTATTAGCAAGTGCCAAAAAAAGAGGCCTTTTAATTTTGATTTACATTTATTTTTAAAATTCACTAACGGTTTACTTAAAGCCTTTATGTAAAATGCAATATATATATATATTTAAATGTATCCATATGCAGTATAATTAATGCATTATGTTTTCATAAATAATTTAAGCAAAAATAAAGTGCATTGCAATATTTGCAGATTTCATGAATTTGCAGTTATCACTGATCACAGTAAAAATACTGCTGAATAATTTTATATTCTCGCCACTTCAGTGCTAGACTGTTGTCAGTAATTGCTATGTGGTTTCTAAGGTGCTGTAGCATATTACAGCGCTCTGTAATGTTCTGGATGGTTGATAAGTGGTTGTTTACTGACCCAAGTCAAAAGAGCCCAGCCCCATGTCTCTGTGATTTTCTGGTTGCCAGATATGTTTTTGTAAGCAGTGTTTTAAATTGCTTAGAAAAGTAATAGCACCACAACAAGCCACATGATTTGAGGAATCATTCATGTCTGCAGCTCAAGTTACATGCTCAGGTTTAAGACTTAGATTATGGGTTTGTACAAACTAAGATAAATAGTAACAGTGATGCCAGCTTTATAAAATACCACTGATAGTCTTTGGATTATTAATATTATTTTGAAGTTATAGACTAGCAATGTGTTCAGGTAAAATTTAAAATCTGATTTTCCTACTATGGCCCTGAGGTTCACAACAAAACTGACAATACAATGACATAACAGCATTTAATAGAAATAGAACATTTGTACAACTTCATTTGCAGTCACTCGAGTGTTCCAGACCTATAGCACTGTGTTTACGCTTTAGCAATACAATACAAATTAAGCTCGGATGAGCTTTATTTGTCACATACACAATTATACAGAGTATAATGAGGAGTGAAATGTGTTCTCTGCATTTAACCCATCCAAGTGCACACACTTGGAGCAGTGGGCAGCCGACTGTGCAGCGCCCGGGGAGCAGTCGTGGACTTCCTGTCGGAGCCGGGATTCGAACCCACAACCTTGGGTTACCTCGGGTTTCAAGTCCAACGCTCTATCCATTAGGCCAACGACTGCCCAATACATACAAATACATACATTGTTGAATACCAATTAAGCACTTTAAATTGAATAGAAACTTTTTTGTAGGGAATTATTAAGTAATTATACTAACTAGGAAGTAATCTGGGAGTTGTGTTAGCGGTCTAGGCTTTTTAGCAATAGAGCTAATGCTGGATAATAGAGTCTTGTATTTTTCATGCAAATCTATTGGAAAAACAAATTTGCTAAGTGTTCTCGCTAAAGAAATTAACAAAGTGAATGTGTATCTCTGTGTTTTCTGGGAATTGTGTTTGTCGATCTGAAGGTGTGTTTAAATAGACAATGATTTGCTGTTACAAAGTGACTAGAAGTCATTAATTTCAAAGAAAGTGTGTGTGTGTGATTTGAGGTGACATGAGGGCAGCGATTGCATCTTAAATAAATAGTTAATCTAAAAATAGAATATTGTCGTAATTTAATTACTCTCATGTTGTTGCAAACTTTTTCTTCTGCAGTACACAACAAGGGATATTTTGCATAATGACAGTTTTAATGTAGTTAAAATAAACTACAATTTTATTTTATTTATAAATGCAAAGCACCATAAAAGTAGCCATTTGACTTGTTTACTATATTTAAACTCTTCTGATAAAATGTGATAGCTTTGTGTGATGAAAAGGCCAAAATGTATGTTGTTTTCCCCTGATAATGTTCCAATCCAGTGAGCTGTTAACCAGTGCGACTGAATTGAGTTGAACTTAAGAACTGAGCTTGTCTGAAATGGTTTTCCAAATGCATCACTGTGATTAAAAGCAAGGCCATTGAAAACAAAAATAGCAAAGTAATCCTCAAATTCCATGTTTGTTATTTACAGCATCACTGTGGGGAAATTACACAACATACAAGTGTACACATTTAGTCTCAAACAGCTTTCTTACAATTTACAGATTTGTTACCCTGGACCCCAAAACCAGTCACAATGGTCAATTTGTTTGTATGGTTTGTTAGCATAGGATTATGTTTGGCGGATATACAACTATTTGAAAATCTAGAATCTGAGAGTGCAAACTAATCAAAATATTGTGAAAATCATCTTTAAAGTTGTCCAAATTGATTCCTTAGCAATGTGTACTACTAATCAAAAATTACGTTTTGATATATTTACTGTCTGACATTTACTACATTTCTTCATGGAACATGATCTTTATTTAATATCCAAGTGATTTTAGCATAAAAGACAAAAAACACTATAATTTTGACCCATACAATGTATCATTGGCTATTGCTACAAATATACCCGTGCTACTTATGACTGGTTATGATTTTTATCTGAATATAAAAATTCCGGCAAGGCATTTTCTTTCACTGGAGAAGGTAATAGTATGGATAGAGGATTTTTATTTTAGCCAGAAGCCATGATTTGAAGTTCAAAACATCTGAATAATGTATTTGTCTCTTAACATGCGACTTTTCACATCAAACGATGTTAACTGATGGACTGAAATCATGTGGATTACTTGTGGATTATTGTGAAGTATTATTGTGAAGTTTTTATCAGCTGTTTGAACTATCATATTAATGGCACCCTTTCAATGCAAACCATCCATTTCTGAGCACGTGATGGTCCAAATCTGTTCTGATGAAGAAAAAACTCATCTACATTTAGGACAGCCCTAATTCAGTCTTAATTTTCATTCACTTTCATAACAGTGAAAATAGTGGTTAAGATAATTTTGAGAATGATGTAAGAGTCTTAATGCTCTCCAATCATTATATTTATTTATTATTATTCATCAAAAGTTGATGAATATATATATATATTGCTGGATACTGGATGGAGAGTGATGCTCAACTTGTCTCTTCAGAATTTCCCATAGGTGTTCGATTGGGTTCAGATCAGGAGACATACTTGGCCACTGAATCACTTTCACCCTGTTCTTCTTCAGAAATCCAACAGTGGCCTTAGATGCGTGTTCTTGTGGCTCAGTGGTTAGAGCATTGCGTTAGCAGTGCAAAGGTTGTGGGTTTGATTCCCAGGGAACACATGTACTGACAAAAAATGTATAACCTGAATGCACTGTAAGTCGCTTTGGATAAAAGTGTCTGCTAAATGTAAATGTAAATGTTTAGGATCATTGTCATGTTGGAAAAGTGCACAACGACGGAGTGATGTTAGCATCTTCTCTTTCAGTATAGAGCAGTACATTTGTGAATTCATGATGCCATCAATGAAATGCAGCTCCCCGACACCAGCAGCACTCATGCAGCCCCACATAATCACCACCATGTTTCACTGTAGGCACCATGCATTTTTCTTTGTATTCCTCACCTTTGCGACGCCATATGATGTTTTATTAACAAGGTTCGGGAGGATCACGATCAGATAATCAACTAATTTGGCGCAGGTGCAACTCGTTTAGCTAACATCCTAACGAGCACAATGCGTGTATATATATATATATATATAGATGCAGCCTGCCTACCTCTGTCCAGTGACAGTTTTCCGGCATCCCTCCTCCACCCCAACTCCCCACCCCTAATCTATTTGATCCAATATTAGGGATGGGGGAGTTCTCTGGGTTCGGGCCATATTCCGGGCTCGGAGCCCTCCCCCAGGACAGCAAGCCAAAATATGCTTACTATTTGCTATCAGATTAGAGGTAAGGGTGAACTTGTGAAACAGTTTTGAAGCTATCAGTTCCAAAAACATTTATCTTGGTCTCATCACTCCAGAGTATAGAGTCCCAGTAGTCTTCATCTTTGTCATCATGGGCCCTGGCAAACTCTAGGCGGGCTTTTTTGTGCCTGGGCTTTAGGAGAGGCTTCTTTCGTGGACGGCACCCATGCATGCCATTCCTCTGCAGTGTACGCCGTATTGTGTCACGGGAAATAGTCACCCCAGTTTGGCTTTCTACTTCTTTAGATAACTGCAGTGAACTTGCATGTCGATTTTCTTCAACCCTTCTCATCTGAAGACGCTCCTGACGAGGTGTTAACTTCCGTGGACGACCTGGACGTCTCTGTGAGATGGTTGCTGTTCCATCTTTTTTAAATGTTTGTACCACTTTTGCTACAGTATTCTGACTGATAAGTAAAGCTTTGCTAATCTTCTTGTAGCCTTCACCTTTCTTGTGTAAAGAAATAATTTTCTTTCTCAGGTCTTTATTATTATTTTCTTTATAATTATTTTATTTCTCAGGTGACATTTCTCTTCCATGTGGTGCCAATGCTGACAGCATGAAATGGGAAGGGGTTTTCTTTAAGTAACACCCTTTTATAGTCAACTGTCACCTGTGTAATGAATAATTAGACTCACTTGTGGTTGAATTCTTGTTAAATTAGACATTTGTAGTCTAAAATTTAGCTTTGCTCCAGAGACTTTCAGTGGGGTGTACTCATTTTTGCATCACCCTAATTTGAGTAAAACTGAAAATTTTGTTCTCTAAGTTATATTATTAACCTTACTTTCATGTTATAAGTAAAACAGATGTTATATAAAACTTAGTCTTGTCAACATTTTGGAAAATGTTTTTGTGTTCATTGAGATATTGTTTAAAATTTTACTTTTCAAAGGGTGTGTACTCATTTATGCTGAGCACTGTATATATACTGTATATATATATATATATATATATATATATATATATATATATATGCCTATAACAAAATGAAATCAGCGAGCCACACTTTCCCTTCTGTATGTGTCAGACGGTCATATTCATCATATTCATGCTTATGACACATTGGCAGCTTACTGATTGCCTTAAGAGGAATGGTTTGTTTTTGTTAGAGTGGTTGTCAGTTATTCCCTATAATTTAAGTAAAAAAAAAAATCTTACTACTTACTAAAAGTCCTACTGCGTGATGATTGCTTTGCATTTTGTCCAACAGTGTCTATGATGTGGTTGACTAAGATGCGTGAAGTCGACGCAGTGAGATTCTTTTTAAGATCAGTAGCGCTTCTGTCACACACAGATGTTCTCTCTCCTGAATTGGTAACACTTCAGTCATATCAGCT
Source organism: Gymnocypris eckloni scoliostomus (assembly GCA_027564155.1). Taxonomy (NCBI): domain Eukaryota; kingdom Metazoa; phylum Chordata; class Actinopteri; order Cypriniformes; family Cyprinidae; genus Gymnocypris; species Gymnocypris eckloni. The sequence goes on from CM050424.1 coordinate 32,038,991, forward strand.
GTGACTTAAGTGATTTTACCTGACACACAACGAGCCGTGCATCGCTAAAAGACTTTCTGTAGCAGCAGATGTCATTGGCATGTCTGCAGTCACAGCGGAAAAGTGGTATGATAATTTGTCTTTAGTATTTTGTCTTTTAACAGGCTGAGGCAGATATCTTATTTATTGAGCAGCAACATTAATAATATCCATCCATCCATCTATTTATCCATCCAACTTTCCAAAGAATTTAATCATTTGTAATTACACTGACCGAATAAATTTGACAAAAATAAATACAAATAATTATTAATAACATTTCCGAATCTCAGTGTTATTAGTAGTAGCCTTTATTGTCACTAGTCACAAGTACCAGTGAAATTAGCCATCAACCTGTCCATACATACACAACATACATATATGACAAGGGGGTAGACAGAACAGGAAGACAGGGAATTGAAGAAAAAAATTAACCCCCAGACTATGCTCCTTGGGGAGTACAGTGTGAGAACAGGAAAAACACCTCAGCAACAACAAAAGCACATACACCATAGACACACGACTTTGCAACAGGTGAAGTAATCCAGCTCCAGCAAGCAGCCATCCGGTGAAATAAGTATACTGAATGGTAATAAATATTATAAGTAAGTCTCTTTATCTAATCACAATGAATTGTAGTTTTTAAAAACATTGACTTGAAAAGTATATTAGCTCTGGTATTACTTTAATCTATTAGTTAATGTAGTCCTTTAATCATTTTAGTTCTGGTCTTACTTTAATCTATTAGTTCTAGCATTAATTCAAGCCTGGATTAGACTCATCATATGGGTTTTACAGAATAACCCAGTATATAGACATTGTGATAGACTTTACTTTACTTACTTTTAGTCATTTAGCAGACACTTTTATTCAAAGCGACTTACAAATAAGACAATGTAACTAAAACTATAAGTTAAAAGTCTATAAATACTATATATACATTCAAGAACATAAAGAAATTAATTAAAAATGACAAATGCATACAACAACATTTCAAAACTAAACATTTGAAAATAAAAGCTAAAACCTATTCAAAATATAAAAAAACAAAAGGTATGACTATAATAATGATTCTAACATAACACTAAGCCACGGAGAAGTGAAACAAATAGTAGGAAATAGGAAAAATAAAAAGCGATACTTATGTCCCTTGCCGGTTTACCTACCCTGTAAGCCGCACGATAGAGTCGATGGTCTTTACACTCTTCGGTCTTTAGACTCTTCGGTCTTTACACGACGGCTGCCGCGAACGCTTCTACTTTTTTATACCCATCTAACAAATCACTTATTGAATTCAGCTGCACACATTTTCATGTTAATCACAACAAATGGCCACAAATGGCCAAGCAAACGCAGACACTGACAAGATACGATACAGTACGAGACCAAACGTGATTTCAGCAAGTCTCTACACAGTAAACAAAACAAGCCATTAAGCTTTTACAGTAATTGAGTAAGTTTGGATTATTTATTTATTTATGTTCTGTTAAATCAGCTATTTTCATATTATAAATGTGTTGCAGATCTGTTGTGATTGGGTCATGAGCAGCATGCATACAGTTAATCGTGCATCGATGGATAGCAGAGTAAATAGGATTATTGGCTTTTAAAAGGGAGGAAAAGCTTCCCAGGTCTTTGTATGTTGACATCAAATGTTGTATGTTTCATCAAACTCTACTGTATTTTTAGCACAAATGCATTTGTCACTTGATAGTAGCTAGTGAAATTATGCAGATGCCAAAAGCTACATAAGATGCATGTTCACTTGCAGTGAGGGATGAACTGCAGTTGATTACTGGCTATTGAATGCATGTAACCATCAAATGTAGTAAAAAATTAATACAAATAAGTCAAGCCTGCATTTTTGTTTACCTCAAAAGAAAGAAACCAAGTCTGAACAAATCACTAAGAATGATCAAAAAATTGTGTATGCATTGTGAACACATTGTCGCTTTCCGCTTTTCTTTTAAATTGTCTTGTGCATGGTAAACAATCTTGACACTGAGTTAGATCATCACTCAATGTCCAGTTGCCAACATACACTTTAAGTGTAAATTTTTATTTCAGTTTTTAGCTGAAATGAGCACTAAAGGCAATCAAACACCAACAACATTCCTTTTCACACAAAAGTGAGAAGTAAACTTGCTTGGCAGCTCACCCGGTACAGCACTGTGCTCAAGTCCCATGAAACACAAGTCAGGGTAAAAGAGTTTAAAGACCTGAAGAAGCAAGAAACAATGTCATGGTTAATTCAGTAAATTATTTTATGCTTTTATAATTCAGTTAATTTATTTTCATTATTATTTATTTATTTATTTTTAAGTTGGTGCTTAGTTTTCCAACGCAAAAGAGCATTCATCTTTTAGCATCAATCGACGGACATTTCATTTCTGTGTAATGAAATATTGCAAGATTCACGTTCATCAAGAAGCAAAATTATGGTATTTTGCAGAAATGTCAGCACGGGCCTAATTTTCCTATGAGCCTACACTTTACAAAAAATAAACAAATATAACAAACAATAATCAGTTATAAATAAAACAAAGTTTATTGGAGTATTGAAAAATAATTTTTTATTCTTTTTACCTCAACATTTCTCATTAATTCAATGATACTTGCAATTTCTTCGTAAGTATTTTTAAAATGTGCTTTCGATTTCTGACCATTTTGTGTGTGTGGGTGCGTGTGTTGGCAGTTACATTTGTTTGTGTGACTGTCCTTATTCCATTTTTATTAAATTAAGTGTCACATAATAACTCAAAAGTCCTAAAACATAATAGTGTACACAACAATGCATAAAGCATTTGTTAAAACAACAGAGGTAATGGCTAACATGAATCGGCTAACATCAACGGTGTCTGCTTTGATGTGAATTTTTCATGCTCTTGTATCATTAATGATTTACATGGCTTGACACATTCGCAGGTATAAATCAAGCTAGAGAGATTACATCCTAAAGTATTTAAGAGCCATTCTGAGCTTGCTAAGCTTCTGTGGAATAGATGTAATGTAATTAATTTGCCTTGTTTGTATTGGCTATGGTCATTCAGGTTAATTGAGTCTTACTTCAAAACACTGGCAGAGAGCCACACTTTCTGCCTGTACAGTATATCGTCTTTAATTAATATTAAAATAGATGGCAGCAGGTTATGTCACCAATGACAGGCAAACAGAGAATAAACAAAAACAAAGTCAGTCTCACTGAAGCGCCTGACAGATATCAGGAGCCAATGCAGCTAATCAGATACCCGCTGTCTTTATTGCTCGCAGATGGAGGGTCTGCCAAATTCAGTGTGTTAGACTAACAATTTAACAAATGTTGCAGATTGCCTGCATAAGCAAAATTGGCCTCAAATAACTCATTGTTTCATGGTTTGCTTGTGGGGGTCAAGATTTCACAAATGCTTGTTTTTTATAGACGTACAAATGGATGTTGGTTTCAAACAAGATTCGTTTGGGAAACAGTTCTCAGGACAGTGTTTCTTTATAAATGTTTGGTTTGGGCAAGTTACAGTTGATTTACATATTGTGATTTTATACAACTCATACAGTTATTTCTAATTATAATTATAGGAGTGTAATCATGATATAAAGGTTTATATCATTATCAATACAATATCCATTAGATTGTAAATGACTAATCTAAGAGTTTTGCTTTGTGTGCTTTGAATTCTGTAATATTGTGATGCGTGTATGTAATTAGTATTTTTTATTGGGTGTATTGAGCATTGTGAGAAATAATTACTCTTGCGTCACAGATGGAGCAGGTTAATCACAATTTTTAATAAGTGTATATGTACAAGGCTACCAGTGCAGGGAATTGTGATTGCCATTTATTCTTCATATATCTTGTAATACTTTGGTTGAAAAATGTAAACGGATCACAATTAAGAGAATATGTCCTAATTCCATTGATTAAGATGATATGTGTGTCTTTCTATCAGTAAATATATATAACATTTATGTAAATGTTATTTTACATTGTTATGTTACATTTCAACATTTGCTACATGAACATTAATGCATTATGAATTACCAATAAATAATAGTTTAAATGTATATTATTTATAGAAAATGCTGTAATTTTGTTCATTTCTCAGTTTAACTAGCTTTACAAATTTAACCGCTTAACTGTCACCCCCCCTTTTTGAAAAACTTGAAAGTGCACTATTTAAAGTTAAATTGTTATAATTCAAGAATGCTTTTGAATACAGACCTAAGGTTGGTCTCTTTTTAAAGAAGACAATCAGCAGATTATAGCAGAAGTGAAATCATTTCAAAAAGTGAAAGTAAAAAAAGTTATAAGTTTAAATTTACTGTAAATAAAATGTAATGTACAATTATTATTGTATATTATATAAAATATTTGACCAAATATGTTTTAATCCAAATTTGGCATAAAATTAAAGCCATATGTCTAAATAAGTTGTGTTTCAAATTTGAAGTTGATATATAAAAAATTGAGGTTACTATGCAATTTTGTTTAGGCGTTATACCACAAACAGCCACCGGGTGCCATTCAAACCCCGTTGAATTTTTTTTATGCACTTTTCTGTCACAAATGTATCAATTTCTCTCCCACTATTACTCTTATCACGAAATGACTTGAGACTCAGACCTTTCCAATGATATGTATTTTGTCAAGATTATAAAACGTTGTGATTCTATAAGACCGTAATACATTTGGAATATGACACCTCCCACTAAAGGGGAGGAGCCCGCTAAAATAATAATCGATGCTTGGGCATTAGCGGCTACAGTCTTCACAAAGGCAGTACGGTTAGACTGTGCCTTCATTTGTGCTCTTTTTTCAGCTTGATATTCATCAAGACCTTCTTGTATTTCAGCCGCTGTCCATTTGTCCGCAGTCTTAAACTTTAAGATGGCAGAAAGAGAGTGATCAGGGCAATATTTAACAAACATCATAGTCACTTCACGGTTGGGATCTTCAATATTTCGTCCCTGTCTCCTCAAACACTCATCTGCTATATCTACAGCTTTATTGAGCCGAATCCAATATTCCATAGCAGTCTCTCCCAGAGCAGGTAAGGTACCATAAAAATCAGCTAGTGGCATAGAAGAGTATGTCAAGTCGCTGAAATGCTGTTTGAGTATGTCGGTGACAACTTTTGGGTCTCTTTTTGGCTGCAGTGATGGATTGCTACGAAGAGTAATCCTTATTATATCTTTGGCTCTGCCCATTAAGTTTGACATGATTTCATCAGCTTGTTCAGCTAGGGGAACACCTTTCTTCTTCAGATAAACATCCATTAATTCCTCCCACCTCTGAAACAAGGAGGTGCCTTAACGTCAGGCTTCATCACTAGCTTCATAGCCGTTAAATTGAGAGAAGGGGACTCAATGAGAACCTGGCTCGCTCCCATGCTCTGTGGTTGATTATTGGGATACTCATTATTTTCACTACCTTTTTTTAGCTGGTCAGATATCGACTCACCTATTTGTTGCGCAAGCTGTGTGATCAAACTACTCAGGTCAATGTTACCGTGCTCTCTATTGTGTAAATCAGCACCCTCATACTTTTCAGCGTTGTGCTCTCTATCAGGATTACGGGTGGAGCAAAAATCAGGGTAACCAATATTAACTGTCCTTCTGAGTGGAGTATGTTCAAGTTCACCAAAGATATATAATCGGGCCTGTTTTAGGCTTTCCCTTATTTTTATATTTTAGATGGTGAGGTGACGGGGAAAAATGACTCGCCATCTCCTCATTGGACGTGCAGAGAGAAATATATGCATCTTAACGAATTACATATAGGCTAATGAAGAGTTTTTGCTTTGCTTTGAATTATTTCGTTTTAAAGTAGTATTTTAAAGCTTTCTATAGATATATTTATCATATCTCTGAGCCAGTTTCGAGTTGCCGAGTTTCGGTTCATTATTGAAGCGCTCTTGTTCAAAACCGGCAGAAAGTGCATTCTCTGTTTTCCTATTTTATAAAAGCACAATGTTGATATTGTGAATGCACACAAATAAAAGTAGACCCTTTACAGTTCCAAATAATATATTACTCTTACCTTTATGAGAAAAAAAATCACACGGCGTATTTTAAGTTGTTTTTACTGTAAGAAAAAAATCCAAGTGACCACGCTGGAGCCTCAATGTCCTGTAAAGCTCGCTTCAGCTTCCACTCTCCACACAAACTGTTGGATATTGCACATTTATATAGGTTAAACATTTAAATTAACACTGATATGCTTGAACTGTTTATAGGCCTATCTATCGATTTTATTTTAGTCAAGACGTGATGATTTGATAAGGCTAAATTAATCAAACATAGGCTCTGATGCTGGCCGCTTGGTCGTTGCTTAAAATAAAAAAAAAACATTTAACGAACAAAAAATGCTTTTTTAAAAAGTTTTTAAATGCTTTAAAAAAGGTTTTTCTAAATTAACTTTATGAAGAAAAAAAAACGAAACATAGTCTAATCACTTTTCCATTACATACAAAACTGAACTATTTTAATAGGTAGCTATAAGCTGTTTTGGGAGAAGGGAAAGACTCATATCGCTGAGAACAAAAAAAAAATAGTTTTTTTTTTTTCAAGTACATCCGTGATATTTCCATGTTCCGCTTTTAAGCCACAACCTAGAGATCCCACAACACAAACATAACATTCACAAACATAAAAGCAAGCATTGGCAGTGCTGCTGCGTGATTTGGCAGGATGTGCACAACGCGCGCATCGAATAGCCCTGCATCAGTTTAATAACTTTGATAACTTTAATTCTTACAACTGTTAAATTAATGGGCAAATGGTAAATATGTCGAAGATCACATAGAAATAGATAGCAAAATAGCCAATGTAAACTAAATGTTATAAACATCGGAGCAACCATAGAAATGTTTAAATTAATCTTTATTATAACAAATTTAGCCTATATTTTTTTTATTCACAACAGTTTACAGTTGCCCACAGAAAAAAAACAGGGGGTGCTGCAGCCCCCTCAGCACCCCCTGTTCCCGCGCCCCTGAAGATACGCCCCCTAGCAAAACCCAATTCAAACCCATCATTGGCAGAATTATACGTCTTCTCAATATTTTGTGACATCTTAAGTAGTACAAATCAACAAAAGCAACCAGACCCGATAATAAAAAAATAGTACACATGAATACACTTTCTTTAAAAAGTAATACACCAGATAATTAAATAAAATTGTATCACAAATTCAACCTTTTCAGTCTGATTTTTCTTATTGTTTTTTTTCTGTAAACTGAACTTTCAACCTTTTTCCTTAGTTATGCACGGTCTAATGTCCAACCTTTTTCCTTTTGGCACACGGTAAGGCAGAATTTGGATGTTCCACAATGCAGCAAACTCCGGCGACCAAACTAGCGTTGATCAAGGAGGATCCATGATGACTCATCAACTAGAAGTCACGGCACCAATGTGACTGGTCTTTAGTTAGTACTGCGTTGTGTGTGGATGAATGGAATCAGATGATGGGAATTACTCAGGTCATGTTTTATTCTGCATGAATAAAAGAACACAAATCATAACAAGCTTGAATCTGTGGCCTTCTTTCACATTTGTATCGTCAACCTCTCCTCAATCGCACTAGCCGCGAACTGAGGGCATTTTACAGTTTTCATTTTTCACATAATCAAGTCAAACAGCGTTCAACATATTCCATAAAAGAAAAGAAAACATTACATAAATTCAAAACAATATTAGAAGCATGAATGAGAACATACCTGCATGAATAAAAGAACCCAAATCATTACAAGCTTGAATCTGTGGCCTTCTTTCACATTTGTATCGTCAACCTATCAGTGAAAGGGATTATTTTAACCACCAAGCTTGCACACTCATGCTTATGAACTCATGAATTCTCTCCAAAAATACATGCTCCATATTATCCACACAAACTTAATACATGTTTAAATAAGTATAAAGTGCACTTTAGAACAAGATTACATGTATTATTACGATGAACAAAACTTATATGATACTTTTTAGACGGAGCTTAGTGCAACTCACCTCCCTCAATCGCGCTAGCCGTGAACTGAGGGAGAGCAGCCGGAACCCGGAAAACAACTCTTAAAGGAACCATGTACCATATTCACAATACACCAGCCACTGAAAACAGACTTAACTATGAAAACATGAAATCTCAAATGTAAGAAATTAAAAGGATAATTTCGAGAATATAAAATTAAATAATTATAAAATAATTGATCATTACAAGGAGAGACATTTTGAGTGAAATTATTAATATAGCACCCGTTACATATATACAAATATTACGCAGTTTATTGTTCTTAAAATTTAATTTTCAAGTTGCTTGAACATAAATGTGTGTTGGAAGTGTGTGTACACACTTCCCTTCCGGCTTTGCTACCGTTCGGACGCTCTTGCTATTGCTCTGCGCTTTGCTCCCTATTTTTGTTCTTTTCTCAGATCTCTCTAAGATTTTTACTTCAGCAGATCAGCACAGTGCTCAAACAACACATTTTTTGGAAAAAAAGGGACTTTTTGCCTCCCACTGCCAGCAGTTTACATTCCAGAGACAGATAAATACAGCTGTCTACATTCAAACAGATGAGAGAAAATGCCTCTAGTGGAATCTACTTGCTGCATGAACTGCCACAAACTTCTACAAAGGATTGTGGTTCTTGAAACAAAGTTATTTGCTGGACTTCCAAAACAGACGGAACATACAGCAGACGGTCACCACAGACCCCCTCAGCATACAGCCGGTGAGTCCTGTTAATCTAAACAGTTTATACCAAGTGTAGAGGAACAAGTCGGAACTGATCGACGGACTAATCGATGGCACAAACAGGGAGCGAGACCCAAAGGCTCTCGAGACATCAGATTGTCACGAGTATCTCGTATTGCTGCTGTAGCATCCTCTACCCCAGATACGGCTATGACAAGACTTGTAAGCACTGGTATTCTACAACCCCCTATACATCTTGAGAATAGATTTGAAACATTGATGAATGTGGATGAGGAATCCCAAAATATGACAAAACTCGGATCGAATCAGCCAGCAGCTAACATTGCTACTAACAGGCGCTCAAGGTCGAACAGACGGCGGCATTCAGCTCAGAGCGCAGCCGAGCCCAGGACTCTGATAGTGGGCGACTCTATTATTAGAAACGTCAGAACCAGGACTGCTACTACCTGTTGCTTTCCTCAAGCAACCGTCTCTGATGTGAACAAGGAACTTCGGAGCATTGTGATGAAGCACAAGACTGCAAATCGAGTCATCATCCATGTGGGGAAGAATGATATTCGGAAAGGGCAGTCAGAACTGCTTAAGCAAGATTTCAGTGAACTCTTTGAAACACTTCAAAGACTTGAAGTTCAGTCGTTCATCAGTGGTCCACTCCCAGCGAGGGGAACTAACATGTTTTCACGGTTGCTTGGGCTGAATACATGGCTACAAAGAACCTGCAGTACAAAAGGAGTCAACTTCATCGACAACTTCAATATTTTCTGGGGCCACAGACAACTGTTTAAACTGGATGGCCTCCACCCAAACAAACTTGGTGCAAGAGTGCTAAAGACAATTTCTATTTCTCCCTCCGTCATCCTTCAGTGGTGTGTGCCAATCCACTCATACACTCACCTGGACAGAATATGAGTGACCACAGGACTTCATATCAGCTTCCGAGTCATTATGTGGTTGAAGAATCCCACAAGGATACTGATAACGCCACACAGCCAAAAGAAGCACTGCTCATGGACATCCCGGCTGAGCCCTGCCCACAGAGCTCATCACATGCAGACTGTGACGTATTACAACAGCTCCAAGACTCAGCACCCAAGGACGACTTTCTGGAAAACAGCCTGGGAAGCCAGGGCAACACATCACCGGAAACACCAGAGCTAGAGCCCCGCTCACCAGACACACTATCCCTCTCTCCAGAAAACAGCCTGGGAAGCCAGGACAACACATCACCGGAAACACCAGAGCTAGAGCCCCGCTCACCAGACACACTATCCCTCTCTCCATCATCTCCACTTCTAAGCTTTTCACAGAAAATGGAGGAATTGGTGTATGCTGGGACCAAACTCTCTGCAAGTCCCCAGATATCAACTAAAAAATGGCGGGCCCCCCAACCACTAAAGACTGCAGGCTCAGCTCTCCCGCCTCCTCCTGTGAGAGCTCTCCAACCGCTGCCACAACGCAAGGGCCCAAACCCTCCTCCATCTCTTGTCGGTGAACCAAAAACAACTGATAACAGCTCTCAGTGATATGTGTCGGGTCCCCGCTATATTAGCAGCAACATTCACAAATGTTTACAAAACAAGCGGGAACCCACTATGCCTGTAGCCTTCTCTATCTCTGTTCTATCACGTGATAGAAGGTCTAAGGCCTTCTCAAGCCGCACGGCTGACCCATCTAATCTGCGGCCTGTAATGCATCAGTCTAAGATTGCTGTAGAGACAAAATGTAATTCCATCAAGTTAGCATTTTTAAACACTCGCTCACTAAAAAATAAATCGTTTGTGATCAATGATTTAATAACCACAAACAACCTGGATTTTATGTTTCTAATTGAAACATGGCTAGAAGACAACTGCAGTGCAACAGTCCTCACTGAAACAGCCCCTCCTAACTTTAATTTTATAAGTGGAGGTGTAGCTGCTCTGTTTAAAGATGTTTATCAATGCAAGCAAGTGTCATTTGGTCAGTACTTGTCTTTTGAATATCTAGGTATTGTGCTGAAAGGTGCCCCACGCATTCTGTTTATTATCATTTACAGGCCCCCAAAATACTCTCCAGCCATTGTTGAAGAGTTCACAGAACTGTTATCAATGATTTCCTTAGAGTTTGACTGTTTTGCTATTGCAGGGGATTTTAATATTCACATAGACAATGCTGAAATCAAAACTACAAAAGAAATTGTAACAGTTTTAAACACTTTTGACCTGATTCAGCATGTGCACGGACCCACACACAATCGTGGACACACTATAGATTTACTCATCAGTAGAGGTCTAAACATTTCATCCATTGTCATTAAGGATGTAGCTCTGTCTGATCACTTCTGTATTTTCTTTGATATATTGATCTCTGTAACCACTGAATCTAGATCTGTCTCTGTCAGAAAGAGATGCATTAATGAGAACACTAGTGTGCTATTTATGAAGGCTATATCTTTAACACCAAGCATTTCTGCAGACTCTGTTGATCTTCTCCTGGATTCATTTAACTCAAAAGTTAAGAATGTTATTGATGATATTGCACCGATAAAGGTCAGCAAGAAGAATGGCAGACAAAAATCACCATGGAGAAAATCAACAGCAGTTCAGAATATGAAAAGACAATGCAGAAAAGCTGAGCGGATGTGGCGGAAGACGAAACTAGAAATACACTATAGCATCTATAAAGACAGCCTTCATGCTTTCAATTTGGAACTAGCCACAGCTAGACAGACGTTCTTCTCAAACCTTATAAACAGTAACTTAAACAACACTCGCACTCTTTTTGCTACTGTTGAGAGACTGACAAACCCCCCAAGTCAGATTCCCAGTGAAATGCTCTCTGACAGCAAATGCAATGAGTTTGCTTCCTTCTTTTCAGAGAAGATCAGTAATATCAGGAAGGAGATTGGCACATCTTCCTGTAATACAGAGGTCACACAGATTCGACAGCAATCTCAAAAAGAAGTGACTATGTCTGTTTTTAAAACAATTGATAGCAACATTTTGGAAGAAATAGTACTGCATCTTAAATCGTCAACCTGCTATCTTGATACACTTCCCACATCTTTTTTCAAAAGTGTGCTTAACTGTTTAGAAGCAGATCTCTTAGAAGTGGTGAACACCTCACTTCTTTCTGGGACTTTTCCAAACTCCCTGAAAACTGCAGTTGTTAAGCCCTTCTGAAAAAGCGCAATCTTGATAACACCATGTTGAGCAACTATAGACCAATATCAAATCTTCCTTTCATAGGTAAGATTATTGAAAAGGTAGTTTTAATCAGCTGAACAACTACTTAAACTCAAATGGATTCCTGGATAATTTTCAATCTGGTTTCGCGTGCATCACAGCACAGAGACAGCACTCATTAAGATAATAAATGATATTCGCTTTAATTCTGATTCTGGCAAAATATCAGTGCTGGTACTACTAGATCTTAGTGCTGCGTTTGACACTGTCGATCATAACATACTTCTAGAGAGACTGGAAAACTGGGTCGGGCTTTCTGGGATGGCACTCAAATGGTTCAGGTCATACTTAGAAGGGAGAGGTTATTATGTGAGTATAGGAGAGCATAAGTCTAAGTGGACGTCCGTGACATGTGGAGTCCCACAAGGCTCAATACTTGCACCGCTCTTGTTTAGCCTGTATATGCTCCCACTAAGTCAGATAATGAGGAAGAACCAAATTGCCTACCACAGCTATGCTGATGATACCCAGATCTAACTAGCCTTATCTCCAAATGATTATAGCCCCATTGACTCCCTCTGCCAATGCATTGATGAAATTAACAGTTGGATGTGCCAAAACTTTCTTCAGTTAAACAAGGAGAAAACTGAAGTCATTGCATTTGGAAACAAAGATGAAGTTCCCTTTCAAGCTGTCACGAGACATCACGGAGATTTCTCCGTTATGGGAACTCCTTCCCTCCAACCTTTCCTGAAGACCTATTGGCTCACGCCAGTCAATGACTGGCCAATTGTCGCGAAGCATGCAAATATGACGAGCTCGAGAGGCAGTATAAATGCAGCGCCCGCGACAATTACGTCAGAATCTGAACTGAATGCCGCTTGGCTGAACGAGCAGCGATCACGGCGATCACCGTGATGTCTCGTTCCCGCTTTCAGGGAACCGAGTTTACCATAGTAACCGGAGCGTTCCCTTTCAAGCTGTCACGAGACATCACGGAGATTTCTCCGTTATGGGAACGTTATTCAATCCCGCCGTGAGAGAGGCTACGGACAGCCTGTACCAGTTACACAGCGCGATAGCATTCCCACCAATAACAGAGCTCGTAGGGCGGGCTCACAGCTGATAGATGGAGATAAGCCAATGAGCGCCTACACCTCAGGTATACAAAATTTGCATATCTGGCAAGTGACTACATGGGCTGCGCTGAGAGCAGGGCAGAACACATCCAGCCATAGCAGTATTATAGGAGCTATACAGAGTTAACTGTGTTTGAGCAGCATACCATAACATGACCATGTCCGCGGCACTGAACTCAGGGCCGACAAACAACACCTCATAAAGGGCTGCGTAATGTACTGTACAAACAGCACCTCCCACAAAAAGGTAACTTAGCAACATGAATTAGTTACTCACCGACCGCTCTTGGGAGGCTAAGGACTGAACGATTATTGTAATGGTCTCCTCACCGGCCTTCCAAAGAAGACCATTAGACAGCTGCAGCTCATCCAGAACGCTGCTGCCAGGATTCTGACTAGAACCAGAAAATCTGAGCATATCACACCAGTCCTCAGGTCCTTACACTGGCTTCCAGTTACATTTAGGATTGATTTTAAAGTACTTTTACTCGTTTATAAGTCACTCAATAGTCTAGGACCTAAATATATGGCAGATATGCTCACTGAATATAAACCTAACAGACCACTCAGATCATTAGGATCGAGTCAGTTAGAAATACCAAGGGTTCACACAAAACAAGGGGAGTCCGCTTTTAGCTATTATGCCGCCCGCAGCTGGAACCAGCTTCCAGAAGAGATCAGATGTGCTAAAACATTAGCCACATTTAAATGCAGACTCAAAACTCATCTATTTAGCTGTGCATTTGTTGAATGAGCACTGTGCTACGTCCGAACTGACTGCATTATTTTATGTATAATCCTATTCTATTTAACTGTTTTAAATTACATTTTAAATCAATTTCTATATCATTTTAAAATTCCTTGTTTTATTATTTTTAACTCCTTGTTTTTATTGCTGTGAATGATTATTTCACTTTTTATGTAAAGCACTTTGAATTATCACTGTGTATGAAATGTGCTATATAAATAAACTTGCCTTGCCTTGCCTACACATCCATCCTATAATGATAAAAATCCTCCCAGGGGTTTTTTTTTATCCCCTTTCTCAAACCAGGCTGTTCTGAGATTCCTGTCAGAATGATGTAGTGCTGCACAGACCGCTCCCACGATAGTAGATTGACAAGGCCGTCTTACCTTAGACCCGCCCAGAGTGAGCTGAGAGCTGTCCACCTCCGATGCAGGGGAAGACAAGATGTCTCAGATTAAGTGATTGAGGCGTTTTGTTGTTGGATGTAATAATGAATTTAGCAGTCGTCATTTACCCCTGACATCTGAGCCGATGAAGACGCAGAGGATTAGCATTACTTTTGTTTTTGAAGGGAATGCGCCGATCCCGATCTGCCTAAAGGCATCTATGTTCGTGCGAATCATTCGTGATCCAGCCTCACCTACAGAAGAAGTGAGTATAAGTGTTTTTGATTTTTTTTATTAATCTTTGCAAATCCCTTTTCCTAATAGTGTGCTAGTTTGCCAGTTTCGCGGCTAAAGTAAACAGTATTGCTCATCACCCCACTGAAGAGATGGGTGGGGTCAGCAGAGCTCATTAGCATTTAAAGGGACATGGACTATAATAGCTTGCTAAAAACAGAGATCACTTTGACAGGTTTAAAAAGGTGTTTTTTACACTAACATTGAGAAATTTTAACCAAAGTATGTTACAGACTTTTAATTAAGACCCTAAAGAAACATAGCAACTTGTGCAAAATGGGCATCCGATGACCCCTTTAAATGTTTGGAATAGTATTACTATATTCAAGATTACAGTAAATGAAAGTGACATGACATACAGCCAATTATGGTGACCCATACTTCGTACTCAGCATTTACCCATCCAAAGTGCACACACACAGCAGTGAACACACACACACACACACACACACACACACACACCGTGAACGCACACCCGGAGCATTGAACAGCCATTTGTGCTGCAGCGCTCAGGGAGCAGTTGGGGGTTTGGTGCCTTGCTCAAGGGCACCTCAGTAGTGGTATTGAGAGTGGAGAGAGCACTCTACATTCACTCCCCCCACCGATAATCCCTGCCGGCCCAAGACTCAAACTCACAACCTTTGCATTACGAGTCTGATTCTCTAACCATTAGGCCACTAGTCATGACTTCCCCAGCAAATGCTTGACTATAATGAAATTAACATTTACATAATACTCTTTTAGTTTCTGTAAACCCTTTATATCCATTTATAACATGTGCAACTGCATGGCATATAGACAGACAGACATCAGAGAGACAGACATCAGAGAGACAGACAGACAGACAGACAGACAGACAGACAGACAGATAGATAGATAGATAGATAGATAGATAGATAGATAGATAGATAGATAGATAGATAGATAGATAGATAGATAGATAGATAAGGCTGCTGCAAATATAAGCTGCATATTGAATTATTGAATTATTTATTTACAGGGGCAATGCACATTAATAAACATAACTGTAAACGTGCCAGAATTAGCCCAAAAGGCTATTTTTCATCTTTAGACCCTTGACAGAATGTTAAAAGGTCACCCTAAAACAAAGACAGAGCATCACACATATACACATCATATGGAGAGAGAAAAAAAAAAGAGTAAAAATTATATATATTACAGAAAACAAAAATCACACACAATCAGAAAATTCGCTACTAAAATACAAAATATAAGTGAATTATCTAAAACAAGGTAAACATGAGAGAAAGCGAAAAAGAGAGAGAGAAGAGAAATATGGCAACATGACAGAGCAACATAGCTAAGAGCAATTAGTACAAGGAAGTCTATTGTCAAGAATACAATACTAATGTTGACAGTGCTGAGTTGTTAGTAACCATTTTTTAAGATGAGACTGAAAAGAGCCAAAAGTATGTAATCGTCTAATTGTTGATGGGATGGAGTTCCATTCCCTTGCAGCTTTGACTGAAAATACAGACTGACTGAAGTTACTTCTTTTGAAAGGAATAATACAGTCCCCTATTTCCCCACCCCTTGTAGATCGGTGAGCAGTTGTTCTAATATTCACAAACTGTTTTAGTGGTGAAATTAAGCTATTCATAGTCTTAAACAGCAGACAGATATGTACATATTTGATCAAGTTATCCCAGCTTAGCAAATTGTATTTCTTTAAAATTGAGCAATGATGAAACTGAACTGATTTCTTATCAAGAGTTTTTAGTGATTGTTTATACAAAGACTCTAGTGGTTTCAGAGTAGTAATACTGGCATGCGACCAAGTAGTTAAACAGTAAGTAATATGAGAAATAATCATGGAATGCATATATATCAGAGCGGCGTCAGATGACATATAATCACAAATAAATCTAAAATTTGATAAACTAAATCTGACCCGGTTACAGACCTTTTTAACCTGCGCCTTAAATGAAAGTTTGGAATCAATCAGAACACCAAGGTACTTATATTCCGATACAACTTGTAATCTTTCCCAATATCTTTTTTCAATATAAGTGACACAGTGAGAGTTCTCTGAGGTTCATAAGCTCAAAATATCCAGACCGCTGTTAGATTTCTTTGTGAATGCTTGCATTGCCATTTTGATAGCAGTCAGATCTATTTGTGTGACTGTAAAGCCTGAGAGGGGTTGATTCTCATGCTGTTGGACAACAGAAATAATACAGGAAGGTGCAATGCTTCTTGATTAAATATCTAATTAAAATCAACACAGCAAAATCACAATTATTGAAAGTTCTATATTGCATAAATGTGCACTAAATACTGCCTAGATCAGCATTTATAATCTATTTGGAGCACTGTGAGCCCACACCAAAATCCATTTTACTTTTATAATGTGATAGATTTTAGAGTAAAACAAGGAATTTACTATTCTGCAGGATTTTTATTTCTCCTGTAAAACACAAAATAATTTATTTCCAAGAATGTTTCAGCTGTGTTTAAAGAAATCCATAACACTACAGTATATATGAAACCCATTCTTACCAGTTTGTGTTTTCAGGCTCCTAACATGTTGTTGTGTAAATTAATGTCCAAAAGCTAAACTCTCTCTAAACACAATTCTCAGCAGCGCAAACTGTTTGTTAACAGTAAACCGCTGCTCAGGTATTCCGAGCTTCTCAAAAGTCAAGAGCAAACACTAACTTCATTAATGTAACAAGGTTTTAAAGAGTTTAGATTTCTGATTTTCTGTTAGGATCTACTTGGGTATCACACCCACATGAGGGAGTATTATCCCTGATTGGATATGTCCAAACAGTGCAGAATCCATAGATGCGGTGATCGGGTGTCTGTTGCAGTGTGTCCTTTGAGTCAACGCCGTGGGCTCCTTTCTCTCTCAGCGCTATTGATTTATCCTCTAGTACAGCTGCACTTGTTCAAATAATGTCAAGCCAGCCAATAAAGCGCTCGTGAGCATTCAAGCCTCATTATTACAGTTTCATCCCTGAGCCACTGATAAACAGTGCCCGGTCTCTTAACCTGCACCTTAACAATCTTTCTTAACCTGAGTCCTCTCGTGGGGATGAATCTGCAATCTCTCGTGGTTGGCTGGAAAGGGCCAGCGTTGAGGCTAACATAATGATCAATGTGAAAATTAGGACGATTCCTCATGTGCGGCTTGCAGACATCAGTTTGCCTCGAGAGCTTTGCGGTACGAGGCCACAGTCCACGTCTAATCTGTCAGCATTGGGTAAAGTGGCGACATTGCTCTCGTAAACCATATGTGAGTAAATAGACACTTAATCATCTGAGTCTGTCTGCTAACGCTGCAAGGACATTAGAGCAACAGGAGAGAACTGCCACACAGGGACACTAGTAAAGTGGACTAAAGTAAACTCAGAGACACAACATGTGTATATTTTTGGCAAAATAAAAATAGATGACCTCTACGAAAGTACAGACAATTCCTGGTCCAGGGTGAAACTAACAGATACATGTTCAGGTCATATTTTATGCAGGAATCAAAAGGAACAAACCAAAATATTTGCTATACAGAAAAAAATAAAACCTATTTTCTTAAGATTTTCTACCATTAACATATATGTATATTCATTTCTTTTAAGTAGTGGTATTATTAAAATAAATACATATTTGAGCTACAATGAAAAAGTGCATTTATTGAACTGAAATAATATCAAGCCTATTATTATGATTATTGTAATTATTTTTTTTTATTTTATACATCACACATACTGTAGCTTATCATCAAGCTTAGGTAAATATTGTATTAGAAGGTTTATACAGAAACAAAACATAACACTATCAGGGTAACATGCATGGCATTAAAATAATGCAATAACATTCATTTAATTTCAACATTCATATGAGGTGACAAAAACCCTGTAAGATGAGATAAATTACATGTAATGTCCTATTTAATCTATTTCAACCAATTAACAGGTTTTTAATGTAGAAAAGTATTTTTGTTATTAAAATTATAACTTTATAATATGATAATTTTATAATTGTATCATTTTTAAGCACCCACTTTCTCATTACTGTAATTTGTCATTCTTCTAGCTGATGATTCTTATTACTGTAAAACACTTTTTTAAATTAAAATTAAAAGCAGCACAAGAAACATGACAATTATATATCTTTTCTCATTATGAAAATCTTTAAACTTACTGTGAGGACATGAGAAGCTTGATTCACAGGTAATCTTTAGTCATGTATACAACTATTTTACATTTTCTAAATGTAAAAAAAAAACAAAAAACTGTCAGACTATCTTGAGAACAACTTATAACGTTAAAGAACTTATTAATGTAAGAATATATTTTGAACTAAACAAAATTATAGGTTTATACATAAAGACTCAAACTTAAGGTACAAAACATTCCACATAATTCCGACTGTGTTTGTGCTTCTGACTTCGTAAATGCATAATACAGTACTAAGGAAATGCCAAAAAACTTTTGCCAACCGTTTCACAGCTAGTTTGTTTTTCAGACATAATTTCAAGTAAACTTCTATTAGAGTTGACTGAATTTACTGCATTCTGTTAAAAAAAGCACAAAACACTCAGCACAGCACTACAAAAGCAATTATTCTTTCAAAAGCAGGCCAGAGAATGACACTCTATTCACTCACAGCCACATTAAATATAAGAGACTGGCTCATTTTAGTCTTTTCTTGGAGAGGCATTCTATTCTGACATTATCTTCAGTTGGGTGGAGAATCTTTTATATTTTTCTAAAGGAGCAAATGGAAATCAATGAGACGAATGTTTCACCCTGACTCTTTTTGTATGCTCAATACAAGTTCCACTATTTCTCCAAACAATTATGAACAAACTCACAAGTTTGCAGCTGTCTCTCCTGCTAGCCGATGACAGGGCAGGAGTTCATGCAGAAACTTCAGGACACCTATCAAGAATTGATCACCTCTCTGTTCGGCTGCAGTCACTTGAGGACGAAATGATGCCTACTGATCAATCCGGTCAACTAAGTGGAACTTGTCAGTGCTTCAGGCTTTACAAAGTGAGAAGTGAGCTCTCTGAGCCATTAACCAGCAGACACTATGATTATCATCATACACACATCTCTAATCACTGCAGACTTTAACTGCTCAAGTCTCTTAAAATATCACTTAAAAAAATGTAATGGCAACGTTGAATTTTCAGCATCACGACTGATTATAACAGATTACTGATTATGTCTGATTATTACCAATGTTGAACACAGTTGTGCAGCTTCAAATATATATATATATATATATATATATATATATATATATTATGTGGAAACTGTTGTACATTTTTTGCAGGATTCTTTGATAAATATATTGATTAATACTCTATTTTGTATTTGCTTTGTTAGCATAGCAAATTAAAGGAGGCTTTTTGGAGGAAAATCCTGTGATAATGCATCATAACAGTCATCATCATCGCAATTCCTGCAAATTTGTTTAGATTTTCCTTAAAATAAAATACAAATTAATAAAAAAAATCTATGTACATTTATAACATTTTACTGTGTATTATATTACATTAGCATAAAACACCTATATAATACCTTAATTTATATTATAATGCATTTGCATCAATATATAAATAAATGAAAAAAAACACTAGTTACCGCTTTTGTGAGGATGTTTTTAATACAGCGTCTATGGGAAGTGAGAGTAAATTTGACATAGTTTTCTCTTCTGACTGCCATTACCAGTCTCTCTCTATTTTTGTCCTCTTTTTGAAAGTTGTCAAAACACTAAGAGTGTTGTTTTTCTTTTGCTATTTTTATTTATGTATGCATGTATGTGTGTACAACTGCTTACATCAAACATTGTTTAATTCTGAAGCCCAGAGACATTAATACATCTTAAGTTGAAACAGGTCAGCAGTTACGCAAAAATAATAGTAATTACATAAAAAATACATTTTATTCCAGTATTTATACAGTTACATAACAGTAACACATGGACAAAGTCCAACAACTGTGGTGCTTTTCCAACGATATTGGACATGACAACAAACCGGCAGCCTGAAGCATTGCATATAATTTCACATGCAAAGAAGAACGCTATATAGAAATCTCGAAGTTACAGCAGTGAAAAGTAGTAAACAAAAATCTAAATCATCACTACTTTCGTTCCATAAAAACAAGCTTTTTTTTTGTTTGTGTGATGTGACCCTTTTAAGCCATCTCAGTAATATTGTCGATACACACAGGTAGTTTAGAAAGCTCTATCACTGATAAATTGAAAGTGGCAGAAGTTCTTGTTAAAGGACGTTATTGAAACTGGGACCAAATAATGTGCCACAGACTATTGACAGAGTGGGTAGAAGCACTATAAATGATAATTTCTCCTCTAAAACAGTTTAACGGTAGTCAAAAATATGACAGCGCATATGTTTAATATTATCTGCTCTAGTGGGATGACGCTTTCATGGAAGGAATAAATATTCATAGAGGAGAACTAAATGATGATAATGGCAAATTTCTCCTTTTGTCTGGCATCCGTGTGCCAAAATTACTGATCAGAATCATTGATCAGTTCCATTTATCGCTCAGGCTAATGAACAGTCCAGACACAGGCCTCCTGATAGAGGGGCCAGACTCCTTCGCACAACATTTTGTTTGCCAAAGCAGTGTATATTTTGTATTTCTGAAAGTGGCAGTCAGTGAATCCTGATAATGTGTGAGCATTGGTCACATAACTCACATTGTAGCCAGTGGTGTAGTGGAGGGTATACGCAGGTATACGGCGTATACCCACTTCTTTATCAGTCGGCTTTGCGTATACCCACTCCTAAATCCCTTCTGATGCGCAACATTCAGTAGTGTCATGCATTAGCCAAAATCATGGCAGTCCACCACAAGAATAGCTAACCCAATCACATGTGAATAAACGCAAATATTCCCTAAAAACACCCAGTAAAGACGACCAGGACCGTGACTTTGCTTTGAAATGCGCCTGCTCCTGAGAGGACGCCGACAGAGACAGAAATGTAGACTGTTCATGCGCGAGAGCAGTCAAGGTATGCGCGCAGAGTGGTCAAATAGAAATCAATGGTTGATTAATAATTTCAATCAGTACATTATAACGAAAACAATATCTTAAAATGAAAAGCTGGTTTTTACTTCGTTACTGTACTCTAGTAAAGTACAGATACTTGAAAAATGTACTTGAGTAGTTTTATTTTGAGTAGCTTTTCATTTTACTTCACTACATTCCAAAGCACAAGATCGTACTTTTTACTTCACTACATTTCATAAAACATATCGTTACTCACGTGATACATCACGTGCTCCGAGACGCAGAAGCGGTGTATGATTCATGAACAAACTGATTCTTTTCAATGAACCTGTTAATCGGTTCGCAAATCGCAACAAACGATCCATTCACGCATTGTAATGATCCGGTTGCAGCTGTTCTCGAGTCGAAAACTCACTGATTCAAATGATCCGTTTAGAGCGAGTCTTCTTCAGTGAACTGAACTCACAAGTGAAGAACCGGGAGATCTTGTGAGCGCGCTACTAATGCTGTGAAAAGTACGTTACTAATGTCGAATTTTAGGATTAATTATTAATCTGAAAATCATATTTAGCTCAAAACAGTCCGTTATTTGTGAACTAATTTTGCTGTAAAGGGTGATCTATTTATGCCCACTGAAATGCTTTAATGCATACACATCAACATCGGAGTCTCTATGTTTTAGGTCAGAAAAACGAAACATTAAAATTACACAGATTAAATAAAATAACTCATGCACGTTCATATTCCCCACTGCTGTAACATTAGCAGTTTTATTAAAATGCTACGCATTTAGCCCTATGTGACGTCTGTTTTTATATTGTTTATCAACAGTAGGCCTATACATTTTTATATTGTTTAGCTCAACTAGCCGAATAGACAGATATTAATGTTTATTCATAACCATACTGAAAATAAATAAATATTGTTAACTGTCTAGCTAACAAGCTTGCTGGTGCTTAGTTGAGGAATTGTTTAGACATAAAGTCCAAATATTTTATTCAACCACCAAGATAGATTACATTGAGGGAAAATAAATTATGTGATGTTCAGAACATGGTTACTACAGTAATTATCAGAGTGGGAAGTGATGCCCTCTGGCCAGGGGTATTTTTACACCACAGACAAGGTTTGAGAAGAAAAAAAAATTAAAACAGTAAGTTCAAAACAGCTCTAATACAGAAAAATCGTGCCATGTGAGGCTTGCGCAGCCGGTCTGTATGAGAGAATATAGTTGAGAAATCAAAATACATTAACATAACTAAACAAAGAAGAAACATTGTGCGGTAAAAAGGCAGTGATATATATATATATATATATAATATTTAGGCTATAACTTATTGTTAAGCAACACAAGAGAGTTCCATTGACTTCTGCTGCTTTCATTTCTTCTTCAGTGGAAAAATACATTTTTGTTGAGGCTGATTTCATTGAATTCATAGTGTCTTATTATATTAACTGGAAGTTATTAATTAATATAATTAATTATTAACAAAATGTAAAAAATGGTTATGAAACAAAGGTTGACATTTAATAAGGTTAAGAAAAAAACTGCCCTTTATATATGTTGTTGTTGTTTTGGCTAGTAGAAGTTATGAATGTTACGAAGTTATGAAGTAACTTAAAAACGTATTAGCCAAATTGGCTGGTGAGTGAAAAAGTTCATTTCAAACCCTGTTGCAGACCCCTGGTATAAGTAAAATGTATGGGCAGGTCAAGCCAGCAGGTTTAGTTGACTTTTCCTCAGGGGATGGAGGAGTATACCCACTTCTCCAGGCACCACTACACCACTGATTGTAGCCCTTATATTGTCCAGCCAGGCAGTTATAAATCTGGGTCTGGAGACATGAATATGCATTGACAGTCAACTCCAGCAGCTGACAGTTGCTGTCAGTTTGACAGCAACTTAAAACAAATACAAAATAAATGTATAAAAATAACATACTCGAGGTCATTCAAGATATCTATAAAGTTAAAAGCACTAATTATGGTAAATTGACTTTTAATTTCCCATTCAAATCAAATATGCCTTACAACAGCATCATGCTCATTCATCGTGTTTGTCTAAATTGCTGTGCCAAAATCACATCCCCAAGCAGATCATGAGCAGCACCTCTCAAGTTGTTTTGTGTCATTTTTTATCACCAACAATTATTTCACCATCTACCCACCTCAAGTCAATCCAGACTTGTATGATTTTTTTTTTCTCCACAGTGACACACAAAGGTAGTTGTTCATAAAAATGTAAAAGACAAAAAAAATAAAAAACTGTAAAATGCCTAGATTACAAACTATTTGGTTAACTGAACATTGACCTTATATAGTGAAAAATTGGCAAAGGTTTAATACTTAATTGTGTTTTTACTTTACTTACAGCGCTGCACCTCTGCCTTGCATGCATGACTATCCTGCAGGTACACCAAGCCAAGGCACTGAAACAAATGCACGAGGGTAGTACCAACCAAGTTAGTGCAGGAGCTGCGCACGACGACTTTCGTGTGACAAAAGTCACGGCGCTGTCCCTCGAGAAGGCGATGTCCACTCTTGTTGTCCAAGAGTGCCATCTCTGGCTTAACCTGGCAGAGATGAAGGACGTCAACAAAGCACGCTCTCTTGACGCTCCCATCTCCCAGTTTGGGCTGTTCGGCAACACTGTCAAAGGCTATATCCAGCCGTTAACAGATGTATCCAGCCCCAGGATTGGTGTGCAGTGATCAACCTGAAGGATGCTTACTTTTATGTCTCGATCTTTCCTCGACACAGACTTTTTCCCCTTCTGGCTCTCCCTGTCCCCTCGTGTCTTCACGAAGATCGCGGAGGGGGTCCTTGCCCCGTGACGGGAAGTGGGCATCAGGGTCCTCAACTATTTCGAAGACTGGCTCATTTTGGTCCGGTCGAGATAGCAGTTGTGCGATCACAGGAACCTGGTGCTCCAGCACCTCAGCCAGTTGGGGCTTCGGGTCAACTGGGAAAAGAGCTAGCTCTCCCCTGTCCAGAGAATCTCTTTTCTCATTGTGGACTTGGACTCGGTGAGTATGACGGCACGTCTCACGGATGAGCACTGCCTGAGTTCCTTCAAAGGCAGGACGGTGGTTCCGCTCAAACAGTTTCTCCCGGGGCATATGGCACCTGCAGCCGCAGTCACGCCACTCAGGTTGCTTCATGTAAAACCACTTCAGCACTGGTTGCACTCACGAGTCCCGAGATGGGCATGGTGCCACGTTACACTTAGTGTGACCATCCCCGTCAGCGCTCTTTCAGCCCCTGGATGAACCTTGCTTTTCTACAGGCTGGGGTGCCCTTAGAACAAGTGTCCCAGCATGTTGTTGTCAAGACAGATGCCTCCAGCATGGGCTGGGGCGCTACATGTAACAGGTTGGCAGCCTCTGGACTCTGGACGGGACCTCGACTGCTTCGGCTCATCAACTGCCTAGAGCTGCTGGCAGTGCATCTGGCCTTGCAGCAGTTCCGGCCACTGCTTTAAGGAAAGCATGTGTTGGTCTGTACGGACAACTCTGAGGCTGTGACATACATCAACCATCAGGAAGGTCTACAATCACACCGCATGTCATAGCTCGCCCACCATCACCTCCTCTGGAGCCAAACGGTAGACCTATTTGCTTCCCTCGAGTGCTCCCACTGCCAGCTGAGTTACTCCCTGACCGAGGTCCCCTCGGTATAGATGCACTGGCACACAGCTGGCCTCGGGCTTTACACAGGTATGCGTTTCCTCCAGTGAGCTTGCTCACACATACTCTGTACAAGATTAGGGAGGACGAGGAGCAGGACCTGTTGGTTGCGCCGTATTGGCCCAACCGGGAGAGGTTGGCCCACTGGATAGTGGATGCCATCACCTTGGTGTACCAATCCCAAGGCGAACCATGCCCCCTGGGGGTGTTGCCTTCCCCTATGCGTTGGCACACGGTCAGCCGTGTCTCCAGTCAGCCCCTATACTAGGCTAGGTGTCCATATGGCTTGATTCCCTGCAGGTAATCCCATATGTATAGTCATCCATGGCAAGGTTTCTCTCTCTGTAAACCCATGTCTTCCCTTCCGCACTCTGTCAGGTTCTCCCTACTCCAGGCCTGGGTCAGTCCATATCAGTGTCTCCACATGTCACATCCCTTCGGGCAGGATGTGGCCTCCGTAGCACCCTTCTCCAGAAGGCTTGCTTCCCTGTCAATGCTGTCAATCTGTAACAACAAATAGGAAAGACTTGAAGCTATCTTTCTGAAGGTCGGAATCCCTTCTGTTAAGAAATTATGTGGGAAAAGGAGAAGCGGCTTTGCTATCTCCTGCAGAGATGTACTCACCTCTGGTCCCTTCGGATACCAAGGTCAGCGAATTTGCACTGGGGCGATGGGAAGCGACCTTTACATGGAATTTGTCTGTCACGTGCTTGCTTGTTAACATTTGCATGCCATAAGGTTGTGACGGGGTTCAGGTTGTGGTGCTTTCCTTGGACCCCTAATGTTGTCACGACATGACTCGTACAGATAGGGAACGTCTCGGTTCCGTACGTAACCCTCGTTCCCTGATGGAGAAAACGGAGACATTATGTCCCCATGCCACAATATTAAACCATCACTGGTTGCCAGGGACACATTCTCCACTCCTCAGCGGAAAACCTAATGAGTAGATACACCTTTCGCCTATTTATACCCGTATGCATGGGGAGTGGCTCAGGTATGCCAAATCGTCCCAGGTTACGTATGTAACCCTGGTTCCCCGAGGGAACGAGATGCTGCGTCTATTAACGAGATGCTCGTCTATTAGCGAGATGCTGGCGCCGGCTGCACATCATGTGCTTTTAAGCATCCTGGTCATGACGTCACCCGCACCTGACGTCTGGCCGTCAATTTTGACTGATTACACATATGATTCAGAGCTGGACAACGCTTATGGCGTTCCCCATAGCGTCTCGACGCAGCTCGATGTTCCCAAAGGGGAACAACTAGCCAATATTCAATGGCATTTTCTCTTAAAGTCAGAGGTGATTGGGGCTTCCAAGTGAATCCCTTAATGTTGTCACGACATAACATCTCTGTTCCCTCCATCAGGGAACGAGATTATGTAAGTAACTGACACATTATCTTGCTATTAGGCCAAATAAGCCAGTATTGCTAATCTTGCCTTTTTTTAAAGGTTTATCATTACATTATTTGAAGATCAAATAACCTGAGACATGCTAGTGTATATATATATATATACACTATATATACGTTACGTTTTATGGGTTACGTTACGTTACGGGTTACGTTCACAGAGCCTGTGTTGGGGATTGAAAACCAACCCATTAAATCTTAAATCGTCCTGTTCAAAAGCTCACAATATCGGCTTTACTGTCTGTAGCCTATGAATGAATAAGCCAAGTCAAGCTCTTTTTATATTCTCGATATAGCTGAAAACCATGCAACCATAGTGATAATATATATATATATATATATATATATATATATACACTAGCATGTCTCAGATGATTTGATGATTGTTCTATGAACTATGTATCAAATGATTATTCATTTTATAGCTCTATATACCACCAGCTGTCTTATTTTCCTAAGGAATGTTAGGGATGTCAAATTAGACTTGAGGTTGATACCTTAGGTTGATACTTAAATGACACATAGTTTGAAATCTCTTGAGCAATGAAAGAGCAACCCTTGTGCAATAAAATATTCTTCATGCATTGTATAAAGGGAGACCCTCTGTTGTTTCTCCCAACAGATGGCCACATGATTGCCCTCTGCACTATAAAAGACAGAACACGTACTATTAGGAATGCATTATGGCATAATGAACTGCTCATGTCACAGATGGGAATAAATACACTTATTCAGTTTTATTACTCAGAGGTATAGTATAAAGTGTTGGGGGAAGGGCTTCAGGTATTCTGCGCAGAAACATTCATGATTCACCTGCGGCGTGCGACTGACGGCATCACATAAAACATGAGAAATGGAAATACAGATAAGCACAATGAGCAGTTATGTGGGCTTAATGTACTCACTGACACAGATCAAGTGGCGCAAATAAAGAGCGTAAGTGCCGTTCTCTGTCAACAGCTTCTTCGCTTGTAGCCATGCTATCATTCTCCATCATGTTAATGGTTTGCCGTATTTCTTCATTCGACTGGGCAGTCACCTAGAATTAATCTTTGTCTCTAAGAACAAGCTGATTAGTTTTAGCTGGGTTTTAAAGACGTCGATGCCTGTCAAATACCTTTGTTACGCACAAAGCATGTGGGTTACGTTCACAGAGCCTGTGTTGGGGATTGAAAACCAACCCATTAAATCTTAAATCTTCCTGTTCAAAAGCTCACCGTATCGGCTTTACTGTCTGTAGCCTATGAATGAATAAGCCAAGTCAAGCTCCTTTTATATTCTCGATATAGCTGAAAACCATGCAACCATAGTGATAATGAATAAAGTAAATACCAGAAATACAGATCATAACACCGGAAAATCTTGTCACAATAAACACAATGTAATTTAATGAATGTAGGGACAGGTACAGTATATGCTGAGCAGAATCATGGGCAATGCTACAGAAACCTGTTCAAGTGTATTATTTAATGACCAAAATTCAGCTCTATATATCATTGTGTAACCATTGATTATTATTATTATTATTATTATTATTATTTTTTTTTTTAAAAAGGGTCTTTCAATTTTTATGTTTCTTTTAGTGCTTAAATTGTGTTAATCTTAGTTGGTAGTTGTTTTTAATTGAGTTTCTTAATTGCTTAATTAACTGTTTTATTTTATTAAGAAACTTTTGTAGCACTTTGAGATTTTCCTTAAAATGTAAAGTACTTTATAAATAAAATGTATTATTATTATTATTATTGTTTCATTTTAGTTGTATGTGTTTGTCACTCTAATAGTGTTTTATTTTGATGTAACTTAATCGTGACCCATTATAATTACTTTTTTTCTTTCTGTTAGGCAATTTAAATATAATTTAGATAGACTGGGTGAAGTCAAGCTAAGATACAATATTACACATCATTTTTAGTTAATGCATATGTGAAAGATACTTATAGATATTAAATAGGTTTTACATTTAGTCATTTAGCAGACTCTTTTATCCAAAGCGACTTACAATTGGAATTTTAGGTATTTTAAATATTTAATTTTAATTTAAAAAAGGTAAGGTATTTTAGGGCACCTTACAGATGGATAATTTGCGTAGTAATATTGCGCTAGCCTCAGGTGGGAAACGGGCGATGTTATCACTGCTAAATATTTCACACAAAGTGTGAACACCAGAGGCAATTCCGAAGACCATCATTTTATTAAGTCTTTATGAAACTCCATCAAATGAAGTTAACTCAGCACATTGTGTTAAAAGAGCTGTTTTTCAAATGCCAAAATTTTCAATGATCCATGCCATTGCTGTTGAGTTGAGCATAAAAACAAAGCCACTCTACCCATGTGTGGCGTGGGTGACTATAGGTTTTAACACACAAGCCCAAGCTCATCTACTAGAAAATTTGATTACGCCACCTGGGGGAGTAGAAATAAACCCCAAAGTTTGTATTAGGTCACACAGGGTTGTTTCCCCTATAGAAGAGTAGGCAAGATACATAGGTACCGTATGTAAATACAATTTATTAACAGAATGAATTCACAAATATAAAATTATCACTTAAAATAGCCTCAATGATACTATGCCACCCCTGGCAGCTGTTTCCAATGACACATTTAAAGGAGGCAGTGAGTGACAACTGATTCAAATAATGAACACACAAAAAGAAAATCACGTTACATAAAGGTTACATTTACACAACTCAAAAATAAACAACAACAAGGTTGTAGGTTACCCATAGGAGTGATGACCAGTGCTAGTCATCCAAAAGCAAACTTCCACACACCACTGCACACTCAGATCACACACCCAAACACATCAAAAGTGTCCACCGCAAACGTTGGAGCACCACCAACACCACAAAAGATCATTCACCCGTGGGACCCCAGCTCCTGAAAGAAAATCAAAAGCAAATAAATAAATCTTATAAACAGAAGTAAATAGATTCACAATCAAATGAAATTACAGTTTCATCATAAAAACAAACAATACTGGATAAAAATCGTCAGTATACATCACAGATCAACAATACACAAATAAAAGAAGAAAAAGACAAAAACAAACAAACAGAAATAACTCAGTTCAAACTACGAGAAAGACAGAACTCGCACGGAGAAACCGCGTAGTCTGTACACCAGCTCCGCTCATCAAGTAAACATTCCTCCGCCCGAAGAAAACTAGAAATCAGACAACAGCAGCAATCCCTTTTATCAGCTGAGAGGTAATAGCGTTCTTGCAGCGTGGCAGCAGAAAAATGACAGAGCTGCAACAATAATCGCCCAGAACGAAAGGGAGAATCCTGAGACAAATACGAACGATAAAACACAAAACAGTGTTACTAATAGTTACACATCAGCCAATAAAATGTCCCACTCGTAACCACATACAAGACACTTACCAAACAAGAAATTTGTGCTCTATAATCCGTTCACAGGCCAGGATACACAGCCTTCATATAACCCACTGCTATACTCAAGATTCAAGATTTTATTCATCACATACACACTTATACAGAATATAACCAGCGGTGAAATGCAAGTCAGGTCCGCTCCATGGACAGTGCACTTATATGTAACACAACAGAGAATATACATACATAGGCCTATAGGTATGAAAAAAATGAAGTACAAAAATAAAAAAAATTATAAAGAATAAAATGTGCTATAAAATTAAATGTGCAGGACAGTATACTGTAGACTTAATAAACAATAATATAAGAAGGGATGTGCAAGAAGAATATGCAAACAGGTTGTACAGGGTATATACAGTACATAGCAGCAATATGGGTGGTGGAGAATAATGAATGTCTTACTGATTAGTAAATGGAGTCATGTTGATGTTATGAGACTGAGTTTGAGTTTAAGAGCCTGATGGCCTCGGGGAAGAAGCTCCGCCTAAGTCTTAGTTTTTGCCATCATTCTATTAGCTGCTCTGCTTTTGCAGCGTTTGAGGTAGATGTCCTTCTGAGAGGGGAGATCAGACTCTGAGATGCGCTCAGCTAAGCGCACAACTGTCTGCAGAGCTTTGCAGTCCTGATTGGAGACATTTCCATACTACACTGAGATACACAGAGTCAATACACTTTATATGGCCCTTGAATATAAATTTTTCAGGATTGCTGGTGAGACCCTGAATTTCCTCAGCTGTCACAGATGGTAAAGTATTTGCCTGGCTTTCTTAACCTGAGTCTGAATGTGTGTAGTCCAAGTCTGGTCCTCCGAGATATATACACCAAGGTACTTGAAGCTGCTCACCCTCTCCACAGGGGTCCCACTGATCATAAGAGGAGTGTAGGGCCGTTGCTGTCTCTTCCTGAAGTCCACAATTAGCTCGTTAGTTTTGCTCGCATTCAGTTGACAGTTGTCCTGGCACCATGATGTAAGTCTCTCTGCCACATCCAGGTCTCATCTTTGTTGGAAATGAGGCCCAGAACCACAGTATCATCAGCAAATTTAACAATAGAAGTGGAGCTGTGAGAGGACACGCAGTCGTGTGTGTAGAGAGAGTAGAGCAGGGGACTCAGGACACAACCCAGTGGGGCTCCTACATTCAGGGTGATGGAGTTGGAGGTGAACTTGCCTACGTTCACCCCTTGAGGTCTGCCGGTGAGGAAGTCTTGAATCCAGTCACAGAGTGAAGAGTTTAGGCCAATTTCGGGGACTATAGTATTGAAAGCTGAGCTATTGTCAATGAATAGCAGCTTTACATAGTTCCCATTTTAAGTACAGGGAACTGCACATTACTCAAACCACCCACCAATCGTCAAACCAAATGGAGTTAGACCATCTATTTGCTACAACAAAACTTTAACCCACATACCTGAAAGGAGTGCCGTCATCAAATCCACTACTGAAGCGACCGACGGAAACACACAGATGAAAAGACAGGCTAGGATGCAACAAACTAATCGTTAGTGCCACATGAGCAAAAAGGTTAACAAACTGCTGTGTGCTAGCCTACCTGAAGCCACCGTCGAAACAAACAGAAAGGGGAGGATCCAGATATGACGCATCACCAGCTGCAAATAACCAGCTCTAAAATAGGAAGCACTCGTCGCTGATTGGTGATCACAAGTGTCAATCACCACCACTTACCTCATTCATATTGTCATGAGTCCAGGCCTGGTGCTCCTCCCTCTCACCACCAGAGTTCGCCATCTCCCTTTCTCCTGGACTAATTTCCCTTAACCATACACACATGCCTCTCATCACACTCCTCAGCTGTTCTCCATCATCTTGGACTATTTATACACCTCACTCCCATCCCTCTGCCTGGCTAAATTGCAGATGTGAATTTTTGTCTCTGTGATCAGTACGCTGGGGATACATGCACTGTGCTGCCGTTTTATGTATCCCAGTTTCCTACTTGTTTTGTTTTTTGGCCGTGTTGGCCTTTTTGTTATTTATTAAAGCTTTTTTTCCCTGCATTTGGACCCAGACTCTGATTAACGGTGATCCCTCTCACCGGCCGTGACACATATGGTCACATATACAAATGTTTGTTTCACATGCCGCCCTGCACTTGAGAGAACACGCAAGCACGGATATGTGCAGTAAATGGTGTATTATCATCAGGCCTGCTGACACTGTCAAGAAAATCCTCTGGAGTCACACTTTACATTACAGTGTTCATGTTACACTGTAATTACTATGTAAATACTGTAATAGCAATGAACAACAAGCACTTAATGTGTAATTGTTTTCAGCAGACTCGTTTCTTTTCTTCAGTACCATTAGAACAAAGTGACATTAATATGCTTGTGTTGCTTGTGACATTAAATGTTCAGAATGAGACAAAATAACTAATATCACAACATTCAGTAAATCCCTATCTGATTCTTAGTTGCTTGTAGCCATTAACTTCAAGTGTAGACTATTATGGAAGTCAATGGCTACCAGCAGAAGAAAACCCAATAGTAAATAAAGTTTTCCAAATTAAGTCCTTAGAAATGCATATTACTATTTAAAAAATAAGTTTTGATATATATATATATATATATATATATATATATACAGTAGAACATTTGCTAAATATCTTCATGGAACATGATCTTTACTTAATATCCTAAATATTTTTGCATAAAATAAAATATATATATAATTTGACCTATACAATGTATCGTTGGCTATTGTTACAAATATACCCGTGCTACTTATGACTGGTTTTGTGATATGGTTGATAAAGAAACATTTATTTTAGGAACAGGAACAATATTTCCAAATAAAGTGGCAATGTTTGCATTTTAGAAATTTCATAATAAAAATGCCAATAATGGCTAAAACCAAAGTACTGAAATTATTTACAATTCACCCTACATTCACTTAATTGTGATATTATGATAAAATACTATTAATATGATTTCCACCTTTTAAAAATCTTAAATAATATCTAACTGACTTTGTTTCGATTTTTAGATTTTTATCATTATTGCATTTCTGTAAATAAAACAATTCTAAATTGAAGAAAAAGGTTTTCCTTTATGTATTTGTTTGTGTCGGTCATTTACTGTAGACAAAAGCAGCACTCCATCATGATCCATGTTATCCAGCATGATTTAAGAAGGTTCCAAAGAGCATTTTGAGCTTCAATAAAAATCTGACCTTTCATACAAAGCACATGGACAATATCACAAACATGCCTCAATTTATTAATTTCTTAGAAATAGAGCAAAATCTGAATGATGAATGATGTCATTTTTGTCTTGTTTTTTTACATTTCAAAACCCTAATACTTTTTATATTGAAGTTGAAATTAAAATAATAACCGATTTGACACTTTTGGACCCTGCTGTATAGGCTATACAATCGAGATTTGTCTCTGCACATCACAGTGCATGGCGGCTTGAATCGCCATTGCATGTCTAATAACGT
Organism: Gymnocypris eckloni scoliostomus; assembly: GCA_027564155.1. Classification (NCBI taxonomy): domain Eukaryota; kingdom Metazoa; phylum Chordata; class Actinopteri; order Cypriniformes; family Cyprinidae; genus Gymnocypris; species Gymnocypris eckloni. The sequence goes on from CM050424.1 coordinate 32,072,412, forward strand.
AAATAAAAAAATTGCGAACCGCGCAACGCGGCGTAACGTCAAGCGTTAGTCCCCATCCAGACTGACGCGGGACTCCAGCCCGGTTGTTGCGGCATCAGCGGTAGGAGGAGATACAGAGAGGATACAGGGACTCCTGCAGGCTGATTTCGGCAGCTCAGCACTCGCAGGTGGGGACGCGCACCGATCCGGAGCTTCGTCTGACAGCCGAGCGCGCGCACTCACTCACTCGCCCAAATTAATAAATATAATAATTAATACAGCGAGCTCGTGTTCAAACCAACTACAATGATAGCAAATCTGTCGCAGTCAGTCCAATCCTCATATGACTCCCAGCCATTTAAAATTTGATGAACAGTTTTTGGAGAGCTCCTTGGATTGATCCCAGTGTTTTCCAGTCATGAAGAACAGGAGGGAATATGTGGAATACTGGAGCGTGATTATAGTGTCTCTCTTCTGGATTCACAGCTCTATCGGGATGCCCCATGTCATACGGATAGGTAAGAGAGTGCGTAATGGACACCGACTCTTTAACTGAACAAACGAATGTTTTTAGTAAGTGTTGAAAAAGTGCGTGTGCTGTTCGTTTGGGTCCAACTGCGGGTAGTTTACATTTTGCATTTAACAACTCTGTGGAAAATGAGAATAAATGTCTTGAACGGAGCTGTTTAAGCGCTGGAAATTTAGTTGCGCGTCCATCAGCATGCCGTGCGTCTTAGGAACAGATGGTGCTGCATAGATTTCGCAATCTCACAAAAATTTTAAGCCTCTAAGAGAACATTGTAACTGTTAAAATTGTAGCACGTTAGACATGAGTGACATTTGGAACGAACGCTGGAGTTGTGGTGTTTCTTGCAAAATCTGCCCGAAACATAAGTTCACAGTCTTAACAGGTGATCTAGGAAACGTTGCGCCTAAGTTTGCCTGGAAACCTCACCTTTACGCACCGTGTAGCCAGATTAAAGGTTCTCGGTAATACGGTCAAAAATAGTGCACTCATGCAATCTGACAAATACATATTTTTCTCAGCTTGAGAAGCTGAAATATGTGTGCGAAGTAGAGACAGGAGCCCAATAAAGATCAATACAGTTTTGTCTGAAGGAAGATCACTTTTGACAAGTGGTTCGATGCCATGCAGAAAAATGCCTCTAAATGCCACTATGATACATTAACATGTCCAAGCAAAGCCTTCAAGTTCTCCAACAAAAAGGGACAGAGCTGCATCTATGCCTTTAAAACAGAACATAATTGAAGCATTATACTTTTCTGCTCCATGTATTATTATACAGTTTGACATTTGTTTGATATAGTAGCATTTTTATTTAATTCCATTTTACTATGGCACTAAATGTATATATTTTTTTTTTTCAACTACATTTAGTCAGAAAGATTTACTTTGATGTCAACCTCAACCTCAACCTTGTTTTCAGCCTTTTTATTATTTTAAATAATACATTGTTATTAGGGCACATTTTAAGGACTGTTTCTTTCATACTGTGTTCTGGTTCTCCCCCACTACGGATGTGATTGATGATTGTGGCTGTGACTTCAATGACATTGTGCTTGAGATTTGTGATTTTTGACACCTCAGATCTATGTTTTTTTTTTGCGGCAGTGTAAACGGAATGTTTTCTCAACAGCTGTGTTAATATATTTCCACTGCATATTTGAAAGGAAATAAATATGACAGATCCCTGCAAAATCTGCTCTTATAAATGTGATAATATCTCTTAAAGAGACACGATGCAATTAAAATATTGTGTCCTTTTTGATCAGTGTACAGTGAGTACTTCTAAAGTTTCCCGTAAATCTGATTTTCGAAATGCATGACTTTGTGGGAGTGCATATATAAGTATCGGCTGTGCTTTTTTCTCGCACACAATTTGCGCAGCGAAATAACTAAAGTCTGCACGTATGATGATATGTGTACAGGCATTGGGTGGTACCACCAGAGGGCTTACTGTTTCCCAGCGGGCCTGCGTGAGTTTTTTTGCCACATCGCAAGCATCATAGCACATAAATTAATTAGAGAGGCTTGTGTCCAAAGAGAGCAGGCAGGTTGCAGGGGGAGGCTGTGTGCGTGTCCGCTCGCCGTGTACTAGTTTAAGTGTTACACCATCAACACGGCTTGTGTAATGGTGGGCATCAACAGTAGAGATGCCTCCATTGATTTGACTGTTTTTACAACGCACTTCTCAGAGGCCAGATGGTCGATCAAACTCACTCCGCAAGACTGTAAATGTCGAGAGGAAGAGCGTTTCTGCTGTGCCTGTGTGTTATTAGCTGTCTTGCCCTCCTGCTATGAAACTAAAATGGGAAAGGGTTTGAAAAGGACAATGCGGTAGCTCATTAGAGTATTACGACGTTTGTTTGTGGCAGTGCCGTAGGATTTTGCAGAATCAAAGTATTTAGATCTGTGTTGTTTGGAACTGATTGAGCATTCAGCATGGATTGTTTGGCATGGCAAAAACTGTGATCCAGTTGATACGGTACTGAGAAGCCTGGAGTAGCTGAGCAGTATTTAATGCATCAAACTGCAGGGGAAGACCTGCTAACCGGACGATATACGGCCATGCCTTTTCACATATGTGCAGAAACGACCTCAGTAGGGTCACGTGTTTTTATGCTTCTCCAAACTGCATGTCACATGACAGTCGTCCAATCACTGCAGATCCAAAAACAGCCTTTGAGGTCAAACTCAATGGGTTTTCAATACCCATGCAGCTTGACTTTTCAGTCTAGTTTGGATTCGCCGCTGTCACTCAAACCTTTCAATATCGTTCAGGGCAGCTGCAGCCTATCAGAATCCACTCCAGTTTTGGCACGGATGGCTCTGGACATCCAAATGTCACTGCAGAGTAGTGCATATGTCTTGGAAAATGATGACAAACTCTCAAGAGGTTTGTTTTTTGCAATCCTAGTTTTAAGGAATTTATCTTGCGTAGTTTGACCTTTTGAAAGAGCCAATTGAATTAGTTTTGTTGTAAACCCTTGGTACACATTTACACATGTGGCTTCATAAAATCAGTATCTTTTGGATTTTTTTTTTTAAAGATAAGCTTGTGCATTTAGGCTGTCTTGGTTGTTGTTCAAGAATAAGATTAATGGAATAAATGTAATGCCTTTAAATGAGAGAATCAGCGCCAGAGAAAGATTTATTGAAAAATCAATCGCTTTATCTACCTAAGAGTTACCGTGCTTCATTATGAACAGTTAATCAATCTCTCACAGTTTTGTTACTCTTTTTGTTTTTGCGTTCCTTCTAAAGAGATAGTTTAACATATTCTTATTTAAAATGTAAAAAAAAAAAAAACATGTATTATCCTAGAGAGCTTAATATAATTTCATCTAATAGTACTATTCATAATTTAATCTTTATGTAGACATTTTAGTAGTATTTTATATAATAACTGAATCATTTTAACTTTCTAACATCTGACTTTTTAAACATCTTATGTCAAAAATCAGCTAATTTAGCTGTTGACCACATGAAGTCCAGCTTTAGGTTGCCTGATTTTTTTGGTCCACGGCAAACTTGAATTTGGAAAATACTAAAAGACTTTTTTTTTTTTTAAATGGCTGCCTCATACTCTAGAGACTCTTCATTTAAAACACAAATTAGCTGCAAATCCACATCACATGTAGCAGCAGAAAAATCTGTATAGCTTCTTCACGGTATAGTTTATTTGACATATATACTGATGCTTCATATAACAGTATCTCAGCACTTTGGATCTTTTACAGCAATTAAAATACTCTTCACATTAAAAGCAGATGATAGTTTCTGTGGCGTCAAGTGGGTGACTGAATTTCTGCATGACAAAAGAGCACAGGAAGTGGAGATAAATTCCCAAAGAAGCTGACAACAAGAATTGTGCCATCAGTAAAAGATGGCCATCAGTTGCACAGTGAAAAATTATTGTTTTATTTTTGTGCAAATGTAATCTATAAGCTGTCGTGGGTGAGCTTAGACAGCATTATAATGGTAGAGACTAGAGGTTGATGTGTCTGTGTTTTGTGTGTGTGTGTGTGTGTGTGAGGGGTTCGAGCCCAGTGCACAAATACTTTGATGTACGCCGTTGTCTACTGTAGCGGAGATGTGGGGAGACAGCAGCGTCTCACACAAACAACACACACACACACACACACACACACACACACACACACACACACACACACACACACTTACATACATACATAAATACGTGTGGTTTGTACGCAGGCACACAGCTGTGTGATTTCACTGAAGTTGTTGTACACGCGCTTCCATTTACAGAGTCAGCACACTTATGGCCTGCCGATTAGCTTCAGTGCCATTAATGAGAGCGAGCAGATGTCGGTTTTGTTTGCATGAAACCCTGAATCAAATGCTCCATGTTCTCTTCTCTCAAATCAGTGTCACTCTGTTATTCTGAAGCTGAGAACTACTACACACACACACACACACACACACACACTTGCAGGTTTTTGCATAAATGCAGGATGTATACACACACATACACCGAAATAAACAAATGAAAATAAAACCAAATGGTGCATAGTGACACACATGTGGCATGATTTGATTACATGTTAATGCAGCAGAACATCTCCATTACATGAGTTTGACGCATAATCTGAAAATCTATACATTAGGTAGATTATTATTATGAGAACTTGAGGTTTCAGAGAGGTTATGACATTGACACACCCGAAAAATTTGTAATGAAGCGTTTTGATTTGAAAAGAAGGCATGGGTTGGTCCTTAGGCACTTATACGCATGTATGCATGTCTTATCACAACTTTAACAATATAAATAGACAAATTTTACTTTCCTAATACACAATAATGTCTTTATTACTCTTTAAGCATGCGATTGCAATGACTTTCCTTTTTACTGTCAGCTAGTTTAACAGGAAACAAAAGTAGCTATAGTTTTATATTACTGTTTTATCTTGGCAATAGGGTAAGGTGAAGTGTATAGTATGTGCACTATAGTACCAGCATGGACAAATGGAATTGCTCTCAACTGGTTTTGCATTTTCAAATAGATTTCTTAAAAACAGATATGCAATTGGTTGGACAAATATGTAGTCACACACCATTTATTGAGTCAGTGTTTCTGTCAGCTTACAAATGACTTATTGTTGCCTCTGCTTATTAAAGTTGTGAAATGGAAATTCACCCAATTTATTTTCTAAATGCATGCTATTGATCTTATTGTGAATGATTAATCCATGCATGTGTTTCATTTTTTTCCATTGTAGTGTCAAAATGTCATATCTCAATCTTCCGGTGAAACGACCATATTCTCTCGGGTGACATATTAATATTTTAACCCCTTTTTATAAAATCGACTGCAAGTTCGCATCCAGATCTGTCTCCATCCAATCAATAACCAGCGGATTGAACTACCACTATACTTTTAATATAATGCATTTCACTCGAATGGTGATAACAATATGGAAGAAATATTGGTTGCTATTTCCATTGCATCGCAACTTTAAGCTGGGGTAGTACAAGAAAGTATTTAACAAAAAAAATTAAAAATACACACTGATTTGTAAATCAGTAATTTTAGTAGGCAATATCGGATAAGCCAGAGTGCTATTGTTCAGGGCCGCAGGTAATAACAGCCATACTGATAGTCAAATGGTGGCGATATTTTTTTATAAAACAGTTCAATAAACAAGGAGTGACTTTTTAGACCAAACATTCTTTTCCGCCAATTAAAATTCTTCCAGAGGATAAAGCATCAAGCTTTGTGTGTCACTAACAGTGTTGGGGAAACACATTACAAGTGACATGAGTTACGTAATCAGATTACTTTTAGATTACAGATTAAGTAAATTAGTAAAGTAAAGCATTACTTTTTTTAATTTAGAAGGAAATATCTGAGTTACTTTTTCAAATAAGTAGCGTAAGTTACTTTGATTTCCTTTGTTTTTGTCTTGACTGACAGCTCCCGAGTTGCCATGTTGAGAGAAATCGGGAATACGTACAGAGGTGTTGTGTGCGCTGTGTGAACATGATGCTTACTGTAGTTCTAGACTAAATATGAACAGGTGTTTACTCACGTCTGTACAAAAAACAGATTCAGTATTCCTCAAAATGAATAAAAACAGTCAAATTCAAACTCAGAATATTATACGCACTTGCAATAATTAAATAAGCTAAATAATACACATTATTTATGTATTTAATCCCATTTTATTAACCAATGTCTGCTATTGACCTTCGATGTTCTAAATGTAACCATTCTAAGCAAAATCTACACATTTGTGTTACATTTTTGTAATTGCCGAATAGTGTTGAACAGTCTTATTTTGCGTCATATTCTTCATGCAATTGTTTGAGCTGCGCCCTCTACTGTACAGACATTAATTTACATTTCCTTCTGCCTAAGGTGTAATCGTTTCACTTTTGATGTGAAAGGGCTTTTACATTTTTAAAATAACTTTTTATATAATAAAAACAAGCAATCCCAGCCTAGATTTTAAAAAAGTAACTAAAAAGTAACGTAATGCATTAATTCCATAAAAGTAACTTAGTAACATAGTTAGTTACTTGCTCAGGGAGTAACACAATATTGTAATGCATTACTTTTAAAAGTAACTTTCCCCAACACTGGTCACCAAGCCACTTACTCAAAGGTGGTCTGGGACAGCTCCTCTTCCTCAAAATGTTTTGCAAACACTCTGCTCCAGGTTTTCTGTGTTCATAACTAGCGAGGAATCACGGAGCAAAAGACAACAGAAACAGAACAGAGAAATCCCACACCTCGCTCCAGGCAGATCCATTTCCCACTCCACATGAATTCAGACTAACGGAGTGATACAAAGAGCAAAGCGTCCCAATGCTGGTATACTAATGGAACGTCGCTTGGCCTATCAAATGCTGGCTTCAAGTTCCACATGCAAACTTGCCTTGTTCTTTCCATAGTCGCCTAACAAGATGGTCAGCAGGAAATAGAGATAACATTACAATGATGGCACAACAGTGAACTAATTCACTGACACATGAGGTCTTCCCTTTCACCAGGAGCCCTCTACAGTTCTCAGAACAGATGGTGTTTTCATATCATACTACAAAGTGTGCGCTCCACAGCACTAGGTCTTTTGGGAACATATGTCCTTTATAATAAATAATAAACTTACTAATCTTACACCGATGCAAGCATACATCTCCTTGGAGAGGAATGGGTGGGCTAGAATAAAATAATAAACCAATAGTCTATGATCTCATCAACAGAAATTGTGGACCCTTGGCCCTGGATGTGTGTGACCTTCCGAATATGACAGCTCGAGGAAAAATACATAGCTTGTCAATGTAGTTGTTTTCTCCATCTCGCTCTTTCAATCTCACTCTTTCTGTCCGTTACTCTTTTTTGTTTTGGGAGGTGCTACACCAGCAGACAGAATCAAATTTTGTGTCTACCTATTTGTCTTTATTACGAGCCCCTGTCTAACGCATCCGATTCCCACTCACTCCCCATCAGCCGACCCCTGCTGGGAAAGTCAAACAGAATTAAACGTCCAAACGGGGAAAACCCGGCCATGTTTTCCTGTGTGATCGCAGGTCACAGCGGCAGGCGGAATAAACAAAGGCAAAGACGCGTCGAGATGCTGTTGCACCATTTCTCAGTCATGCGAGTGACCAGACAAGCGCTCCGATTGACACTCACATGCCGACTAAATATCTGCTAGGACTCCGCCTTTGAGAAGCAGTGAAAGGAGAAGGCAAGCTTGGGAGACTCTTATTTAGTTTGTTAATTAGCTGGAACCTTTTGATCCCAATTTAAAAACTTGCCAAGTTGCTGCGCTCGCCTCTTTTGTGCATTGCCTGGAGCAAAATAAAATGGAGCCCATTTTACCCCTTTGCTTTTCAAATAGTCTGCCATTCAAGTCTTCCCCCTTCACATACTCCCACCCATTTGATGCGAGCTGCCTTATTTGTCTGCCGACATGCCCGGTGCCCGTAGAAACGTGTGTTAGAGTATGGATCACCCGTTTCTGCAATTATACAGCGGCAGTTTCCTTCGGCTTCACTGAGCATTGATGACATTAAGGTATATTGATTTAAATGTGCATTCTGTGAAGAGGTAGGTAAGCCAGTAGGTGGAAGGAAATTATTAAATAGATTGCTTTATTATTCTCAATCGGTTCTACTAGACAATAAGATTAAATTGATGGCAAATGGATACATTTCCTTAAACTTCTGAAGGTTAAGTGTGCAATTTATTTAATGTGTGACATTTCTGATACACTAAAAATAGTCAGTTGGCTTAACTTATTAAAATTGTGAAATGCATTTTTCATCAGTTTGAAAAGAAAATTCACAAAATAGATTTGCAATTTATTTAGTGTGAAATTTCTGATACACTAAAAATAGTCAGTTGGTTTAACTTATTAAAATTGTGAAACGCATTTCCCACAGGATTGGAATAAATATTCACAAAAGAGAATATTTTATTATCTCAGTTGGTCCTACTTGGCCATGAGATTGATCGATCGATTGATTGATTGATTGATTGATTAATTTTAAACTAGTAAAATATTTGATTTACTGGAAAAAAGGGAAATAATTGTGACTTAGAAAATTATGACACACACACGTACACACAAACCCACACTCGCGCACGCAGACTTCTACATAGACTTATTTTATGCTGACCAAACGATATTTGTTTATCCCCTAACCCAAGCCTTACCGTAAACCTTCCCCTCACAGAAAAATATATACCCCTCACAGAGAGAAAGAGATACATTTTGTCTCTTTTCTCAGCTAAATATAAACAGACATATTTAGGAAAGACAACACATCAAAGTCTGCAATAACTGGGAATTGTATATTAAGAATTGTTTTTAAAAGATTGTTTTTTTAACTTCTTTTTTTTTGCCAATACCAAATTATTTGAGCTATGCTTTTCACACTTTTTAGCTCCGTGTCTTGCTTTATGTAATATTTTGTGTCATGTATCAATTTTGGAGAAGCATTTGAGACAAACTTGAGGTATGAAAGAGCATAAAATGTTCCCATTGGATGAACTCTAGCCTTTAAAGTCTCAACACGGCTAGAAATGCAGGACTGGCTCAAGGGACACAATCTCATAACAAAAGGCATCAGTTTTTTAGTTCATCTTATGTCGTCGAATAACAATACACAAATTAAAACTTGGTGAAAATAGCCACTCATGAGTTTCATGGGAGGAATGCTGACATATACCTGATGATAAGTCTGAAGTACCTGGAAAATAACACGGTATTTAACCTAATATGCTCCTGTTACAACCACTAACCCGTGATCTACAGGCAAGACATAGGTTATTGTGATCATCAGTCTATTGGCACTCAAATAGGTCAGTGGAGGTCAACCAGAGCTTAGTTGAATGAGAGCTGCCTTTGCATTTCTATAGAGCAACAGCTCTTTTCTCCCACGTCTCCTTTGTCCTTTTGACAATCCACCAGTGATGTGCAACGTTTCCGGCTATGAAGGCATGCAATTAACAGAGAATATAACTATTGTGTTTCAGCATTTCGGCAAAAAAATGACTTTTTTTCATCAGATTTGTTCCATTCTCAATAAGCTATTTATTTTATTGAGAAATTCTACATATGAAGTTGGACTAAAACTTTAATTAATTAAATGCAGTTAGATAATTGTAGGTTTGTTTGAACAACCATGAAAAAGCTATCAAGTAAAGAGTAGCAAGGCTTTTCATGGATCCATCCAGTTTTTCTCTGTATAGTTCTCTGTGCATTTGTAGCAGGAGAGATTGGAGTAGGAGCAGAGAGTGTTGACCTCAGATATAGCGGTTGTGAAGGTCAAGAGATCCACAAGTCCCAGAACTTCTCAAATGGATTCTCCAAACAGCACTTTTGAAGTGAAAAGGTGAAATATTATATTATATAAGTTATATGATGTTGTTTGAAAAGAAGAGACTTAAACAGTTCAACATTTTGTAGTGTTCATTGGTGAGAATATGCAACAGAGTTGGACGTTATTGGGTGTATTGTGCAACTTAGGCATTTTTTATGTTCTTGCCTGTAGGAAATACATAATAAACAGTAGATCAAAATATCATGAGCACTGTAAAGATTCAATAAAAAACAATCCCCTGCAACAAAACAGACTGTGTTGAACTATATGTTTGAATACAGAATGATGGTGAAACAGAATAATTAGAATGAATTACCGCTCCGTTCATTGATCGACATCAGACGTGAACGTGAGATCATGAAAGTTGCATGAATAGACACAGTTGGCAATCAATGGGTATTATTTAATTTTAAAAAGCAAGAAAAATTCATATTCATTCTTCTCCAGATCCTGCTGCAAAAAAAAATTTGCGGTGAGACAATTGCTGTTAATTTGACATGCATTGTTGTGGTTGCACTGGTATATTCATCATGCTAAATGGTTTATCACAACACTTTGAAATTGAGTTTTGTAGGGCACCATTTATGACTGCTGATGCACCTCATGAAAACGGTAGACTGAAATTATTTATTGCTCTGAGAGATACAAATGTTTTAATATTGGCATGTCTATACAATGTGCACTAGCTTGTAAGCCACTAACAAAGTCATTACTAAACCGTAATCCAACAGCTAGTGTGGGAAATGTCAGGGGTAGTGTAGAGTCATTCAGGCAGGAGATGAGAGCAGCAAGGTGAACTCTGATCTGGGGAGCTAAAAGATTACCAATAAATACAAGAAAACAAGGGCTTTTGCAGCCACCCTTGACAATAATGCGACATCTTGGACTTAGGTAGTGCATAAAGATTGGAACACTATAAAGCTCGGAAACAGCAATGTTTTGAAATGCCTAAATTGATTTGGTTTTAAATGTCATGGACAGTCAAATGATTCAGAAGACAGGGCTTCTACTGAAAGCCGCACACAAGCGCCTCTATAATGTAAACAAGCACAGCTCAATATTGTTGTAAATATGAAGTTTATCAACATTTTGATTTGTCTTTGTTGTAGCTTGTGCCTTGGGTGTTTGAAAAAAGACCAGACATGTCTGCATTTGCGCACTTGTCTGTAGTCATGAAAGTCATTATCCACACGTGAACACATTAAAGTTTCAGTGATAAATCATCACTTGTGTTTGACATTAGTGCACTCCAGGTTGTGGGTCTTAAAAAGGATGAATGAAACCCTGTGATTGAACAACATGAAACGAAGCAGTGATTGAAAAGAAAGAGGCACGTCTAGGGCAGGGGACAATCAGTGGGTCTTTGTGCCGTTTTCCCAGCCAGTAATGACATCTGGAACGCCTCGTGCATAGAAATAGGCATTAGCGCTCGGGCAGAATCCGGTGTGGCTGCAACTCTACAAAGATGACAGAATCCACACAGCGAACGTCTGCAGGATGGGGCCTATTAGAGACCGATATCTGTTTGAGCTGCTGACAGACTTGAAAAGAAAGAATTGAGGAGATATTACCTCCAATTGGCAATGGGGCTTGCTGACCAGTGTGATCGAGTGGAACTGGGAAGGCTGAGCCCTTTCATACTCTCGATACGTCAACTTCTTTTTCAGAGGCCTTACGATGATATAGAGTGGCTTTCTTTCCTCATTCCTTCATCCCTCGATCTCCACATCCTCGTTCTCAGCCCTCTCATCTCTTTACCTTAAAGATCAGCGAAGCAGGGCTGAACGTTTCAAAGTCCTGAGAAAAACACCCCCCTGTTCTCTGAAATGGAAAGTGTTTTTTTAGGGGACTCAACTGCAAAGTAGACCTCATCCTGTCAAATTGCAAATTTAATCCTATCCAGCATGTGCAAATGGTTGTAATCCCCGCCGGGACACAATGATCTGTTCACTTCTCATCCAATCCTTGCCTCATCTGGCTGGATTATAATGTCTCTATATGAGTAATGATTGCCAATTACACATCTTTATATAATGGCCCTAATGCCATTTGGGTCTGCGCTATCCTATGCAGAGTTTAACAGAACAGACTCAAGTGTTTTTTAAGGATTTTATTATCAGATAAAATGAGAATGATTATCCCCCCCTCCACCAACATATTAATTAATAATCCAACCAAACTTCAAACCAGTCAATCAATCCCAGTTTCTCTGGTCTGAGATGTCTGTGCTTCATTAAATCAATCAATGAATCAATCAATGAATCAATCAATGAATCAATCAATGAATCAATCAATGAATGAATCAATCAATCAATCAATCAATCAACAAACCAACAAATCAATCAATCAATCAATCAATCAATCATCCAATGATTTAACCAGTCAGTCAACTAACCAACTCACCAACCACCCAAACTAATGTACCAACCAGTCAGCTAATCCCAGTATATCCGATCTGTGACAGTAGTACTTTAATTAGTCAGTCAGTCAATCAAATGTCCAACCATCCAATGAGCCAGTCAATCAAACAGTTAGCTAACCAACTCACCAACCACCCAAACTACTTTACTAACCATTCAGCCAATCTCAGTATCTCCAGTCTGTGACATCATTGCTTCAATTAATCATTAAATTAGTCAATCAGTCAATGAAACGCTCAACCATCCAATGAGCCAATCAATCAATCAATCAATCAATCAATCAATCAATCAGTTAGCTAACCAACTCACCAACTACCCAAACTACTGTACCATCCAGTCAGTCAATCCCAGTGTCTCTGGTCTGTGACATCAGTGCTTCAGTCAATCATTTAATTAGTCAATCAGTCAATGAAACGCCCAACCCTCCAATGAGCCAATCAATCAATCAGTTAGCTAACCAACTCACCAACCACCCAAACTATTGTACCATCCAGTCAGTCAATCCCAGTGTCTCTGGTCTGTGACATCAGTTCCTGACTCTGTCATGCCGAAAGTACCTTTTCTGTGATTTTCCAGTAATCTGAGTAGCTTGATTTGTCTCAGCCAGAGGGAATAAATGCTGATTGCCTTTACCAGGTCTTGATGGCAAGTCAGAGTGTTCTCCCCACAGAAGGAACGCACTCCTCTGGGGACTGATTGGCTTCTTGGCCCTCACAGTGCTGGCTGACATGTTAGCTGTGTAGCGCCGGTACACCAAGTCTTCATGATTGGAAGACTTTCTCTGCCCTGCCGAGCCTGAAGTATATAAATTATATTGTGTGAATTTGCCCCAGTTCAAAAATGTTGCGTCCATGTAAGATTATCAAAGGGTGATAACCCTTATTCTAACCATTCCGCTTTCAACCAGCGAACTCCACATAATATTTGGAAAGATGAAGAGATGAGTTGGTAACCGAATAACAGGATATAAATGACCTGTCCTGTGTTCTATGCGCAAAGTGTTCGGACCATCAGCTTTTTGTATTGGTTGCTTGTTTTGGAGTACAACTTTCATTGCATTGCTTTTTTTTGTAGCAAACCAAAAAAAATCAAAGAAAATCGGTGAACAGTTGTACCATTTTCGTACACTGTATCTCACTGTATCGTGCAAAATACAGTGTGCAACCTGCACTACCTGTAATAAAGTTTTACCAGGTGCTAAATACGCTGAAATAACGCTGCACCAAGTATGTATGTAATTAACTACTCACTCTGTGCAGCGCAATCCTGCCTAATTTCTAGTAAATTAGACTCATTATATATTGTGCCTTATTCACAAATCTTAGAGTTACTATTCTGCCACAAATACAATTTGCTTTAACAGAATGCAAGCAATAAACTGAATTTTTAAATAGTCGTTTGTCTTCAATTTATATTGATCATGGCAGCACTCATTCATTAAATGACAGAGAAGAGCGTTTTAGGCATACATTCAAATGTAGACGAGTGCACTTTCACTATTTTAAAGAGTCAATTAAAGGGCTTGGATTGCAGTTGTGGAGTACTGTAGTCCAATAAGTGTTTTATTGAATGTTGTTTCAGAAATTTGTGCAAAATTATTAATTTTTCTCTATTTTTATTGCAATTCTATTATTCACGAGTGGTAGGCTGCATTGTGCAATTGTAATGTCAAAGTCTTACATTCATTTCTAAAGTTAGACTCATTGTGTACAGCTTACCTGATGAAATTTGCAGAGATTGCCTATGCTGTATATTTTGCTGCTAAGGTGGTGAAATATAAAATATAGTTTTGAATGAGCAAATCTGTATTTTAAATGAGCATGTTTACATGGATCCGAAGCATGCCACCAACGGTTTCTATGATCTACTTAGGCTTGCAATGCTTTTGGAAACACAGCCCTGGCTGTTTTTCATATCACAACATTTTCACACAAATAATAAATAAGCACTACAAATGAATATACAGTGCTCAGCGTAAATGTGTACACCCCTTTGAAAAGTACATTTTTGAACAATATCTCAATGAACACAAAAACCATTTCCAAAATGTTGACAAGACTAAGTTTAAGGTTAATAATATAACTTAGATTACACATTTTTCAGTTTTACTCAAATTAGGGTGATGCAAAAATTAGTACACCCCACAACAAAAACTACTAAATCTAGTACTGTGTATGGCCTCCATGATTTTTAATGACAGCAACCAAGTCTTCTAGGCATGGAATGAACAAGTTGGCGACATTTTGCCAGATCTATATTTTATATTCTTCAAGAATGACCTCTTTTAGAGATTGGATGATGGATGGAGAGTGATGCTCAACTTGTCTCTTCAGAATTCCCCATAGGTGTTCGATTGGGTTCAGATCAGGAGACATACTTGGCCACTGAATCACTTTCACCCTGTTCTTCTTCAGAAATCCAACAGTGGCCTTAGATGTGTGTTTAGGATCATTGTCATGTTGGAAAAGTGCACGACGACCAAGGGCACGGAGCGATGGTAGCATCTTCTCTTTCAGTATAGAGCAGTACATTTGTGAATTCATGATGCCATCAATGAAATGCAGCTCCCGACACCAGCAGCACTCATGCAGCCCCACATAAGGACACTGCCACCACCATGTTTCACTGTAGGCACCATGCATTTTCTTTGAATTCTTCACCTTTGCGGCCATACAGTTTTGAAGCCATCAGTTCCAAAAACATTTATCTTGGTCTCATCACTCCAGAGTATAGAGTCCCAGTAGTCTTCATCTTTGTCAGCATGGGCCCTGGCAAACTCTAGGCGGGCTTTTTGTGCCTGGGCTTTAGGAGGCTTCTTTCATGGGCGGCACCCATGCATGCCATTCCTCTGCAGTGTACGCCGTGTTGTGTCACGGAAATAGTCACCCCAGTTTCACTTTCTACTTCTTTAGATAACTGCAGTGAACTTGCATGTCGATTTTCTTCAACCCTTCTCATCAGAAGACGCTCCTGACGAGGTGTTAACTTCCGTGGACGACCTGGGCGTCTCTGTGAGATGGTTGCAGTTCCATCTTTTTAAATGTTTGTACCACTTTTGCTACAGTATTCTGACTGATAAGTAAAGCTTTGCTGATCTTCTTGTAGCCTTCACCTTTCTTTTGTAAAGAAATTATTTTATTTCTCAGGTCTTGTGATATTTCTCTTCCATGTGGTGCCATTGCTGACAGCATGAAATGGGAAGGTTTTTTTTTAAGTAACACCCTTTTATAGTCAACTGTCTGCTGAACACCTGTGTAATTAATAATTAGACTCACCTGTGGTTGAATTCTTGTTAAATTAGACATTTGGAGTCTAAAATTGAGCTTTGCTCCAGAGACTTTCAGTGGGGTGTACTCATTTTTGCATCACCCTAATTTGAGTAAAACAGACAATTTTGTTCTCTAAGTTATATTATTAACCTTACTTTCATGCTATAAGTTAAACTGATGTTATATAAAACTTAGTCTTGTCAACATTTTGGAAAATGTTTTTGTGTTACTTTTCAAAGGGGGTGTACTCACTTACGCTGAGCACTGTATCTTAAATTGGTGAACATTGCAAGAGAAAAGTGTCTGGAGTGTTATTATAGTTTTAATGCATTTTTTTTTTTGCAATTCAATTTTTTAGCATTTTTATGCTTTGGTTCAAAATTTTTACTCTGCATACAGCTCACATGTTGAAAATAGAGCAGCTGTCTAATATATTTTGCAGAAATATAAACAATTAATATGTAATCTCAGTGTGAGCCAAACCTTTCCAGTTTGGGATGGGCTACAATACAGTACAATCCTAGTAAATTATGCCAGATTGCAGTTGTATGCAGCCACAACTTTACACTCAGGAATTACATAAATGTGAATTTTTATAAAGGGATAATTCCAGATAGTTCCAGTGAATGATCAGTGCTATCATTTATGAACTCCCCCCAATATCCTTAATTTAGAGTGAGCACATCAAACCACTTTTTTATGCAAAAGCTTATTGACTTTGAATGAATGCATACTGTACTTTGTTAGGGTCAGCTGATGAAATCTGAATGTTCTGCTCTGACATCAGCCAGATTTGTGCTAATGTCAGAGCAGAGCATTGTGGGAATGAATGGCTAGAATAGATAAGTGCTGCTCTCTGGCTGTCAGGTTTTGAGCAGTGACTGACATGGAAACCAGCTTTTTCCCAACTATCACATGGTCCGTCCACAAAATGGAGGCGCTGTAATGACTTTTTTCAGCAAGGCAATTTTAATAGAATATCTCTAATAGCATTCACAATAATTTCATTTGGAGACATGATTGAAAGTAAGAGAATGTGGAAATGAAAGGAAGAAAAAGCCATTTTCTCTTTTTTAATCTATATGAAGGACTCAATGTTCTTTTCTTTAGTGTATTATTCTTGTGGGAGAGTGTTTTCATGGAAGTTTCATTCCATTGTGATATCTACTTTTGCCTTGAATCTCAGACTATCCATCAGAACGTTTAAGACATTAACCTGACAAATAAAGGAACAAGCTCACACCAGACAATGTGGGGTAACAAGTAGGGTGGTAACTGCTAGGGAATACTTAATACAGAACAGCACTCTGAATGTCTTTAACATATCTTGAGGACAAACTCTCAATGTTGACTTTAATAATAGCCAGTAGGTGCTGAACGTACGGTTTGCATAGAAGCTAGTTACAGTTTGCAGTCCAAGGTGAACTTACAATGACCTTTCCATTCCAGCCCATCATAAACTATTATCTAACCAGTGCCTTTAATGGAGATCAATGTTACTTCACCATATCAATCTAAATACAGGGATGCATCTCTTTGTGGTACTATATCTCTGTGGGCTTTCATTTTGTCATATCAAAATTAAAAATCAAAATAAATGTGAGCAAATCATCAAATGTTAGAAATGAACACCCATACAATAAAGCAAACATTAAACATGTATTTATTTACTTTTTACTGAAGTAGGGGAGACAGGGGCTAGTTGTAACACATTTATACCAAAATATGAAAAGTTATAGGGATATGGCAGACAACATACAGATGTAATGTGTAATTGTATGTTTCCCTTTTAGTGAACACAATTTTGAGGGTGACACACAGTTGTGTGTATTTATGTATTATGCATGTATGTATTTTTCCCCCAATTTTGTTTAAAAAAAATATATATATATATATATATAAAAATTGAACAAGATAATTTTTTACAATATCATTTTTATTTGTGTGTTTACAACCCACCGAACCTACTGTTAAAACAACAGTGTTCTTAGTTATTTTAATCAAGATACATTTACATGTTTATGGTTAAGCTGTAGACTTCGAAACAAATGCAGTTTGTACCATACTGTTGTAGGAACATTATATCAAAATTTAAGATAAATGTCATCCTAAATTACGCAAGTAAAAAGAAAAAAAGAGTTACAACCAACTAATTTTCTCCATCATTTATAATGATCATGTTCTGATTATAATTAATGTGTTGTATGATGTCACCATGCACAGTAATGTTTTTTAGTAGGTGTTCTTTCTTCATTTATCTTTTAAATGGAAGCAAAAGCTTTTGGTTTTGTAGGGTAATCTCTACATCTTGTAAAATGAAAGCTTTTGGTTTTGTAGGGTAATCTCTACATCTTGTAAAAATGCATAATTTTTTAAGGTTACTGTCTTCCCCTTGATGTGTGCAATTGCATTTCACTGGCTGCCAACTATTATCTAATCTTTTTCTAAATGAAGTGGTGACTGTAGCCGCAGGCAAGTTCGTGTTCAGTTGAAAATGGAGTCTGACTTTTGTTTTCTTTTTTTTTCGTCCATCATCCCCAAACTCTCTATGTCTACTCCGTAGCCCTTCGGGTAGAAGCTAGAATTGTGTCTAGCTGGATCTGTGCCCTAATGTTTTTGTCAGCGGCATCTCTTCACACGTTCTCTCTTTCCATTCGAGAGGATGAGATGAGCTCTCTCTTCCTGCAGCCTGTCTCGGGTTCTTCCTCTACAATTATCTAGTTTGTACATTGTTCATGCATTTGCATGCAAGTCGTTTTTCTAGTTTTTCTGTCTTGCCCTGTGAACATTTCCTTCCTATTGTCCCCTCAGAGAAGATTACAATGTGACAATACTGAATTTGTATAATTAAACGTGCTAGTGCGGAGGACTACGTGTCTGTGTTGATGATAGACCTGTGTCACTGCAAGAGAGGAGAGGGCGAGGAAAATAAATCCAGATTGCTCTCTAAACTGCATTTGCATAAGAAGTGGAAGTCAGTTGCAGAAGAATCGTTTGCAGTATCTTCCCATGTTTGTTCTGTGAAGACTGGGTGAGGACCTTTAAAAATGGACGAATATTCGTGAACGGCATAATAATCGGAAAGACATCATAAGTGACAGCTGAAAGCAATATGTCTCATGCGTCCAGATTTGGTGAATGTGAGATTGGATTTTTTAAAGATTTGTTAGCATTTTCACCAAAAAGTCTACTCTGTAAATGTCAATAAATCCCAGACTAAAGGCAAACCAGATTAGACATTTGCTCTCGGTTGTATTGGAGACATTGCTGATGAAAAATTGTTCTGGAGAGTTGACCTGCATGGACCTCCATGGCAGGACACAGAAACTCTGACTGATGCCAATCCACGAGAATGCAAATGGAAGGCAAGACACTACAGGCAAAACCATTTTTATTTATTTATTTTTCAGGCATTGGTCAGTTTTGAGTTTTGGTCAGGCGATTCTGCTTCCATGACTCGCCTTTTATTTAGATTAGTGTAAAGAAAACATGCAACTTACACATTTAAGTGTTTGATTTAGTACACTTTATATAAGTTGCATGTGTAAATTTAAATTGCCATTTGTTTTCAAACTCACTCCAAAATCTCTTTATATGCTATTCTGAATGTTTTTTTCAGAACATTCTGACTGTAAACTGAGCATTGTTTAAAGTAGTTGAACTATATTATTTGGCAAATAAAATATGGAAAACTCTTTTAGCCATATTACAGCGATGGTTAAAATAGATTGTAATCATTATTCTTGTTAAAAACAATGTTATGTGCAGCCTCTTGTGATTTATTGCTTATTTAAAGCATGATTGCTGCAACACCCTCTCACTCCCAACTCGTCACATACTAAAGCTTGGTCAGGACCACTTGGCGTCGCATTTTGATGCACAAGGTAGCCCTTTAGCGTCATTTTTTTCAACTTGCAGGGTCCTCTGTTGCTTTGAATAAGAAACCATTGGTGTCAATATGTCAATGTGAAAGGTGCTGGGAATTTTATCATCATGATTCAATTATATATTGGGTAATAATATTGCCATTATTGCATATATGTTCGGGTGTGATTTTTAAATGTAAACAACATTTTTATTTATATTGCATTATTTACACATTTATGAGCATATAACCCAATCTCTGCCCCTAAACCTACCATTTGTGAATAAAACACAAGATATAACAGGGAGATACAACTACAGTCATAATTTATTCAAAAATATTAATATGCCAAGTCTTCTGAGGCAAAAATAATTGATTTGTGAGAGAAATAGACACGATCGCCATCTCCGTCTGGCGTAAAGCTCATCCTGTGTGCTCTCTCTGTGCACCAATTCAGCCTTACGTCAGCCTGGTTGTGAAATGTCATTGACTATTGTGTGTCTTGTAATGATTATATCATGCTACGAGAGTATGCTTTTGAATGAGATGTGACCGCGAGCGGAATCATTTTCACAGATTAAAACCTTATGTTTTACTCTCTTCTTCGCATAAAGACTTCATATGGCTTCAGAAGACTTGGAATGCAACACGACTAGTTTGTAATGCTTTTATACTGCTTGTTTTTGCAATAAATACCTATAAATACCTGTGACTGCACTTATATTTGCCTGTTACGTGTTTTAAATTGTTCAGAATTGGGTAGGTTTAGGGTAGGGCTGGGGTTATGTGCTTTAATGAAAGTATACATTTATATTAAAAAAATATATATATTTTTTTACAAATGCATGCAAACCATTAAACTAAGACAAACAACTGAAAACAAAGGAGGACCCTGCAAGTTAATAAATGGCGCTAAAGGGGTACCTTGAGTGTCAAAAAGCGACACCAAGTGGTCCTAAACAATCTTAAATATGTGATAAGTTGGGAGTGAGAATGTGTTATAAATTACAATGTAAACCATGTAAACCACCAGCCAAATTCATAAATAATAATTCATGATATAAGGCTGTATACTGTATATTTTATACTTGTACATACTTCAGATGACCTTCCCTTAAGGGACATTGCTTTGGAAAAAAGAGTCGCTGTCAGTGTATGTAGTTAAAGCTCAGAATGTATACAGAATGAAATTATGTCTATTTCACATAGTGCTCTCTAGGTTGCAAATATGGTACATACCACTCGGTTGACTTGAAATGATGTGTGATTGAGTAGTTGTTTCATGACCAAATTTAAAGCGGAAATCTCGCTTTGAATTTCAATAGAAGATCGCAGGTGTTACATCTGATTTAGAGCTTTGATTTACATTTTCTAAACATGCTTCAGTGTAATCGCACACGGGCCTCTTTGGAGGTTTTGCCATTTGAATTGCATTATTGTTTTGTGCATAAATTAGTACTTTTATTCTTACAATGGCTTTGTAATGATGAATATGCAGCATTTGTTTTTTTATTTGGTCTCTGTGCCACTAACTTCAATTGTTTAATTATTTTTATATATATCAGATAATAATGAGCAGAGTAAAGCTGCTTTTAGTTTGGATCATTTCATTGTAAATTTACCAATGAGCATTTAGCATGAATAATGTTCATGGGCAGGCAGTGAATACTGCAGCTGCATTGCTTTATGCCATCATAATTGAAGAATAAGTCCAATGTGACATGTTTACCCATTAATGGATGTCTTGATTTAAAACACAAAAAAACAACATATTTTGTGCTCTTTGCTGCAGTGCATGTGGATTGTTTGTATTCTCTGCATTTATATTCAGAGTGCAGAATGCAACTCATGTAGGCAGACTTTTAAAATCTGAATTTAAGAGTAAGCTTGTATACTTTGTTCCAAATTGTCATTTTGACACAAGGAACTCACAGCTCTGTACGAGTAAGTGTCCCTGAAATGTCAGAATGATATGTTATCTGACATAATGTGACATATCTGTTATCTTGCATAATTTAAACACCCGTAGGTCAGAAAATGTATTTTTCATTGACATATGTTTAGAACAATGTTCTTTATGATGCATTTGTATAATGAAAATACTGATCAAGCCTGGAAGCTTGTCGTATGTGCTTTATCAATTCCAGTGTGAGCTGAAAATACATTTTTACCTAAAAAAAAGTTACTGTCATTTTCACTGTGTTGTGTGATCATCTGTTTATTCTGAGAATTAATTCAATTTAGATCCATTTTTTTACCTCCTTTGAATTGTTGAGAAGACAAACTGTATTGTCAACCTGACATTTTGAAACTATCTTTAGGTGTAATAATAGCATTAATACACATAATATTTCAGTGATATATCATTTTTACTAGCATAAACTGTACTCTCGGTTGTCTCAGTTGTTTTTTCACAGTTGTAAGCCTAATTAGACGATACGTTTAGTTTCCTAAGGAAGCAGGTGTCTAAGAAAATGTTCATAGAATCTGCTGTTCTCATTACAATAATGATTTATTCACATAGTCTGTCTAAATAAATGACCAAACCAACAACGAGCAGCCTTGACATTAGCTATCAAAGCAATGACGGAATATGGTATTTAAAACATTATTGATCATGTTCTCATTCGTTTTCCTTTCACTCTTCATGGCTGGAGCACGAGCCCCAGGATGTAGAGTTGGCCGACTGTGCTGTAGCAGTATTGAAAACGAATTATTAGATTTAATGGTATGTAGGGGGAGAAAAGCAATGAATAAATAAGAGGTTATACAGTGGTGGAATTCAAATCAGTTGCAGATTCAATTTTTGGACAGAATGGTAATGTGGCGGCCAGAGAAGAGAAGCCAAGAGAGAAGGCTGTGATTTTCCCCACACCGCCAGCGTCACAGCGTGCTAATTCATGTTTCATGCTCCGTAAAAGCAGGCCAAACGACGGTTTTTATGTCCAACCCTCGGCTGCCAGGGATTTCTTCCATTTGTTCCGAAGCCTATCTACTTTAAGGGGTATTACAAAGTCCATACCTTCTTTAAAAATATTACCAGGGTATCCAGGCAGGAGCTGAATGGCCTTTTGGTGTGTTGTTCAAGTGGCTTCAGGCCACTTTTTACAGGCGAAGCACCTCTGTGGAGTCTTCAAAGCGCCACGGTAACAAGACTGCAAAGATCTGTGGGTAAAAAGGGTAAAAATGCCCGCGTAAATGCTCTCCTAATGACTCTCAGCAGGGTTACCCACGTATCTTTCATAAAGAAAGAGAATAAAGCCCAGAACCATTATGCCTAGTCCATGTGAAATCTGGGAGCGGTGTTGGGATTCAAAAGAGAATACCCATTCTGCCAAATGGGGTGTAATGGGATACATTAGCGTGTTATATGCCTTGCGGTGTACCTGGCAGTCAGATGTTGTTGTGCTCTTTTTGTTGTAGAGATTGTCTCTCCAGATGGTAATTAATGTAATTTCGAATGCCCGAGTGCAAACATGGGGGACAAGCGTATGCTGCTGAGCACGGATAGCTGTCTAGCTTTAAGGATCAATGAAACTGCTGTTAAACTTGATTTGTTTCCTATAGTGTATTGGTCTCAAACTAGCAGAAGTATTTAGATTAGAGTATGAAATTAGATTTTTTTTTATATCCGCCTAATGAAATACATTTCACATAACACTTTCAGACATTTTTGTCTCTATTTTTTGTTATGAGGGAACCATAAATGTACCTGCACTGGGAGGTCAAACAGTGGCTGTTTCTCAATCAGAAGTAAGCCTGTATATCCTGGCTGTACATCATAAAGCATTGTTGGACGGTGTCTGAATTTGAAGGATACTTGGAATGCATACTTTGTTTAGTTCCCTTCATATCTAGAAGGATGCATTGAGCACATCCTCCGTGTCCTCTAATCACTATCAATCTTTTGCATACATTTATATTCATAAAAATAACTAATGGAAAATTATTCAACACTTAACTCATGAAATGCAAGTAAAAAAAAAAATTTGGGAGATGGATTTATTGTTTTCTTTTGTTAAGTTGTCAGTTAATCACATAATGCTAAATGTCCATAATGTAAACCAATGGAGACCACAAACAGTTATCAATGGTGGGAATTTGCCTGTCTGTTGAGTGCACACAAAGATGGTCAAGAGGACTGTGTTGTATTTTACCTTGTATGTTTTAGCCATCTCCATTTGTGACATTTGAAGGGGATGTGGATTATTTTTCCAGTCTTAAAATTATTTCTTAATGTTTACAGCTAACTTTTAGTAAGACATTTGTAGATCTCTGTAGTGTAAAATATTGAACGTCCCAACCAGGGGTGTGTTTCCTAAATAATGATGTAATTTGGTGCTTAACGACCATAGTATATTGTACTGTATCGTTGGAGAAATGAACTAACTAGTTACAACCGTTTCCTAAAAACTTGGTCGCATTTCCATCATTTGAACCAAAAATATAAGTCTGTATCATTAATGATATCACATGCAGGTGGTGGAGTAACAACTTCTGCTAATTAATTTATGTGAGATCAAAATTCATGTCAGATAATTATAGTTAATTTACTCGGACAACAGAAAGCAGTTTAAATCAAGTTATGAAGTATGTAATTGGTATACACTTTACTCCCGTAAACATGCGCTTCATTCAGTCATCAGCTTTCTTGACAACTTAATTTCTCCGTGATGCTGCTGTAATGAACAAGGCATCTGTGGACTACTTCACTATATTTGTTCCCTGTCGTTTTTGCTTTTCGTGATATCTGATTCATCACAGGTTCCTTCTTGGGTCATACTCTGGGTTGCCATTACAAATAAATGTACAAGCTCACTCTTCAAAATCGGCGCTGATTCTCAACACATTTGTATATAGATTGAAATGTATTTAAATGGACCGAAACCTTTCTTATTGTGCCCAAAAGTGTGATCTATTAAAGTCATCCTAACACGAAACTATGAGCCAGATAGAGTAAATTAGTGCAAGAGTGCATTTCTAAAACAACACAGATGTGCGTGGCGATGTCGGAGGAAATTTACAGACAATGCGTAAATTAAAAAAACACAGAAACAACATCACATTTACCAATCGACCAATGCAGTATACCAAGCTCAGTGCAAATTAACCCAGTCACAAATAAGCAGAGCCGATGCTCATCAGGTGCAGGTGATCTACTTACAACACAGGCCACACAATGTTTTTTTGGGCATTAAATAATGGTGAAAATACGAATAATTTGACAAGCGCAAACATTAGTAAGTCATGTTGCATGATTGATTTTAAAACTTTCCTCCCATACATTTTTGGTCTGAAAGGGAAACTCCTATTTGCATATTCAATAAGGTCAGGCGCAAAAAATAACTTTTCACACCTTTTCAACACTAATTATTCACTGCACATCTTTAGTAAATCCTGACAGTATTATTTTAATGCCAAAAGACTAGTTGTGAATCTGGCCCTGTGTTTCTAACCACAGGTTGAAAGCTATAGTTTCAAAAACCAAAGTTTGCAATTCTGTTTGCAAATGTTCATTGTAACTATGGTTTTAGTAAAAAAAATAATCATTGAACTATGTTGGTATTGATGGAACCTGAGACCCTAGTTGGCTAACAATGCTTTTGAGAAATCCACCACAACCAATGCCGTAAGTTATAGCAGATGCTGTTTGTAAACAGTCACTATTTTCACAACTTGCTTCAAAATTGCACACTTAAGCCTAATATTTAAAACATGTGTCAAGTAATATAACACTAACACTGCTTTCAAATAGAGGTGTGTACTATTGAGGTAGAAATATCAGTGTAAAGCCAGCCCGAGCTTTAGTAGCTAAATAGACAGAGAGCAGGACCAGTTATTAACTGCTCTAACTGTTCTGGCCACAGGCTCACAGGCCTCTCTTCAGCTGCACAAGGTGTCATATAAGCAGGAACCGACTTGACCACTATAAGGCAATAGCACCTTTGAGACTCATACAGAAGAAATCCCCTGGCAAGCAGAATATGGCATTTGCTAATCAGAAAGTGATCTGTCTGTGGGATGAGCATCAATTAAGGCACTTACGCAGCTAATGATCAGAAAAAAAAAAACTAATGGGTCTATTTAAGGGTGGGATCTCACCTCTAGCTGTCCAGCTCAGCGTGTGCGTGCCTATGGAGAATGCTAATTTCATTTTGGCGTAGAAAAGTCCTCCTAGTCAACCAAGGTCGCCACCACCTGTTACCTTAATCAACCCCACGCTGCAGTATTAGCTTGTGATTTTCTGTCAAACAATTAAGCCTTAATAAATCCAGCAGATAGTTAGTTCAGAGTGGGAGCACTGGGGCTGCATGTGTTAAAGATAACATGAAACACCATTCTGAATGCAATTAAATGGTTGGTTTATCTTAAAATGAAAATTCTGTCATCATTTACTCAATGTCATGTCATGTCAAACCCATCTGACCTAATTTTCATCTAACTTCAAAAAATAATAAAACGCACCATATATATATCATACATGCAATCTGTACAACTCATGTGCTATACGTATTCTGAAATCATGCAATATACATGAATATACATATACACACTATTCTCCAATTATCTGTTAACAAACCATTAACTATGACCTTGGCCTCAATAAACTCCTAATTTGCTGCTTATTAATGGTAAGGTATCTGTTAAGTTTAGGTATTGTAATATATGGATGCAACTATAATCTGTTTTATATTTATGTTTTATATTCTTGTTCAGTTCTTATTTTATTATTATTATTTGTATTTACAAATATTCAATATTATTTCTGAATGTAAAAATAAAATGTTACTTCCACACTGATCTTTTTTTTTCTCTCAAAAATGAAATGTCTTATTTTCTAGAAAATATGGAAAAATATAATTTTCTTTTCCTTTGGGGTGACATATGAAAAGACCTATTAAGAAACTAAACAGGGTGAATGTTTATTTTTGAGGTTGTCTTTGAAGTCGCACTGAAGCGGCGGGAGGGAATCTTGTCGGATACGGGATGGTCACTACATGTAGACATTGACCTAGAATGACATTATCACACATGGCACACCACTGTCTCTGGCTGTTCGATTGCCACCCGAGCTAAGAGTGACCCTGCTGACAGGTGACCTTATTCAACACCTGCTCTTCTTCTGATCTGATCGGGAGAAAACAGCTCTCTCCAGAAAACCCTACATCTCTCAATTACTCAGAGAACATTACATTTTACAAAGCGGTTAATAAGAAATACGTTCAATCTCAGAAAAATAGGCCCTCTGTTTTAGCGAGACTCCCGCTCAGCCATCAGGCTCTTCTCTCTCAATGTGACATGACACACAGATGTGAGGCTGGGACTCGCTGAAGGCAAGATAGAGGGCGTAGCGTGATATTAGGGGTTTCCTCTTTAGGAACATGCCACTGTGTTTCTGGACAGACCTGCCAAAGGGGGCGACTTACCCACAGCTTGGGGTTAATTGCACCACTGGGGAAAAATGCCTTCTCTGATTCGGTGCACATTTGATTGGGTGGTTGGTGACAGGCCGCGCTGCGTGTTGCGGGAAAGGGAACAATGTCTGGAGGAGAAGAAGGCCGCTGAGAGCATGAGCTGAAAATAAGTCAAGCTGACAGGAAACGCTCCTCCTTTTGGAGGCAATTTCACATTTGTATCCACTTTGACTTACTAAGCTGTTATTAAAGTGAGAAAAGGGGGCAGCTGTTCTTACATGAAGCATTGGGTTTTGGAAGCATTTATGTTTGATTCCATGACTGTCGGCTAGAGACTAAAACAATTGCAGCGTTGTTTGTTTAATTGATAGAGAAGACAAATTGGAAAGAACTGAAGTAATGGATAAGAGACTTGCAAGAAAACAGCCTGTGGGTAATTTTTCATGCACATCCATTGCGTGTTTGGCCAGCTTGTTAAAAGTTAAATTGCGGATTTCGTTGTAAATATTAAATATTCTACAAACATGCGCTATTAGATGAGTCACACAAATATTTTTTTCTATTTCTTTTGAGGACGTGATACAGCATTGAATCTCAGCATAGCGGGAGGTCGCACAACTGAAAACAAGAAGATACTATTTGATTGTCACATTAATTTTAACAATACGATTTAAGAGCTAAAGGAGACCTACGTATTGAGGACTGGCCTGAACTGTTGCTAATGTAGACTTAACAGAAATGCAATTTTTTGCTCATTTTGAATCATTAGAACTGACACAGTAGGATGACTGATTAAATCATAAATTAGACATTTTCAGGAAAATTGAGTGGTGCTCACCCCTAAGAAACTCACAATGCATGCAACAAAACATTTGCTATGGTTTCTATAAGTTGTCTAGGGTGTTCTGGATAGTTGTTAGGACACGCTGGTCCCTAGGGTATTCTGTGTGGCTGCTTATTGTCCAATTTAAAAGTATCTGTGATATTCTCAACATAGGCTTATTGGAAAAACATACATATACATAAAATTCACTGCAGTTAAAAACACTAGTAGCAGTAAAAGATCAATTACTTTTATTAGCACCATTGATTTGTAAACCAATGCTTTGTCACATTTGTATCACACAATGAAATAGTAAACTTGCTCAGTAGCCCACCTTGTACAGCATTGAGCTTGCGATGTGGAGTGCTGGGTACAAGTCCCATAAACACAATCATGATAAAAGAGCCCAAAGACTTAGAAGCAAGCTAAACTGGCATGGTTCCTACACCAAAAATTCATTTTTATCTCACGTTTGATTTTCTTAACACTATCAGTTAGGTTTAGAGTAGGGTTTGGTGTAGGTCATACGTATTCTCAAATGCAGTAGTGAATTAATTTCTAGCACCGCTCGCCGGACACTTCTTTTCTGAATTGCCATGATACATAATAATTGTTGTCAGATTCAAGTTCAATCTGTTTCTGATCAAACAAAATACTATGTTCACTGCTCTATTCACTTTGAATCTCTTGCATGAAACACAAGACATGCAAGCAATGTAATATTATTTTGACAAAATGCAGCCGCAGGCACATTTTTCCAGTGAGCCTGTATTGGATATTGTGGTCTGTATATTGCTCTCTGCAGTATGTAAGTCAATGTGATTTTTTTTCACCCATTTTATTGTCCGCCAGGTTAAATCTGTAAATCCAATTGCTTTGAAAAGTAATAGCACACCACAACAAGCCACTCAGTTTGTGATATCTAATATGTCTGTAGCACAAATAAAGTTATGTGGTATAGCTTATAGTTGGAACAAATGTGAACAAACCCCTAATGACAAATATAAGCAATAATAATAGTGATTTAGAGAGCAAACGTGATTAATAAACCGATTCAAATATACAGTCCAGACGGTTCCGTGATACTGATAACAGTCATTTGTTTGCATCAGTTTGAAGCCCGAAAGAGTGTTGCGTTCTGTTAAGGCTGTGTTATTTTTGGACGTTTATTAGGTCTGACGTGCACTGACCACATGAACCAATACCCAAACTGCCCCCTCATGTAGCTGCCTGTGATGAGAGGGAGCAGCGCTTCTGTCATGGTCGTACTCCCCTCGGCAGTAGGGCGGGCAGTAATTAATTTTCACATTTAACTGGGAGGCAAAACGCTGGTGTCCTGGGACGTGGTGCATGCCACCAACCCACATCCTGGATTCCGGGGATTACGATAATTAGCCCCCGGAAGATTGCATAGACAGATGGAGAGGACCCATCCCTGCCTTTATCCCTTTCTCTCTTTGTCTGTCTTTCTTTCAGATAAATAAGAGGAATCTCCACAGCAAGCGGGAGGCGCAGCACGCGTCTCCTGTACTCGTGTGGTTCTGCACGAGGCCTGCGAGTTCAGAGGTGGTTTGTTCATACAGGATGAAAAGATTCACAAGAGTATTGATTGGAATTATATAGTGGAGCTGTTTGCTTGGTAGGTTCATATATGGATCTTTGCAGGCCTTTCATCTTCAGAATGTGTGTGTGTGTGTGTGTGTGTGTGTGTGTGTGTGCGTGCGTGTGTGTGTGTGTGTGTGTTGATCAAAATGCTAGTGTTGTCACATACATCTGGGAAAGAAGCTCAAAATAGTAAGAAAATGACAATAAAAATGAATATGTAAAAATACAGAAAAAATACTTACAAAGGAATCTGTATATATAATACATTATAAAGGCATTTAAATTACCTTATAATATTTATTTATAAGGTTTGTTCTTTTAAGCAGTTTTTTTCCCACCATCTGTTCATTAATAATAGTATCCATAGTTATATTATGAATCATAATAGTTATTTATTCATGGATCACCTTCAAAGTGTATCATGCAAGTATAAGAAAGGGTTTCAGTGCATTATTTTCTTTGAAGCTGTAATTAAATTACAACTGGTTCGTTTTTACAATAACTTATAGAGTGTATTATGAAACATTACATGAATGCATTATAATTAATATTTTAGTTTCACTTTATTTTACAGTACATGTACATACAGTGTATTGTAAGAAAAGTGATGAAGACGTTGAAGATCTTGATTAAGATGTTTATTGCAGCATAGCAGTGACAAAGTACATGTTGTACATTGGGTTCAACAGAGTTGGAATAAACCCAGAAAATCCTAAATCCTAACCTTTTATACATTTTCAGTTTACTACCCTTCATGTAAATTAAGTTTCTCTGTCATAACAGCTGTAGTCTGCATGTTAATTAAGTTCTGACACCCCTTTGTCTGAGGTGGTTCTCAGTGTGTCCCGCCCGCTCCCATTCTACAATTGGTGACCATTTGCTCAGGATGTGATTATCCCAAATGGACTACAAACAACAGAATTGTTGACTTTCTTCTTCTCTGTAATAATTAAGACATTTTGGAAAATGAGCATGATCAAACATATATTGTGGAGTGGAATCTGGTCGAGGCAGACAATAGATTCTTACAGTACCTACCTAAGAAAATACTGGTAATATAAGTTTTAGGGGTAGGGTCAGGGTAAGTACCTAGTTTTTACCTAGTTATTGTATATACTAAAACAATTACATAGTATGTACATGAGTAAAAGGACTGTAAAATAAAGTGCCACCAATATTTTTATAATGCATTGCACATACAGTCTCCACGGAAACTATTTACATAACTAAACAATAACAGAAACAGCTTAAAGCAATGGTTTACCCCAAAATTAAAATGAGCTGAAAATCTACTTACCCTCAGGCCAAGACATTGAGTATATGAGTTTATTTCCTCATTGGAACAGATTAAGACAATTTAATCATCACATCGCTTCCTCACCAATTGATAATCTGTAGTAAATGGGTGGGGAAACAACAGGAGATGGACCTTTTCACTGGAAGAAGCTTTATGGTTTGTGGATTGTTTTTTGGCCTGAATCAACAGTTTAAATTTAAAATACTCTAATGACAGATTTGTTTCTTACAAATATATATATATATATATTTCTCTTCACAAGATGTTAATTGGACTGTGGAGTGGTGTGGATTACTTATTGTGATGTTTTTATCAGCTGTTTGAACTCTCATGCTGATGGCACCATTCACTGCAGAGGATCCATTTCCACGAAGAAACAAATTAATTTACATAATGATGGCTTCAGGATGAGTAAATTTTTAGCTAATAATAATAATAATAATAATAAACCCTACTCCATATGTTTCTGCCAGGCAAATACAAACATGTAAAGCTTTGACCGGGACATTGTTTGGTTGCTTGTACACTGCTGTGTGTAAGCCAAGCTGTGAGATGGGCGTCTTGAGTTATCTGCCAGCACTGCCACTCCACCTTCAGACTCTGTCAGGCCCTTAATGAAAAAGAGAGTGGACTGGTTTTGAACCGCTGGTGGAAAAAACAGATTAACTCAGTCCAAGAGCAGTGACATAGACATGAGCTAACAGAACCACCTCATCCTCAACCAGGTCAAAGAAGAGAGCAATAAAGTTCACACTGACCTCCTCTCTACTGAAAATAACATGTGCTCTATTCAAAACATATTAAGCTGCTGGGGAGACAACATTTTAAGGTATCATTTGCTTATGTGTGTGTTTGTGTGCGCGCATATAAATACATACACATATGCACACATAAATATAATTTCAGATTGTAAAACACAACAGAAGAAGTTGAACAGAATGTTCAAGCTGCTCTATTCGACTTGTGAGTTATTGTACTAAGTACAATTTTCTAAATGTAGTCATGTATTGTACAGCTTTGGAAGATTAGACTATACTACGCGATTCACGCATGATACAAACCAGCGCTAGGAAAAATATGGACGAACCCAGCAATTGGATTGTTTTTAGCCAGCGGTTGGGTTACTATCCAGAAGGTTGGGTTAAACATTTAACCAGCATTCATTATAAGCAACATAAGGGCTTATATTATGTAGAATATGGTACAGCACTTTGATTATTCTAGTATAAATCACTATCCACTGTTCTTTCGCATAACTTCTCCTTTTGTATTTTACAATCTGAAATTATATTTATGTGTGCATATGTGTATGCATTTATATGCACGCACACAAATACACACATAAGCAAATGATACCTTAAAATGTACAATACAAATTAAATAGAGGGTTTGGAATAACACAAGTACAGACAAGAGGAAGAAACATGTGAAATTGTGGCCACGATTTATAATTAATTCCCACACATTATACCCACTATTGTGGTCATTTTCTCAATTAATGTATTCCCTCATTTTAGTGAAATCATGGTCACATAGTACTAATTCATTCCCTTGTTTTAATTTGAAGGGGTCATATGATGCGATTTCAAGTTTTCCTTTCTCTTTGGAGTGTTGCAGGCTGATTTTGCATATATGAGATACCTAAAGTTGCAAAGACTAAAGTCTCAAACCCAAAGAGATATTATTTATCAAAGTTAAGATTCTGCCACTTCCCCCTTAAAATGACTCATTCAAACACGCCCCCACACGTCTATGTCGCGATGTGGAAATAAGCAGCCATGTCAGGGAGACGCTCTGAACAGCAACGCATTTTATGGACGACAGTTTCTTGAACCTTGGAAAGGAGGTATTGTGACTTTGCTTTGACAATCTGGCTCTTTTGAATCAGCGACTGTATGTTTTGTCATTAGTTTAAGTATTTAATATTGACTGTTCAAATGCGGAGCTTTGCGTGTCGTGTGAGTGTGTGTGTGCGAGCGCATGTGTGAGAGACAGAGACGGGGTCACAGTGGAGTCAGCTATCTTAATCGTGGCTTGTGTGTGTGTGTGTGTGTGTGTGTGTGTGTGTGTGTGTGTGTGTGTGTGTCGGAGAGAGAGAGAGAGAGAGAGAGAGAGAGAGTCACATCACAGCGGAGTCGGACACAGCTTGTCAGAAATCTTTCTTAATCGCGGCTTGTTTGCAAACACATACGAGCATCATCACTGTGTCTGTCACGCAACTCTGTTCCCATCTTGAACTGATGGTAAGACTAAGGACATTATGAAATGTCTTTACATTTATTTGAAAGATGAAGCTCGCGATTATGGAATGGGGTGTTACATTTTGTTGTTTTTTGTGTTTTTTGAACATTAAAGCATGTCAACATATCCTGTTACACCAAATACACAAAATAATGATCTTTAAAAAAGCATCATATGACCCCTTTAAAGTGAGGGAACAGTTAAATAAGTTGTGGGAACAAATTTGTGGCTACGAATGTTCTTTTTTATTCCTCCAAGTCATGTGTGTGGTTCTGTAGACGAGAGCGAGTAAATTATAACATTGTTTGATTTGTTTAAGGGGTGAACTAACCCTAAATAAGTAGGCTTCTTTTTATTTGACTATGTCTTTAAGCTCTTTATGAAATAGTGCCTGTCTGTGCTACTCTGTTTTTAATGAAACTACTTGAGGAGAGAAGATTCGACTTTCAGATTTAGCGTTTGGTGTCTTTCACAAAATGGAGGGGAGTCTGACAGCAGGTAACAGAGTTAATGCTGGTGTCTTTAATGCAGCTGTGTGACAGACCACACGAGGGACATGCATACGACTGTGTGAACGGCATGTGAAGCTGCTGACAGGAAATCTGCAGGAAAATGAAAACAAGCTTGTTCATGTTGCAAAATGGCAATTGTAATGTGCTTAGACAGCCCATCCTGCATAAATCCGTTTCGAACATGATACTTTTCTGTGCGATAATGATGATTTATTGAAATTGACTCAGAACATAAAGTCACGACTTTGACTTCTGCCCTCAGAAGATGCACCAAATTTGTTGCATCATCTTCTAACCTGCCTTTTTTCACTGTCCTCTTTGTAATACAGCACACTTGAGTGTTGAGAATTATTATACGACACACAAACAATAACCAACCAGGTGTAGACGGTATTTCATCAACCGCTGTCACTTGATGTCTCTCAGGAGAAACCAATAATGGATGATGTCCATCCTTAAAATGTCCCTTACAAACCCAACACTTGTCACCCGTGGAAGATAAGCGCGTATGTTGTTTTCAGAGCTTCAGGAGCCTGACGCTCAGACAGATGGCGAGCTTCAGTTTGTTTAGTTCCTTTTCAGCAGAAAAGCCTGAGAAACAAATCGAGCGATGAACATGCATGCATATCATTATATCTGTGCTAGCAGATATGCAACAACAGCGACAATTCCGTGTATGGGATCCAATTATAGATTTTTTTCATGTGTTTCAAGACACTGAGCTTAGATGTTTGCACAATATACAATAAAATGTGCTTCTGCTTTGATGTTTTGGCACTTAAACACTTATGTTGTATAAGAATTACTTATTAATTCTGAATTTCATGAATACACCAGTTCTCCTCACAACCTGATCTAGATGTTGCTCCAATGAAAACAGCAGGATAGATAGATAGATAGATAGATAGATAGATAGATAGATAGATAGAATACATATGTAATACATCTGTAATACATAGTTTATACCATATTTTATTGTGAAGTTGTCCTTTTTTATTTTACAGTAAATTTCAGAGGTTTGTATTATTATTATTATTAAATAATTTTTTAAGTGTTTAATTGGCTTCAAACAATGAGAGAGGGGACAAATTACCCAAATAACTTTAATTGCATTTGCCAGTTTTTATCTTAGAATAAATAAAGGAATTTTGAATAGCACTGCCTTTGTTAGAATAATGCAATATATGTAATTACAGTCCAATAAATTATTTATTTAATACTTAATAAGTATATTTAGAATTAGGGCACAGTGGTTACATCATGTGATGTAATGCAAGTAAATATGTTACAATTGTAAATATAAGATCCAATTAAATTAAATCAAAAGGATACCACTTGTTGAATCAAGCTTACTGTATGCAATGAGGTTTTGTGACAAATGTTCCACATACTATTTTAAAAACATATGTACTTAGTTGGTTGTGTTCAGTGTTTACTGCACAGTAAGATTTGTACAATTCCATTTTGAGCATGACGAGTTTGATATTTTGATTTGATTAAACACAAAATGTTTGTGTTAGTAGTCAAGAACCTAAAGTAACACTAACAGCTCCCAAACCAACAAATGTGCCCTAAACATAGCTGTGATAAATAATGATAGACAAGACACAGACTAAATCAGCATGCTTCCTGCTCAGTGTAGCCCTACCGATCCAGAGACTGACCAAAACTAATCCCAGTAAGTAGCAGAACAGTATTAAAGGTCAAATGTTTCATGACCTTTTTCATTGAATATTGAGCTGTTGACCACACTGACCACAAAATACAGCAATCACTGATCCATGGCTTTGCAAAATAAGCAGCAAAGTGCAAAATTTGATAATTTTCCTGTTTGGGACAATATTGTGATGTGTGTGTGTGTGTGTGTGTGTGTGTGTGTGTGTGTGTGTGTGTGTGTGTGTGTGTGTGTGTGTGTGTGTGTGTGTGAAAAGCAAATTAGGCCACGTCCTGTACTGTATGTAAAATGTGTCAAACATGCTGAACTGATCAGGATTAAATGTATTACATATTTAGGTAATCAATTATTATTACTATTGCACATTTGCAGGGTTTATGCATGCATGCTTTTTTTAAGATCATAAATCCGAAGACCATTTGTGCTACGGACATGTTTACCAAAATGTCATGCCCTGTTTAAAATAGTTGTGCTATTACTAAAATTGTAATAAATTATGTTTGTGTTTTACGGCAGAAACAAAAAAGGACAATTTCATTGAATAGGTGCCTTGCAAATAATTAGAGTAACAGTGAAATGGCAACCACCGCAACACTCTAAAATTATGACAATGATGTTTGCACCAACAAGCACCACTCAAGCACAAAATGCCAAAATAATAATTAAATTACCTCATAAATAACCCTTTATTTTCGCAGTGACAGTAGGGATTCATATGCAGGGAAAGATTGAGATATAAATTACTGAACAGGCCAAGTCACATGCGGATATATTTACGATGGATGGCTGGTTGTGAACACAACTGTGAAAACACTACATAACATCAACATGAAGTGTGTCAAGCGTGTCAAGCATTTGCACCAGAGCACAAGTTGTGCCGTTAATGAATACTGTTGCTCAAGAAAAGTGTCTGAGAAGGGAAACATGATAAACCAGTTTGTGTGTGGAGAAAAACCGAGATCTCCTGAGCACTTCCTCAGCACTATCTATACTATCACAAACACCCATACAGCGCATCAGATGATTAGCTTCGTAGGAATATGGGTACCATCAGAAACTTGTGCAGGAATATGAATGTCCCCCAACATTACATTGAAAAGAGTAATGCAGAATATCAGTGATGACATGTTTTGTTGGCGAGGCAGGTAAGGTAGCGAATTTGGAGCAGGCGGCGAGCCGGAACAAAGAGTGCCGAGAAATGCGAACGACATGCCACTTCGCCTTGCATTCAGCTGGAAAATTGTAGGCATCCAAATGGCTCATAATTTCAATTGCAAGGCGCACCCTAATCTTCTCTAATTCAAACATAGATGTCTTTCATCCCACTGTATATTTCAACCTGTGCTGGCACAAGCCAACAAAGAGGTCTGATTGTTGAGCATAATAGCAGGCTTTGTCGAGGTGTTTTTTTCTTTCTTGTCTTTTTCTAGTTGAATACTTCAATTTATACCGCAGACATTCAAGCTATACATCAGCGGTATATCAAGGCCAGTCCATGTAGCATGACAACCCTACTGCTCATCACTCCCCAGACTAGATGTTCTCATTTCTCTTGATCCGAGGAGCACCCTTGAATTTGGCAAATTTCAAAAAGCTGCTTCCCTGCTGTACTCCTATTATTTACCGTGATGAAATCGGCAGGTTGAACAATTAGGCCTTTTGATGGCGGGAGATATGAGGACAGAAAATATGTGTTGACTCTTAATATACCATGTTATAATACATAGTTCTGGTTCTGTATTCTGATTGGTCAATATGGTATTGTTGTGGGCCATGAAAAATGTCTTTGAATTTAGAGATTATTCTTCGCAAGAATTGGGTTATGTTTCACTTATTAAGTGTTTTAGTTGAATTTGTCTTTGTTACATGTAATAACAGATGAATAACGTGGTAATAAGATAATAAGAGCAGTCAATAATATATAAGTACTAGATACTAATGCTGAATCAAAATTATAAACCTATTGTAAGTATACTATATATACACTCACCGGCTACTTTATTAGGTACACTTGTTCAATTGCTTGGTAGCACAAATTGCTAATCAGCCAATCACATGGCAGCAACTCAATGCATTTAGGCATCTAGATGTGGCAAAGACGACCTGCTGAGGTTCAAACCGAGCATCAGAACGGGGAAGAAAGGGGATTTAAGTGACCTTTAACGTGGAATGTTTGTGGTGCCAGACGGGCTGGTCTGAGTATTTAAAAAAACTGCTGATCTACTGGGATTTCCACGCACAACCTTCTCTAGGGTTTACAGAGTATTGTCCGAAAAAGAGAAAATATCCAGTGAGTGGCAGTTGTGTGGACGAAAATGCCTTGTTGATGTCAGAGGTCAGAGGAGAATGGGAAGACTGGTTAGAGATGATAGAAAGGCAACAGTAACTCAAATAACCACTCGTTGCAACCAAGGTATGCATAATACCATCTCTGAAAGCACAACATGTCGAACCCTGAAGCAGATGGGCTACAGCAGCAGAAGACCACACTGGGTGCCGCTCCAGTCAGCTAAGAACAGGAAATGGAGGCTAAAATATTAGAATAGAAGATTGAAAAAAAAGACAATAGAAGATTGGAAAAACGTTGCCTGGTCTGATGAGTCTCAATTTCTGCTGCGACATTCAGATGTAGAGTCAGAATTTGTCATAAAGAACATGAAAGCATGGATCCATCCTGCCTTGTCTCAATGGTTTAGGCTGGTGGTGGTGGTGTAATGGTGTGGGGGATATTTTCTTGACACACTTTGGGCCCCTTAGTACCAATTGTTTAAACGCCACAGCCTATCTGAGTATTGTTACTGACCATGTCCATTCCTTTATGACTACAATGTACCCATCTTCTGATGCACCATGTCACAAAGCTCAAATAATCTCAGACTGCTTTCTTGAACATGACAATGAGTTCTCTTTACTCAAATGGCCTCCACAGTCACCAGATCTCAATCCAATAGAGCGCCTTTGGGATGTGGTGGAATGGGAGATTCACATCATGAATGTGCAGCCGACAAATCTGCAGCAACTGCGTGATGCTATCATGTCAATATGGACCAAAATCTCTGAGGAATGTTTCCAACACCTTGTTGAATCTATGCCACAAAGAATTAAGGAAAAGGGGGTCCAACCCGATACTATCAAGGTGTACCTAATAAAGTGGCCAGTGAGTGTATACACACACACACACACACACATGTTGGTTTTTATGGTTTACGGGGACTCTCCATAGGCGTAATGGTTTTTATACTGTACAAACTGTCTGTGCTATTGCCCTACACCTACCCTACACCTAAACTTAGCCCTCACAGGAGACGGTGCATTTCAACTTTCACCCCAAAAAAACTTACTCTGTATGATTTATACGCATTTTGAATTATGGGGACACTGAAAATGTCCTCATAAATCACCTTCTCCTTGTAATACCTATGTCATACCCATGTTATTATGTAAAATTTGTGTCCTCATAAACCACATAAACATACACACACACACACACACACACACACACACACACACACACACACACACACACACAAAACAGTTCTTTCTGGTCCTTGTATCTGATTGGCTGATAAGGGTGTGATATCAGAACTCCAAGAGCCGTTTTACAGCTTGAAATCGTATCACTCTGTTTGCGGTACTTCTTACAGCGAATGTAATGGCGGACGCCCAAATCCAGTATAATTTTATAAATATTTATGTTTTTGTGTCAGGGAATGTAGTTTTAAGAGGTTTTCAGGTGAGAATGTACTAGTTTATAGTTCAAATATGCAGTTTGTCAATAAAGAAAACGTCTATTTGAAAGTTTGCTTCGACATTTTTGGAGCTGTGAGTTCCAGGTGGTCGTGACCATCCTGCACTCATGAAGCCGCCCGAGAGCTCCTCACCTCGGACAGATCTAATAATTAGAAAAACTAAAAATTAAATTTTCTTAGGAACAAAAATCTTTTTCATAATCATAATCACGACTTCATATGTGGGGAAATAGGAAGTTTACGATAGCAAGTGACGTCCGCAGAGAAGCGCTCTGGCTCAGCACAATGGAGTGCATAATTTTGTTAACTTTGTGGTTGATTATTTTATGTCGTTTGGGATGTGGTGACACACGGCCTTCTCACAATATATTGCTTTACAGATCTATCACTCTTGCCGCTCAGAAATGTACATGCAATCATGCTGCACGTATAACTTATCTTTCTATAACAAACCATAAAATATTTGATTTAATGTCCTGGCAGTGGCATATAACGTTGGTATTATATTTAATTTGATTACATTAAGGTTATAAGTTTAGATTTACAAGAAATATTTAAATTTATACTATGTAAAAGGAATACTGCTGTTAAAAAGCACTTTATATGTTTAAAGTGTTTGCAAACCAAATGTTATTGTACGTTTGTTCAAATATAAGTAATTTTAAATGAAAAAAGTGCACAATACACACATTTTGAATTCATTGTTGAATTTTGTGCATAACAATGTGATTAATCATGATTAATCACAGAAAAGCATGTGATTAATCACAATTAAAATAGTGTAAGTGTTCCCCAGCACTTATATGTATATGCAGCATATATATATGTAAATAATATATATACATATATAAGACTCATTTAAATCAATCTATATCTACTGTAAGAATGGCATTTAATGGATTTGATAATGGAAAAAAAGATGAAGAAAATGTATGTGTCACAGTTTGTCTCCCTCTGCCTTGTGTTTCCCTGCCCATATTTGGTTTTCCTGTCCTAGTTTCCTGTCGTCATTAGTTTATTAGTCCCCGTCTGTGTCTTGATTACATTCCAGGTGTTTCTAGTTATGTCTCCCTTTATAAGTCCTCAGTTCTCCCCGTGTCTTTGTCGAGTCTTAACGTCATGTTGGTGTGTGTACCTGTCTCCAGCGATCTCCGTGTTGATTAAAGTGTTTTTGAAAGAAATTCCTCTCCTCCTCGCTTCCTCGCCTTCCATGACAGAAGACTCGGCCTAAACCGAAGATGCCACCCACGGCGAAGAGTGTGCCGCCGCCCGCGACGTTGATGATGCCGCCGCCCACGGCAAAGGCGGTTGCACCATTCGCGGCAAACGTAAGTCCACCAGCCACCGCAAGCCCGCCTACAGAGGCTCATGTACCTCTGGGCTTGTTGGTGGCATATGAGGGGATGACATGGTCCCCAGAACCGGCTCTTCGACAGCGCCCTCCTGTGTCTGCTCCAAGACAGCGCCCTCCTGTGCCTGCTCCAAGACAAAGCCCTCCTGTGCCTGCTCCAAGACAGCGCCCTCCTGTGCCTGCTCCAAGACAGCGCCCTCCTGTGCCTGCTCCAAGACAGCGCCCTCCTGTGCCTGCTCCAAGACAGCGCCCTCCTGTGTCAGCTCCAAGACAGCGCCCTCCTGTGCCAGCTCCAAGACAGCGCCCTCCTGTGCCAGCTCCAAGACTAGCCCTCCTGTGGCTGCTCTTCGCAAGCTCTCTTCTGCTTCTCCGCTGGTCCCGTCCAGCTCTCCATCGTTCCCGCTGGTCCCGTCCAGTTCCGCGCTGCCAGAGTGCCCGGAGAGTCTGCGCTACCAGAGCGCCCCCAAGAGTCTGCGCTGCCAGAGCGCCCCCAAGAGTCTACGCTGCCAGAGTGCCCCCAAGAGTCTACGCTGACAGAGCGCCCCCGGGAGTCTGCGCTGCCAGAGCGCCCTCGAGAGTCTGCGCTTCCCGGGCGCCCTCCAGAGCCGGCTCCTTGCCAGTGTCCTCCAGTGCCTGCTCCGTCCAGCTCTCCAGTGCCCCTGCTGGTTCCGTCCGGCTTTCCAGAGCCCCTGCTGGTCCCGTCCGGCTCTCCAGAGCCCCTGCTGGCTCCGTCCGGCTCTCCAGAGCATCTGCTGGTTCCGTCCGGCTCTCCAGAGCCCCTGCTGGTCCCGTCCGGCACTCCTGAGCCCCTGCTGGTTCCGTCTGGCTCTCCAGAGCCCCTGCTGGTTCCGTCCGGCTCTCCAGAGCCCCTGCTGGCTCCGTCCTGCTCTCCAGGGCCCCTGCTGGGTCCGTCCAGCTCTCCAGGGCCTCTGCTGGTTCCGTACGGCTCCCCAAGGGCACCTGCTGGTTCCGTCCGGCTCCCTAGAGCCCCTAGCGACGACGCCTTCTGAGCACCCCCAGGGATGAAGAGTTTCCCCAAGAAAATATTGGGGGGGGGGGTCTACCCGCCATGGCCGTCCGAGCTCCATGATCCGCCATGGCCTCCTGAGCTCCATGATCCGCCATGGCCTCCTGAATCCCCGGATCCGCCATGGCTGCCCAAGCTCCACGCTCTGCCATGGCCGCCAGAGCTCCACGCTCTGCCATGGCCGCCCGAGTCCCCGGATCCACCATGGCCACCCAAGCTCCCCGCTCTGCCATGGCCGCCCAAACTCTCCGCTCCGCCATGGCCGCCCGAGCTCCATGATCCGCCATGGCCTCCCGAGTCCCCGGATCCACCATGGCCGCCCTAGCTCACCGCTCCGCCATGGCCGCCCAAGCTCCACGCTCCGCCATGGCTGCCCAAGCTCCCCGCTCCGCCATGGCCGCCCGAGTCCCCTGACCCGCCATGGCTCCCGGAATGGGCACCGCCCTGGAGGCAACCTAACTGAGCTACAGGTCCCTTGAGGCCTCCAGATCGCCCACCCCCCCTCCCCTTTCGATGTTATACGGCGCGGGACGTGCCTATGGGGAAGGGGGGTAATGTCACAGTTTGTCTCCCTCTGCCTTGTGTTTCCCTGTCCATATTTGGTTTTCCTGTCCTAGTTTCCTGTCGTCATTAGTTTATTAGTCCCCGTCTGTGTCTTGATTACATTCCAGGTGTTTCTAGTTATGTCTCCCTTTATAAGTCCTCAGTTCTCCCCGTGTCTTTGTCGAGTCTTAACGTCATTTTGGTGTGTGTACCTGTCTCCAGCGATCTCCGTGTTGATTAAAGTGTTTTTGATAGATGTTCCTCGCCTCCTCGTTCCTGGCTCCCCCGTGCACCGTGACAGTATGTCCTTAATATTTTTATTATAAAGTGACTGTTTTGGAAAAGTAATAAGGCATTTGCAGCTGTGCTATATTGTTAATACAGTCAATCATCTGTGTGTTGTGACTAAGAACAAATATTATCCATAACTATATTTACAATATAGCAGTGTCTCGTGCCATTTTGCTCAAGTAAATGTCAGAGCTGAGGTTCAGTGGTTTATGAATGAGCTTTGCAGGTTTGAACACATCCTCCCTCTGTGTTACCAAATAATTTCCTTTCACTTAATCACTAAAAGCTAAAAAGCCAATTTAGATACTGTAAAAACCTGGTCTAAAACTACTCAAAAATGCTTAATAGCTCTACATTCATATTCAATTCAGTGACGTTTTAATTGGACACTTGAAAAGAGCAGTGAATGTTATAAAAAAATTGTGTACTGAAGAATATCATAATGCATAATTGAATAAATTAAAATGCATAATTGAAATTTTCTAATGCTAATTTGGCATGTAAGTCCTTAGAAGGACAGAATATGTGTGCTCATGCTTTTTCATGCATGTTCTAAAGCAGGGATTCCTCTGACTTTCTGTCAGTTGGAGCCCTTTGACATAAAATATGAAGTCCCCCTTGAGATTTTATAATGATTAGAGCTAATATTTCAATCATTTAATACATTACTTTAATGAAATTACGTTTAATGATGTTTAATGTTTTTACGAACCCAGTCAATTTAATAATAATAATAATAATAATACTATTTATAATAATATATTCCATACAATATTTGTAATATTATTATTATTAGTAGTAGTAGTAGTTGTAGTAGTAATAGTAGTAGTAGTAGTAGTAGTAATAATAATAATAGTGGTAGTAGTAGTAGTAGTGGTAGTGGTGGTGGTAGTACACAAATAATATATACAAAATAAAGAAGAATTGTTTATTGAGGAATTTTATTTTTTTCAGGAATGTATTTATATTGCAAAAATAAAATTTTACTTTACAATATAATATTTGATATTTATAATTTTATCACACCAATTT
Source organism: Gymnocypris eckloni scoliostomus (assembly GCA_027564155.1). Taxonomy (NCBI): domain Eukaryota; kingdom Metazoa; phylum Chordata; class Actinopteri; order Cypriniformes; family Cyprinidae; genus Gymnocypris; species Gymnocypris eckloni. Next base: position 32,115,383 of record CM050424.1, read on the forward strand.
ATTAATACAAAATAATAAAACATTTTTATAAATGTTAATATTTTTTTTATTCTTCACTTTAAAAAGTTAAACTACCTGTTAGACTACTGGGAGACCTTTAAGTGTTGACAACAGGTCAATATAAATAGTATTATAATTATTATAGGTTATATAAATATTGTAGGTTGATAAATATACATATTATACAACATAGAAATATAGGTTTATTTATATATATATATATAGTATATATTCAAACATTTACATATATACATATTATTGGTTAATACATGTAGAGATTGTACAATATAAACATATAATGCATAATATGTATATTTATTAACTAATAATAATTATATCTGTACATTTTTTAACAATAATTTCAGGTAATTTAATTGAAATGCATTGCTAAACATTGTGCCTGGCTTATACATCACATTACCAGATTGTGAAATTTGTTCTCAACTATGTTAAGATGTTGAAAAATCTGATCTTTCTGCATTTCTCTATGGCGTCGGTGGCTTGTGTGTGGTGGCACACAGAGCAATTGCAGAGGATAAAAACGCAACAATAGTCTTCCATCAAAAATCCTGCTGCCAGGCGACTTCCAGTGGTAATGAACTTGTCAGCCTTGTGCCTGTAGAGTTCTGAGCCTGATGTGGTTGTTATTATTCAATTCAGCGTTGTGTTCACCCTCCATTCCCTCAGCCAATTTCTCAAATGCCACACCAGGTCTCTTGTTTTCCAGCAATTCCTGTTTTCTACTTACTCCCACTAGACCCCAGGTATTTTATTGGCCCTTGTTTAAAACAAATAATGTCTGCTGTTTGCAGCACCGCTGTGAATTACCTCAAATGTTAAAGCTCCAGATAAATGTTAGCGGGAATGTTATAGTTGCAAGGTTGCTCTTGAAAATGATTTACAATATGAAAGGCTTTTGTTTTATTTACTGATATTTTCAATAACATTGAATTAATTCAAAACAAGCGTGGCTAAAATATACGGGGGCGCTTGGTAAATTATTTAGCCAGTCTGTAAAAATACAATACAATAAAACAAGTGCAGGTTGTTTGTGATAAGCTTCATGTACTTCCATCCCTTCCTACAGAGTTCATCAATGCCATCTGAAGATTACAGGCTGAGATAGTATCAGCTGCTGCTGTTTTCAGCAAGCATTTAAATGCTAAATTTTACGAACAGCGTCTTTCATTAAATTCACCACAGCTACAGTGGCGATTAACTTCATTATTACCCAGTATATAAGTAGATAAGGAAGCCAAACCCCCTTAAAAATTCCCTTAACAACAGCTTAGCATGCATATGCAGAAGAACTACTGTACAGATGTTGATTTAGTTTTTTCTAGCCCTCAGCATGATAAAACGTTGCATGTGGGCTGAGCAAATATTCTGCTCTTCTAACAAAACATTGCGGCATGTCAAGCGTCAGGCGTCCGAGCTGTCAGTTTGGTAGCCTGCTGTATGTCAGAGATCAGAGAGAACACAGTGAACAATTTGTGCTGTGCAATGAGCATGAATGCTGCTTCTAACAAATGTGCGATAATCTGCTCTGAGATTCTGGATTGTACGACAAAGCATCCGACGCTTACATTGTGACTAATTACCTTTGATTATGAAATTAACATATTCAATATAGATCAGATCATGTCTCTAATTGGGTTCTGATGTTTAGCAGGTGGAGTTTTTATTTGATTAATTGATAATAGGGATAGACGGTACGATTTTAACTAATTTACAGTCACAAGTGTGGGGAAATCAAATTAAACTAATTTTAAATTCAAATAAATGAATATAGCTATACGTTTTAATTATTAAAATTATTGTCAAAACAAACATAGAATGACAAAGCCTTACGTTTTATTTAGGGGGAAGCCTTAAAGATGGATGGATGGATGGATGGATGGATGGATAGATAGATGATTAATAATTTTGTAATCAATCATTTTATATTGTTTTGTAATAGTTCAGTGTCAGTGGATTCATCATGGATGGCTTTGAACAACACTCATTATAACTTTTAATATTGTTGTTGTTGCAGTTATCATTATTGTTATCATTGTCAGTAGTTAGTTCTATTTAATTTATTATTTTATCCAAGTGTGTAAAAAAGGCTTTTATGGGCAGGTTTTTAATAAACTTCCAAGTTAATGGATTTTCCTCCTCTAAGTGGTCTAATGGTGTTTCTGGTTGTCGTCCAAAATGCATTCACTGAGGCATACCAAAATAATTTCAGCATTAAATGTTGGACTATATATTATAGCAAGGGCCAGGGTCTTTAAGTATTACCCTCATATGATGCTGGGGGTGGGAGTATGGGCGTCCCTGTGTTATCCCCACATTGTTTTGTGGCTCTCTGCATTCATTTATCTCGTGTGAGGCAGAAGGTTCCTCCGTGAAGAGTGTTGAGCACAGATAAGTAATACACTTGTTTAAATTGACCTGAACAGGTAATGAAATGTGTCTCTGAGGATCCGCGTCAATTGCTCATGTGTGAATCCCAGTGAAAGTAAATATTAAATCATGTCAGTTTATATTAAAATTAATTGTACATGCCTAAGAGGGGGGTGTGATCCGCTTCAAAAAGATGTTGCCGAATTTGCAGTAAAGATGATTGAGAGAATTTGAAAGGACTGAGATAATATAACAAATGACAAACGCAAACAAATACTATATACGAGTGTGGAATAACAAAATAAATTCATTTTTGGATTAACTATTGGCTGAAACATACGTTTAACTCTATATTTTTCTTCACTGTTTAAGTGGTCTTGCTTGGTTTGTTCCATGAAACTGAAGATCTGAATAAAGCCTCAAATCATGCTGGTTGTTCAGCATTTGTTCAGTATTGTATCATATTTTCCTTGCAGATGATAAAATAGAAAAATATATTGAGTCCATTAGACTTGCACTGAAAGGCTTGGGTCTGAGTACTTTTGACTTCGATCATAGGGATAGTTCACCCAAAATGGAAAACTATGTTATAATTTACTCACCTTCATGTTGTTCCAAACTTGTATAAATTTCTGTTAAACAAAAAATAAACTATTTTGACGAATGTTGATAACCAAACAGTTTCCAGTACCCATTGGCTACCATTAACTCGTTGGTACCCAACATTCTTCTAAATAGCTTCTTTTGTGTTTAACAGAAGAAAGAAACTCATCATGAGGGTAAATGACGACAAAATGTACATTTCTGGGCGAACTATCCTTTTAAGCTACCATCCAAGCAAACCAAAAAAAAAACACCCAAGCAACCATATAGTACTGCCCTGGCAACAACTGAAATCAGTTGCATTGTGATGCCCAGTTTAACATGAGCGAACAAGTTTGTGTGGTGATACTGGATTAACAAAATACTTATTCAAGACTCAAAATACACATAGTACTGTTTACTGTTGCACATAAACAGGCAGGTTTTGAAAGAGATTAGTCCAAAAAAGCAGTTCATGTAAGAAGAAAAAAAATGAAAATTGGAGTAGCGATAATGCTAAGTGAAGGGACATTCATGCTTTTAAAAAATAGGTTCTAAACATCTAAGGCCCAGGCCCGGAGTGCCATAGGGAGAACCGGGAGAATTCCCGGTGGGCCACTCTGCCCCGCTCATAAATTTTTACATACACAGAATAACGTATATGTGTTTAAGTTACTGTGTGACTGATAACTAAGCTAATAACACTAGATTTGAATTTAATATTAAAATGTGACGTTTTCTGTTGTCAGAGCGCGCGCACGCTCTCTCTTCCTCTACACATGCACGTGTCCCAGGTCGTTGCCATGGAGACACACCTAAACCATTAATGCTGTGGTGTGAGTTAGCGAGAGTGCGCTAATCGCGGGAATAATTGATAAACTATAATAAAGTGGATAGTAAACAAAAAGATACCCGGAGGAGCTGGACAAGCCAGGTTAAAAAAAGAAAGGCATTGGAGGATGACGCGGCCAAATGTGCCAAACTGACAAATATTTTTTCAAGAAGACAAACGAGCGCACGTAAACTGGCGACTCAAGGTAACTTACAGTGACTAGTAACATTTACAGTTATGCATTTGGCAAACGCTTTTATCCAAAGTGACTTACATTGAAGGAATTTTGTTTATTCAGTTTAGTTTTTTTCTATTGATTGTCTGTTTCAATTAAATTGACATGGATATAAAAAAACAATAGTGCAAAAAGTATATTTTTTACTGCACTAACGTTAACTGTTAACGTTACTTCATTTTAGTTTGAATGCAAATCATTTTTTCATAATGTAACAGTTGGACTCTTTGTTGCAGAAAACTCAGTATGTGATTTGTTATTGATATTTATGGACATATTTACATAGTTCATATTTTTTTATTGAAACATGTCAAAAATAAATATAACAGGATAGTAAGAACAGATCTGTCATTTATCCAGATTCCACCACGGTGGGAGGGGGTTGGATGGGGATAGGTGGTGGGCTGGTCTTAAACATTACACTCCCGGGCTGAAAATGGATCCCACTCCGGCCCTGCTAAGGCCTCTTCAGTGATTTCCCAGTAGTCATCTAAATGTAGGCTGTACACATACAGCCCATATGCTTTACTACCATACTGACTATACAGTGCTTTACTGATTATATATGGTTGAGTTTCAGAAGTATCATATGTGGAGTTGACCTGTTTTTGTCTGCAATGCAATTCTAAAAACGAATTCTGTTCACACAGTTTCAGTCATTTTAATGTGAGCACTTTGTTAACATGTTAGTGGTTCTGCTATTTGTGAGGACAGAGCGAGTGGGCTGGAAGGTGGTCCCAAAGTCATCCGCTCATTATTGCGTTTGTTCCAGGGGGTGTGTGGGTGGTCAAAGTAAGGCATGCTCAATTTCCATTTCAGTAGCTCCTGTCCTAGAAATTAGCCAGGGGTGTCCCAAATGACATGCACTGGACCCTCTGTCCATTTGTCTGCATTAAGTTTGCATGGGAATGGTCTCTTTAGAAATAAGTAGGCCAGTGTTTATATTTAGTCCCGTCCTCTTGCACCTTGAAAGTGGAGTAACCTGTTCACTCACCTGGGTTAATGTCGGCTCAGTCCCTGTGCTGTGAATCTGCTTTGGTTTCTAGATCTATGATGAGTATGTTAGAGTATGTTTATAAGTCATTTTACCTATTATTGTTGAAAGAAAATAGTATAAAGGTTTAATGTATGCATGGAATACCATAATGTGCTACAGCATTTTGCAAATTAAATGTGACAAATGAACCTGCAATAATATCACTTCATTTGGGTTATCATCATAGTGCATGTCATTTTTTTTTATTTTTCCTAACAATTCTGACTTTCACAATTTTGACTTTTCCAAGGTTCAACCTTCAAGGTTACATGTCACAGTTTTTTTCTATATATAAATAATAATAATAATAATAATTAATACATAATAATAACAACATTTTATCTCACAATTCCAACTTTTTTTCTCTCTCACAGTTTAGTTTATACTTTGTATATATACACACATACCATGTTATAAAAATGCAATAGAGTCAATGAACAGTAAATAAACAGATTTTTTTTCTACATGATATCAGGGTTGCTGTTTCACTGTCAGACTTGTGTCTTGTGTTTCCACGTGCTCCCAGTGTTTCCATGCCCTCTTTTTTTTATAACATTATTTTAATTCAGAAGTTAAAGACATATTCATTATAGAATAGGTGGATTATAAGTCTCTGTATATTTTAATAGCATATGTAATTTTGCATATGTAGCATATGTAAATTTGACGATTTTGAATAAATTAAAAGATCCAAACTAAAAAATGGGCATAATTTCACTGACGCAATTGGCAGAATTTTTTCTGAGATGGTGACGGGTTTCAGAGATGCCACAGTAGGTTCACATGACTACAGTTTGAAAGATTTTTGCTGCATAGTTCACACTGTTTCACAATAAATAACAGGCAGTATTCAGTAGGACACTGAGCATAAGCAGTACACTAGTACATAGCCTTACTTTGTCCAATAGCAATATATCACCTGCTGCGTGACGGCACGCGCCTCGTCTTTTCGAAAGATACAAGGCACAGTGGCTTCAGCTGACAGGCCATTTGTGTTAGTTCAATAATAAAGTCCTCTGTGCCACTGCAATGGTTCTTTCACATATCTGTGCTGACTGTTCATTGATTTTCAATACTAAATCTATTCTTTAAACTCAAATCTTGAAGAGACGATGGCACAGTTTCTGCAGTAACACTGTACATTTAACATTTCATTTATCACTCCGAACCTGAGGACTCCACAGTAGCCGGCATAGAATTACAGTATAAACATTTTCACCTTCGCATTTCACACAACAGTAAAAGTGAAAAGGATTTTTCAATTAACATTTATGAAGAGCAATGATGGCGGTGGTTAGGATGTTATGGCAGGAGAAGATGCACGGCTGCGAAGTCTTGCTACAAAGGCGAACGGGAACTGGCGAGGTTAGCATAGATCGCTAATCAAGTGGAATGGGTAAACAATGTCACCCATCTGCTTGTAAAATAGGAATTGTTATTCACTGGCCAAACTCTGTCTAAATATTAATTGCTTCCCTAAGTGTAAAATCAATGGCAATTACACTAGCTTGAGTATTGGTAGTGCTTAGTGGTTATCTAACCTTGTGATCTCTGATTTGGAGATCCATTTTCATCGTGGGAGCGTTTGACCCTCAGGTAATGTCTAGGCCTTCTGCTGTTGGTTCAGGACTTGGGAATTAAAAGAGCCCCTCATGTCGCCTTAATGAAAATTATGCCCCAAAGCGATGGACGGGCCCATTACAATAAATCCCTGCACGCGCACACATACACCCACATTATTTGCTTTCTCATTCTCTTTCTTTGTCTTTCCCCTTGTCGCTGTCTTTCATAAACACACACACACACACACACACACACACACACACACACACACACACACACACACACACACACACACACACACACACACACACAAGCTTGTTTTCCATTTTAAACCTTTAAGCCTTTTCTATCCTGTGAAGCTAAACAGTGGCTTGTGTCTCAAGTGGTTTTGTCAATACTCAGCGGAATAGAATGACAAACTGTAAGACACATAATAAATGACTTGAAAAAAAGTATCTGCGATCCACTTTACACCTAAGATTTACATCTTATTTTATAAGTTAATTAATTTACAGCTATCCTTATTTTACAGTTAATTAACTCACACTTAAGTTCACAGAGAAAATTATATCATCATTTATTCACTTTTTTTCATGGAATGCAAAAGGAGATATTTGGAAGATTAACAATGCTGCTCTTTTCAATACAGCAAAATTATATAGTGAGCAGTTGCTCACAAAAAAAAAAAAGTTCTGTGTCCTAAATTCTTATTTGCAAATGACAAGAGAAAATCTTTTTTTAAGGTTGGTGTGACTGAAGCCTGATGAACGTTTGAAAAGCACAAGATTTTGAATAATGCTATGAAATGGATGTTTGTTTCCACCATGGAATGAATGAATGAATGAAGGAAGTAATGGTGACTTATGTCACAATTTAAGGCCCATTCAAAAATTCTCAAGCTCATGACAGCAAGATGGATTCTGATTGGCTGTCAATATTTTAATTGTTCATCTGAAAAAGAGTGATTGCAACAATATATTTTCTCTGTGCTTTTATCGGTATAGTTGTGGTGTGGACTCTGCTATTCTTTAATATTGAGAACGATATTTACAACTATATCTTGATCATTATCTTTATAGTTATCGTTCCTGGTGTAAACAGGCCTTTAGACTATTTTCTCACAATTCTAAATGTATATCTCACAGTTTCTGTTTGTTTTTTCTTACAACTCAGAATTGCAAGATACAAACTTTATATTGCACTTTATTATTTAGTATTTATTTAACTAGAATGTATTATTATTTATTTAATTTTATATTGTAATTTTATATTTCAAAATTTTGACCACAGGGCTAATGATTCAAATAAACTGTTTTTATGTTTCATTCGGCTGCTTAAATATCGTATTTGATCCTAAATGGAGCTTGACAGATATGCTTGTTATTGCTACAATAACTATATGAAAAGCATAGCATGAGGACTCTTAAAAAAAATTGTGTTCCACCAGAAAAGATCTGGAATGATGAGTAAATTATGACAGAAATTTGTTTTTGACAGAGCCATGTCTTTAGAAAAATGATAGCAGAGACGCAGAACACTGTGTCCTCTCACTTCATATTTGTGATTTATGTCTCTCTGTATTTTACAGTCATATATCTTGCAGTAATGTAATTTTGTGGGGGAAAAACAGTGAAATTGTTGCCTCATTGTTGGCAGTGATATCCTATTTGTCCCTTGTTGCTCCTCACACCAGACACACCTCTCTCTCCTTAATTTTATTACAGTCCTTGCAAGATCTCCAGTTGACATAGTGGATGTTTCCCATTCAAATTTAACCAACAAAAGATGCTGTAACATTTGCATACCATATTTTGATTATGGCCATTTTCATTCTTGCATCTATGGTATTAAACCTTGATTGACCATTGTCCAGCTCAGAGCTGTGTGATTAATCTGGGAAATATACGTTTCCTTCATAGCTCTGCTTCTGTTCTGTCTGTCTGCGGTGTCTAAAAGCAAGTGAGGGATGCCTTAATTTATTTGGTAGCTGATGATGACCGAGACACTGAGAGTGAGATGAATGGGATTGATAATGGAAGGCTCTCTTCAGGTATTATAGACAATCTTGCTGCACATTAATACACAGCATTTATAGAAATGGATCTGGACTTTCCTTCCCCAATGGCACAGTATAATACTATTCAGCAATGAAATGGCTCTGCTTTATTGTGAATATAGTAACAGCAGAGCACAACTTCAGGTGCTTATTGGTTTTATAACATGGTTACATCATATTAAATACATAAAGTATGCACATTTTTCTCAAAATGCATTTACGGTTTGAACAGGTTTTTTAAGTGCTTGGTAGTAACTGATTAGATAATATGTAAATACGGGATTACATAATACATAATCACATTTCATAACATGAATTACTTGTAATTAGATTATATTGCATTTCAAAATACTCATAATCAGACTACAGTTGCTTTTTTTGTTGATTACATGATTATATGCTGTATTATCCACACAATAGAAGTGCATTATGAATAATCAATTGATTATCCCGAATTCTTATTTTTCATGTTTTAATTTAAAATAACCTATTGCCTATATGGATTCATAAATTCTTCCAGTTTTGTTGGCATTCTCACAAAGACCAGTCACAACACAGATGCTTTAATTACACAGAAAATAAGAGGCCACACAGAATTTGACCACTGGATTTACAAAAATAATGTACATTTTAAGAAGTGTTTGCTCAACACATCAACATTGCATCAACTACTGATGAACACATTAAGTTGTACTTGAATTATCACTCAGTGGGTTATTTAACCAAGTATCGCTGTGTATTTGGAAGTATTTTGTATTTCAAACACATTCAAATGCACACATTCATCTTGTTTATAATTTACATAATATATTGCAGGGATTCTTAAACAATATTTTGTCAGCCAGACCTCTTTTACCCAATATATTTACTTGAAAAATTCAATCTTCCCTGAGATTTTGAGGTAAAAGTTTAATAATTAAGCAACACATTTACATGTTTATGGCTCTCTTGGTTAATGGACACATGACATGCAGTTAAACAAATTTCAACTTTTTTATTAAGTGTTTTATTTTGATTGTTGTTAATTTATTATTATTTATTTTAGTTTTATATTTTTATGATTTAATTAATAACTAGCTTTTTGTTGAACCCCCTGCAGTTCCTTCGTAAACCACAGAATGGGAGACCTTGACATACTATAATGTTTAACGCACCTCATATTTTCAACAATAACAAATGGAATATATTTTCTTTTTTTTTTTCTTTATATCAATATGGTACAATATTTTCCTATTTCAGTCATATCCCTAATTCAATTAAAAAAAATAAACAGCAAAAAACTAGTTAGGTCAAAAACAATCTAAAGTTTTAAACCTTACATGAATACCTCTGTCTTTAGCGACCCGGTACATCATTCTCAATCTATTCATTATAAACAAAAGGGTATAACAAGAAATATAAAAAATAGTAAAATATAAAATAACGCCTGTTTTCTGATTATTTCTTTGTAAAAGTGTATGGGTTGCTAGAGACCTGAGGTATGTAAATGTTGAAGTATTAATTTTTTTTTCTGAGCAACTATATTTACATATCTGATGACTCCATATGTGCAATGCATATTTTTTCCTTGAGGTGGCACTGTTTGATACACAATGATGATGTGAAGTTTCACTATTACCGCAGGCATAAAACAAACGAATATCATCAGTAAAAATGAAACTGGTTTGAATGGCTTTACTGTAGAGTAATTACTATATGCAATGAAATATAAATGTCACTGCCATTTGATGCTGGATGTAGTGAATAAGCTACGAATGATCAAAATATGGAATATAAAGTCATATAAAATGATCGTTTTGAGAAATTGGTTGAGATCGTGAATATGAGGCAGATGAAGTTCACTCTGACGGCGAATCATCTGCTCAAATTGAACCCTTTTAAGTTTCAAAGGGTAACGAAATATGCTTTATTGTATTATTTTGTAATTGTTATTAAAATATCAAGATCATTTTTTGCTATTGCAGCAGTTAGAGATCCATCCGTGAAGGATATATGGGTCTGGGTCGCTAAAGACCCCAATATGTAATAATGATTGGTGAAATATTCATGCATTGAAGGGTTAGATATTCAGGTTATAATATATATATATATATATATTAGGGATTATATTACCTAAAATGTGTAATGTAATGGATAACGTTACTAACTACAATTTTTGTCATGTCATTTGAAATCAGTAACGGTCTACAACTTGTAAGTAGCGTATCCTGCACTGTGTATTGTACATTTTAGCATGACTGAACACTGTATAGACCAATCAGCATCAGTAGCATAATGGGAATTTATCATAGAAAATGTTTTCACGGTTACGTGATGTGAGTGTTGAGCTCAGGAACACACAGTGATGCACTTAAAGCATCTGCTAATGAAAAAGTCTGGCTTTTCGCCTGCTGGGCACTACCTTCTCTTTCTCTCTTGATGCATATGGATGCCAAGGCCCAGATTCTGCTCTGGGTTTTTCTCTCTCTCTCTGTGTATGTGTATGTGTGTGTGTGCATGCGTGTATGTGTTTCGGGTCCATTATTTTTTTGGCCTGCGCCCTTCATTGTTCTGCAGAGTTTGGCAGAGGTTACCTGGCACAATATGATCAGGGTGTCTGGCACCCAGAGTGTCAGCGAACCACCTGCATTCAACAATAGCGTTGCTCTGCTGATATACTGTAGAAGGGCTGTGGTGTAGCAGTATAATATAAGAGGTGAACCCACATTTACAATGTTATAGCCACACTATATTTTGTATTCTGAAAGTTGACATCTGTATAGGCACTTAACTTAAGTCTTGACTACAAAAAAAGCGATTGAACATTTCCACTTGGTATTACCCGATACAAATACTGATACTTTTCAATGAACACAGGCTGACCCTTTGTGACAATGTGCCCCATTGGGCGACGCTCACTCTATATGGGGTAAGGACACACAATGGAAACCTGGTGTTTATTTAACTGATTTGAGAACACATTTGTTGAAATATTAAATCAATTTAGAAATAGCAAAGTAATCATTCACAGCATATTTATAATTAAAACACATATGTATAATTATTTAATCACTTTTCAGGTAATTTAAACTTATTTGAGAAAAATATTTTTGTGAAAATATTATATATTTTATCACTTTTCAGGCATATATACAGTAATTTATATAACACAAGAATGCACAAATTATAAAATGTATACACAGGTCAACTGTTGGAAATATGTATATATTATACTCATCAAGGCTGAATTTAATTCAGTAAAAACAGTAATACTGTGAAATATTGTTCTAATTTAAAATAACGTTTCTATATGAATATTTTAAACAAAATGTATTACAGTCACAAAGTTGAATTTTCATCAGCCATTATGAATGTTGGAAACAGTTATTCTGCTTAAAAAGATTTTTTGCAACAATGTAAATGTCTTTACTGTCACTTTTAATACATTTATTGCACCCTCACAGAATAAAACATTAATTTCTTAAAAACTAACACACAAACCTTACCTAACCCAACATTTCAAACAGCACATATGACATAATTATGTAAATATGCTGCATCTTATCTTGCTCATATTTCATCTATTTTAATCCTTATATATCACGTCAAGCAAATGATGATAATTGTTCAAATTACTTTCAGTGATACAGTGTAAATATAATAACTTGACTTGAAAGACAAACTTTTCAGTTATCATCTTCATAATAAAGTGGACACAGTGTTGTCATATATCTTAATGTATACAATTGTGGTTGTATTATATTCACTCAGTTAGCAGAGAGCTATTAATAATATGGTTTTATACAAAATGTATGGTGTTTATGATATATTTGTCCCCTTTGTATAAGGGAGGATGAACATTATATGTCACTTTTTCGTTTATGTCCCTGCGTTTGTCATCCTGTCAAGTGTTTAATGTAATAGTGCAGTGTTTCAGAAAAACCTCAAAAAACAAACCTGCAATGCTAGAGATATGGAAAGCAAGTGAGCCATGGAGGGCTGGAAAGAAACACAAACGCTGTGTGCGAGAGGAAGGAACAGAGCGAACGCTGTGAGAAATTGCAGAAGCGAGAAAACGAGTCACTTGAGCATAAAATTAGATTTTACAAATGTGTTGTCACCTGACAATTATTTGACGGAAAAGATATCGCAGCGTTGGAACGTATATGAATATTGCTAATCATATTGAATAAATGAGAGGTTGGGGGCTTTGACGGGGACGGATCTTAATTTACCCCTCGTTATCACTGCAGACTTAAACTTGTGCTTGATTGGCTGATGTCATATATATGGTAATTTGAAATGCTCTGTAACAGAATAAAAAAACCCACGAAAGGCTCTTCAGATAACCGCTATCACATTGTTAGTGGGGATGGACGTTCAGGACGAATGGAGGTTTTTCAGTGAAGCTTTGAAATTATGAGAAAAGGTGGCTATTTTCAATTTTAATATTGTGTAATAATACTTTATTATAAAATTTTTATCAGAGATAAAAGAGATGAAACACAAACAAGTACAATAAATAGATAAATAAATAACCCCATATACACTAATGTTCACACGGTCAGGGTCTTAAAAAGTAACTTTTTAATGGTGTAAAAATGGGCCATTTCCAATTTGATTGTTAATATTGTGACTTTTTATTTATTTATTTATTTTAAATATCATCAAACATAGCACACGTGGTATCGAAAGATGACAATATATTGTAGATTGTAAATAATTAAGGACACTTTTTGTATGTTCTGTTCATTGCCATAATAACCTATTATATTATATTTTAAATATATCTTCTTTATTTGGGGCTTTGCATTAATATATGCAATTAATTGTGGTTAATTTGATTATTTAATGTGCATACCATGTAATTCAGTTGATTGACATTTTTAATTGGTAGACAGTCATACATTTATTTTCATGGAATTAAGGTCATGCCATTTTTATTTATATAGAGATGGAGATACAAAAAAGAACAATGGGCTTTAATCATGAAACACAAGCTGAACAAAAGTGTTTATGTCATACATTTAAATATGCTAATGTGAATGGTAATACACATTTGAAATGCCAATAATGAAGGTATAAAATTATAAGAAAGGAAAATGTGTAAACAACAGAACAAAGCAAAGCCAGTATTATTTTTAAAAGAAGGTATGATACAACAAAATTCAATGGGCAAAGGAATGCAGTTAGTTTCCAAATGACAGAGAATAAAACATTCACTAATATACCAACCAAAGTCCAGAAGAGAAAATACATTGATAAAATGAGAAACAGAAGCACGAGTCTATCTTAAAAAAAGCAAATATACAGTCCTCCTCTCCTTCTGTTCTTTCAGAGCTTTTTATTGTTTTTGTAAGTAAATATAGGCCAGAAATGCATTAGTCAATGTGTCGTATAATCTGAAAGTCATTATGCGTTATCAATCATGGCAGACTGAGTTTAAGGGATAGATGATGTCTGTTTCTGCCACTGTAATATATCTGACTTCTGCACTCGTTCACTCGAGACAGACGCCGAGTTCTCCTCTTGTTTTCCTTGGGGAATAGACAGATGGAAGGGGATAACAGGGCAATGCAGCGTCCCATAATTGGTCAGTGTTTTGCACAATGCTGGTTGTTTGCCGTAATTGTTTAGTGTGCTATTGTCTGTTGCTTTCTCCTCGGTCATTGTGTGAAAAAGTAGCTTCAGCTTCCAGGGAGCAGCGCAACTATTCACGGGCATGCTGGGAAAGCGACCAGGGGAGTGGTGGGCTACAAAAGAGCTCCCTCTAGAACAGCTCAGCCTGCATGCAGACATTCATCCAAAACATAATGATATTTTCTCATTGTTGGGCTTTTGGCTGAGCCACGCTTGGCTCTGTGTGGTGAGTGTGTAAGCATTCAGACTGGTACAGTATATTTGGATACAAGACACCGATAGAGCTGCCAGAACGCAGGGTCAGTGTCAGTTGACCCACAGCTGTAAACTTGCCTTGTGCGTTAATGTTTTTTTTGTTGGTAGGAGTACAGTATGTTAGGGGAAAATACACTGCATTTTCTGTTCTTTCTTCTTTTCTGTCTCTAGATTTTTTTTCTCAGTAACACTTTATCATACCTTTGATTGAACACAATAACATTACCACATTATATACTGTACCTCTTAACAGATCCTTTGTTAGAAAGATAATAAGATAACAGAAATGTCATAATAATTATTTGACAGAAATGTCATACATTTCTCCATGGAGTTTCTGGTTGTAGGTTATTATTATTATTATTATTAGTGTTAGTAGTAGTAGTAGTAATAATAATATTATTTATTTATTTATAAATTATTTTACAGTTATACTTTTGAACTATAAAATATGTCATAATATGTCTAGTAATAATAATAATATTTATTATTATTATTATTTATGTTTTTTACATATTAAATCATAGAGCTTTTATTTTGATGGAAATTAAATGCTTCTATTTTGTTGACAATATATTTATAAAGAATTATTAACTGTGATCTTTTCATGTGAGCAGCTCATGTTAACAGAGTTTTAGTGTTTTGATTCACAATAAATGCTGCTCCACACAAACAACACCTCTGCAAGCCACATATACTGTGCATTTAAAAACATGCACCAAGCATCTTCCAATTTTTTATTAAATATGCAGTGCATCAGATTTTATAATTTATTTTCA
Organism: Gymnocypris eckloni scoliostomus; assembly: GCA_027564155.1. NCBI lineage: Eukaryota > Metazoa > Chordata > Actinopteri > Cypriniformes > Cyprinidae > Gymnocypris > Gymnocypris eckloni. Next base: position 32,130,728 of record CM050424.1, read on the forward strand.
TTATTTGCGATTTGCTAATCATTAATGTTAATCATGCTAAACCATCTCGCATTCTCAGCCATTGTTAGAATATTTACAAAATGTAAATTAATAAATACAAATAAATACAAATAGCCAACTGGCAAGTAATACTGTTTCATATAATTTTTACTCATATTTTGCACATGGCAAGTGTTAATTTATAGGTTCTGGTTATAACAGTTCAGACAGTGTTGACTTTGATTCTGTTTATTGCTAAACTTTTAAACCTTTTAAATTTAGCATGATGTTTTATTAAGGGCAGCAAATAAATTGCAAGACAGGTTCTTGTCGATACGCTAAATAGGTTATCACCGAAATATGAAACATATTTTAACCGAACGGTTTAATCCAAGTCTTCTGAAGATGGTTTTATATGATCAACCAATTTAATATAGGCTTTTATTTGGAAGCTCAAAATATTTTTACTTCTTCATGTATCATGCTGGCACATTTGAGCTTCCATTTACCATTAAATTGATTAAACTGATTAAACCGCTCAATTAATATTATTTTATTTCATAAATAGCTTTTGAAAGAATCAAAGTTTTGGATTTTCAGTGGATATAAATCCGTCAGGTTTTAAAAAAGAAATGTCTTCATTTGCGTTTTGAAGATGAATGAAGTCTAATGGGTTTGAGATGACATGAGGGTGAGTAAATGATGAACTATTTATAAAAAAATTTATGAACTATCCCCTTAAATTCACCAAGACTTGAGCATACCTTGTTTTTTTATTCCCCTATTTTTTGTTCTATGCTTTTTACCTATTTATTTTACTTTTTAGGGTTCTGTGCCAGCTCTCACAAGATTCTGTCATGTTCCCAGCAAATATTTTGATATTTATTTTGCAACTTTTGAACTGCACAGCTCCTGCGCTCAAGTAGAGATTGATACAGATTTTGTTAAGTCTAATTCCAGTAAAATCTTGCTTTTGTTTCATGCTATTTATAATTTTGATTTATTACCACACACACACAATGCTTCAGACCTCACATTGCATTTGTCAAAATAGGCAGAAAGAGAAGTATCTGACATTCGCATTGATAATCTCTTATCTTATGCCTGTAAACCAATTGTTTTTATTGTGCTATAGACAAATAACATTTTGTACTGTAAAACATAGTTAATTTGAATAACTTATATTTTATTTTAGATATTTATATGTCCATAACTAAACACAGCAACTGAAACTTGCCCGGTGTCACATACAAAAAACATGCTTCAAAAGGGAGGAAATATCAGTATGAGATTCATTCAGAACACTATTTCACCACTAGCCCTGATGCAAATCACATGCTAAGAAATTATATAATTGTGTTGCTATTTACAGTCTTTCTTTGCAGTGCTTTAAAAGCTAGTGGATTGTAAAGAGGTCTACAGGCAGTCGTATTAGTAAAGGTATCAGCTCTAATGAGCACATGTTTTCCCTATCAGGCTACAACCCAAGAGATTAATTAGGCCGCCTTTGTAAAGCTGTTTCAAAACAGGAAACAACTTAATCGCAACTTAAACTGACAGATGTTAGAGAAAGATGTGCAAGAAATCTGAGATCAAAAGTTACAGCTCAGTTTACATTTAGCCCTTTAAAGACCCCGTTTAGTACAGAGCAGTACATCAGCATAAATATCCTGCACCATTAACTTGCCGTATCTGTTTATTCATAGAGATTCGCCTGATCGGGAAACAAAGCTTCTTTTCTGCCGTTTGATGGAGGAGTCGCAAGCATTTTGCTTAATAGCTTGTATATCTGGAAACAGCCGCATTCATTGTAAAGCTATTCGCGGGGCGGTTTTTTTTTTCTCCTCGCAGCAGCTGATCTCCCGTTTTTATTAAATCTATTTTAGTGCTTCCGAGCAATGCACATTTTATCCTCTTAATAGTCAAATTAGTTTATACTCCAGCAATTACTTAATGTACTCTAATGAGATTTCCCCACAAAACGGCTGGATTAATTTATTTTAATGCGCCAGGGCTCTTTCCAGGGAGTTTATGCATCATGTCCCTTCAGAAGTCAAGCAGCGCTGGAGTCATAAATAGTGTGCATGGCTCAATGCTCTCTGGATTGTAGGCCTGTGATCTCCCCTGCAGCCTCGTACTTGAGCTCTTCTCCTCTGGGAGAATAACAGCGATGTTCAGGTCGTTCTTGACCTGTGCCGAGGTCTGACTCAAGAACTCTTAAATATTCATGCATTCATGGATCTACATGCTACAGACTCTAAAAGCAGGATTGGAAATATTAAAAAGAAAAGTAAAAAAAAAAAAAAAGCCCAAGGGTTCCTCTATGTTTGGCATAGTGTTTATCTGGTATGCTTACACACTATAAAATTCAGCAGGCACTTTCCACAAATAAGGTTGGTGTCCCAGTGCTGATATTTTTTAAAGCTTTACAAGAACAAATCCCATAGTTTTAATGTGAAGTATTAAACATGTTAGATAAATTATTATATAAATGAACATGCATGACAAATAGGGAATTTTAAGCAAATCAGTTGTCTGAGCAATTCCTTCATAAATCCCATTTAAATCAATCAATCAATAAATCAATGAAATAAATTAATATACAGGAATGGGATGTGGACACAAGACAAGTATTGACACTATTTATTTCATGCTCAAGCCTATTATCAAAAGTATTGTAAGAACATTGAGAAATAAAATGTAGGCCAATTTACATATTTATGTATTGCATATATTTGCTTGTATGTGAAATATAAGTTTATCAATAAATATAAACAAATATTTGGTCTCAAACTAGATTCATTTAGGCAATATATGCAACACTGTTACAGTACTTGCAACTGTTATATAGACAACTGTGTCTATATACACACAAACCAGGGTTGTACACATTTTTTTCCAGTTACCAATAGTTACAAAAAAGCTCATATTATTTAAAGTTAATATATTTTTATGACATATTGTTAAGTAATAATAATAATAATACATTACTAAATTTCAAGTTTAGCACGCTTTAGTTTCAGCCATTATGTTGTACTCTTCTTGTGGAAAGTGATAATAACATTATAAATCCCAAATACCATGAACCGATAATTTGTGAAATTGAATTCTTTACAACCGAACAAACTTTACTCCTCCAATATTTCTCTCTGCTCATATGTCTTTGGCTTCCAGACCGTCATATCGCTGATATACTCTGGAAAGGTGAAGCGGGTCTAACAGCATTAATCCTCAAGGGCTGAAGATTGCTCAGCGTGCTCCAGATGTTATCATTTTATTGTTTTTATAGGGTTCTATTGCACAGTAAAGTCAATAAACACATAGTTTACTTCTCCAGCTCTTCCATTGGTGGAATATTGGCAGTAAAATGCATTTTTGAAAATCTCAGCAGAAATTAATTTGCCCAAACAGCTTTAAAGTTTCAAACTTCTCTGCAAAAACTCTATCTACCAGCTATAGGCCTGTGTGTGGATTTATTTATTTGTATTTTATTTTATCAGAGAATGAAAGGTGACCTGCAGGCCTTAAGGAGGCAAGGTACCTTTGATGAAGCCATTTACATTTCTCTTTCTCTCTTTCACTCTCCTCATCTCCATTATGGCCTTGAACTTTAAAAGCCTGAGCTGTGACTGTCAGACACTCTTTCTTTCTGCTGAGCAGATCGAAAAGGGTTGCTTAAGTACATAAGCGAGCTAGCCGACAGCTCTAAATGCAAAACACCTCCAGAGGTTTGGATGTGGTGCCAAGCTTCGTCTCCGGGTTCAGCTTTGGTTCATTTGACGGGGATTTCTCTTGTTTTCTTTAGGTGGGATTTTTGAACAAATGGATGGACCCGTGGCGCTCGTCAGCTCCGAGGAACTGGCCTTTAAATTTGCAGTTAATAATATCAACAGAAACAGGACATTATTACCCAACACAACGTTAACGTACGACATTCAGAGGATTAATATCTATGATAGCTTTGAGGCCTCCAGAAAAGGTAAGTTGTGTGAAAATGTAAATGTTTTTAGACTACTACTCACCCAAAAATAAAAAATTGCTGAAAATTTAGTCCCTCGGGTCATCCAAAATATATGTTAGTTTGTTCAAGGGAACAGATTTGGAGAAATGTATTATTACATCACTTGCTCACCAATGGATCCTCAGCAGTAAATGGGTGCCGTCAGAATGAGAGTCCAGTCAGCTGATAAAAAAGCATCACAATAATCCACAAGCAATCCACAAAACTTCCATCAGTTAAAACCTTGTGAAGTAAAAAGCTACATGTTTGTAAGAAACAAATCCGTTATTAAGGCTTTTTAACTTTAAACGGTCACTTCTGGCCAAAATACCAGACGATAATCCTAAATAAAGCTTCCTCCAATATAAAAGTCCATCTCCTTTTGTCCAGCATTTTTGTTTAGAACTCATCTACATTGTATGGCTTGAGGGTGAGTATATTTTCAGCATTTTTTTATTTGTGGGTGACCTTTATTAAGTCTTACCAGTAAGCAATAACTTGTATTAACTCTTAATATATTTCTTAAGCCAAAACCCATCTTAAGGGTATCATGCTTGGATCACAAACACAGTAAAAAAAGAAAAAGTAAAAAAAAAAAGTAAAATATTATTAAGATTTAAACATATTAATTATTTCCTATTTGAATATATATTTAATACATATTCATATTTTGTCTATACAAATGGTTATGACAGAATGAAACTTACCACCGCTTTGTAAAACGTACAAAGGAATATTCTGTATGCAGTGACATTTCTGTTTTGACATTTCTTACCACATGACCCACCGTCTGCTCTCGCCAGCGTGCGACCAGCTGTCTTTAGGTGTAGTTGCCATATTTGGGCCGTCTCACAGCTCCTCATCGAATGCTGTGCAGTCTATCTGCAATGCCCTGGAGGTGCCACACATTCAAGTGCGATGGAAACACCACCCGATGGACAATAGGGATACATTTTATGCCAACCTGTACCCGGATTACTCTTCTCTCAGCTACGCTATCTTAGACCTGGTGCAGTTCCTCAAGTGGAAGACAGCCACCGTGGTTTACGATGACAGCACAGGTGAGAGATAATGGCTTTATGTCAGTGTGTCATTGTAAACTGTGTTACTTGAGGAAGTCCTTGCAGTCAAAGAGGGTCTGCCACCTTTAAAAGTGTATTAGACTCTGTACTTTGGTGATAAGAAGCAGAAGTCTCTTAATTTTTCTGTTTCTGTTAGAATGAGTCTTCAGGGCTTGATATTCTAGAAACAGTTTGCATCAAAGTAATCAAGCAATGCTTGAAAGCAATTAATCTGAGATGCAAAATATGTGATAAAAACATATTTATTATAAAAAAATACAACCAGGATAACGGCATGATACATTGAATGTCTGCTTTATAGTACATGTTTTCAGATCAGTAGCACAGAGGGAAGCATTTTGCTTTCAATATTTTAGTAGATCTGGGTTTGAATCCAGCCTTGGTCGAGTACGGATTTTCCTATCTCTTTCCAACAAAATTTGACATGTTTTTTTTTGCTGGTCCAAGATGATTACTTATCTAACATGGTCTAATGTTTGGTCTTTCAATGGAAAGTAAAAATTTAAATAAATTAATCTGTAAATTAATTGTACTGTATAATGTCCTGGCAGAAAATATGTAAATATTTATTTTTTTATTGTTTTATTTTTTTCACCACTGGTCAGTAGTACAGGGTGGACAATATAATGACATGAGATCTTAGTATTTTTTTTAATCATCCCACAATTGGAACTTTGATTTAATATTGACTAAATATTTGCCCATTAACTGGACTAACCAATATATTGTATTGGTTTATGTCTAGTGATATCGGTGTTGTAGACCATCTTCTTAAAGGTGGTTACAGCTGTTAGGCCACATTCAACCAACAGCATACCAGCTATCCTGTTCAAACCTTGCTTGACTCCCCTAGGCTGGTTTGAGCTGGTACTGATATACTAAGTAATTGACTCTGGCACTCAACTCTTCTTGTGCAGGTTTAATCAGACTCCAGGAGTTAATTATGGCTCCATCCAGGTATAACATCAGGCTGAAGATCCGACAGCTCCCTCTGGACACCACGGACACCAGACCTCTGCTTAAAGAGATGAAAAGGAGCAAAGAATTCCGCATTATCTTCGACTGCAGCCACACAATGGCTGCCCAGATCCTCAAACAAGTGAGTTCATACTCAGTAAAGTTATGCACACTCATATCATACTATCCAATGATGTTCTCTGAACTCAAGCCTGTTTGAAGTTTTAGTCCAGATCTGGAGAAGCTGTTTTGTATCTGGATCTGACATTTTAAATGAAATATGCTATATCTTTAGCTGGAGGCAGAATGGAGATGAAGCTGCACATACACGTGAACATGGACAGTGGCCCAATTATTTATTTATGCTATTCTTAAAAAAATATCAATGTCATTGCAAAAAGTCATTGAGTCATTTCTCTTTTGGCACCCTTATGAAGGCCTGTATGAGCCGATACACATTGAATTTTTAAATGTTTGTAGCCCCATAAAACGTCTCTATAACACATCAGTGTGAGTGCCTGGTTGCTAATGTATATTTACATTTTATACAGAAACATCCAGTGCTGTAGGTTTAAATTTTGTACTAGTAAGATACTAATTCTAAAGATACTAAAGTCATAATTATGAAATAAACATGTCGGAATTATGAGAGACTACATCATAATTATAACTATAATTATAACAAATCTTAATTATGACACAACATTTGTATTGTGTTATGTAATAATGAGATACAAATGTATAATTATCAGATAAAAAGTAAGAATTATGACCTGAGAAGTGAAAATATGAGATAAAAATTATTCAGGAGAACATAAAAATATAATTTTTCATATTGTTAATAATGTAATTATTAACAAACAGCTTTATCTCATAATTTCAAAATGTTCTGCATAATTACCGATAATTACGGTAAATGCAACTAGTTAAATAGTTTTACTTATGAATTGTGGTAATTTAAATTCTTTCAATTTCTCAGAATTATTTATAATGCCATAATTACGATTTCTCAAAAAAAAATGATAATGTACAAATGTACTTTAAAAAAAAAATTTCTGTTTACGTCAGACTGTATGAATGCTTTACGTACTCTATGCATTTATTTAAGTCTTTAGAGTACAGCTCTTAAAATAAACACAATTAAAAAAATGTCAAGTCTCTGCCTCTTACCGCACCACCGATTGGTCATTAAATATTGTGCCATGGTCAGCGATGTTGCCTATAAGATAATCAATTCATTAAGTGTGATTTAAGTGTCTAAATACTTCTTGGGGCCATTATACAAACATTATTTTATTATTAGCCTGAAAAATAAATACAGTACATAAAGCAAATTCTGGGATGTCAGTTAAAAACTTAGCAGTGTAGTTTTGAAAGAAATCAGTATTCATTTTTTTTTTTATCCAGTGCTGTAGATGTGAAGGGAAGATTTATGTTGTGCATTCACAAACTTGTCCTTGCAACATCTGATAACATCACGACTGCTATGGAGCATGTTTACCACGGGTCAAATGGGGACTGAATATGTTTTTCTATTTATATCTAAGAGAAAACACAGTCCAAACAGGTACTGCTTTTATACTTGTATGTGTTACAAAGGCTCTCCAGATGATATTTTGCTCTTCGTTTCATTCAGCGTTGACGCCCCTGCATGTATCTTCCAGTTTAACTGTAGGCTGTATTATTTCACATTTGAACTTATGAAAAAGATGTGTCATTCTCTGTGGCCCGAGTCCTCTTAATAAGCTTAGTCCCGCGGTCACCTGTCTACAACCTGTCTGCGGCTCGTTTTTCTCTGTCAGCCTCTCCTGAACTTCTGTCGGTGCATGTACTCCCCCTCAGGCCAAAGAGAAATAGGAAATGCAGTCGGACACAGAGTCTGTCTGAGACGCCTGTGGGTTAAATCCCAGAAGTCTTTAAAAGGCAGTCTATGCTTGTGGGTGTGTGTGTGTGTGTGTGTGTGTGTGTGTGTGTGTGTGAGAGAGAGAGAGAGAGAGAGAGAGAAAGAGGGACTGAAATATATAGAAAGTACAGGTACAGACGTAGAAGGGGCTATTTCTGCAACCCATTGTATGAAATGAACCATTTCTGACTTTTTAACAAACTTGAGTGATTACGGTCTAGAAGAGGGAAAGAGCTCAGCATAACCTTGAGATTTCCTCACGGCAGATGGCATAATTAAAGCAGACATATGAGCACCAAGGGAAAAGTTAGCATTTGTATGAACATTGAAGGAAATGTATTGGGAGTAGCTATGACCAATATATAAAGCAATCATTATGTTTGAATACAGGAATATGGCCCTATGATTTCCACGATGCAGAAAATTTGAACAGAATCATTGAATCCAGACATTAAAATGGAACCGTATAACCCATTATGCCATGGAATTTGGCCACGTTTAGATTAATAAATCAAAAGTAGAGGTTTATAAAATTGCAATATGGAATAGTGTTTTTTAATATTAAAGCACACAAAATCAAAAAAATAAAATAAAAAACCTATAAAAGAAACATGTGAAATATGAAGTCTGCTTGACCCACGTGTCTTAGTCTGAATGAGTGGCACAGTTATGACTACAAATAATTTATACAGTAGCTGCAGTACATTATTTGCAACAAAAAAAAATAACTATAATAATAATTTGACTACATTTCATTTTAAAAGATTGCGTTTTAAATAAGTTTGATGCATCCGTTAACACAATTGTTTTTTTTTTTTATTATTTAACCATAAAAAAAGAATTATAGAGAGCTTCATAAATAATTAAATAAATACATACATAAAAATAAACAACATATCATAGGGCACTGTTATTGTTAACATTTGAATAGATTATAAAATGTTTAAATTTGTATGTATTCAGTTGATTAGAAATACTTTTTGAGTATTAACTAAACCATTAGAACAGAATCCTAAAAAATAAACTACAAAATAATTTGAAGTTGGACAAACAAACAAACATGAATATAATAGAATGGAATATTATAGAATATAATAGAATATGATAGAATATAATAAAATTGAATTTTGGGAGTTTGTATTTTATAGGGCCCTGTAGAAATAGTACTTTCATTTTCATCCTCAGGTCATTCTAAACCATTTTGTCAAACATCCCCTTTCACTTCAGTTTTATGCACAAGATCAGCATCAATATTCTTATATTTTGTGTTCGGGAAAGTCATATTTGGAACAGCATTAGGGTGAACTCTTGAATGGTCCTGATCACTACTAAAGGCTAGCTGCACTATCTGTTGTGCTATATGATACAAGAAACACAGATGAGAGAGACGTCGATAAATCAACAGAGTTTAATAGTTCTTCATAGTTCCACTATTTTGATTCAATCTCGTTTGTTGTCATTGTTTGTGTTGGCTGCCACAGTGATCGCAAATTACTCTGACATGACATAGTGACCTTTTTCATTGTTTTTTTTCTACCCCACCCCTCCTCTTCCTCCAGGCCCAGATGATGGGGATGATGACAGAGTACTATCACTACATCTTCACCACTCTGGTAATGTACCGCAGTACTAACGGCAAATTGTATGTCATTTGTTCTTTAGCTGCTCCCACTTTATTTTTTGATGAATAGCTTTTAATTGCAGATGAGCTTTGGATGCAGTCTGCAATATCAATTTCACTTGACAAAACAGCCTTAATGGAGTTTCCGCCACCCCAGTGTAAACATTAGCCCTTCTCTCAAGCTCAGATCAACAAAACGTCTTTGAAAAGCCTTTACGAAGGCAATAAAGGGATTGACAACTGTGTTCCACCTCTGTATTTTGAAGCTCAGAAGTTTACATGGCAAAGCACTGTTTTTAGAGATTTCCTCACTGTCTCGCAAACACGATTTCTCTTAAACAAATTTTGGTACTGTTGCTAAATCTAGTGAGCCGACTACAGAGGGCTCATATAAGACATATCCAGAAAGCTCTGCTGTTATTTCAGTATTATTTATAGTATTTATTAAAGATTTGAATAAACTTCTATGTTTATAGTTAATTTTATTTCAAATGTTTTATTGTATTTTAATTATTACTGGTATTTATGTATTTATTTTTAATATTTCTAGAAGCCTTTTTTATTTACTTATTGAATTATTTAAACTTATTCACTTGGTTTTTGAGACAAACTTTAAGTGTCCTTGTAATTAGGGCTGGGCGATATGGCCCAAAAAATTATCACGATAATTATTTTCATATCAGTCGATATCGATAATTATCACGATAAATGTCAAATCTTTATTTCTTTCAAGTTTAAAGCCATATTTTTGCTCCAAAGTGAAAGTTTTAGAAACCAGACCATTAATTTTCCTTAACACAATAATTATCTAAATAGATATGTATTTCTTAGTTTCTGCATGTTCTAATGAGTTGATATTGTGTCAAATCAAGAAACCGTTTTGGGTTGCCTCATAATATGAATGATAATAATATCACTTTTGTGTCTCTTAGAAATACACATTTGATCGTAGCTTGAGTTAGGATGCAGTAACATTTTAGTTCATTATCAAAATCAGTAACATCTTTACATCAGTAACATCTGTAGCAACCTCAGTTTTATATGGTATAATGTATTCTGACCAAGTTTGTATTTTTATAAAGCATTGGTCTCCTATAGTAGCATACATTTAAATAATGATAAACAGTTAAAACCACACGTATAGCACCTCAATAACATGGTCAAAATATAACTAAATGGTTTTTTATGTAGTCTATTTGTATAAAAGACAGTAGTCTAAAACCATTCAGTATAATGTACACATGCTATAGCTGCCTTAACCACACATACATACTATAATTATATACCATTACTCCTGTAATAATATTAAATGTGAATATCCCACATTTCTGCCACAATACCATAGTGCAGTGAATGTTACTACAGTAAATCCATGGTAAATAATGACGATGTGCAGATTGAAAAGCCTTCTGACTGTCTCGTTGCAGTGTTTCTCATGTTCGGCTTGTATTCTCACATTAGACGTGTTCGACTTAAAGCGGCGCTGCACAGAATGGTCAGTGTAATACATCAAAGTACCGCGAGAGCGATAAGAGCAGATGAAACCTATGCTTTCAAATAGCTCTCGCGGTACTTTGATGTCTTACACTGACCATTCTGTAGCGCCGCTTACTAACGGCGCACTGACTGGATCTCACAGCACTGCTTAGTGATTGAGTAAACGCATCTGCTCTAGTGAGCTCGTGCCACGCGGCAGTTTGAACTGTGATCCGAGCGGATAAACGGTCCGTGTGGCGCGATTCAAATGAGTCACGTGGTTTCGTTCCGCTTTTGGCGCATAAACATTATATCGAACATTTTTCGAACTTAGTCATATCGTTTTAGAGGAAAATTATATCGCGATAATTATCGTTATCGAATTATCGCCCAGCCCTACTTGTAATGCACCATATATGCCAAGCATCTGAGTTATGGGGGAGGTTTACTGATCCTTGCTAAAGGCTTGATTACTACCCAACACACTGAAAACTAATCAGCTGTGTGTTTTCATTAGATTATTACAATTGTTATGCCCATGTGAATTGATTTATGACATTGTCACACATTTATCCTTTGTTATGATAAGTAGACCATAGCAGTCACACCGAGGAGATACACAAGTTGAATTTCACTGGACGACAATGCAAACGAATGTACTCAATATGATTCAACAGTGTTATCTGACTGCACAATGTGATCATGTTAGTAAATATAGGTATTTGTGCATAAGATATGGTTCCAGAATGTGCATTTACATATGATTTAACAGTAACTGCATTTATATATGGTTGGCTGCACAGCAAAGGTGTATATATGTGCTTTTTTCATTTCTAAAGCTGTGGATTTGTCAAAACATTTAGGTAGTTTATACTAAGTGTAAAAAATAGTAGTAGATACGTGTTTACACCAAGTATAAATAACACATTGTTCTCACAATATGCAAATGGTCATAGATGTTATTCAAAAGTGTAAACAGAAGTATTGTTGTGTGTACTGAAGGTAAAATATCTGAGCAATAGTAAGCAAAGTTGGTGAAATTGGATTTTGGCAACAAGGTTACTTAATTGCACTAGACACTGCCTTTTTATTTACAATTAACATAAATAGCTGCTGCCAAAAACAAAAACAAAAAACATAAATAAACAGCCCCCCCCTGAAAAGACATTTTAAAGGAGCTGTTACTTTATTTATTTTAGAAGTCTCATACCTAAATAAACTATACATTCAGACCATCAGGTACAAAATATAGTTTATGTAGTTTATATATGCAATTTTTAGTTTAGAAAAAAAGTGTTTGACGACTGTGCTGTTAAATTTGGTCAGTCCTAAGTACTTTCTGCTTTAGGATCTCTAAATGGACTGTGTGGACAATGGACAGCACTTTCCTATGTAAATGAAAACTAATTTAGTTATTGCTATTTCAGAATTTCTGACAATTTTATTAATTCTGAGATGAACCTACTAAAGTATGAAAAGTCAACAGTGATGTGTTTGAGATAATAGATCGTAACTGTCCTCAGAACAGGCCACAATCAATCCTGCTTCCTCACCTATAAAAGGACTTACAAGGCCTAATTCATCTATAAAGGCACAGTAGTCATTTTTTTATGTACTTATTTTCAGATTGTTTTGAAACAAGTCAGCAGTACGAAGTTATTATTTAATTTTTTATAACAGTTTCTTCACCAAATGTGATGCTCAGTCCAATATTCCAGTAAGCAGCAATTATTCTGTCCACAATGAAAGGCTGCTATTTGCTAAAAAAATAAATAATAATAAAACAAATATATATGCCCTCGCAACACAATCAACAGCTGAAGAGCATAACAGTCTGAATTTATGTCAAAATCTAAATTTTTTATAACCAGAGATGGGCACAATTAAATCGACTCTTCTTTTTTTCTTTTTTTTTTGTTGGAACCATGGATGAATTAAAGGTTTATTTCACCCAAAATGGAAACTACAACCGTCATGATGCTTTTTCTGTGAAACTTGAGCGATTTGCCTTATATTGTAAGATGTTTCTCAAATTCCACAATTAGTGTCACCTTATCTGTCTTTGATGTGTTATTTACAACATGCATCATATATTAAACGATTGTTGTTCTCACACTAAATATCCATTCCCTATCTGTCGGTCACTACGAGTTATGTCATGACGACATAGGGATTTCAAGGTTCAAGGTTTCTTTATTTGTCACATAATAAATTATACAGGGTATAATCAGAAGTGAAATGTACATCAAATCAGGTCCGCTCAGTGGACAGTGCAAAATAATAAAAAATGATATAAAAGTAACACAACACAAGAGCATATATATGGTAAAAAAAGGTTTTGTATATGCAAAAAAATGAGATGTGCAAAACAATAGATGTGCAAAAAACGAAAAGAAACAAAAACAGTGTACTGGGACTTAATAAATAGTAATGTGAATAAGAGGGATGTGCAGACGGGTTGTTCAGGGTATGTACACAAAGCAGCAATACGGGTGGTGAGAATATAAGTTTTACAGTTAACAATCTTGTAAGGATTTACCTGGAATCTCTGACTAAAGAGAAAACGCCAATAAAATTGGCTAGTGGATTTTGCATACCTGAGCCACTCCCCGTGCATACGGGTATAAAAGGGCGACAGGTGCATCCACTCATTAGATTTTGCTCGAGCCGAGTGGATGAGAAGAGTGCTGATCTCCACAAAGCCGTTCATCTTTGTTTTGCTCCCGGTTGGCGTAACGGTGCGATCAGCGAAGTCCCTCTCATCAGCGATTCCCCTGGGCACTTCAACTAAGAGAGCAAATTCTAAAAGAGCAAATCACGGACGATCGCGTCTTTTTCAAGATGCCGTTTCGTCCGTGTCCTTCTGGTTGCGGTCGTTTCCTGTCTGCGGATGACGGACACGATCGTTGTCTTCAGTGTCTGGGCTTCCAACACGCTGAAGATGCGTTCGTGGATGACTGCGTCTGTTGTGGGCGTAAGAGCATGATCTTCGCTGCGATGAAAGGATTGGCACTCTCTGCCGCCACCCGTGCTGATCTCTCTGGCTTGAGCAGAGGATCGCCGGCTGACGCTCTGGGAGATCTGAGGGTTACTGTAAGAGCCCTCACAACCACGCCCTGCCCCGGTGCCTTTCTTCCCGGAGGTGCATGAGGAGCTGACGAAGTCGTGGATGGCCCCTTTCACGGCCAGAAGCCCCTCGTCCGCCTCCTTCATCCTCACTACCCTCGACGGCGGAGGCATTCCCCAGGTGGAGTGAGCGATCGCGGTGCACCTGTGCCCATGAAACGCGGCCACTTGGAGGAACCGTCCGCGTCTCCCGTCCAAGGCCTGTAAGCTGACAGCCGCTCTCGCGGCCAAAGCTTATAGCGCTGTGGGCCAGGCAGCCTCCGCCCTGCACGCCATGGCTATCCTGCAGGTTCACCAAGCCAAGGCGCTCAAACAGGTGCACGAGGGTACACCGACCGGGGTTGATGCAGGAGGCGGCGACTGACTTCGCTCTATGAGTGACGAAAAGTCACGGCGCGGTACCTCGGGAAGGCGATGTCCACCATGGTGGTCCAGGAGCGCCATCTCTGGCTCAACCTGGTAGAGATGAAGGACGTTGACAAGGCACGCTTTCTCGATGCCCCCATCTCCCAGGTAGGGCTGTTCGGCGACACCGTCGAGGGCTTTGCCCAGCAGTTCTCGGCGTTACAGCAGCAGACCGAGGCGATCCAGCACACCTGCCTCGGCGTGATGCACCATCCACCGCTGTCCCCGGGGCCAGGCCTCAGTCTGCCCATCGCCGTGGGCGCCCTCCTGCGTCCTCCAGAGCTGCTCCGCCCCAGGCCGAATCGATACCTTGGCCGGCGCGTTGAGCCTCTCGCAGGAGAGCGGCGACCCCCGCGTCCCAGCCAGGCCCCAAGTTGTCCAGGAGGTCGACGAAGCGGCCCTGACGCGGGCATTCCGGAGATGTTGGAATTTGCTCTTTCTCAGGAGACGGCGAGAACAGCGCCGCTCCTTCCCCTGGTGGAGGGCCGGGAGGAGAATCTTCCGTTTCTGTTCAAAAACGGAAGGGCCCGTTGTCCAAGGGCCAGCGGTACCCACTTCTCAAGAAAGAGCAATTTCCTTTTCCTCCAGGTTCTCAGGTCCATGGGACGACAGTGTGCGACGCCCTGCTTCCTCACTCTCGCCCACGAGCCATTTTGCCAGTAGCCAAGAGAGTACGGTTCGGGGACGACATTCCTCCCCACGCACCTCTGGCCAGTCCCGTTTGGGACCCAGGGAGTTCGGTGAGGATGCCTCAGAACGCACCGCCTTCTGTACCATCCACCCCTACTCGTTTCGCCAGGCGACCTCCCAAGTTCAACGGTGTTCTCGAGACGTCGGTGGCAGTCCGGAACGCCCCTGTCTTGCGCGAGGAGATTGCTGTCCTCCTGGCAAAGGACGCAATCGAGCCGGTCCCTCCAGCCGAGAGGAGGCAGGGGTTTTACAGCCCTTACTTCATCGTACCCAAGAAACGTGGTGGCCTTCGACCAATCCTGGATCTGCGAGTTTTGAACTAGGCTTTACACAAGCTCCCGTTTAAGATGCGGACGCGCCGCAGGCGCATTACCAAATGCATCCAGCCCCAGGATTGGTTTGCAGCGATCGACCTGAAGGATGCTTACTTTCATGTTTCGATCCTTATGCGACACAGACCGTTCCTACGGTTTAAGGTCGGGCATGGCAGCACAGGGTCCTCCGGGCTCTCCCTGTCTCCCGTGTGTTCACGAAGGTCGTAGAAGGCGCCTCCCAGTTACGGAGGTGGGTGTCAGGATCCTCAACTACCTCGACGATTGGCTTATTCTAGCCCAATCCAGACAGCAGTTGGGCGATCCCAGGGACTTGGTGCTCGGCACCTCAGCCAGTTGAGGATTCGGGTCAACTGGGAAAGAGCAAGCTCTCCTGTGCAGAGAATCTCTTTTCTCGGTGTGGAGTTAGACTCGGTGAGTATGACGGCACGCCTCACGGAGGAACGTGCCCAAGCAGTGCGGAACTGCCTGAGTTCCTTCAGAGGCAGGAATGTGGTACCACTGAAACAGTTTCAGAGGCTCCTGGGGTATATGGCATCCGCAGCTGCAGTCACGCCCGCTCAGATTGCTTCATATGAGACCACTTCAGCACTGGCTACACTCCCGGGTCCTGAGGTGGGCATGGCGCGCGGTACACTGCAGTGGTATCACCCAGCAGTGTAGCCGCCCTCAGTCCCTGGACGGACCTTGCCTTTCTACAGGCCGGGCGCCCTAGAACAAGTGTCCCGGCATACTGTTGTCACAACAGATGCCTCCAGCACGGGCTGGGGCGCTACATGCAACGGGCAGGCAGCCTCGGGGCTCTGGACAGGGCCCCGACTGCTTTGGCACATCAACTGCCTAGAGCTGTGGGCAGTGCATTTAGCCTTGTGGCAGTTCCGGCCACTGCTGTTGGGCAAGCACGTGCTAGTCCGCACTGACAACACTGCGGCGGTCTCGTACATCAACCGACTGGGAGGTATATGATCACACCGCATGTCACAGCTCGCCCGCCATCTCCTCCTCTGGAGTCACATGCAGTTCAAGTCACTGCGTGCTGTAGCTCAATCGTGCGGCCGACGCGCTCTCACGACAGCTCTCATTCCCCGGAGAGTGGCGACTCCATCCCGAGACGATCCGGCTGATCTGGAGTCGATTCGGGGAAGCTCAGGTAGACCTGTTTGCCTCCCCCGAGTCCTCCCACTGCCAGCTGTACTTCTCCCTGACCGAGGGCCCTCGGCACAGACGCACTGGCACACAGCTGGCCTCGGCCCACGCAGTATGCTTCCAGTGAGCCTATTCGCACAAACACTGTGCAAGCTCAGGGAGGACGAGGAGCAGGTCCTGCTGGTTGCGCCCACTGGCCCACCCGGACCTGGTTTGCCGAACTCATTCCCTCGCGACAGCACCTCCCTGGTGCATTCCTCTGAGAAAGGACCTCCTCTCTCAGGGCTCGGCACCATGGCACCAGCGTCCAGATCTATGGAACCTCCATGTGTGGCTCCTGGACGGACGCGGCAGACTTGAGTGGTCTACCACGGCGGTGGTAGAGACCATCATTCAGGCTAGAGCTCCTTCAACAAGGCAAACCTACGCACTGAAATGGAGTCTGTTCAAGAACCTGGTGTTCTTCTCGAGAAGACCCAAGATGCACGATTGGAGTAGTGCTTTACTGCAAGAAAGGTTGAGCGTGGTCTGTCACCTCCACCTTGAAAGTGTATGTAGCCGCTAGTGCGGCTCACCACGATGCAGTGGACGGCCAGTCCCTGGGAAAGCATGATCTCATTGTGAGGTTCCTGAAGGGGGCCAGGAGGATGAATCCCTCCAGGCCTCCCCTTGTGCCCTCTCTCTATCGTCCTGGCTGGACTTCAGAGGGGCCCCTTTGAGCCGCTGGACTCAGTCGAGCTGAAGTTCCTGTCTCTTAAGACAGCGCTCCTGACCGCGCTCACTTCCATCAAAAGGGGTCGGGGACCTCCAGGCGTTTTCGGTAAGCGAAGAGTGCCTTGTGTTCGGGCCGGTCTGCTCTCACGTTGTCTTGAGACCCCGGCCTGGATACGTGCCCAAGGTTCCCACCACGCCCTTCCGCGATCAGGTGGTGAACCTGCAAGCACTGCCCTCGGAGGAGGCAGATCCAGCCTTAGCGTTGCTGTGTCCCGTAAGAGCATTGCGCATATACGTGGACTGCACCCGGAGCGTCAGAAGCTCCGAGCAGCTCTTTGTCTGCCACGGAGTTCAGCAGAATGGGAAGGCTGTCTCCAAACAGAGGTTGGCCCACTGGATAGTGGAGGCCGTTGCCTTGGCGTACTAGTCGCAAGGCGAGCCATGCCCCCTGGGGGTGAGGGCTCACTCCACCAGGAGTGTTGCCTCCTCCCATGCGTTGGCGCACGGCGCCTCTTTGGCAGACATCTGCAGAGCTGCGGGCTGGGCGACACCGAACACCTTCACAAGATTCTACAATCTCCGCGTTGAGCCAGTTTCTTCCCGTGTATTGGGTAAGTAATGGGCGGGAAGAACTGGCTGGTGTCACGCTTGCTGCGCAATTCCCCCTCACCCGGGGATACGAGCGCCTTTTTCTCCCCCAGTTCAGTTCCCCGGACGGTGAACCCTGGTGGAATCCTCCAAGCACCCCCGGCAGTCAGACTGGGCGGAGCAATCTGACGCCAGTCTCCGGTCAGCCCCTGTACTGGGCTAGGTGTCCGTATGGCCTGATTCCCCTTCGGGTAATCCCATATGTGTATTCTTCCATGGTAAGGTTTCCCTCATGGTAAACCCGTGTCTTTCCTGTGACAGAGCTTCTGTCAGGTTCTGCTGGCAGCCCTCCTCCCTACTCCTAGGTAGGATCTGCCCCAGAGTCCAGTCGTATGTAGTACTGTCCCAAGCCGGGGGCAGTCCATATCAGTGTCTCCACATGTTACCTCCCTTCGGGCAGGATGTGGCCTCCGTAGCACCCTTCTCTGGAAGGCTCGCTTCCCTGCCGTTACGACAAGCTGTAACAACAAATAGGAAAGACCTGAAGCTGTCTTTCACTGAAGGTCGAAATCCCTTCCGATTCCGTGGGGAAAGGAACAGCGGCTTAGCTATCTCCAGCAGCGATGTACTCAGTGGTCCCGGTGGGCACCAAGGTTAGCGAATTTGCGCTGGAGCTGTAGGAAGGTTGCAACCTCTTGCATGGCATTTGTCTGTCACGCACTCGCTTGTCAACAACTGCATGCCACAAGGTTGTGACGGGGTCCAGCTTGTGGCGCTTTCCATAGGACCCCTATGTCGTCACAACATAACTCGTAGTGACCGACAGATAGGGAACGTCTAGGTTACGTATGTAACCCCCGTTCCCTGATGGAGGGAACGGAGACGTTATGTCCCCATGCCACAATCTTGAACCATCGCTGGTTGCCAGGGACTCGCCTCGGCTCCTCAGCTTAAAACCTAATGAGTGGATGCACCTGTCGCCTTTTATACCCGTATGCACGGGAGTGGCTCAGGTATGCAATCCACTAGCCAATTTCATTGGCGCTTCTCTTTAGTCAGAGATGTTCGGGGCTTCCAGGTAAATCCCTATGTCGTCACGACATAACGTCTCCGTTCCCTGGGTTACGTACGTAACCTAGACGTTCTGCCCCTGTATTATAGTGGTGGGCGAACAACGATGTTGGATTTACATGACACAATTTTGCTAACACCTCCCCATAAGACATAATAAAATGAACAATGTAGCTATTTTCGTAATAATATTTTTTTTACAATAATCCAACTAGAATTGCACTATATTCTAAGCATTTGAGCATCAATCATCGCATATACACTAATGATACAGTAAAACATTAAGATGGAATGAAGCCATAAAACAGACTTCCATCATAACATCTGCATTTAACAAAAAAAATGTATGGTATAGTTCAAAAAGCGCTGTTTCTCGGGGCAAGCATTTTTCTGCATATGTTTTTCAGGCTTCTCTCCGTACAGTTCCAGCCCCACAGGGGGTTAATGAAATAGTCTATTATATTCCACCACATTTCTTCACCGCCCCCACCTTCCCAACATGTTTGGCAATATGTAGGATGGTACAAGAAACAGAGTGACTGTTCTCAGAATAACACTCCAGACAATAGCATGCATAGTGTGGGTGTGTGTTGGTATTGCTCTAGAGCGTTAATTAGCCTCAGCACATTACGGGAAGTTCTTTCAATGAACAAGGTCTTGCTCATTTTCCCATTCATTCTCAGATTTACAGAACCCCGTCCCGTGATAGATGGATGTGTCTTTTGCTTTGACCTGTTAAAATGAAAATATCTTGATTAATTTACACTTAATCGTAATGTTATTTTACACCCCAGCAATTTCATTTTCAGAGTGTTTCATCACGGCATTGAGAATATGAAATTCGGATTTTTGAAGAATCCACACTGTTAAAATCATTGAATGCCCAGACATAGTGATACATTTCAGTGTCAGGTCGGCATTCAGAGTGGTGCGAAGTGTTTACGGTTCAATTCACTGGTTGGGAGCAATGAAGACCAGATTACAGAGGAAATAACGGTTTCAATCAGCTATTGTGTGAATGACTCCTGGCTCACTGTCTATGATATCATACATGCTGGCACAGAGGTGTACGTCCTACTATGCTTCATCTGGCTGTACCCAGGCAGCCTAGAAAGCACGGTATTATCCTTAATCTCTTTTATTTTTGCTCTATCTTCTTTTTACCCCCCTCTCTATCTGCTTCTTTTATTAGGAGACAAAGAGACAAGAAGCCTCTCACCCAGCAACAATGAAGCTCGATTCAGGCCGGTTAAATTAGATATTTTCTCTCTCGCTCTTCCTCTAGGATCTCATGGCCAGCTGGTGTCAATATGACCGGTTTCCGATCTTAAACGTGGACAATCCTCAGGTTGCCTCCATTGTGGAGAAGTGGTCCCTTGAGAGGCAGATTCCCCCAAAACCAGACTCCGGTCTCCTGGAAGGGATCATGACGGTATGCTTCCATTTTCTCCCTGAATATTACTGCCAGTTAACCAGAAAGGAAATTACAAATTAAACAATGGCACAAAAGCTTTGAATAGATCCCACTTTCACTGTAACCAATGTAATCCATATCTGTACTTAATCAGTTAATCCATAGTGTTAAAAATACCTTTAAAGAAGCTATTTATTTCTTAATTTATTCTGTGAGCTGTTTCAGATGGATTTGGTGTCTGTAAAAATAACAATTGCCATGGTTGAGACTTAAATACAGTATCTACTTTTATTTGATAGGTAATAGAATATTTTAGACTGCAGCAGTTCAGATTTAATAATCCCAAATGGTATGCCTCATGCACTGCCATTGTTGAATACCATAATATCATAAAGACTGGTTTCAACTGTATGGCTTCTGTGATTATAGATTAAACTATTTCATAGTAGTTCAAATACTCCTACGCTGTTCTGTTGAATTTCTGATTATTTTGATGTAGAGGAGTACTCTTATTACAGAATTAAATGCATTCAGTGCTACCATTTATTTATAATTGACTTTTTGTTTCATGCATATCAACCTGTCCTACATTATGTCTTCTGTGCAAGGTTGGAAAAACTGGCATACGCATCTTATATGGTATCATTGGATTTGCAACAGCTAACAAGACTGATGTGAGACATATAGTTTCTGCCACATCCATCTGTGTGTCGAATGTTTGAATACAGACCATTGCAACCACTCAGTTTAGTCAGTCCAGCTATTGCTTTTTCATCTGGTCTAGTGTTCCCAACACTCTCATAATATCCACAGCTCTCAAATCACAACCACTTTTTGCCTGGTTACAAGAAGCCTATGGCAAGGTCGATCTAAAGGACATCTCTGTTAACACTCATCATTCTTTCTGCAGACACACTTGATCTAGAGTAGCTCACATTGCCTGAACAATGCTCACTTCAAGCACTTATCCCTCCAGAAGATTGTTACAGTAGAATGTGTTAGAGACTCGGCAAGTGGATTGTGTACCAGTTATTTTCTTGCTTTTTATTCATTGTCCAAACTGTTTGCAGAAAGAATAAGTCTAGTAGCTGTTGCTTTATGGCTGGTGACAGTTGCAGAGCTGGAAAGAAACATGTTGTTGTCTATATTGAGTAATTTGGTTCTTGCTTGGGTCATGAGGGTCTCTCTTGTCTCTCTGTGCATGCTAGTTCTCAAAAGTTATAGGTAAGGGGTGTCCAATCCTGCTCCTGAACGGCCAGCATCATGCAGATTTGCCCAACACAACTGGCTGCAAGTTTTTTAGTAACTCTGAAGACCTTGATTTCCTGGTTCAGGTGTGTTTTAAATTGGGGTTGGAGCTAAACTCTGCTGGACAGTGACATTCCAAGAGGATTGGACACCCCTGGTATATGTTAGAGGGATTGTTATAAGTGCATAGACAGAAACAGACTGGAGAGGGCTGGAGACCAGATACATTCAAGTCACAGTCAATGTGAAAGTTCTTTGATGGGCTGAGCTTGGGGATAAAAAACCTAGGTCAGATTTGTGAGGTACAAGGTTTAATGCTGCTGCCAGCATTGCTCCTGGAGTTGGTGAAGCTATCTGCCATAATTCAATGTGCAAAATAAAAATGATCCCGCCATGTTGGGGAATACATTGTGAACTTTGTTGGAAGATGTTCTTTGTTCTTTTGCCAACACTTAAAAGCAGAGAGAGGGAACTCTGGTCTAAGAGGGTCACCATATCCTCCAGAGTTTAATCTCTATTCAGACAGATTTGAGTAATCCTGAAAATGTAGGTTTGATTTATCAGGTGTGCTTGATTTTGGATGAAGCTGATCTCTGCAGGATGATAATACAGTATGACAGCATCTGCAGTAATGCCACTGCATTGTCAATGGCTCACTTATTTTCTTAGTTTGAGTAATTCATTTCATTTTACTACTTTTGGAGGTTTGTTTAAGGCATCTTTAAGGTATTTTTTTATAGTTATTCTTAAAACATATGATGTAGGGCATCCTTAAGGCATTTCACAAATTTGCCATATATTTCTGGATCATACACTCAGAGGGTGTTCAACATTTTCATTCAGTTTAGAGAGATTTTGAGAAATGATTTGGCAGTATTTGAGCTTACAGTAGAAAACAGTGATATGAAAATGGAGAGAGAACAAAATTAAGGAAGCAGTGTCTGACAATCCTTAACATTTAGCTGTAGCCTGTTTGCTGTAGATTGAATGTGTCTCAATGGGAACTTGTGGGTGGATTTGGCTCAAAAGTATTACTTGTTCATGCCGAGATTGTCGAAAGAGATTAACGCTGTCAAAGTGGTTACAGATGCTAAAATGGTCGGAGGACTAAAATCTCATGCTGCGCTCTTGTGCTATACTTGCTTGATGGACTGTGCAGATAGAGTCCTTTATCTTTGTCCATCAAAATCAGAACTCAAAATTATAGATTTTTCTTTTATGCCAAAAATCATTAGGAGATTAAGTAAAGATCATGTTCCATGAATATATTATCAAAACGTAATTTTTGATTAGTAATATGCATTGCTACGCCAATTTTCTCAATATTTAGATTTTTTTGCACCCCCAGCTTCCAGATTTTCAAATAGTTGTATCTCAGCCAAATATTGTCCTAACAGACTATACATCAGTGGAAAGATTATTAATTCAGCTTTCAGATGGTGTATACATATTCGTTTCTGAAAAGTATGACTGGTTTTGTGGTCCATGGTCACATATAATTCAGTTTGGCTACCTGTTATTTTTATGGTTTATCAAAAAGTGTATATTTTAAACTGTGATTGATGGTACATTTTACTAATATTTAGAATACTTTTAAAATAACAATTTAAATAGGAAAAATGTTCAATATGAAAATAATAGAATAAAAAACACAAAGTAGTTTTTTTTTTTTGTCTCAATCTTCTGTTCAAGTTCAATCTGTTTTATTTGGCTTTAAATCACCAAAACATCTGGGGATTGTAACAGATAAATCTGTGCTGAATTCATGTGCTTCTCACTGGGTCACATGATCGAGATCAGTCCACAAATAAACATACCTGCTCTGAGTTCAAATGTGTACCGCAATTTTTTTCCACTTTTGGAGCATTTGCCGTTTGATGTTTCTCATCAAAAATAGCAGCGCAAAATCAAAGACAGTTGGGCAACTTTGTAGCTAACGAAATGCAAACAAAAATTAGTCACACCAGAATGAAGAAAGGTCATAAAATGCGACTATTAGTCACAGTTTGAAGATGTGCAATGTGGAATCAAGCAATATGTTGGATTCTGATTTTACAGTACAAATATAGAAACAATTGGTTGTCTATCACTCATTCTTTAACTTTTAGACATTTATACTTCTAGCATTGTTCAGTTAAAGAACAATGATGCATTGCTAAAAAAAGCCTTTTTCATATCAAGTGCAGTTCATCTAATTTGTAAATTAAACACTTGCTTGTTAGTCGCTCACTATATTAGCACCATCAAAACAAGTATGAACCCTGGAAACTTGGACACACAACAACATGAAAATGGTGCCTATTTCTTGAACCACAACCCTTTCCTCCTTCTCCTCCTCCTCCTCCTCCTCCTCCTCAAAAACAACAAAACATGTACTCAAGCACACGTCTCCTAGCATCAGACTTGAATCAAAGCTTGATGAGTTTGTTTCTACTTAAATTTTGATTCAAGTGTGCTAATGATCCTGAGCAGTGGCCCAGTTTGCTGTTTGACAAGGTTGTCAATTGGTCAGGTCTTGCACTCCTCCAGCTTGTCAGATCCTTTCAGCTGACATATCGCCCCCCTATTTATTCCAGACAGATGCTGCTCTGACGTATGACGCAGTCCACATCGTGTCGGTTTCTTACCAGCATGCGCCGCAGATGACTGTCAACTCATTGCAGTGTCATCGCCACAAACCTTGGAGGTTCGGAGGACGCTTCATGAGTTTCATTAAAGAGGTAATGACAAACGCTCATGGCAGTGCTGCACAAACACTTCAGCTCTCCAGAGAAAAGATAAGATATATAATATATTGTTTAAATAACACAGTGTCAGCTTCTCTGCTGAACACTTGTCACTGATGCCTGTTTAAACTCATTTTAAGTGGTTTTCTTTTAATTTTTTATTTAATCTGCATTAATTGTATATGGTGACCCCCAAAAAAGTATTTGAACGTTAGAGATGATTACATGTTTTATTTTATTTTTATATTTGAATGAATATTTCAATTTTCAATAATTTTCTATATTTTTCATTTTCATTTTAAAGAAAGATAGCTTAAGCACACTTTTCAAGTTAGGTCTGAAAGTAGAATCAATATACACAACTCAAATTTAAGACATTGTATGGAACAATAATTTTTTTTAAACTGCATGGCATACCACTCAGTTGGAATTGACTGGTAAGCTAGTTACATTAATATTTGTATATAAGTTATACAGAGGATATAAAGCTTTGGATTTTTCAGTGGTGGTTGTAGATATCTTAGGGAGCAGGGTGGCTGATATCCGATATAAATCCAATATATATATATATATATATATATATATATATACACATACAGTTTATATTATTATATATATTTTTTTTTAATAATATCTTTTCATGTGTCAACACTTAATAAATGACACTTTGATACAATGTAAAGTAGTGAGTGTTCAGCTTGTATAACAGTGTAAATTTGCTGTTCCCTCAAAATAACTCAACACACAGTCATTAATGTCTAAACCACTGGCCACAAAAGTGAGTACACCCCTAAGGGAAATTGTCCAAATTGGGCCCAAATATTGGGTCTCAATATTTTGTGTGGCCACCATTATTTTCCAGCACTGCCTTAACCCTCTTTGGGCATGGAGTTCACCAGCGTTTCACAGGTTGCCACTGTCCTCTTCCATGATAACACCATGGAGCTGTTAGATGTTAGAGACCTTGCACTCCTCCACCTTCCGTTTGAGGATTCCCCACAGATTACCTTTACCCTCAGCTTCTTTAGCAAGGCAGTGGTCGTCTTGGAGGTGTGATTGTGGTCGTTATCATGTTGGAACACTGCCCTGCGGCCCAGTCTCCGAAGGGAGGGGATCATGCTCTGCTTCAGTATTTCACAGTATATGTTGGCATTCATGGTTCCCTCAATGAACTGTAGCTCCCCAGTGCCTGCAGCACTCTTGCAGCCCCAGACCATGACATTCCCACCACCATGCTTGACTGTAAGCAAGACACACTTGTCTTTGTACTCCTCACCTGGTTTCCGCCACACACGCTTGACACCATCTGAACCAGATAAGTTTATCTTGGTCTCATCAGACGACAGGACATGGTTCAAGTAATCCATGTCCTTAGTCTGCTTGACTTCAGCAAACTGTTTGCAGGCTTTCTTGTGCATTATCTTTAGAAGAGGCTTCCTTCTGGGATGACAGCCATGCAGACCAATTTGATGCAGCGTGCGGTGCATGGTCTGAACACTGACAATCTGACCCCCACCCCTTCAACCTCTGCAGAAATCCTGGCAGCACTCATACGTCTATTTCCCAAACACAACCTCTAGATATGATGCTGAGCACGTGCACTCAACTTCTTTGGTCGACCATGGCGAGGCCTGTTCTGAGTGGAACCTGCCCTGTCAAACCGCTGTATGGTCTTGGCCACCGTGCAGCTCAGTTTCAGGGTCTTGGCAATCTTCTTATAGCCTCGCCATCTTTATGTAGAGCAACAATTATTTATTTTCAGATCCTCAGAGAGTTCTTTGCCATGAGGTTCCATGTTTATCTTCCATAAGGGTATGAGAGAGTGAAAGCGATAACACCAAATTTAACACACCTGCTCCCCATTCACACCTGAGACCTTGTAACACTAAAGAGTCACATGACACCGGGGAGAGAAAATGGCTAATTGGGCCAAATTTGGACATTTTGACTTAGTACTCACTTTTGTGGCCAGCGGTTTAGACAATAATGGCTGTATGTTGAGTTAGTTTGAGGGGACAGCAAATTTACACTGTTATACAAGCTGTACACTCACTACATTATATTGTGGCAAAGTGTCATTTCTTCAGTGTTGTCACATGAAAATATATAATAAAATATTTACAAAAATGTGAGTAGTGTACTCACCTCTGTGATATTATATATATATATGATATCACACAATTTAGTTTAGAGATAGTAAAACAAACACATGTATAAGAATTGCTGAAATTAAGTATATATTTATTTGATCTTTTTATCATCTATCTATCTATCTATTTATATATAATTTAAAGCAGGCTCATTTTGTGAATTGTTTACCTTGAAAAGTGTGCCTGTGGTGTCTTTCTGTGAAATAAAGAGCACTCGCTCCAATGTTTTCTTATCAGTGATATTCATATACATTTAATTGTGACCTAAATGTCCAAATATATTTACCAATTAGTCATTAGTAAATACTTGTACTACTGATAAAAACTGCATCATTATTCGGAGGTAATCTTTAGATTTAACGGTGGATATTACCTGATAAACAATCACCATTCACCATCCATTTTAATTACCTCATTTAAGTGCAATAGATAAGTTGATTGCAACGAGTTTGCCTTCATACTATTCTGGCCCTGCACTACTTAACTCACAGTGTCCCACTTTCTCATCACCGTGTGCTTCGCACGCAAATGTGCTCGTCATAATCAGCTCTTATTTCAGCTCACAAGAGAGACTTTGATTGGGACTCATAATAGGCAGATTAGAGTTGTTGAACACAGCTCTGTGGAGCGGCACGTATGAGAGAAGAGCAAAATGAGGGCTGTAGAGTTGGTGTGGAGAGCGCTGTCTCTCTTTTGGCATAGTGGAGAACATGCATTCCTGTGAAATGTCCTCGCTCCTGAACAAGAACGGAGGTGTTTCATTTGGAAGAGGTTATGGAGAGGGCTGGAGATCAGTGTGTGTTGTTTGGGGGAGGAGCTCTTTGCTTAGGGGACGAGGAGCTGCAGTGTAATTTTTTCTGTGTCTCTAGAGATCTTTGCAAGTGAGATGGTCGTTAATTAGGACGGAGGTCTTGGGGGAAGATGTATCTGAGGCGCTGGGATGTAAAATGTAATTAAAAAGGAAATAGAAGCTGTGTGTGTGTGTGTGTGTGTGTGTGTGTGTGTGTGTGTGTGTGCGCACGCTTATAAGGATGTATATTGGTGTGTGTGTGCAAGCATAAGTGTACCATACATGGACAAAATTCCGAACTGACGAACTTAGTAATTTTTAACTTTTAACTTTAACTTTTTTTAACATAAGTGTGAATTTGAATGGATTTTTGAAATACACACCACAGGAAGCTTTTTTTACTTCAGCTAGTTACCACTGCAACATTGTTTTTTATTTAGTTTAACAATCCAGCAAATATATGTATTTCATTAGTCCAATATAACATCAACAATTACATCATGCATAATGTAATGTTTCCTATTTTTTCATAATATATAGAAAACATTTTCTTCAACTGGTTTGATATATTGATATATTGATATAAGTTTAGTTCTGTCAAAATATTTAACATACCACAACATCACAAAATATCAATTACATTTTTTAGTTTATTAATCATGCTCTGCTTCAGTATTTCACACAGTATGTTGGCATTCATGGTTCCTCAATGAACTGTAGCTCCCCAGTGCCTGCAGCACTCATGCAGCCCCAGACCATGACATTCCCACCACCATGCTTGACTGTAGGCAAGACACACTTGTCTTTGTACTCCTCACCTGGTTGCAGCCACACACGCTTGACACCATCTGAACCAAATAAGTTTATCTTGGTCTCATCAGACCACAGGACATGGTTCAAGTAATCCATGTCCTTAGTCTGCTTGACTTCAGCAAACTGTTTGCAGGCTTTCTTGTGCATTATCTTTAGAAGAGGCTTCCTTCTGGGACGACAGCCATGCAGACCAATTTGATGCAGCGTGCGGTGCATGGTCTGAACACTGACAATCTGACCCCCACCCCTTCAACCTCTGCAGAAATCCTGGCAGCACTCATACGTCTATTTCCCAAACACAACCTCTAGATATGATGCTGAGCACGTGCACTCAACTTCTTTGGTCGACCATGGCGAGGCCTGTTCTGAGTGGAACCTGCCCTGTCAAACTGCTGTATGGTCTTGGCCACCGTGCTGCAGCTCAGTTTCAGGGTCTTGGCAATCTTCTTATAGCCTACGCCATCTTTATGTAGAGCAACAATTATTTATTTTCAGATCCTCAGAGAGTTCTTTGCCATGAGGTTCCATGTTTATCTTCCATAAGGGTATGAGAGAGTGAAAGCGATAACACCAAATTTAACACACCTGCTCCCCATTCACACCTGAGACCTTGTAACACTAAAGAGTCACATGACACCGGGGAGAGAAAATGGCTAATTGGGCCAAATTTGGACATTTTGACTTTGTACTCACTTTTGTGGCCAGCGGTTTAGACAATAATGGCTGTATGTTGAGTTAGTTTGAGGGGACAGCAAATTTACACTGTTATACAAGCTTGATACATCACAAAATATCAATTACATTTTTTAGTTTATTATTATTATTTATAGGTTTAAACATTGACATTATTGTGAAAATGTTAACTATTTAAGTTTGCTAATAATAAATTAGTATCAGGAGATTCCATTTTCCCCTGAACTGTCAATTATAGACAACTTTATTTTCGATAATTTTCTAGACTTTGGGGTTAAATAGACCATGTATTAACAAATATGGTAATGTGTTAAATATAATGAAAGCAAATTAAATGCTAATTGTACTGTAGTTGGCATTTCATTATTTAATATTAATATAATTTAACGTTTATGAATATGCCTCAAAAATCTATAACATAATGTGCATGTTTAAGCTCATTTAAAGTGTCTCAAACCGGATTCACTGTATATGGTGGTGCCAAAAGAACTGAAAATCCATTCTCTCCTATTTTTTTCTTTTTTTTGTAAATTGTAATTGGAACTTCAGTTCTTCCTACTTTGTTGATTTAAATTAAATTCAAATTGGGGAATTCGATTGGGATTGAAATACAATTCTCAATTAAATTCTGAATATTGCACAACCCTGGTGTGTTTTAATTGTTGAACCACTCTCTTTGTTCTTTGAAGTCTCACTGGGATGGCCTGACGGGACGGCTGAGCTTCAACAGAACTTCAGGTCTACGCACCGACTTTGATCTTGACATTGTGAGTCTTAAGGAGGATGGCCTTCAAAAGGTAAACCACCACACAAATACATAACTGTCTCAAATCAGACACAACATAGCTCGCAAACAAAGCATACGTTGGATAATAATAATTTTGCCGTGTCTTCATGCTTTTTTTGCATAGCAGGAGGGGTACAATGATCAAAAGCTTTTTTGTTCTGCTAATGCTCACCTGTTAAATAATGTGTAATAATTAATTTTTGTTTTGCATAGTCGATTATGCCAGAAACTTTCATGCTGCCTAAGAACAAATGCGTCATTGAAAAGGATTGTTTCTTCCCTCAAATGACCTTCTAAACTCGCAGTCTAGCATACTCAAACCTCTTGTAACTTGTCTCATTTGGTCACCATTGCTGTGCAAATAAAGAGCAATTTGTGTCTTACATTTAATTTAGCTCCTAACAAGGAAGCAAATGAGGTGTTTAAACATAAGCATAAGTTAGTGGATCATAAAGCAAATTGGATTAGTGTACTAAGTACTGTTAATTACAAGCCTCCGTTAATGACCGGCTGAAGTTATAGCATGCTTTTGTGCAGTAATGAGGTATGTGAGTATAGCTGCGCTCACTTTTGTGAGAAGTGTGAGTAGTGCAAAATTATCACTACTATTTTATTGATTAGTTGTCACACTTTGGATACAAATTTTAAATTACACAAAGTTTGTTTGTGCAAACATTGTTAGAGAAGACAGAACTGTAATAAACTGCACCACAGAGCTACACAACAATGGTTAATCACTGATATTGTGCTCCAAAAATATTAATCACAATTATTAATTTTTACTTCATTTATTTATGTATTTTTATTTATGTTTCAGAATTTACTAAACCTACATGATTACTAAACGACATGTTTACCAGTGTTTTCAGCTCAATTAAATAATATTAAAATAAATAAATAAAAAATGATTGGGGGATTTAAACACTTAAGATCTGGTAACTGCAACAACTTTTAGAGGCATGTTACAAATTAAAAAGTAAAATTAAAATGAAATGTTTTCAGGATAAATAACTGATTGCATGAAATAAATGACACTGGCTGTATTACACATTTATTTGAACAGAATTCCAGTTTACATGTTGGCCAGACATTTTTTCCCATAATGTAGACAGAGTATGAGCCGGTTGGGAAGATTAAGTAAACCACTGCATTTTACATTTGAATAAGTATGTTCCTGTTCCTTTACATTTGTTCCTGTGTGGCTCAGTGGTAGAACATTGCGTCAGCTGAGCGAAAGGTTGTGGGTTCGATTCCCAGGGAACACATGTACTAATAAAAATGTATAACCTGAATGCAATTGTAAGTCGCTTTGGATAAAAGCGTCTGCTAAATGCATAAATGTAAATGTAAGTAGGTTTTGAGAAGGCCAAGAAAGTCTCCAGTAGGCAGTGTGAATACATAATTGTGCCTTCTCCTGATAATCACTTTTAATTAATTGTGTTAATTGCAGTCAATTTGCAATAATGGAACATCACCCTATAAAGTGGCATAGCATATCATTTGAAATGGGCATCACCTTGAATTTGCACAATCTGTAACAAAGGGCCTGTTTACACCTGGTCACTTCATGCATTTTCTCTGATCGGATATCTATCTGATTTGTTAAAACGTTTCCATGTACACTTGGCCACATAAATGTGTCATCACAAAATGGGAAAAACATCAGTTCTTCAATTCCCACGCTATATGCAATTTTAACAGAGTTCACGTCAATCAAAGCAATACAGGCGCTGCATTTGATTCATTATAAGCTAATCTGGTCTGCGGACCAGAGACTGCAACAGGAGCAGTGCATCAGCACTGGAAAGATAGGTTAGTCTCACTACTTTTAATGAAGATGATTGTGTGTTGAGCGTCTTTGACTTTCTTTCAGTTTCATTTATGGAAGTTTGCGCGTCGGCATGCTGAAGAAATATCCATGGTGACGCTTGTTGCATTAGCGCTGTCATATCTGACTATAACATGCCATATAGCATATAAAGAACGCTCTCACACATTTATTATTTTAATATTTTGGGAGGAGTAAAATTATCATATGTGGTTTCAACAATCAGATGCATTTACACTTGTCCAGTTTCATCTGGAATGCGGCCCAGACCACCTCCTGAAGTGGTTTGAGTAATCGGATTTATATCCATCTCGAAAGTGTTTCGGAGGGCATTTACACCTGGTCTTTTCAGGATCGGATAGCTATCCGATCAGAAAAAAAACACTTGAAGTGACCAGGTGTAAACAGCGCCTAATACATGTGTCAAGTTATATGGTGAGAGGTGTTATCTGGTGATTTTTGCTCTTATGGCTTTATGAATATGAAAGCAGCAGTGATGGTGCAGGAAAGGGAATTGCCGCACTCCCTCAGACAAATCAAATCACATCACTCTTATTGTCACATCACCACAGCACATGTGCCTTGGTGAGTGAAATTCTTATGAGCGTGCTCCAGACAGTGCATAAACAATTTACATATAGACAGTACATACTTACAGACTTATACAGAAGACAATGTGCAGAATGCACATACATATTACTCAGTACACACATTGAATTATTAAGACATACTTACAGTTATCAATAAACGTTATAGACCATATGTACACATTCTGCATTTTGTACACATAGCCTATATACACACAATATGCGAAGGTGCAGCAGATTATACATAATCCGGATACGCAATGTCATGGATGTGCATTGGATGGTATCCAGTATTAGCAGATAGGTTGTTGTGTTAGTGCAGTGTGTGCGTGTAGTCCAGTGCATGGCATATCGTAAAGCAAGCGGTTTAAGACAGAGATGGATACGGATAGCTATGAGTTCATTTGTAGTAATGATATGTTGAGGAGTGACTGAACAATATTCAGGACTTCCTTTTTCTCGCTGCAGGTTTTTTTTTTGTGCAAAACTAGCCTAATTAGCTCAGATTCGCTAAATGCTGATATTAGAGGGATTATTCACAGTATATCTATTTCAACTCCCTCTGCTGTCTGCCTTTTGCTGTGTATATGTTTGCTGTGTGTTTGTACCTTAATTAATTTGAAGTATTTATCATTTCTAATATCCCTTGAGGCAGATAGAACACTTGAGCTCAAATAGATTAATTGACTTATAATCAGCTGGATTGGACCCACTTCACAGTTAAACAAATTAGCTTGCAAGATAATGTTGAGCAATATATCTTGTATTTGTTTTATTTTATTCAATACTGGCCAAAAACTGGAATAATTAAGATTGTATAAAAAAAGTACCGTATTCATACAAA
The DNA here is from genome assembly GCA_027564155.1 of Gymnocypris eckloni scoliostomus. Classification (NCBI taxonomy): domain Eukaryota; kingdom Metazoa; phylum Chordata; class Actinopteri; order Cypriniformes; family Cyprinidae; genus Gymnocypris; species Gymnocypris eckloni. Next base: position 32,163,698 of record CM050424.1, read on the forward strand.
GGCTGTATTTATGTGATAAAAAATTACAGTAAAAACAGAACTATTATGAAATATTCTAACAGTTTAAAATACCTGTTTTCTATTTGAATTATATTTGAACATGTGGTTTATTCCTGTGCTGCAAAGCTGAAATCCAGCATCATTACTCCAGTTTTCATTGTCACATGGCCCTTCAAAAATCATTCTAACACGCTAATTTTCTGCTCAAGAAACATTTAGTACATTTACATTTATGCAATTAGCAGACACTTTTATCCAAAGCGACTTACAGTGCATTCAGGTTACACATTGTTTTGACAGTATGTGTGTTCCCTGGGAATTGAACCCACACATGTTGCACTGCTAACGCAATGCTCTACCACTGAGCCACATGAACACTACTACTACCACTACTACTACTACTACTACTACTACTACTACTACTACTACTACTACTACCACTACTACCACTACTACTACTACTACTACTACTACCACTACTACACTACTACTACTACTACTACTACTACTATTAGTAGTAGTAGTAGAAGTGGTAGAAGTAATAGAAGTGGTAGTAGTAGTACTAGTAGCATACATAATCCGTATTTCTGCATATCTTAGATATTTTTCTGCATATCTTAGATATTTTTATTATCAAATGATGGACAGCTAGTTCTATTAAAAACAAAAACACTATTGACAACACTTACACACCTTTTGTCTTGCTATACGGAAGTTGTTGACTTTTAGAATAATATACACATAGTGATAGAGATTAATTTTAAATGCCAGAAACTTTTTTTTCCCCAAGTATGCAAACATAGCCTCGAACATGCACAATTGGTCAACATGCAATTCAGATACATTAGAACTCATTCAGAACCATAGATCTCATGTAATGGTGTCAAGTGTATGTTTAGAAATGTTTACTGGAAAAAAAATACCAAAATAACGATTAGGATAAAGATATTTTTACATTGCAACTTAGAAATGAACTAACTAACGGCTTGTTTAAAGTTGATGCTAAATATTAATCTGAGATAGGAGTATTTGATCACCAGAATACTTTAACAACTTTACAATGTTATCAGATTATAATTCAAAACATACCATATCATATCTTTTTCCTTTGTTCAACATTTTCTTTTTGCAAAATTGAATTGAAAAGTAATCTGCTTTGGTGCTATTGCCCTTCCTCTATGTTAATGTATTACGAGTGTATGCAAGGACATAGATACTCATGAGCCCAAGCACAGGCCTATTGGCATAAAATTCAGAAGAGCCAATCAACTAATGCTCATGATGAGCTCAGCTCAGGGCTGCTAATGCAGTCAGATGGGCTATTGCAATGTGGATGGGTCACGCAGGTAAGAGAAACATGCTCTGACTACATACATTTCATATTTTCTAGGTGGGGAAGTGGAGTGCTTCTGGGGGGCTGAACATCACTGACATCTCCAGGCAGAATGGCATGAACATCACCGACTCGCTTTCCAACCGCTCGCTGGTCATCACCACCATCCTGGTAAGGTCATGTGTCTTCTCCATGATAGAATCCATATTGCGGTTAATAGTCTCAGTCTCAATGCTGACCGCTCTACCCACTGCTTCAATCATGACGGGCAGCCTTGTGAGGCTTTGGACAGCTGTTCCCGTTTTCTGAATTCTTCGATAACCCAGGGCAAAGCCTAATCCAATCAGAAAAATACCTGTTATCATGGTTCCGAAGAGGTAGATATCTTCAATGTCCTCCACGGAAAGAGCCGCTAGACATACGATTCGCCACCTCTCCCACGCGTCCATCGTATAGCCAGCTGCGAACGTTCCGTCCGGGCAGTCAGGTTCCCCAGCACCCAGGCTTCTCGAAGAGAAGATGGTGTCAATTGCGTTGAGAGACCAGTTGATCAAATCCATAATCTTTCAGTTCGGAGAGCCGTGCAGAGAGAGTCTCTCAATAGATGAGACGAGACAAGAAAGCAAGCAGGGAAAATAAGGGGAGGACGGGGAGTGAAAAAATGTGACCGCCTCCGTTGAGTGCCAAAGAAGAAGAGGTGATACTACTTTTGACTCATCAAAAGTCATACATCTTTCTTATGACTTTTGACAAAAAATGATAAAAAGGTATTAATATGTAGATATATTAGCTCAAACATTATTATTATTATTATTATTATTATCTGTTTGTACTGGTAACTTGACATGAAGTCTTGAGGCCCTTTCACACCATGGACAGTTACTGTACGCCTTGTATGTATTTTTTTTCATTGTTCGAAAGCATAATAATAGAATAATATTTTGACAGATATTTAGAAAAAATACAATGTTTACATGCTTGTTTATAAAAAACAAACAAACAAAAAACCTTCCTACAGCCAGGAATTCTACTTTGAAATGTGTGATTCATTTCAGAATGTCTGTTTTTGTTTTGGTCTCTGTGACTCCGCCAACTGTTTACCCAATAGTATTTCAACACCCCAGGTTTCCAGTTGGCAAAAAACGTCTCAGGTTACGTGAGTAACCATGGTTCCCCGATGTGAACGAGACACTGCGTCCCCTAGGGGTCGCTATGGGGAACACCGTCAGCGTGACCCGTGTCTGAAGCATACATACAAAAACACAACCTGTTGGCTGGCGACAGGCTATGACCAAAGTACAAAGGGCGCCGGGAGAATACATCATCCACTTCTTCGTCTGAAGCTTGCGTCCGAAGCATGGCACACAGCCTAGGGGACGCAGTGTCTTCGTTCCCCTCTCGGGGAACCATGGTTACATATGTAACATGAGATATTCTCCTTCATGGGAACTTCGAACTGCATCCCCTAGGGGTCGCTATGGGAACGATATACCCACGCCACCATGCTGAGGGGAGCGCAAACCAATTCCATACAAAAGGCGAGCACTAAGCCAACTCTACCAAGGGAGTTGTCCCTGGGACGGTTGATGGCTGTCAGTGACTTTATCCCCTTCGGCCAAAGACCCGAGCTGCATACCCTAAAACTTTACTTGTTAGGTGCCGGGACAACCGGACCCAGGGTAGAGCTCAAAAGGCTTGGAATCAGAAAAAGATTCCTTTAAGGGGATATGGCCAAGCACCTAGTGGTAGTAACTAGGTCCTGGCCGGTCGCCCAGGGGCTACCGCTTGCTCTGCACGAGCTCGCTGAGGGAACTGCCTCAATAGACCCTATGCTAGCGCGACCAACAAGGAGCTCTGGAGAGTGGAGAACTCATTTCTCAGAATAAGAGGGAAATCAGATGCCCAGAAGGGAGCGGCATGCCCATAGGTGACCCTCTATTCATTCATTCATTCTATGGTGAGGGGAGCAGTGCTAGCTCGACCAACAAGGAGCTCTGGAGAGCGGAGAACTCATTCGACCTCATTTGACCCTCTTTGGTGAGGGGAGCAATGTTAGCTCTACCAACAACACTCAGCGGCATGCTCATAGGTGACCCTCTAAGGTGAGGGGAGCAATGCCAGCTCTACCAACTAGGAGAGCGCCTATCACAGAGCTCTGGGGAGTGGAGAACTCAATCCTCAGAATGAGAGGGAACTCAGACGCTCAGAGGGGAGCGGCATGCTCATAGGTGACCCTCTTTAGTGAGGGGAGCAATGCTAGCTCTACCACTGTGCCCTGATGACCAAGGAGGCTCTCACAGAGACCTACCACTTGGCCATATAATCCTGGGGTAGAGGTCATTGGAAGAGGGCTCTCATCCTAGCCTGGATCTAGTATCAACGAGTGAGGTAATCACTGCGATAGCCGATAGCCTTTAGAAATGGATCGTACTCATCCATTGGTTCCTGCGCATGAGATTAGTCCCAGAGCGAAGTCTGAAGAGTCAGGTCCGGACCGTCAATAAGGTATTTTTCTAGGAAACATAGAACTTAACCTAAAACATCATAAGTCCAGTAAAGAGACTTCAATGTTAAGCGCAGGAAGGTTCCACCTAACCTCGGTCAGGTGGAGTTAACGGTGGTTTCAAGGGAATTAGAGAGGAAGATGAGGGCAGATGCCCCCAAGGGAAAGGAGTAGATGTTCTTACTCTGGTCCGGACGAGAGTGTTGTTTAGGACACCTCGTCTGGAACACCTCCCTCAGATCTTGCCTCTCTCTGACCCGCACCTCTCTCTAGCCCTACCCGCAGGCAGGGGAGGGGCACGAGTCGCGACACTAGCCTTCTGAGCCCATCTCTGATCCCCAGACCGAGATGGGCTAGGACCCTTGCATTGTTCGGGCTCAGACCTGGATTTTATTGGAAACCCATATCCAGGTCTTTCAGCAGATCAGCCTGGTATGCCTGAAGCACCGCCATAGTGTGTAACGAAGCGACGGTCTGACCTGCTGCTGCATATGCCCTGCCATTTAAGCGAGATTGAGGGGCTTAGATGTCAGGGAGGGAGCCTTGAGAGAGGATGTCTCACCCACAGAGAGAAAGCAGGCTATCGTCTCCTCCACAGGGGGCATTCCCTCATAGCCATTTTCACGCATCCCTTCAATGTCAGCATAACTAGTATGCTGAAACCTATGAATGTGAGAAAAAAAAATACTTTTTTTCACTAAGCATGGAGATCAGGAAGAAGAGGAAGGCTCACTCGGGCTGGGGGTTTATGGCCAGAATTTTTTTGACACTCCATAACCTCCAATAACTTGTCATATGCAGGGCAGGAGGATTGAGAGGGTTCAGTCTCAACTTCCTCGCCCTCAAACATCTCCTGCACTTCCTGGGCATAACCCAGCAGAGCACTTGCCACTGAATCGGATAATGTCAGAAAGATCGCATCATCACAATCTAGCAGCTCGCCCTCGTTCTCGGCTGATGCACGTCAAAAGAAAGCTCCCTCTCTAACACATCGGCCAGATCCAACTGCAAACCCCACGATTTCATTCTCCTCCGTGCCTCGGCAGCGATGGGTCCCGAATTGCGGAAAGCAGACGGCTGCCACTCTTTCCTCGGAAAGAGGGACAGACGAGAGCAGAGCTTTTTCATAGAAAAAACTCACAGTGCACGCAGATTTCCCAATCGAGGACATTGCATGCATGCTCCTCGCCCAAACAAAAAAACTTGAAGATTGTGTGTGTCATCGAGTGTCAAATAGCGAGGACACGGATCCACACTTCTTAAACATCTTGCTAGTGCTCACCATGGTAATAGATAGAAAACTGTACTCTTACCAGAATGCTTCAAACAAAGCAGTCAGTGAAGACGAAAGAAGCGGATGATGTATTCTCCCGGTGCCCTTTGTACTGTGGTCGCGCCGGTAGTGACGTCATAGGCTGTCGCCGGCCAACAGGTTGTATTTTTGTATGTATGCTTCAGACACGGATCACACTGACGGCGTTCCCCATAGCGACCCCTAGGGGACGCAGTTCGATGTTCCCATGAAGGGAACACAGTGTATTGCAGCCATCGAAAGCCAGCAAACTAACTGGGTTAGAAATCGCAGATTCTACCCAGGGGCATGTTTAGAGGGGGGACACGGGGTAGCACCGGCCCCCCTCAATATGTGCTTGGAGCACATAGTCCTGTTGCCCAAAGTCCTCTTTTCAGATGAGAGTTTTGTATTTCATTTGGAAACCAAGGTCCTAGAGTCTGGAGGAAGGGTGGAGAAGCTCATAGCCCAAGTTGCTTGAAGTCCAGTGTAAAGTTTCCACAGTCTGTGATGATTTGGGGTGCAATGTCATCTGCTGGTGTTGGTCCATTGTGTTCAATGAAAACCAACGTCACTGCACCCGTTTACCAAAACATTTTGGAGCACTTCATGCTTCCTTCTGCTGACCAGCTTTTTAAAGATGCTGATTTCATTTTCCAGCAGGATTTGGCACCTGCCCAAACTGCCAAAAGCACCAAAAGTTGGTTAAGTGACCATGGTGTTGGTGTGCTTGACTGGCCATTAAACTCACCAGACTTGAACCCCATAGGGAATCTGGTATTGTCAATAGGAAAATGAGAAACGAGAGACCAAAAAAATGCAGATGAGCTGAAGGCCAACGCCAAAGAGACCTGGGCTTCCATACCACCTCAGCAGTGCCACAAACTGATCACCTCCATGCCACACCGAATTGAGGCAGTAATTACGGTAAAATACAGTAAATTAACATACTTTCCAGAAGGCCAACAATTCACTATTTTTTTTTTTATTGGTCTTATGAAGTTTTCTAATTTGTTGAGATAGTGAATTGGTGGGTTTTGGTTAAATGTGAGCCAAAATTATCACAATTAAAAGAACCAAAGACTTAAACTACTTCAGTCTGTGTGCATTGAATTTATTTAATACACGAGTTTCACAATTTGAGTTGAATTACTGAAATAAAGGAACTTTTCCACGACATTCTAATTTATTTAGATACACCTTTATATATATATGCATATGTTAAATAGGGACAAAAAGCAATACAGTATATTCACTTTTATGTGGAAGTAACTTATTTTTGGTGAATATGCAAGACTTCTAATTCTTTTTTTTTTTTTTTGCCATACGTTAATAACTGGAGGAATAGCAGAGTGCAGTAAATGGTAAAAATATTTGCGCAACAAACTAGAGTGTTTATGATTATGTTAGTAATTTGAAATAAGATGATAACAAATATCAGTTTGCATTAGCAAGCAGCGTAACAGGTTTTGTTCAACTAAAATAATTGGATACGAATGACACCAAGCTTTCAAATTGTGAATTAAAGTTACAAATGGCTATGCAAATGCTTAATTTAAGGTGGATAGAAATATAAAGTATGCTATGTGAAATCAGGACACTCTCAAATAAAATGTTACCATTGTTAATTGATTAATTAGTTAATTTGGTTGAAAATTATGATCAACAGCCCTAAAAATAAGTAAAAAGCTTGAAAGGCTAACGCTTGCACAGGTACTTTAAAAATTAAATCTCCACACTTATTGGATAATGCCATTGACCCATTCCAATTTTATTTCTCTCTATAAGTTATTTTCAGAGATTTACTATAGACGTGGCCTTAACTTATTACTGTTACCAGCAGATGCATGCTGGATAAAATTCTGCTTTACCCAATTTCATTTGCCAGATAATGAGACGTCTTAAATTAAACATGTGCGCATTCAATGCTGCATTCACACAGATGCCCCGAGGGCTGCATTTATGCATGTCGCAGGAATGTTTTGGGATTTTGTGGAACTGACAACAACCTCTGTAACTTATTTTGGACAGCCAGATGAGTTATCAACAGGGATAAACACTGTCATTAAATGTGGATTGAGCTGCAATGCTATAATTATGAGTTAAGGTCTTGATAGGATATAATCAGTAATTTTCTAGTACCATGCAGTGGTCCTGGGTATTGTTATCTTAAGATTGTAACCACATTTCTTTTTGTTTTAAAGACATTAATAGGGGTATTTGTCACAATTCTAAGGAACACGGTAGCACAGAACGAGGAGACACAGATAATTCACAAATAGAGTCTTTAATAATCCACAGGGAACATATGAGACACAAGGAATGTCATACAAGAACCGACAAACACTAACTAAAGACACTGGGACTTTTAAACACAGGATAATTATGGAGGAAGAATAGACACACCTGGAATCAAATTAAACAATCAACATGAGGAAAAAAATGGGTCACAGGGAACACATGAGGAGCAAAACACACACAAAACAGTCCACAATCCTGACAGTATTGAATAAGGGTCACTATAAAGTGACACAATTTTGAATACAAATGAAGAATAACACATCACACATAACAATTATAACTTATATAAATTATGGTGTACCATCCTGAAGGCACACTGACCACACATTCCTTCAGAGAAAAACATAAATACAAAATTCCAAATAGGACCCGAGATTGCCAAAGTCTAATTTGTGGAATTTAGACCATAATATGATCATATGATTGTATCAGCTGACAATTAAGAAGCCCAAAACTTTTGTCTGATGTCATCGCTCAAATGATGGAGGCATCATTTAACACTTTCGTCCTTTGATTAAACAGCTTGTTTCATACTTCAGTCTATAGAAATGGTTCAATTATGTTACTGCTCATACAGGAAAAGAGGGAGAATGTATTAAAAAAAGAATTGCCATCAAACCTTAGGGAATTTGACTGATTGGGGGCTTAGAACAGATGGTAACTGTTATAGATGATATTTTTTTGCCACACAAACTTTTTGATCGAGATAATTGGACAACTTGTACAGAGTTTTGTTTCATTCTACATCCATTCAATCCAAGGTTTATTTCATCTAAAACAGGCTGACACCTTAAAAATCTTAAAAATTCAAAATATTTTATATAAAAAAATATATATAATTTACTTTATTTTCTGATTAGATGTGTTGCATGTCAACAATTTATAATACATGCATGTAGCTTAATTTTCCTTATATTATATTTGTATAATTATATGGAGACTGGGGCTAGCTGTCACATTTTGAATTCCACTGAATATTTCCCAGTCAGTGTTTTTGTATAGGCACATGTTAAATATGCTTATGTTATAGATACTCATTAGATTAAATGCTACTGACAGACAAAACATTAATTTAACACACACTGATGTTTTGTGACAAACTTTGATAGTAAAAAATATATAATGATATAAAACAGTTCATGAAAAAGGGAGGTAAGACATAGTGTCATTATTATATGTAGTAAGTACTTACTATTATAATAACAATACATTATGCAGAATTACATGCAAGTTACCCTAAGCCAGGGGTTTTCAAACTTTTAGGACAAGCGCCCCCCCAAGTTTGTCTAATTTCACTCGCGCCCCCCCCCCCATTATTGTATTCACACCGAATTATTTTATTAACATGAACATAAAAACAAATATCCATTAAAGCTATTAAACAGCTAATTATTTTTATTTTGCTCTTTTTGATTAACATAATTTACATAAGAACTGCATGGATCTGTTATATTGATGTACATTTGATGCTTATTTTACTGTTTACGTTCACGCACAACAACCGACTGTGCTTACGAGGATAGGCCTACTCCTCTCAGTGGTTCTCAACCCGCGGCCCATCACGAATCCGAATGCGGCACACCATGCTGAATGTTACAGTCTTATGTGTTGAACATAAATAAAAATTAACTTTCAGTTTTACAATTAGTTTTAGTACTAAATGTACTAAACAAATATAAGCTAGTGTTTTTGTTATGTAAAATATTTAGTTTTTCATATATTATTTTCAGACATGAGCAGACCTATGTACTCACGTAATTAATGTTAGGCATTTAACAAACACTTACAAGCGCGGACTTTGTCAGAATTAATTCAAATAGTCATCATCAGCCATTAGTTCTTAGTTATTACAGAAATGTGGCAAAACATCTCTGGAGAGAACCTCAAATTATTAAATTCGAAAATTATTTCCATATTTGGATCAACAATAACTACATTTGTAAATGCACACTTTCTCTGCAATGTTGCGTGTCACGCTTCCGTGCGCGTCTTACAGACTGCAATTTACAATGTCAACTTCATTGTGCTGTTAGGCATTTCGAGCAGAATTTCACTAAATTGGTTCCTGACAGCATCAGGTGTTTTATTATTGGTGAGTAGAATTATTTATTTAAATAAATGTAACATAATCATTCAGATATCATAATATTTAGGCTATAAATAATATTATAAATCTGGCTGGTTTGTATTGATAACGTAATATTTTAATAACATGCCCGTGATTCTTGCACTTGGACCATAGTGCGCCCGGTGGAAAAAAAGGTTGAGAACCACTGCCTCAAGTCATTGGTATATATTCACCTGCTGTCTGGGCGAGCATAGAAACGCCTATCACAGCTGCGTGAGTACTGCATTGAGATGTCTTGGGCTTAAAATTACTTTTATGTTTAAACTGACAAGACAAAACACTTTCTTGAGGAAGCAACGCTGGCCTGATCGTTAATATAGTTTTGGGGGTGAAACCCAGCTAAAATGGTTTAGAACCGCCTGCTGGTATAGCGTGTGATTATACTGAAACATAAAAATATAACCAGTTTACCTGATTCAATGTGATGTCTGTGTCTGAAATAACAACATGCCAATCCGTAGTTTGATTTCTGACACGACTAACCGTAAATCATCTTACTGATACTCCAGCCAACTCTAACTGTCGACTAACAGCGGGAGTCAGATTGCCCCCTAGTGGATGGATAAAGGTTTGCTAGCTCATATTCATAAATTCTCAAGGGAATGTCTCTGAATTAATTAATTTTCGCGCCCCCCTTGACACGTGCTGGGACATGTTGTAGGGTAATTACAGATGTAACTACATAAATTGATTATAGATGTAATTACAGGAAGGAATTTCTCAATACGAATACAATGTAAAAACATGTATGTACACAATATGTGCATTGTATCAAATTATTAATTTAAATGTAAGTGCATAGTAGTGAGACACATTTAATATAAAATGGGTCCGAATTGGTGTAATGGGACTAATTATGTCATTGACTCAGTGGACTGATTTAGTTACTGAGAGTGCTGACATAGCCCTTGAGAAAATTATCCTGTTTGACAACTAATCTTGCTCTCTCAAATAAATATTTTATTTTAAAGTCTTTTCAGACTGCACAGATCTCAGATCTTGACAGATCCCACTTGAAATATTGTTCACAACATTCTAAATAATCTATTATTATTAAGAAGCCTGGACAGGGCATATAATTGCAATGAAACTGATTCTCCAATTCAGTTCAAGCATGAATGTGCATGACAGGAACGCTAGTCCTGTTTCCAGCTGCCAGCTGAATACTTAGGATTTTCTGTCCAGCTTGAATTGTGTCATTTTTTTATTTTCTGGTTAAAATGGAAAATGCTGTCAGGACTAGAAGGATGTCACAGAATGTTTGATGAAACACATATAGTGAAGGTCACCTCGAGGGAGTTTGATCAGAAGCACCACAAGCAATAAATAGAGCAATCCTGAAATAACTATATAACTACTGGTGCTGACATAATGCTTCATTAAAATATCTTTATCTGTCTCCATTATGAGAAATGTCACAGGTTGAGGGATCTGATTTCTCAAGGACTAATCCAATCATTAAACAGAAGCCATTCTGCTATCAATTGCTTTTAAATACCTCACACATTTTATGTACGGTACTTTTTTGCTCTTATTGTAAGGAAAGTTGTTCACTCAAGTGAATGTCTTTTTTTTATATTTCTGGTTTCCTCTTATTCCACATTTAGTCCCAGCCTGGTTGGTACTGTAGATCCACTAGGTCAGAAAGTGCATATGGACTATATCAAAAAGCCCAAAATGATCAATTTGATGATAGGTGTGATACTGGGTATGCTCAGTATCCATCATATGTTGATAGGTCAGCATGTCTGAATATAAGACGCAATGTCTCCTACTCCCATTGCTCCTTGGCAACACCTTGGAGGTCTTAAGACTGGTGTCCAAATAGTTATTCAATAGATGTAAAGCCCTTTGTTGGCTTGGGGAATTCCTAGATCTCCAAGTACATAGACAATTTTACAGAAGAATACCAGTTGCACTCACTCACTTGAGTTTTAATGTCTGATTAAACCGTTCCACTAAACCATCTGTTTGTAGATGGGAAACTGAAGTGCAGCAACTTGCACAAGCCCATCACCAGCTGGGATACTTTCATGGTTCCATTATAACAGTATTTCGATGTTGTAATGGGAACTCATCCATTGATTAGCTGGAATAATTATGCAATTTAATATATATATATATATATATATATATATATATATATATATATATATATATATATATACACTGGATGGTTCACTGGATATTACCCATGTTGCATAAATGTCGCCACAAGCACATATTTTTAGCCTGGGTTTGTTCCTACACGAAGCTAGTGATCGACTGATATTGATTTTTTATAACCGATACCGATACCGATTATTTCTACGTTTATGTACCGATAACCGATATTCAGAACCGATATTTATTTACTGTTATAAAGTAAATAAATAACAGTGTGAAGTAGGCTTGCCGCACGACAGTTATACTGGTGTTAAGCCGCAACACTGTTACATCACTTGCTCACCATGGCACCGTCCTCCACCGTCCTTTAGATTGTTTTTATAGTAATAAAAATAAATTCGTTCAGATAGAGGACACTAAAATTAAAACTGAACGCGGCAGCTAAATGCAACGCACCGAACGAACGAGAGTCTTGCATCACAGCAGTCTAGGTCTGCATTGCCGCAGCTGTCCCGAGCAGATTTATTACTCCGCTGTCCTTGAAGGACGTGCAATTCTCTTTCCTTTTTTTTGTATTATGCTTATCCTATCATTTTAAATGACAGACTGTGTCGAATTTATTTATTTTTTCTCTGCTGCACTTTTCACTGTGTTAACAGCAAGATGTTAAATGAATTTAGTGTTTTGACAAGACTAATAAAATAGCTATTAGGCTAAACCTACATTTCTTTCCTATTGTGTTGTAGGCTGAATGTTAGCATAAACAAATTATATCCTGACAAAACAAATTATAATAGGGATTACAATTTTGTATAACTTTTTCCTCTCTGTGAAACTTTATTCCGTGTTGGCAAAATGTTATTGACATTTATCAGTCAATAAATTCAAGACTCTTGACAAGACAAAAATAAAATAAATACACTTTTGTGCAGACTAAACTTTTATATGTTAGCCTAGCTCTCTTTCTTTCAGCAGAAATGTGAACAAACAGAATATATCGCGGGAGCGGGTGTGTGCAGAATACAACCTAAAATAGTCCCGCGCAGACCTCTACATCACAGATCAGATTTCATTTATCACGTGAAGAGAGATGACTGACAAGAAGAGTGAGGTGACAGACAAGACGATGTGGAAGAGTTTCGAAACCAAATGTAAAAGCGCCCGTTTTGACTTCTGAGTCTGACATTAATCTAGGTCAAGGAGAAAACTCACCGAGATCTACCAAGTGAAAAGTAAATAAATGATAAAATACACATATAATAAATAATTAAAAAGCTTGTTGTGATGTATCTTTATGTTGCATTAATTTAATAAAGATAAATAAAATAGTATTTTATTATTATTCACTTTTCACGTCGCTGTATTCAACTATATACTGAGCTGTATTCAAGCAGAAATATGATGTTATAGTGACCGAGAGCACACACGGTTCGTTTTTTAGCGAAAAATATAAATGTCATCATTTATAACGGACATAACGCGCGCCTAATGCACGATCATGTCACTGTAATCAGCTTTACCTTGATTACAAAACTTGCCCATCCAAACTTGTGTGTACTAGTGTGACACTGGCTTCTTTCATCCAGCAAGAGCAGTAGTTTGTGTATCATGTTCTCATACAGCGGCTTTGAGCCGCCATTCAGTCTGTATTCACAGCGCCATGAGAACGTATTTATCCTCCTAAACACAGAATACGTAGAGAGGTGAATACGATCTATTACCCCTGATCTGTGATAATGTTTAAAAATAAAAAAAACATTTGTTTCTCATTTATTTGGTTCCACAGTATTTGCTGTTTTTTTATTTTAAACACTGCTTGACGCCGAATTGCTGCTGATATTAAAGTCAAAGTAAAACGCGCACGGCGCTTACAGGCTTATTTAAAACCTAAGGAAAAGAAGGAAAACTCAAACAAAATATCAACTTCATTTTAAACAACAGTTTTAGGTTTGTAAGCTGTTTCACGATTTCACACTTACATCTACTAGCACGATAACGTAATGCGTATTTGGCGTGTATGGTAATACGTTGTAGGCGTGCTGTCCTGGGGGAGGGCTCCAGCCGGGAATGGCCCGAACCCAGTGAACCCCCTGTGATTAGAATTCTAGTGATATTGGTGGAGAAGGGGTGGTGGAGGGATGCTGCTTAACCGTCGACTAGATGGAGGTAAGACAGCTGTATTTATGTCCAAGGCTGATTACCTAGATTGTGTACCACCTGTGCTAATTAGCCTGAGTATCTGATGTGCTCCTCCCGAACTTAGTTTAAAAACTACGTGTCTAAACTTCATTTATAGGCTAAAGAGTGAATAATAATAATTCACTGGATAATGTTAATTCACTGAATAATATTCTCTGGAATATTGAAATAAGCTATAACAAACAACACATTGTATTTTATTGCATTTCTCAACTGGCATGTTTTATCAGAATTATTCAAATGGTTTTGTCATTCTAGATTATGAAATAACTGCTGACAGTGCGGTCTATCTATTTACACAGAACTATACTCAAACTGGGATCGCTTGTGGAGAAAATAAATAATTAATTTCGATAGAGATGTATTTATTTAGATGTTTATTGGCGAAATAATGGTTCTATAGTAAATGTTAATATAATTCAGCGTGTTTCAAACAAGTTAATCTTGTATAAAGTTACATGAGTGAACACTGCTCCAGGTGTGTGTGCACTTGGATGGGTCAAATGCAGAGAACAAAATTTCACTGCTGGTTATACTCTGTATAATCATGTATGTAAAAAACAAAAAACAAAAACGATATTCTGGATGTACATGTTAAGGATGTCTGGGTCATGGAAGATGTTCTATGTGCAACATGCCAACATGTTTTAATCGTAAACATCCCAGGGAAATATAGGCTTATCACTGTGGCTCAGCATAACAGGCCAGTGCTTCAGTTTTGAGAGCCCCTCAGGAACAATGTCTCTAGGGTTGTGGCTGTTCTTTCTCTCTTTCTCCTCATGCCAGCTCTCCTGCATGAGCCAATCCCAGTAACATCTTGGGGTATTTCATGTATAGCACAGCTTTCTTCAATGTGAGGGAATGCAGGAGGCAAGACAAAATAATGACCTGTAGAGATTGTCATGGACCGTCGGAGTAAAATAAAGTTTTAGTCTAGGTGGAATGGTCGAGACATGGGAATGCATAATGTATTTCCATTGATGTTTCCTAAAGTAGCCCAACAAATCATGAAATCTAATGCAGATACACTTCTTGAAATGTAATGCCATTTTATGGAATCATTAAACTACTTTACACTATACTTAAACATGCACATTTTATGCAACTTGGGGTACCAAATATAATTGCTTCAAACCGATTTGAGACAATCCAGCCTGATATTCAAATTATTTGGTGAGCAAACATTTCTATCTCAGGCCATTCAAACAAACAATCTGCAATTTCATTTGGTGCCACTAGTGACACAGAAATTGCTTGGTGCAATTTTAACATCAACTGTTTTTTTTTTTTTCATGGGTTATGTAAAAAAAAAAGTAAATTTGTTTGCCTTTGAAACTCAGTCAGATGTCAGTTGGGATTACTTCCACTCAGCAAGGTGTGTGTGCAGTACACCGAATAAGACACCTCAGCTCATTTGAATATGCTTGTCATTTGATATTTTGTATTTATACAGGAGGAGCCATATGTCATGCTTAAGAAGTCTGACAAGGCACTCGTCGGCAATGACCGCTTTGAGGGCTTCTGTATTGACCTGCTTAAGGAGTTGGCCAGCATTCTGGGTTTTTCCTACGAGATCCACCTGGTGCCGGATGGAAAGTATGGGTTTCAAGATGATAAAGGCCAGTGGAATGGGATGATAAAGGAACTCATGGAACACGTAAGTATTCACGTTACACAGCATCACAGCGGTTAAGTAACGAACACCACTAATGCTGTTTCTGCTGAGTCAGATTTACCAGTACCTGCATCTCTAATTATGCCTTTCACTTTAATAAAGTCTTTTTTCCTGGTTTTCTGATGTCTAAACAAAATGTCAAGATGACACAATAATGCAATTAGCTGAACGTGTTGCATGCTTCAATACTGCTTCCCTCTCACAAAATGCGCTCTGTAAAGGTGACAGTACACACCTGGATTGCATTGACATACCACGAAGACACGGCGGCAAGTGCTGCCACAGCGAATACACATTTAAATGCCTCTACCGAGTCAGCAGAACTAGACAATGCTGAAAGCTGATTCCCCTCAATGTACCCCCAGCCCATTCTCTCTAGTCTCAGTGCTGTCAGGCTGGGGGGGCAAGCCCTGTCACAGGAAAGGGTGCTGCTGTGCTGGCTTCCCATCCCATCGCCCTTTTACTGTCCTCACCCTCTGAGGTCAACAGAAGCCTGCGGCTGGAGAGCTGTAATAGCTTAAGTGGCATTTAGTGGAGGAAGTCATATGGTAGGAGTCAATGGTGAGGTGCTGGAAGGGTTGGGAGAGGTGACTTACTGCAGCGGCACTTAATCTTCTTTGTGCTTTAGCCAGATCTGGCCCGATTGCAGTCACCTTGAGGGGAACAAAGGGATTGTGGTTGGAAGAGTCAAAAATGGAGATGGGATATGTGTGTGTGCAAATGGCTGGAGGTGGAAAAAGTATAAGAATTACATAACTCATCAAATGTAATTAAAAGTAATAACACATAAAATAATTGTCTTTACAGCTTGAAATGTAAGATACTGCAAGGTGGAAATTATGCAGGGTTGAGGCTAATTTAGACTTAAACTCCAACAAATGAAGTAGGGTGCGGGTTTTGGCATGAAAGTATAAATGTTTTATGTGTTTTAACCTCATTTAGGTGTACTGTATCTACACATTATTACATGATTAGGGAGAAAAAAGTACAGGACAAAAAGAAAGTTTAATAATAAACAAAGAACGATTATAATGTCTGCACATTGAAATTACAGAGAAATTAAAAAAATAATTTACCATACGTTTTGTTCCTGATGAAAATCTGACTGTTTAAACATTGAACTGCTTGGTTAATACATTTTGGAAGTTTAATTTTATTGTGCGTAAATTTATTTGATTATATATATATATAGCGTTTGGTTCCAAAACGCTATAAATCCATTTTGATTAATTTGAGTAAAAAAGTATTTTCTTTACCAAGAAAATGGCAAGATGAAAACCACTGTTTTCTGTTTTAAACTTTCACATAGCATCTTTAGGTTATAATAACATTACACATTAAAATACAGATTTTGATTTTTAAAATGTATTATAAAAAAACAGACCCCCCTCCCAAAAACTTCTCTCAGGATACTTTATTTGGAAACACGGAACACGGAGACAACAGAGATCGCGGGAGACAAACTTCACACAGGTAATGACGTTTAGACGTTTAGACTCGACACAGAGGCAGGGAAACACAGGGCTTATAAAGGGACAAACGAATGAGCTAAACAAGATGATTAATAACACAGTGTTGGGGACTAATTAACTAAGATGAGGACACAGGGCTGGGAACTGATGATTATGGACACGAGAGGAGGGTAAACACAAGACACAGACCTGACATTATTCCGAAGGGGGGGTGGGCACTCTGGAGGCCTCACGGGACACGGAGACAGGACAGGAGGCCTCCAGGGCGGCGCCCGTTCTGGGAGCCATGGCGGGTCAGGGGACTCAGGTGGCCATGGCGGAGCGGGGAGGCCATGGCGGGTCAGGGGACTCGGGAGGCCATGGAGGGTCAGGGAACTCGGGAGGCCATGGCGGAACGGGGAGCATGGGAGGCCATGGCGGGTCAGGGGACTCGGGAGGCCATGGCGGCATGGGCGTAAATCCCGGGGGGGACGGAGGGGACATGTCCCCCCCCATCTGAGGGTTGTCCCCCCCAAAAAAAATATTTTAAAAAAATCACTCTCTATTGTGAAAAATATATGTATACCTAAAATAATTTTGTAAGCAGAGAAAAAACCCCCCCGCAAAAAATGCTTTTAGAAACAGTTGAGTTCCCCCTCCCCTTCCTCACAGTGGTTTGGCCCACTGCCTGCTTTCCCAGTTCATCTCACCTACTCCACACACGAGTCAGGTGTGTGGCTGCGGCTCAGTTAATGTTGAACTCCAGTAAGTAGGGTACTTTATTCACTTTAAATAAAGCGATTCTCTTTAATGTAGTTGATGCAGCAGACTCATTCATAAATTAGTTATGCGGCAAAAATTTGATTAACGTTACGATTTAATTTTCCAAGAATCTGCTATATTAGCAATTCAAATATTACTTATCTAGTTAACGTTAACTTGTTTACAATAGCTTGTTGCATAGTGCACTGCAACTTATGGGGGTTTTCCACTGACTGGTACCAGCTCGGTTCGGTTCAGTTCGGTTCTGCTCTGTTTCGGACCTACAGTTTTCCACTACAACTGGTTGCTATAGCGACCAAACATTCTGAGAAGCAGCACGAGCAGAGCGCTCTAAGCTGAGGTAAACAACCTGGCATCATTACAATCGTCAGCATGGATGAAATAAAAGGGATTTTATTTCTTATCCTTGGTTTGTGGCTGCTTGAAATGTGCTGATCTGCTTTGTCATTGAACCTGAGAAAAAACTTTCAAATAACCATAATGACGCAGTCTCCGTGCTACAATAATAATGATAGAAGCAAAGTTTTTCACTGTGGGGACATATCTTTATAAGTACAATTTGACTGTATTATTTGTGTCCCCTTCAAAAATTGCTCATGAGAAATTTTATATTTATTGTCCCCCCCTACTGTTAAATTAAATTTACGCCCATGCATGGCGGGTCAGGGGACTCGGGAGGCCATGGCAGATCGGGGAGCTTGGGTGTCAATGGCGGGTCAGGGAACTCAGGAGGCCATGGCGGAGCATCGACAATTGAGAGCCACCAAATGACGAATATGAAAAAACGAATACGACAGTTTCGGACTCAGTCAGGGTGCAAGGACCTTAAACTTTTGAAGCTTGCGCAGCTTCTCGAGGATAAATCAAACAAATAAGCGCCGTTTTCTAAAGTCTATGAGCGCAGCACACACAAATAAACTAAATTGACATACTGCAGTTAAATTAAAAAATGTGGTGTTATTATATTTATAACATTTGAATACAGTTCAGCAACATGCATCACAAGACCTGACGACCAAGAGAGCTGACAATTGACCATCACTTAATTTACCATCACCTCACGATTGAAAATGTGACACTGATTTCATATCAAATCAAATCAAATCAAATCACTTTTATTGTCACATCACCACAGCACAAGTGCCTTGGTGAGTGAAATTCTTATGAGCGTGCTCCAGACAGTGCAAAAAAAACAACAAACAATTTACATATGGACAGACAGTGCAAAAAAACAACAACAACAATTTACATATGGACAGACAGTGCAAAAAAAACAACAAACAATTTACATATGGACAGACAGTGCAAAAAAACAACAACAACAATTTACCTATGGACAGACAGTGCAAAAAAACAACAAACAATTTACATATGGACAGACAGTGCAAAACAACAACAACAACAATTTACATATGGACAGACAGTGCAAAAAAAAACAAAAAACATTTACATATGGACAGACAGTGCAAAAAAGCTGCACTGGAGCATTTACAGTGCTCCAGACAGTGCAAAAAAACAACAACAATTTACATATGGACAGTACATATTTACAGACTGTACAGAAGACAATGTGCAAAATACACATACATATACTCAGTACACATAGTGTACTATAAAGACACACTCAATTATCAGCGACACATTATACACCGTATGGGCACATCTACATTATGTACACTATCTATACATGATGTAGTCTATACATAGTAATAATGTGAAGGTGCAACAGATTATAAATTAACAGCAGATTGGTTGAGCAGCAGATAGATGTGCAAAGGTGCAACAGATTATTCATATGCAGTGTCGTGGATGTGCATTGTATGGTGTCCAGTGATAGCAGATAGGTTGTGTTAGTGCAGTGTGTGTCCAGTTGAACTGTGTTAAAGTGCAGTGCATGGCATGTTGTGTGAGTGGGAGTGTGTTGTAGGGTGGGTCATTTCTGACTGTTCATTAGCCTGATAGCCTGAGGGAAAAAGCTGTCCCTCAGTCGGCTAGTGCGGATCGGATGCTGCGGAAACGCCGCCTGAGGGCAACAGAGAGAGCAGTCTGTGGGACGGGTGGCTGGAGTCTTTGATAATCCTCCGGCTTTCCTTGTACACCGCCTGGTGTAGATATCCTGGAGGGAGGGAAGCTCACCTCCAACAATGTGGCGGGCAGTTCGCACGACCCTTTGCAGAGCCCTGCGGTTGCCAGCGGTGCTGTTTCCCAACCAGGCGGTGATGCAGCCGGTCAGGATGCTCTCCACAGTGCAGGTGTAGAAGGACCTGAGGATTCTGGGGCTCGTTCCAAACTTCCTCAGCCGTCTCAGGAAGAAGAGACGCTGATGTGCCTTCTTCAGCACTGCATCTGTGTGAGCAGACCATGTGAGATCCTCGGTGATGTGAACGCCGAGGAACTTAAAGCTGGTCACCCGCTCCACAGGTGTCTTGTCGATGGTGATGGGTGTGTGTTCTCTGCGCTGTCTCCTGTAATCCACCACCAGCTCCTTGGTCTTGTCGATGTTGAGTGAGAGGTGGTTCTCCTGACACCATTTAGTCAGGGTACTCACCTCCTCTCTGTAGGCCGTCTCATCGTTGTCGGTGATCAGGCCTATCACCGCTGTGTCATCAGCAAATTTGACGATGACATTCGAGCTGTGTGTAGCTGTACAGTCGTGTGTGTACAGGGAGTACAGGAGTGGGCTGAGGACGCAACCCTGCGGTGCACCAGTGTTGAGGATCAGGGGAGATGAGGTGTTGTTGCCCATTCTGACCACCTGACTTCTGCCTGTCAGGAAGTCCAGGATCCAGCTGCACAGAGATCTGTTCAGTCCTAGAGTCTGGAGCTTCGCAACCAGTGTGGCAGGCACTATGGTGTTAAATGCCGAACTATAATCCACGAACAGCATCCTCACATAGGTGTTCTTATTTTCCAGGTGGGTGAGAGCAGTGTGCAGGGTGAAGGCAATAGCATCGTCTGTGGAACGGTTACTGCGGTATGCAAATTGTAGTGGGTCCAGTGAAGCAGGCAGCACAGAGCAGATGTGTTCTCTGACGAGCTTCTCAAAACACTTGCTGAAGATGGGGGTCAGAGCAACGGGCCTCCAGTCGTTCAAGCATGTGATTTTATTTTTCTTCGGTATGGGTACAATGATGGATTTTTTGAAGCACGAGGGAACCACAGACAGAGAGAGGGACAGATTGAAAATGTCTGTAAAAACCCCAGCTAGCTGGAAAGCGCATGCTTTGAGCACACGGCCTGGTATACCATCTGGGCCCACGGCTTTACGGATGTTCACCCGTTTAAAGGATCGGGTTACATCCGCGACAGAAAGCGTGAGTGGACTGACCTCTTCTGCGGCAGCCGCGGCAGCGCTCTCTGTGTGTGCGGTGTTATCAGCCTCGAACCGAGCATAAAAGGTGTTGAGCTCGTCCGGTAGAGAGGAGGCAATGTTCACAGTAGCTGGTTTATTTCCTTTAAAGCCTGTGATGTTGTTGATGCCCTGCCACATGCTTCTTGGGTTATTGTTGTTGAAGTGTTCTTCAACTTTGTTTTTATAAGTTCGTTTGGCTGCTTTGATGGATCTCCTGAGATCGTAACTGGCTTGTTTCCGATCGTCAGTGTTTCCGGATTTAAAGGCAGATGTCCGCGCTGACAAGGCTGATCGAACATCGCTGTTAATCCACGGTTTTTGGTTGGGGTAGATGCGGATGGTTTTGGTCGGAACTACATCATCTATACACTTCCTGATGAAACACGTGACCGTATCTGAATACGCCTCTATGTCGTCTTCAGACGCTGCCCGGAACATGTCCCAGTCCACGTGATCAAAACAGTCCTGTAGTATAGCGTCCGATTGGTCGGACCAGCAATGAACTGTCCTGAGGGCGGGTGCTTCACGCTTTCAGTTTCTGCCTATAAGCAGGCAGGAGCAGAACGGAAGAGTGATCCGATTTGCCGAAAGGTGGGCGGGAGGGACTTGTATGCGTCCCGGAAGGGGGAGTAACAATGGTCGAGTGTACGATCTCCACGCGTGTTGATGGTGACGTGTTGAAAGTATTTTGGAGCTATTGTTCTGAAGTTGGCTTTGTTAAAGTCCCCCGTGATAATAAAAGCTGCATCTGGGTGCACGGTTTCCTGCTCACTTATATTCCTGTACAGTTCCTTGAGTGCCTGGTCTGTGTTGGCTTGGGGGGGGATATAAACAGCTGTGATTATGATCGCTGTAAATTCTCTCGGTAGCCAGAACGGTCAAAACAGAAGCGTATGAAATTCCAGATCAGGGGAGCAGAAGGATTTAATAGAGTGTATGTTCCTTTCATTACACCATGAGTTGTTGATATAGAAACAAACACCCCCTCCTCTGCTTTTCCCTGTGAGCTCCTTTGCTCTATCCGAGCGGTGCACGGAGAAGCCCGTGAGCTCGATGGCTGAGTCTGGAACCATAGCAGACATCCAGGTTTCTGTGAGGCAAATAACACAGCAGTCCCTTGTTTCTCGTTGGTATGATATGCGCGCACGCAGTTCACAGAGTTTGTTATTCAGTGACTGAACGTTGGCCAGTAAAATGGTTGGAAGAGGAGTTCGGAAAGCTCGGCATCTCAGTCTGACGAGAACGCCAGCTCTTATTCCTCTTTTCGCTGGCGGGCGGCGTGTCGATTTCGCAACCCACACAAAGGGCTCCGCTGCCGTGTCTGTGAACAATCCACCGCATTCAAAAACTCAAAGTCCGGTTTGCTATGCGACGGAGGAACCAATGTTCAAAAGCGTGTCTCTATCGTAGACAGTTATACTAACAACATCTAACACGTAAAACAACAAAAACTAATAAAACATACGAAAAACTGCAAAGTTTTCCCGGAGCTCGCAACACGGCTGACAGTTCAACTGTTCAGCCGTGACATGACAGTTCAACAAACAAGTTAATAATATTAAGTCACTTACATTTTAGACGAAATAATGACTGTTTTGGTCTATTTTAGCAGCGAAAATACATCCGATGAATACAAACAAAGATCACAGCATAGCGCATCTCACAGCAACACTCAATGGTGTTTTGAATGATTCAGTGTTTTGAACGAATCGGTTGAGTCAAAGATTCAATGATCCATGCACAAACATCTGTCTCATTCTTGATGAATCAGCCGTTTGAAGGAATCGTTTGAATGAACGACTCAATGACTCGCTTAATAAAACCGCTTATCACCTGCATTTGCGCTCACTATCGACAAACCAATCAAATTTGTTCAAAACTCTTTTTTTAAATCAGTCCAAACGCATTTAAATTTTTATTCAGGAGTTATGTATATACAAAACTATAACTTTTTATGACAGTAGTTTAGTGATAAAAAAAATTTGCTATTTTTTTCCTCCCATCCTGTAGCCTACTCCACCGGTTGAGAACCACTGCCTTAGTCTATTAACTTTATCACCTACTGTGAAACTTAATATAACTTTTTGTATGTCAAATTATTATAGGCATTTGAGGTACACCACATCTTACTAGCAACCTATTGAGCCAGTGTCATATGTTTGAGGTAATTATTTAGTCCAAACAGGGTTGTAGACGGGCATTTGTTTTCAGGACTGTAGCCTCAAACCTTTTACTCCCTCACAGTACTAATGTCTCTTTCCTCCCGCATAATTTGAGAGGAGAGCTGCCGACACGGACAGACAGAGTAGCCAAATGAGTGTAGAGCAGAGCAGAGACACAATATGGACTGTGGCGAGTGGGGCGGGGCCGAGAGCCGTGGGAACGGAGTGAGGCCGGTGGAGTAATTGGTAATGAAAGGGATGAAGGAGGGACACGCTGTCAGAGAGACTGCGCTCTACTCCCCCCCTCCCCTCTCTCCCGGGGGGAGCCCGTCAGGGCGGCCGCGGCGTACCTGGGGGTAAGGACAGATGAGGCGAGAGAAAGGAGACGGAAGGATGAGGAGTGACCGAGAAGAGAGAGGGGAGAGAGGAAAAAAAAAATCTCGGTCCGGTTCCCGGACACACTGCCGCTCGGTCCTCAACCAACTGAGCGGCTCACTCGCAGTGCCATGCGATGGTACTGGACCTCTTTGGTGGACGGCCCGATGCCCCTCCGCCTCCTGGCGGCCGGCGATGGCTCCTCCGGTCGAGGGCAGCCGGCAGCGAGTCCCCCGTTCCCTGCTCCTCCACCAACCTGGCGGATGGCAGCAGGCTCCGGCCCACTGGCGAAAGGCGCCGACTCCTCCGCTCCCTCTCGGATGGCAGCCACCCCTCCTCGACCCAGAAGCACGGCAGCGAGTCTTCCATTCCTCCTGTTCTTCTTTTGCTCCAGCACCACCGCCTCGGGCAGCCACTGGCGGTCTCCGCTACTTCCTGCTGCCCGATCTCCTCAGCACCGCGATCCCCCTCAGCAGCGAGGGCTCTCTGACAGCGTGTCCCTCCTTCATCCCGGGCTTCGGCACCAATGTAACGCGGTCGATACTTACGGGAAGAAGGAGGCGGGAACCGGCGAACATGTAACACATTTTAATAATAAAATAAAGAAACACAAATGAAAAGCGGCAGCCCTCACGGACGACTGCCACACAAAACACAAACTAAAATTCCAGGCCTGGTCCTCTCTGCCTTCCACTGTCGCCACTCCTCCTTTTATTCCTTCCGAAGCTCCTCCGTGGGACTCGAGACCGGTGAGTGGTGCAGGTGTCGTTCATTACCAATTACTCCACCGGCCTCGCCTGCTCCCACGGCTCTCGGCCCCGCCCCCACTCGCCACATGGACATCTGGTATTTTCATCAAAAACCCACAGCAGAGAATAAAAAAAAAAACCTATACATAGAGACTGTGAATCCTCATATTTCAGGCAAACCCAGCTGAGTTCAGAAGAAATAGGCGAACTAAATAAACACTAGACGATAGATCTGGTAAACATGTGGTACACTATTGTTTAGTTAGTCAACTAAGTAGAAAGAAAAGGAAATCAGTTTTTCCTAAATTGCTAAGGCACATTTCCCAAACAATTAACACATTGCTTATTTCTATAATCTTACAATCAGAACAACAAAACCAGCTTTACATATTGCAAAGTTTTACATATTAAAATTTGGTTAGGGTGGTTGTGAAGTATAATGATGAAGCGAGTCTTGCGGTTTAAAGGGATAGTTGAAAAAACCCAGAAATGAAAATGCTGTGATTAATTTGTTTGACATTAGTTAAATACATTAGTTGACTTTAAAATTAGTAAATACCTTAGAAATTGTTTCTTTTTTATTTTAGTTTGTGTTAATTCCAACATTTACTAATATATTATTACAATCAAAAGTTGTCTCTAAATAATACAGTTAAATTAGTCACACTTTATATATTGTTTTATTTTAAGGCCCAATTCTCACTATTAACTAACTATTAGCTATATAACTTTTGTTTAATTTAAACTCATAATGTCTGCATATTAATAGCTAGTAAGGTAGTAGTCTCGCATAGCCAGACCTCCAGACTTGACAGCTGAAGGTCTGTGAACTTTGGCCTCTTTGAATAGCCAAGGCCCGCCCAAAAGGCCATATGACTGACAGGTAAAGCAATCAATCACATTTCGTTTTGTGCTGTTATGCTGTTAGTTTAGAGCAGCAGTGGCACAAACCTTACATAATTTGTTAAAAATCTTACATACATTTGTTTTAATAAATTTGTTAAGCACTGGAATAGTGAATATAGTTTAAATCCCTTTTAAAAATGTAAATAATAATACAGATAATACAGACTCAGTGTAAACTAACAGGTGAGAGGAATGTTCTGCAGGAACACGTTCACTTTGATCACAGTCAAGTCTCTATCTTCCTGCTGACCTGACGAAAGTTATTACAAAAAGAAAATTAATTTTTGACATTCAATTCCCTTTTCTACCAGTAGGTGTAAAATGGAAGGTTGTGAAAAATGTCCACTGTCCCCCTCTCTTGATTGACACCGGTCTCATGTCCATAGGCCCTTTAACTAAAATATATTACAAAAACACCTCCCAGTGAGCTATAGCAAAAAACGAAGAAAACGTGCACTTTCCCTACGGTCCCTTACTGAAAGTTCCGCGGAGAGTGAGCTCTCCCGGCTTGATGCACATTGAGACGGTTTGTGCGGGCTAGTGCTTATTACATCGAGCGAAAACTATGAAAAAGAAGGCTGTGAAACATGATCAGATTTGCTCTTTTGGCGATCACACTGTTTAGATTTTTTTTGGGCAAGTCGATTTGGAGTTATTACCGTTTATCGCTGAACGTGTCACGAATATCGAAAACAAAACCAACTTAACCCTGCTCTCTGTGTTCTGTCTGTCTGACGCGCGTGCACGCGCCATTCGGTATTTTAAACTTAACACAGCCGGTCAGGACGGACCTTTAATGTTCACGTGAATTCGTGACATTTATAGATAAGGATATGACCGTAAACTGAACGTTTTTGCACTGAGGACGCACACACATGTGTCACAGCGCCTGACAGGGCAAGCCATTACACTAATGCAGTGGTTCTCAAACTTTTTCAGGAGGAGGCCCCCTTGTGTAGGCCCCCCAAGAGAAAACTCATGACGAAAATATCCTCAAACTTACAATTTTACTTACAAATTTTAGATTGTACCAAAAACAAATTAATTTTTACAATGCTGGAACAACAATTCTGTTTGTAGCCTTATGTCTCCAATATTGAATATACAAAATTGGTTAAAGTCTACATTTCATAAAAAATAACAAATTGATATAAAAGAGTTTTGACGGTTAACAATAATATTGTCTGATAAGTGCAACAAAAGTATTGAATACTGAACAGTTATTTATGATGTCCGTAGTAGATCAATACTGAAAAGTTAATTTACATTTGATTTGTAAAAAAGTGCATTAAACTTCTTAAATTTGAATGGAGTAAATTATAGTGGCTCAAGTTTGGTTTGCAATTTGAACAGCAATCTGTTTGTTTTTTTAGCAATCTGTTTTTCTGTAAGAAACATACAAAAATGTTTGCTCTACTTAAAAAAGAAATAGTTTTTCAATATAGAAGACATATACAATAGTATACAAGTTTTACAATATAAAATAGGTCTTGTAATGGCACATATCCCCTTTTACATTTGGCTATTCGCAGGGCTGCAAGATACGATGCTTGCTGTGCTTTCTCGTGTATTGATGTGTTAGTCAGTCATACCTTTTGCTTGACATATTCTTCTTTCTTTCTCTGAAAAAAAATCCTTACTTTTATTTGCATGCTCACACCACAGCATTAATGGTTTCGGTTTGTCTCCATGGCAACGATCTGGGACATGCGCTTGTGTAGAGGAAGCAGTGTTGCCAACTATTTTCAATGAAAAGTAGCTAAAGTCTGCTCGAAAAGTCGCCAAATGTCGCTAGATGACGTCATGCGCAAATTTGCATATTAATGACGTAACCACGTCCTATTTTGCATTCTGCCTAAAATGACGATGTATAACTGTTTTCTCTAATCCGTGCACACATAATGTACTTTAATATACAAGCCGAGTGTCCAGTATAAAACTGTTATCATTTAACATTACATATTTTTTGTCAGACAACGGAACTGAACTTGTAAAACCAGCAGTTACAGTATCTGCAATGATACAATTCTGGATTTTGCTTTTTATATGTGTATATGAGTTTAATAAGTTTAATTAAGTTTATTGTTGTGTATGGGTAAGTACAATCACGTACATTCTCTCAGACGTAGCCCAGTAAGCGATCTCAGAGGACTTCAGAAACTGGAATGAACTAAAGCTCTGTGACAGTGAGTAATATAAGTGCATGAGAAGAATTAACAAACAAAAAAAGAAAGAAGAAAAAACGGTCAAATTAAATATTTTTATTTCAAACAAAGGAGAAGCAGGCAAGTGATTGGTCCGTGGCAACACCGTGTGCACATGCGCAGGTCATTCACATCTATGTCAGCTGCCGTGCGGTCACTGGAATGTGCTGCTCCTCTCAGCGGAGCCAGCGCTCACTGATCAGAGCAGACACAGGGAGAGGTGTAACTCAAGATCTCGCGCTCGCAGGACAGTACTGGCGACATTTGGAAAGTTGCTAAGGTTTTTCCAAAAGTCGCTAGATTTGTCGCTAGGCGCTTTAAAAAAAAAAAGTCGCTAAATCTAGTGACAAAGTCGCTAAGTTGGCAACACTGAGAGGAAGAGAGAGAGAGCGCGCGCGCTCTGACAACAGAAAACATCACATTTGAATGACAAATTCAAATCTAGTGTTATTAGCTTAGTTATCAGTCACACGGTAACTTAAACACATATACGTTATTATGTGTATGTAAAAAAAAAGCAGGCGAGTCTGCCGGCCCAATTTATGAACGGGGCAGAGCGGCCCACCGGGAATTCTCCCGGTTCTCCCGATGGCCACTCCGGGCCTGGTTCGTACCATAAGGTAAACTAATTTACTGGCTTTACGTGGTGAAACTTTAATGATGCATGATGCATGTGCTTAAAGCCACGTTAAAATTAAATGTTTACAGCCAGATGAAGCTGTTAGAAAGCATATAGATTGAGGATTTCCTAGAAGCAAGGATAAAATAACATATTGTATACCCACCCTAACAAAATGAGCTGAAATGTGGTGCTTAGTTCACTAAAATAAGTTTAATCTTACCATATCCAAAAACTTGCTCACACTGCTGTTATTTAAAAGATTGAATATGCGGCTATACGTTTTTAATTTATATTAATCAAGGAATTATTTAAATTTAATGCACCTTATTTAGAAATGAAGAGAAACACGTGCACATATATCCCTCTGTTATGATTATTTAATTTATTCACTAAACTATTTATAACTAATGTCTCATTTCAGTTTTAGTTTGGCTCTATAGTTTTGTATTTATATGAAACGGTTCATGTAGCGTGGATTAAAATTCACATACAGTGTAAATCCTTTTCACTGAACAGTAGTTCGTTTATAGCCTAAGTTTATCTTTTCAGTTCTGGCGCTTTTATTTTGGCTTCAAAATTTGTCAAAGTTAAATAATTGTGTGAATATTATCTTGATGGACAAAACGTGTAAGTTTCACTATGATTGAACACAGAGCTTATGTTTTGCGATAATCCAAAAGCCTATGGAATTTTTGGGGGATTTTTGTTGATGGAACAAGTTTCATGCTAACAGCCGATCCGCCTACAGCGTGACGCCATATTTCCCCAACCGGTGTGTAAAACTCTCGGACATATTTTAAAGATTCTATGCCATAAACTTTAAATATTTTATATACTTTTGAAAATCCAGCATTTAGTTTACCTGATAAGTGCTCGTTGTCAGTTGTAAACATGACGGCTTTCTTCTTTCGTGACAAACACGTCTCCCGGGAATCCTATATAATCTAACCAATTCGATGAAGACTTCGAAACTAGGGACGGGCATTTCAAGCAAAAGTAATATTCGATAATCACTGGGTATTATTCGATTACTATTCGAAAATCGCACTCCTCCCACGCATGCACCCGCCCACCCATGAACACACACACAAACAGAGAGAGAGACCATCCATGCTTTCAATCTGTATGATAACAAACTGTTTAATTAATTAGAGAATAGTCTATCTTAACCCAAGAACATTAATGGTTGTAAAGTATGAGTGCTGAAACATATGAATATAACATAAGCGAATGACGGCATTTATTAACAGAACAGTCCGTCGATTATCAACTGCTCATAAGGCTATACATTTATATTTTAAAAATGAACATGAACATTCATATTATTAAAAAGAAAATCTTAAATTTGATTAATGCATCAATGAATATTAGGCGTAAAACATATTGCACGCTAAACATATTTTGCGCTAAAACATAATTTGTGAACCGCTTGAATGACGGCACTTATTATGTGAACATTAATTTTAGCGTCTGTCTTCATAACAATAACCTATTTCATGTATATATATATATATATATATATATATATACAATTTACATATTCACATGCTCGGGAAGAAGTCGGGAGTGTTGTTCACAATTAGAACGGGGAACTTTGAATTGAAACAAGGGAACGAATATAGAGCCCTGCAGCTTATCAGAATTCTCCGCCTGAGTCTGAACCCGTGTCTCTCTCTCTATCTCTCTCTCTATCTCTCCTCCCCATTACAAAGCTGCTGTTGCAGCCATTTAAATAGTTCAGTTTTGTTTTTGTAATAGCAAAATGGTCATTATTTTGTTTCCTTTCTTTACTAATTTAATTTAGAAATATGATTGGAACATTTTATTTTTGTTAAATGGCTGTTGCAGCCATTTAAATAGTTCAGTTTAGTTTTTTTAAATACCAGGCGGCCAGCGCACATTTGATCGGTTTATCCTTCTCAAATTAATAACTAGATAAATAAGATTAACGTCATAATATTTTAAGAATATAGTCAAAATTATGATCATAAAATCATGTTACATTGCCTTGAACCTGTCATTCTTCACATTAAACACGAAAAACAACACATATTTTGCATATAAATATTTATGGTTATCAACCAGTGGAATATTACATTATTCTTTCAACAAAAAACTAATAATTTGAATGCAGGGATCACGGCTTCATGAGTGGGAAACAGGACGTGAAGGCGGCAGAGAAGCACTCTCGCTCAGCACAGTGGAGTGCATCGTTTTGTTAACTTTGTGGTTTATTATTTTGAGTTGTTTGGGACGCTGTAGCAAAAGGCCCTCTCACAATAAATTGCTAAACAGGTCTATTATTCAAGCAATCAGAATGCACGTATCAGAAGTTCCGTTCTCCGTCGTAGTTAGCGCTCACACTATTGGCGCTTTTCTGCTGCATGGTACGGTACGGTTCGGCACGGCTCGGTACGGTACGACTCAGTTTGCGTTTCCACCGCAGTTTAGTACCGCTATAGAGTGGGCGGGATTATTCACGCATCGTTATAATTGCGCCGCCTCTACTGCCGTGACATCATCGTAAACGCGCCACAAACAAACTCACAACACAGAAAGGAGACGGAATAGTGTTCTTCATTTTCGGCATGTGGATGTTTTTAACAGCAATGGAGAGGCTGATGAGAACGCTTTGGATTTACCCCCAGCAGCAGAGACTGTGGTGACAGTGACCCCGTCTGTAGAGGAGGAGAGCAGGGATGTTCGTGCAGGTGTGCTTCGTTACTTGATTAAGTTAGTTAACTACTCATGTAGCGTGTTCTGTAAAGTGAGTAAAGGATCGCTTGGAACTTCGGCCGAGGTGGTACTAAAAAAGTACCAGGTACCAGGTACAGTACCCAGTGGAAACCCCCCCAAAAGTGAACCGTACCAAACTGTACCGTGCCGTACCATGCAGTGGAAAAGCGTCATATGTGTGCCGCGCCCGAGTGCCGACAGTGCAGTTTGTGTGCAAGCACGGAACAGAAGATGCTCTAAAATAAAACAAACAAATATCCTGTTGATCGGTGCATCTGTGCTCCAGTATATAAATTAATTATTGCTAAAGTTACTTGCCAAGAGGGGTAGTTTGACATACTTCATGTATTTGCCCATTCAGGCGGCTCGCGCGTGTTAGAGACGCAGCTTTCTGTGCTCGCGCTGATCACACAGAACAGAACACAACGCGCATGTACTGAAAGGAGTTGTCTTTCGCGCCCAAATGCTTTTCAATCGCTTACATTTTGAAACAAACAAGGCTTAAAAATGCATGCAAATGATACAATTTCGTGACGACGCTGCAGTGGCCCAATCTGGCAAGTGACAAATCCGAGCATCCTTCACGCCATCGTACAGTCTTTATTGTCAAGTACTGGTACACCTTTAGAAAATAATCACACAACATAAATCGCTCAATAATCGATATTCTATAATTAAATCAACTAATCGAATATTCGAAAATCGTGACCCATCCCTATTCGAAACCCCTTGAAGTTATTCCAGAAATATTTGCCATATGGCTAGGCAAGGCAAGTTTATTTATATAGCACATTTCATACACAGTGGTAATTCAAAGTGCTTTACATAAAAAGTGAAATAATCATTCACAGCAATAAAAACAAGGAGTTAAAAATAATAAAACAAGGAATTTTAAAATGATATAGAAATTGATTTAAAATGAAATTTAAAACAGTTAAATAGAATAGGATTATACATAAAATAATGCAGTCAGTTCGGACGTAGCACAGTGCTCATTCAACAAATGCACAGCTAAATAGATGAGTTTTGAGTCTGGATTTAAATGTGGCTAATGTTTTAGCACATCTGATCTCTTCTGGAAGCTGGGTCCAGCTGCGGCCATAATAGCTAAAAGCGGACTCCTTGTTTTGTGTGAACCCTTGGTATTTCTAACTGGTCCTAATGATCTGAGTGGTCTGTTAGGTTTATATTCAGTGAGCATATCTGCCATATATTTAGGTCCTAGACCATTGAGTGACTTATAAACGAGTAAAAGTACTTTAAAATCAATCCTAAATGTAACTGGAAGCCAGTGTAAGGACCTGAGGACTGGTGTGATATGCTCATATTTTCTGGTTCTAGTCAGAATCCTGGCAGCAGCGTTCTGGATGAGCTGCAGCTGTCTAATGGTCTTCTTTGGAAGGCCGGTGAGGAGACCATTACAATAATCCACCCTGCTGGTGATAAAGGCATGAACAAGTTTCTCCAAGTCTTGACTGGAAACAAAACATCTAATTCTTGCAATGTTTTGAGATGATAGTATGCTGATTTAGTTACTGCTTTGACATGACTACTAAAGCTAAGGTCTGTCTCTAGAATCACCCCAAGATTTCTGACTTGATTTTTAGTTGTTTGACCCCTAGAGTCAAGGTATGCATTCACCTTGAGAACTTCATCTTTGTTTCCAAATGCAATGACTTCAGTTTTCTCCTTGTTTAACTGAAGAAAGTTTTGGCACATCCAACTGTTAATTTCATCAATGCATTGGCAGAGGGAGTCAATGGGGCTATAATCATTTGGAGATAAGGCTAGGTAGATCTGGGTACCATCAGCATAGCTGTGATAGGCAATTTGGTTCTTCCTCATTATCTGACTTAGTGGGAGCATATACAGGCTAAACAAGAGCGGTGCAGTATTGAGCCTTGTGGGACTCCACATGTCATGGACGTCCCACTTAGACTTATGCTCCTATACTCACATAATAACCTCTCCCTTCTAAGTATGACCTGAACCATTTGAGTGCCATCCCAGAAAGCCCGACCCAGTTTTCCAGTCTCTCTAGAAGTATGTTATGATCGACAGTGTCAAACGCAGCACTAAGATCTAGTAGTACCAGCACTGATATTTTGCCAGAATCAGAATTAAAGCGAATATCATTTATTATCTTAATGAGTGCTGTCTCTGTGCTGTGATGCACGCGAAACAAGATTGAAAATTATCCAGGAATCCATTTGAGTTTAAGTAGTTGTTCAGCTGATTAAAAACTACCTTTTCAATAATCTTACCTATGAAAGGAAGATTTGATATTGGTCTATAGTTGCTCAACATGGTTATCAAGATTGCGCTTTTTCAGAAGGGGCTTAACAACTGCAGTTTTCAGGAGTTTGAAAAGTCCCAGAAAGAAGTGAGGTGTTCACCACTTCTAAGAGATCTGCTTCTAAACAGTTAAGCACACTTTTGAAAAAGATGTGGGAAGTGTATCAAGATAGCAGGTTGACGATTTAAGATGCTGTACTATTTCTTCCAAAATTTTGCTATCAATTGTTTTAAAACAGACATAGTCACTTCTTTTTGAGATTGCTGTCGAATCTGTGTGACCTCTGTATTACAGGAAGATGTGCCAATCTCCTTCCTGATATTACTGATCTTCTCTGAAAAGAAGGAAGCAAACTCATTGCATTTGCTGTCAGAGAGCATTTCACTGGGAATCTGACTTGGGGGGTTTGTCAGTCTCTCAACAGTAGCAAAAAGAGTGCGAGTGTTGTTTAAGTTACTGTTTATAAGGTTTGAGAAGAAGGTCTGTCTAGCTGTGGCTAGTTCCAAATTGAAAGCATGAAGGCTGTCTTTATAGATGATATAGTGTATTTCTAGTTCCCTATCAGTCAGTCACGTTCGACGTAACGTCAGAGTGACTGACTAATGGGATCTCGCCGGAGAGCCCAATCACCTTCGAGTGTTAACAAAACAAGCCAATGACAGTTGGCGTGCGTGTTTCACCACGCACTCCGCCCATGGTGCGGGTATAAAAGGAGAGCGTGCCAAACGCACATCAGCTTTTCGCCGGAGCCGAGCCTTGCAAATCTCTGAGTGTCTGCAAAGCAAGACTACAGCGTTGGTGTTACTGGGCGTCAGCGGAGGTTGCTGTCCAGTGCTGGATTCGCGAGAAGCAGCGATCACGTTGCTACCTCCTCGGCGCTCAGCGCTGCTGAAAGAGAGTTTTTCATCTAAAGAGCTCCACGAGCGACGGGCGCCTTTTTAAAGATGGCTTCCGCTCGTGCGTTTCTGGATGTGGTTGGTTCCTGACTTCATCTGATGGTCACGATCGCTGCCACTCGTGCTTGGGCTTTAGGCACGCTGAGGCAGCGCTCGTGGATGAGTCATGTTCTCTCTGTGGGAACATGACCATAGCGATGTTGCGCCCAGATACCTCCTCGCTAGACGTGGGGTATCCCCTTGCTCTGCCCGTTCTAGTTCCTCCGGATGGAGGACTACTCGGCTCAGGGCCAGGGTGATTTGAGGATCACAGTGAGAGCTTCCCGCCGAGTGCGCCCGCTGGGCCTCTCACTCCTCGAGCACATCGCACCGCCTGGGGTTCCCGGATGAGTATGCGGGTCCTCGGACAGGCGGGCCCAGCATCTCATTCGGTGCCCCAGCAGATGACAGGCTTTCGATCACTGCATCGGGGATGAGCTAGGTTCTGGAGAGGTCGGCTGCGCTGCCTCCGTCAGGAAGAGTAGCGTTGCGAGTCAGATCCAGAACTGACCGCTATGCTTTCCGGGCCGCTGAGAGCATCGGGCTGCACTATAGGCGTCCGCCTTCTCCCGAGCGCCGAGGCTGGATGATTGGTTCCTGAGGGCGCAGGCGAACGCGTTGGCAACCGCCCCGGTTCCGTTCTTCCCGGAAGTGCATGAGGAGGTGACTAGGTCTTGAAGGCACCTTTTTCTGCCAGAAGCAGGCCTAGTGCCTCCTCCGTCCTCACCACCCTCGACGGCGGAGCGGCCCAGGGGTATGTGGAGGTCCCCCAGTCGCGCGCCATTGCCATGCAGCTTTGCCCGCAGGGCGCTGCCGCCTGGAGGGTAATCCGCGCCCGTCCAGGGCCTGTAAGTTCTCGTCCGCTCTAGCGGCCATGGCTTACGGTGCTGCTGGACAGGCCTCCCGCCCTGCACGCCATGGCCCTCCTGCAGGTCCACCAGGCCAAGGCGTTGAAACAGCTGCACGAGGGTGATGCTGACCCAGGTGTGTTGCAGGAACTGCGACAGCGACGGACCTCGCGCTAAGGGCGGCGAAAGTCACGGGCGCGGGCCCTGGGTCAGACGATGTCCACATTAGTGGTCCAGGAGCGCCACCTGTGGCTGACCTTGGCGGATATGAGGGAGTCCGACAAGCACCGCTTCCTGACTCCCGATCTCCCAGGCCGGCCTATTCGGCGAAGCGGTGGAGGACTTTGCCCAACAGTTCTCCGCCGCACAGAAGCAGACGGAGGCGTTCGTCACATCCTGCCCCGGCGGTCCGCTGCTGTCTCCAGCCCCACCGCCGGCTGCAGCCCTCCGCCTGCTCGCCGGGCGCCCTCCTGCGGCCTCCACCTCCGCCTCCAGCTCGGCCACAACAGCAGCCTTCACAATGGCCGCAGCATGGAGCTGGCCACAGGAGCGGGCGCGCCCGCCTCCGCCCCTGCCAAGCCTGTAAAGTGCCAGGGTAGGCGGCGCCCTGACGGGCGACCCGGAGCCTCGGGATCCTGCTCTTCAGGAGATGGCGATAGCACCACTCCTTCCCCCGGAGGAGGGCCGGGTGGAGAATTTTTGTTCTGTTCCGCCACTGGCCCCCGGGCCAGTGGTACCCAAAACTTCATAAGAGCAGTTTCCTTTTCTCCGGGTCCCAAGAGGGCGAGGATGGCAGTGCGCGAGACCCCGTCTCCACATTCCCATCCCCCTCTCTCTTCGCCAGTGGGCAGCAGGGTCCGGTCCGAGGACGCGATGCCTTCTCCCGCGCCCCCTGCCCAGCCGTGGAGCCAGGTGAGTGTTGCACCACACACTCAGACCCCACTGAGACGCTCTGCCTTCGAGTCGGGCCCCTGGGCTCCACTGCGCTGCCCCACCGCTGGTACGCCTATGTCTCCTGGTCCCGCTTGTACGGCCCCTGGGGCCTGGCTAGAGCTCCCAGGCCGCCTCGCTGGCTCCTGAGGACCATCAGACTCGGCCACGCGATTCAGTTCGCCCGGCGTCCTCCCAAGTTCAGGGGCAATCGGTTCACCTCAGTGTTGAGCCAGGATGCCCCTGTCTTGCGTAGAAGTCGCGGTCCTACTGGCGAAGGGACGCGATACAGCCGGCCCCTCCAGCCGAGATGGAGTCAGGGCTCTACAAAGGCCCCTACTTCATCGTTCCCAAGAAACACGGTGGGTTACATCCAATCTGGGACCTGCGTGTTCTGAACCGGGCCCTTGTCAAGCTCCCGTTCAAGATGTTGATGCAGAGACGCCTCTTTCAATGCGTCCGTCCCTTCGATTGGGTTGCAGCGATCGACCTGAAAGACGCCTACTTCCATGTCTCGATCCTCCTCGATTCCGCTTATGCATAAAGGGGCGAGCATACCAGTAGGCCCTCCCTTCGGGCACCTCAGCCGGTTGGGGCTTCAGGTCAACCGAAAGAGCAAACTCTCCCCTATGCAGAGGATCTCTTTTCTCGGCAAGGAGTTGGACTCGGTCAACCTCACAGCACGCCTCTCAGAGGAGCGTGCTCAGTCAATGCTGAGATGCCTGGAGTCTATCCAGCGCAAGAGGCGGTTCCACTGAAACATTTTCAGAGGCTCCTGGGGCATATGGCATCCTCAGCCGCTATCACGCCGCCGGATTGCTTCATATGAGACCGCTTCAGCGTTGGCTTCACGACCGAGTCCCAAGATGGGCATGGCACCACGGCACATACCGGGTCTCACTCACCCCGCCCTGCCGCCGCACCTTCAGCCCATGGTCGGATCTTGCTTTCTTCGGGCAGAAGTTCCCCTAGAGCAAGTATCCAGGCACGTTGTTGTTTCAACAGACGCCTCTGCCACGGGCTGGGGCCATGTGAACGGGCACGCAGCCGCTGGGCTCTGGACAGGGCCCCAGCTGCAGTGGCATATCAATTGCCTCGAGTTGCTGGCAGTATGGCTTGCTCTGCGCCGCTTCAGAACGCTGCTACACGAGAAGCATATACTGGTCCGCTCGGACAACACTGCGACCGTTGTGTACATCAACCACCAAGGCGGTCACGCCTCCGTCGCATGTCGCAACTCGCCCGCCATCTCCTCCTTTGGAGTCAGAAGCATCCGCCGCTCATGTCCCAGGCGAGCTCAATCGTGCAGCCGACGAGCTCACGCCAGCACGCCCTTCCGGGAGAATGGCGACTCCACCCCGAGGTACTCCAGCTGATTTGGAGACGCTTCGGGGACGCTCAGGTAGACCTGTTTGCCTCCCCGGACACGTCTCACTGCCAGTTGTTTTTCTCCCTGTCCGAGGGGACCCTCGGTACAGATGCACTGGCATGCAGCTGGCCTCGGGGCTTACGCAAATATGCGTTTCCCCCAGTGAGCCTTCTCGCACAGACCCTGTGCAAGGTCAGGGAGGACGAGGAGCAAGTCCTCTTGGTTGCGCCTTACTGGCCCAATCGGACGTGGTTCCCAGAACTGATGCTCCTCGCGACAGCCCCTCCTTGGCAAATTCCTCTGAGGAGGGATCTACTTTCTCAGAGAGGGGCACCCTCTGGCACCCGCGCCCAGACTTGTGGAATCTCCACGCATGGTCCTTGGACGGGACCGGAGGTTCTAAGTGGGCTACCTCCAGCGGTAGTACACTATCACTTCTGCCAGGGCCCTGTCTACGAGACAGGCCTACAGGCTGAAGTGGAACCTGTTCGATTGGTGTTCTCCCGCCGGGAGGACCCCGTAGATGCCCGATCGCAGTCGTGCTTTCTTTCCTGCAGGATGGGTTGGAGCGAAGGCTGTCTCCCTCCACCCTCAAAGTGTATGTTGCCGCTATTGCCGCACATCACATCACGATGCAGTAGATGGTAAGTCTCTGGGGAAACACGACCTGGTCATCAGGTTCCTCAGAGGGGCAAGGAGGCTAAATCCTCCGCGCCCTCACCTGGTACCCTCTTGGGATCTCCCCTCGGTCCTGTCGGCCTTGAGGGGGGCCCCCTTTGAGCCTCTGCAGTCAGTAGAGCTTAAGTTTCTGTCTCTGAAGACAGTGCTCCTCTCGGCATTGGCCACAGTCAAGAGGGTAGGGGACCTGCAAGCATTTTCGGCCCGACGATTCTGTGCCTAGAATTCGGGCCGGCTGACTCTCACGTTGTCCTGAGACCCCGGCCTGGATATGTGCCCAAAGTTCCCACCATGCCCTTCAGGGACCAGGTGGTGAACTTGCAAGCGCTGCCCCGGGAGGAGGCAGACCCAGCCATTGCTCTGCTCTGTCCCGTTCGTGCCTTGCGCATCTATGTGGACCGCACGCAGAGCTTCAGGACCTCAGATCAGCTCTTTGTCTGCTTCGGAGGACAGCAGAAGGGAAGAGCTGTCTCCAAACAAAGACTCGCCCACTGGATAGTGGAGGCTATAGTCTTGGCCTATCAGGCCCGGGCGCTTACCGTGCCCCTTGGGATGAGCACACTCTACGAGAGGCGTTGCTTCCTCTTGGGCTCTGGCACGAGGCGCCTCAATAGCAGACATTTGTAAAGCTGCCGGCTGGGCGACACCTAATCGTTTGCGAGGTTTTACAATCTCCGTGATAGAGCCAGTGTCCTCCCGTGTACTTGTCTCGGATGGCCAGTAACACTGGAAACCCGCCGGTGTCAATCACGCTTGCTGCGCCATTCCCCACGGACCGGATACGTGCGCCTTGTTGCTTCTCAGTTCAGTTCCCCACGGCGAACCCTGTTGAAGTTCCTCCCGCACCCTCGGCAGTCAGGTGTGGCGGAGCACCAGACGCCAGGTCCAGTACTCGTCGCTGCCCAAGGTCAACCCCTGTGCTGGGCTAGGTGCCCGTGTGTAGTGATTCCCTTTGGTGATCCCACATGTGTATTCTTCCACGCACGGCTCCCCTTGGTGAGCCCGTGTCTTCCCTGGCAGAAACCTTCTGCCCACTCTGCTGTGTAGCTAGCTACCTCACCCCAGGCGGGCTGAGTCTACCTCAGAGACTCCCGTATGTAGTACTGCCCTCGGCCAGTCCATATGTGTATCTCCACATGATACCTCCTTATGCGGGATGTGGCTCCGTGGCGTTTCCCCTACTTGGGGCACGCTTTCCCAGTGTTATTCTACCCACTGAGCGGAACAGCAGTGCGGTTATCTCTGCCTAAACCCTGTCCTATCTTCCATCCCAGCTGGTGTGGGGGACTTGCCGGCTTCTGCAGAGCACTGGAGGGTCAGCAATAGTGGCGTTTTCAAGGATCCCATTAGTCAGTCACTCTGGCGTTCGTCGAATGTGACTGACTGATAGGGAACGCCCAGGTTACTTGCGTAACCCCGTTCCCTGAAGGAGGGAACGGAGACGAACGTCCCGCCGCCATAGTTGCTGTACCACCGCTGTACGGCCGGGGCACACAGTCTCGGCTCCTCAGCGAAAAACTGATGTGCGTTTGCGCGCTCTCCTTTATACCCGCACCGCTGGGCGGAGTGCGCGGCTAAACACGCACGCCAACTGTCATTGGCTTGTTTTGTTAACACTCGAAGGTGATTGGGCTCGGCGAGATCCCATTAGTCAGTCACTCTGACGTTACGTCTCCGTTCCCTCCTTCAGGGAACGGGGTTACGCAAGTAACCTAGACGCTTCTCTTCCGCCACATCCGCTCAGCTTTTCTGCATTGTCTTTTCATATTCTGAACTGCTGTTGATTTTCTCCAAAATGATTTTTGTCTGCCATTCTTCTTGCTGACCTTTATCGGTGCAATATCATCAATAACATTCTTAACTTTTGAGTTAAATGAATCCAGGAGAAGATCAACAGAGTCTGCAGAAATGCTTGGTGTTAAAGATATTGCCTTCATAAATAGCACACTAGTGTTCTCATTAATGCATCTCTTTCTGACAGAGACAGATCTAGATTCAGTGGTGACAGAGATCAGTATATCAAAGAAAATACAGAAGTGATCAGACAGAGCTACATCCTTAATGACAATGGATGAAATGTTTAGACCTCTACTGATGTAGAGTGTGTCCACGATTGTGTGTGGGTTCGTGCACATGCTGAATCAGGTCAAAAGTGTTTAAAACTGTTACAATTTATTTTGTAGTTTTGATTTCAGCATTGTCTATGTGAATATTAAAATCCCCTGCAATAGCAAAACAGTCAAACTCTGAGGAAATCATTGATAACAGTTCTGTGAACTCTTCAACAAAGGCTGGAGAGTATTTTGGGGGCCTGTAAATGATAATAAACAGAATGCGTGGGGCACCTTTCAGCACAATACCTAGATATTCAAAAGACAAGTACTGACCAAATGACACTTGCTTGCATTGATAAACATCTTTAAACAGAGCAGCTACACCTCCACCTCTCCTAACAGTCCTGCAGACACTTATAAAATTAAAGTTAGAGGGCTGTTTCAGTGAGGACTGTTACACTGCAGTTGTCTTCTAGCCATGTTTCAATTAGAAACATAAAGTCCAGGTTGTTTGTGGTTATTAAATCATTGATCACAAATGATTTATTTTTAGTGAGCTTAGTGTTTAAAAATGCTAACTTGATGGAATTACATTTTGTCTCTACAGCAATCTTAGACTGATGCATTACAGGCCGCAGATTAGATGGGTCAGCCGTGGGGCTTGAGAAGGCCTTAGATCTAAGGCCGTCTATCACGTGATAAAACAGAGATAGAGAAGGCTACAGGCACACTGGGTTCCCGCTTGTTTTGTAAACGTTTGTGAATGTTGCTGCTAATATAGCGGGGACCCGACACATATCACTGAGAGCTGTTATCAGTTGTTTTTGGTTCACCTACAGCAGATGGAGGAGGGTTTGGGCCCTTGCGTTGTGGCAGCGGTCGGAGAGCTCTCACAAGAGGTGGCGGGAGAGCTGAGCCTGCAGTCTTTGGTGGTTGGGGGGCCCGCCGTTTTTTAGTTGATATCTGGGGACTTGCAGAGAGTTTGGTCCCAGCATACACCAATTCCTCCATTTTCTGTGAAAAGCTTAGAAGTGGAGATTTACATTTACATTTATGCATTTAGCAGACGCTTTTATCCAAAGCGACTTACAGTGCATTCAGGCTATACATTTGTATTGTCAGTATGTGTGTTCCCTGGGAATCGAACCCACAACCTTTGCGCTGCTAACGCAATGCTCTAACCACTAAGCCACAGGAACACAGGAACACAGGAGATGCTGGAGAGAGGGATAGTGTGTCTGGTGAGCGGGGCTCTAACTCTGGTGTTTCCGGTGATGTGTTGTCCTGGCTTCCCAGGCTGTTTTCTGGAGAGAGGGATAGTGTGTCTGGTGAGCGGGCTCTAGCTCTGGTGTTTCGGTGATGCTGTCCTGGCTTCCCAGGCTGTTTTCTGGAGAGAGGATAGTGTGTCTGGTGAGCGGGCTCTAGCTCTGGTGTTTCCGTGATGTGTTGTCCTGGCTTCCCAGGCTGTTTTCCAGAAAGTCGTCCTTGGGTGCTGAGTCTTGGAGCTGTTGTCGTCACAGTCTGCATGTGATGAGCTATGGGCAGGGCTCAGCCGGGATGTCCATGAGCAGTGCTTGTTTTGGCTGTGTGGCGTTATCAGTATCCTTGTAGGATTCTTCAACCACATAATGACTCGGAAGCTGATATGAAGTCCTGTGCATCAGACATTTAGCCTACGGTCCGTGGGCGTGACGTCTAAGGCTGAGACTAGTAAGGCAATTGTTAAGTTAAGTATGTTGTATGATTAAAGGATTTAAAATATGTTCATGCAGATTAAGGCATTACTATTTGCTTTATAAGTAGGCTACTAATAAACAGCCAATATGCTAGTAATATGCATGTTAGTTAAAAGTGAGAATTAGTCCTTGAAATAGTGTTAATGTTGTATTTTTTATAAATTAACATTAATAAAGATAAATAAATAACACATTTATTGCTTATTGTTAGTTAATGTTGGTTAATGCATTACTTAATGTGACCTTACTGTAATATTTGCCAATTAATCTGTAGTTGAATAAGTCGTCTTGCTTAGCTGTATTCATACTGAAAATAATTATTTATTTTCCCAATTATTTATTTCCCCCCCCCCACGAAAAAATACAAATAATTTAATAATAATAATAGCCATATAAATCAAAGTGTAGCTAGTCTTCCTGAATAAACAAAGAGAATGAGGACTGGCTTACTATTTAGTGAAATTCCTTTAGGGATAGTCGAATTGAAGAAGAGAGAAACAAGACAATGCAATTCTTATATTGTTTGCACCATGAGAACAGCAGATTGTTTTCGGGATACAGACTAAATTTACACCCGGTGTTAATCTGTTTTGGCTGATTTAATTACAAGTGTGCGGCACTGAATACAGGTGTAAACTGTTTGTTATCTCATTCCACAATCACATCTAATACCAGGTACACAGATTTTATTTTTGCTCTAGGTCATCATTTATATACAAAAAAGGTGAATACAAATGGGCTCTGCGGTCGATTATGAACATGTCAAAAATAATAAACAAGCTCACTTATAATGGTTTTCACAACCAAACCCCAGGTCTCAGCCTGTGATCTTCTGGTGTTTTTAATCATTGCTTTTCTATAAATACCTCTCTGAAGATTTTGACCAGTTTTAGTTTCTTGTCAAATGTTTTAAGCTTTGGGCTCAATGCGACGGATTTGGGTGCATAGTATACCTGAGCCTTATCAGATGGCCTGCACAGTATCGAAGGTGTGGTGTGTATTTTTAGGAGCACTCATTTTGCGGCTGAGTGCCCTTCTTGCTGCTGTCTATATAGATAAGCTGATCTGGAATCAGCAGACCTGAAAAGCAAACTAAGAAACAAGCTCTGGGACCTGACCTCGGCCTGCCACATGAGGCTGAGCTAGATAGAGTGTTTTCATGTGAGTAAACTCAAAGCCTTATCTCTGAAGACGGATTTATGGACTATGTGATTTCTCAACCGATTCTCACCAAATTTTGCAGCTTGAGCCTTTCATGAAAACAATTTAAGACTTGAGCGCAGAAGGTGATTTTTTTAATGGAATGAGATTCCCGAAGTTATTTCCATGAACTTTGAATGGCTTTTCCGATTGCCTCGCCATGTATACGTCAACGTAAGCTGCAAGAGATTTTCAGCTACAGACAAGAACTCGGTTGCTCGAGAGTCCTTGTTGTGAATGCACGGGGAACTGAGAGGCTGTTATTAATGGCTCTTGTCAAAGTTATTTATCAGCTCAATTTATTTTCATCAG
Source organism: Gymnocypris eckloni scoliostomus (assembly GCA_027564155.1). Lineage (NCBI taxonomy): Eukaryota > Metazoa > Chordata > Actinopteri > Cypriniformes > Cyprinidae > Gymnocypris > Gymnocypris eckloni. Next base: position 32,206,932 of record CM050424.1, read on the forward strand.
TATTTTTTATTAGCTCTTACAGAATTTTCATTACTTCGGTATTGTTCTTTACACGATGAGTGTGTGTTATTGCTGCCCGTGACATGTGCGTGTAGGGTCATCCATCTAGGGCTCGTAGATTTAAAGAAGACAACAAGCAACAGCGGATTAGTACGAGGTTGTTTTCGGCTGATAAAGTGCCATTAAATCATAGGGTGATACATTTTAACTGTCACCCCGTGTGCTCACATAAATCATGGTTTCATAACTGAATTACCAAACGCCTTTGCCCTAGTACATCTATTTAACGGCATGTGCCCATGCAGGTTTATAAAAATAAGTTAGATGTCTTCATTCGTCTTTGTAGGTCACCAAGCCCCTTGAAACGAAGATTAATCAGATATGCAAAAGAAATACAAATAAAATCCCAACTTTCACACAGCAATGGTTCAGTGATAGGCATCCCATTGCCAATAATCACTGGGTCTCATTCACTAATAATTGCATGAATTATTCGTATTTATATGCACATGAGAACAACTCACCAAAAACATGTCCAATTATTCCACGTGTGCAAATATGAATTTGTTGTGAACCTAGTATTCTAAACAGTGTCATATTAGTATAATTTGTATACTATTATAATTTAAATTAGATAAAAAAAATGTATTATCTGTTTTCATGTTAATTTTAGTTAAAGGTTTAGTAATTATTATTTTTATTTTTTGGTCTATGTATTTTTTTTATAATTTTTCTTTATTTATTAGTTAAAGGTGGGGTAAGGGATTTCTGGTAGCCAATGTTGATATTTGAAATCACCAAAACAAACACGCCCCAACCCCAAAAGCATCTTCTCCCTATTTTGATAGCTTCGCCAGTATTTAATATTTCAAATATTATTTAAATAAAAGAAAAGTTTTTTTATGGTTTTAGTTTTAGTTAACTGTAATAACCCTGAATCTAAATAAGTGACCATGTGCCCAGGGTTAATAATTAGCATTTTCAGAGAAGGAAGTTTTCTTTGTAACCTTTCATAAAATAAATATTCTAAAAGTAAAATTGTATAATATAATTAAATTTATCATGTTGTTTTAAAGATGTTTAGATAATATTTATATTTACTGGATTTCTGATTAGAGCAAAACATTTTCACAATTAAAAAATGCATTGCTATTTAATAATCAGCAAGTTGCGGATAAATAATATGGTATACAATATGTTTTATTTTCCACATTTCTGTGTTGCACCAAAATTGTAAAAGTGTTACACTGACAATGAGAGATTTCTGGGAGATTATGGATCACCCATGGGAGTTGCCAGGAACCTCGTGGAATATATGATGCAGGGGCGTAGCCACGGGTGTGCCAGGGTGTGCCGGTGCCACCCACAGTGGCAGCTGGCACACCTAAAAACAGATGCAGAATTATAATTTTTTTAATCGTAATAAACATGGGCAGCGCAAAGGAGGGGCTAGCAGATGCTTCAGCACCCCCAAGAAAGACCAAAGCACCGCCATTGCACCCATAAGAAATTAAATAAATTAAAAACATTTTACTTATTATTACGCATTCACAACTCTGCATTGCAATATAACGTGACGTGATTAGCAGGCGCACTTTTCGAATTGACAGCATTTTATTTAAAAAATGTATCGGTTCCTTGTGGCAAGAATCGAATAAAGATTTCCCTAGTCACACATAAATTGATTCATATAATAACTTAGGCTACTAACCATCCTTTAATATATAGGCGTATAGCCTATTCCGCGCCCAAGCGCACGTCTAAAGCTTGCAACGGCAAAAGTAGGCTAATGATTATGGGGGAAAGGCAAAATAAAATATTTTAATTATTCGTTAATAAACTAGTAATTTCTTCTCAGTCAGTGTCGGCTGAAAAGATAAAGTTGCAGAATGCGACACTGACTTTAATAAAGAAATGCACCTTTTCATTCCAACTACGTAATTAAAGATGTTTATTTTTTGGTTCGTTCGTTCGTTTAATAAAGTAGCCGGTTCATTGCTGTGACGCGCTCCATTTCACGGAGACTACATGAGACGGCAGAAAGCGCATCTTGTTTCTCTATGTATTCTTTCTCTGTGTAGCCTACATAATTAAAAGCATATATATATATGAACTTGCTGTTGAATTTTGTATTTTGAAAGTTCAATAATAATATTAAAAAACTTGCGGACGGATTCATTACCCGCTTTGTTCCGGGACCTCAGATTAAGCAGTGCTTATAATATTTGTTAAAATGTAACTACAATTTTAAATAATTTTCAAAAAAATAATAATAACATAATTGAGGCATTCAAGGCCAGAACACGCCTCGCCTTTGAGCAGCTAACAGGCACCATTAAATGTACTGTGCTATGTTGTTGGCGATCCTGAATGTAATGTATACAAAATATTTTACTGCTTTCTCTAATGTGTCTTGCAAGACATCTATTCAAGATTGTGTATTCCACCAAAAGTAATTTCAAAGGAACATTATATGTAGGCCCATGTAGGCTACAGTTTAAGTCACCATTACAGGATGTGCAAAATGTTAATGATTTAAAAAAGGAGGGATTATTTAAAAGCATTTTGTTTTTATTTAGTAGAGCAGCTACAGCTGTTTTTACATAATACATTTTTACATAGCCTAGTCACTGAAGTCAATGATTATTCTTTGATAAAGTAAATGTGCTTTGCTCACTGTATAATTTGTTCGTTGTTTGAATAACCGTGGAAATGCGGTGTTATAATTAGAAACTTAAAATGTATTTTTATTAAACCTGTGATCATCAGGTTAAATAGGAGTTTAGTCTTATTAAAATATGTGACATAAATTGTACTTGCCTAAAAGGGGTTTATGAGGTGTGTAGTTAATGATTAGACTACAGTGAGCGTGTTTGACTAGCGGAGTTAAAGAGCTGTTGTAGGTTGTATGTGATTGTCGGTGACCCTCTTGAGCGAGAAAGCTTCGGAAAATGGAAAAAAAACAACAACAACAAAAATATAGCTGCAAGCAGCGATAACCAGGGTTCAAGAATTTTAAGGCCTAATGTGGTATGCTTTTAGGGTCTAGGCCATAGTAGTTGGATGCATAGCTGACAGTGAAACTCATCGAAAATGGACAATAGGCTCACAGAAACACACACACACACAAATAGAAATGAAATGGTTAAACTATCATATTAATAATCATTAAGCTTGCTTACACAGATACACACACAGACACACTCAAATACGGACATACATGCACACATATTTTGTTGCAGATATAGATATTTGAAATAAATGACAGGTGACAATACTCTTTGCAAGTCTTCTCTTTTTAAGAGTTTATATCAGGGATCTCCAACCCTGCTCCTGGAGAGCTACCATCCTGCAGATTTCAGTTACAACCCTGCTCCAACACACCTGTCTGAAATTAACAAGTAGCTTTGAAGACTGTGATTAGCTGGTTCAGGTGTGTTTGATTGGGGTTGGAGCTGAAATCTGTAGGACGGTAGCTCTCCAGGAGCAGGGTTGGAGACCCCAATGTGAAATGCAGGGCTGACAAAGAACACATTCACAATGGAGAATTCATTAAAACTGTCTCTCTCTCTGTCACACACACACACACACACACACACACACACACACACACACACACACACACACACACACACACACACACACTCACTCACTCACTTTGTTGCAGATATAAAATAGTGATTTTCAAAGACATCCAAAATGGAGAATAGGTTAACAAACACATGTAGCCTACACACAAATGAAATGGTTAAACTAACATATTAATACCCAATAAGCATGCTTTTTTTTTTTTGCATTAATCTGACAATAAATGTGGCACACCCAGTTTTTCTGATGCACATCCAGAGTCTCCTTTCTGGCTACGCTCCTGATATGATGTCAAAGTAAAGACAAGAGCTTTAAATATTTATTTTTGTATTTATTTTATAGTGAAGAGTAGCTACAATGTGAAAAAAATAGTGCATCTTAAATACTCAACTAGATATCAATTAAAGTCTTAAGGGCTTTTGTGTCAAGTAGGAAATCAGAGTTTATTTTTCTCCTTTTTACAAAAGTGGCCACAAATCCTACTCCAAAGCTAAAGGTCATGGTGGTAAAGGCGTTGAATGATGCAACAGGCTTATTATATTTGATTTAGTTATAATTGATGATCTCATTAATCATCCAGCCATGCCAGTGTTAATGGCTGCCTTAGCACGTCATTTCTTCCTGTTATAGTAATTAATCTTTGCTCCGGTGGATAAGCCGGAAGGTTATGTACCAGCACTGGCTCATTGTCTCGCTGTACTAACTTTGACTTGGACCATGTAGGACCTTTTAATACATTTCACAGTCCTGAGCACTTTGCCGAGCTAAATCGTTCTTGTTAAGACCTGACAAGCAAAGGCAAAGGCCTTAAAGGATTATCACAGATGATATTGACAAGTCCATTGTCCATGAGCAAATATTGGCATTTTGTCTCAAATCTGGCTCTGGCTTTGGTATAATTACCTCTCGCTAATGCAAATTGTATTGTTTTTATAAAACGGTAGGCCACGGTCCAAAATCCTATTGCATGGGCCATCTTCTAAGCTTTTGCAAAACAGACAGTATATGTTGAGGAATGCTTATTTGTACATCTCACATTCATTATTGTATTGTATTGCGCTGTATTTTTGTCCTCCACAACCATAAAATAAGAGCTTTGATTAAAAAAAGTTAGCTTTTAAATCTCATCTCGGTGAGATGTGTTTTTGGAAGATTTTGAGTGATAACATATTTATATGCAATTTATTTAACTCAAGTTTTAAAACAAGTACACAGAGGTCTTTAGAGGAGACAAGCATCAATGTAAAAAAAAGGATATAAAATATAATAGTTTTTCTTTCAATAACACAAATCTACTAACATTGCTCCTGATCATAGTTACCCCTTTTAACCCCTTAAATTTCAGATTTAGAGCAGTGTCAGAATATTATTATTATTATTATTATTATTATGTATAAAAGCACAAATAAATATACAAATAAACAAATAAATACAAAATACCCAACAAGGCTTTTTTTTATTAGCTTGTGAATTTGGCAACAAAGAAAGTCTTGCTGTTAAACCACTTATGAAGCTTGGCTGAGGAATCATCATCCAAAACACACCATGATCATCATGCTAGAGTTTTCAGCAAGGATGTCCTTGTCCTGCGGGGTGACTTCCATAATCTTGAATTGTAACAACGGAAGGCCAAGGAAAAAGAAAACAAAAAACTGTGTTGTTGTGTTGTTAATCTACATATTTAATAAGATTTGCAGGTACCCAACGTGTAGAAACACTGGCGTTGTCTTCCCTTCTATCTTTTTTTTCTTGTTCTTTATTTTCCCTTTGTTAGCTACATGCTGTTCTAGATTTTTGGCACTCAGGTGTGTCAATCAGAACTGTGGCTCTTTTCATAACCACTGTCCAAAAGAAAGAAACCAAAGCCCAGGCTGCAGGAAAAGACAGAACAATACAAAGAAAGGCAATACAATTCACCGTCCAACCACCAGGACAGGTCACAGCAATGAAATGTCACAGAAAGCCAAGAAAATGTAACAGCAGCCTTGTTGTAGGAGGAAGAAAGGACATCACGATGTGATGAAATTGCTTCAATCCATGATGGTTGGATTGCAGTATTTTGTAAGACCAGAGTCTGAACCCCTTCACGAGTTTCATCATGTTAGGGGGAAGAACGCAGTGAAGCATGCACCAAGCAGCTGGTTTCATTAACCTCCTGTCTAACCCTGGAGAGAAGGAAGCAGGGTAAGGCGATGTAAATGGTGACCTTCTAAATATGCAGCCAGATATCAGCGTGTGAACGCCTCCCTGCTCTTGCGATTCAAAGAGAGAGAGAGTGAATGTAATAGCAGACATTGAGGAAACTAGGCCACTTGTTTCAACAGTTGAGTGACCTTGGCAATACTGACTTTGAGCCTCTGGGGTGTGAATTTGCCCGTGTTATGGCGTGTGATATGAGGTTTGTATGCTGTCATATTTCTCACAAGACAGACCTTTTTATATAATTTTTGGTAACCATTACATTGTAATGATACTTGTGTAACAATTGTTCCCTATCAGTCAGTCACTCTCGACGTCACGTCGGAGGACCGACGAATTGGGATATCGCTTAGAGAGACCAATCCACTTCGGGTGTAAACTAAACGAGCCAATGCACATTGGCATGCGATTATTACATCCAGCTGCCGCTGATCACAGCGTGAGCATAAATAGGCAGCAGGTGCAGCACATATTCAGCTTTTCGCTTCGGAGCCGAGTGGTTACATCGTTCTGCTCCTGACTTCTGCTGAACGAGTGAATTCAAACGGGTTGAGCACGCTCTTCGGAAGACTCTCGTGCTGGTGGTACGGCACTACAGCGGTGGTGGTTCTTCCCATGTCGAGGGGACTGCACACATCAGGCTGCACTACCCCTGTTTGTGTTGCAAATGACCATCTCCCCTGTTTGCTTCAGCACGCTAAAATAGTTTTTTCCCTAAAAGAGCATTCACGGGTGCGTCTTTTTAAAGACGATGTTGCATATGGCAAACTTGACATTGCGTCTTTATAAAGACGAGTTGGGTCTTGCTTCAGACAACGTGTCACCCGTGCGTTTCTGGAAGCGGTCGTTGCCTGGCGCTGGGTGAATGGTCACGATCGCTGCCTCACGTGCCTGGGCGGTAGCACGCTGAGGTGGAATTCGTGGATGAGTCATCTTCTCACTGTGGATGCTCATCTCGGAGTTGCAGCCAGGCTCCGTTACCTCGACTAAGGGGCGGAACTGTTGCCTCCGTCTCGATCTAGTTCTCGTCCTGGCTGCAGACAGGCGAGGTCTACTTCAGGCGGTAGTATGGCTGGTCTGAGGATTACAGTGGTGGCAAACCCTCAAGGGACCATCGCTCCTCTTGCGCTCCGCAACCAGTTGAGCTGCCAATGGAACGTGCTGGGCCCTCTAAAAGGAGCGTACCAGCAGTATCCTTGGCACTTCTCCCGACGACCAGATGTCGATCGCTGCATCGGAGGGTGAGCCAGAGCTTCTGGAGAGGAAGATTCCGCTGCATTGCCGCTGCGGCGGTAGCAATGCCTGAGTCGGATCTGGAAGTGACGGCTATGCTTTCCCGGGCCACCGAAAGGGTAGGGCTCGAGTGGAGAAAGCCACCGTGTCCCGAACCCTCGAGGTTGGACGACTGGTTTCTCGGGGTAGCTTGTGCTGGTTCTCAGCGCCCTGGCCCGGGTGCCTCTCTCCCGGATGTGCATGAGGGGCTTACAGGTCGTGGACGGCACCTTTTACTGCCAGAAACCGACCTGTTAACTCCTCCTCCCTCACCACCCTCCGTGGTGCAGCTAGGGGTTACGGGGGTCCCCCTGGTGGAGCGGTCAGTTGCGATGCAAGTGTGTCCTTATACTGTCTCCACGCGGCAGGGCAAACCGTGCCTCCTCTTCCGGGCCTGTAGGTACTCGTCTGGTCTCATCCGGCGAGGCTTATGTGGCCTGTGGAGATGCTGCCTTCACCTAATGCTACGGCGTTACTGCAGGTTCTTCAGGCTAAAAGCACTGAGGGACATGCACGGGGGTGGTTACGATCCGGAAGTTCTGAAAGAGCTCCGTACCGCACCTGACCTCGCGCCACGAGTGACGAAGGTTATGGCACGGTCTCTGGGTCGTGCGATGTCCACACTTGTGGTCCAGGAGTGACACCTCTGGCTGTGTCTGGTTGACATAGGGACGCCAACAAAGTCGGTTCCTCAAGGTTCCTGTATCCCAGACTGGCCTCTTCGGCGACGCAACCGGTAACATGGCCCAGCAGTTCCCGGCTGCACAGGAGCAGACTGAGGCAATCTAACACTTCCTGCCTCGGCAGGCAGCTGCTGCCTCCACCCGTCCGCCGGTTGCAGCGCCCAGCCTGCTCGTCGCCGATGGCGGCCCCCTGCATCCACCCCCGCACCGCATCCGCAGCAACCCCCAAAGCGGTGCCGTCGAGCTAGGTGTAGGCAGGCCGCCCTGCCCGTCCTGGCCCCCGTCTACTGGCAATAAGCAGAGGAGCAAGAGGCCAAGGGACGGGCGGCCCAGAGAGAGAGGGAACTGCTTCGGGAGAGGGTAAGTGCATCTCTCCCTCCCCCGGAGGAGGGCCGGGTGGATAATCTGTTTTTTCAAAAATCTCGACAGGAAGCGGTTGTCTCTGTCTCTGGGTCCCAAGAGGGCTTGGAGAGTCATGGACAAATCAACTTCGGACCACACTCATCCTCCCTCACGCCAGCAGGCAGCAGTGGACGGTTTGAGAGCGTCATCAAAGACTACTCACGCACCCTCTGCCAAATTATGGAAGCAGGTGCACCGCACACTCAGACCCCTCCTCGGTCCACCATGGGCCAGGTCCCTGCATTCCACCTCGCTGCCCTACTGCGGGTACGTCGGTGGTCCCGATGGTCCCGCTTGTACGGTGTCTGGGTGCCTCCAGCCGATATGAAGGCAGGGTTTTTTCAGCCCTTACTTCATTGTGCCCAAGAAAAGTGGTGGGTTACGACCAATCTTGGGCTGCGCATCTTGAACTGGGCCTTTCATAAGCCTCCTTTCAAGATGCTCATGCAGAACCGCGTCTTCGGATGCATCCGTCCCCAAGTTCGGTCTGCAGCATTTGACCTGAAAGACCCGTACTTCCATGTGTCGATCCTTCCGTGCCACAGGCCATTCCTGCGGTTTGCGTTCGAAAGACGAGCATATCAGTACAGGTCCTGCCCTTCGGGCTGTCCCTGTCGCCCCATGTCTTCACGAAAGTAGCGGAGGCAGCCCTTTTTTCCCTTGAGAGAACAGGGTGTGCGCATTCTCAACTACCTCGACAACTGGCTCATACTGGCTCAGTCTCAGGATCAGTTATGCGAACACAGGGATTGGTGCTCTCGCACCTCAGCCAGTTGGGTCTTCGGGTCAACTGGGAAAAGAGCAAACTCTTGCCAATGCAGAGGATCTCTTTTCTCGGTATGGAGTTTGGATTCAGTCAATCAGACAGCGCGCCTCACGCAGGAACGCGCTCAGTCGGTGTTGAACTGCTTGAATACATTCAAGAACAGGACGGCGGCACCACTGAAACAGTTTCAGAGGCTCCTGGGGCATATGGCGGCTGCAGCGGCGGTCACACCGCTGGGGCTGCTCCATATGAGACCGCTTCAACACTGGCTCCATGGCCGAGTCCCGAGGTGGGCGTGGCAGAGCGGCACGCTGCGGGTGCAAGTCACTCCAGCCTGCCGCCAAACCTTCACCCCATGGTCAGACCTTTCATTCCTTCGGGGCAGGAGTGCCCCTGGAACAGGTCTCCAGGCACGCTGTGGTTTATACGGATGCCTCCGCCAAGGGCTGGGGGGCCACGTTCAACGGGCTTGCAGTGTCGGGGGTCTGGACGGGTCCCCAACTGCACTGGCATATCAACTGCCTAGAGTTGCTGGCAGTACACCTGGCCTTGAACCGTCTCAAGAGACGCTTACGAGGCGAGCATGTACTGGTCCGTCACGGACAGCACTGCGACTGTTGCGACATCAACCGACAAGGTGGTCTCGCTCCCGTCGCATGTCGCAACTCGCCACCTCCTCCTCTGGAGTCGGAAGCATCTGAGGTCGCTTCATATTCGGGCTTGCTCAACCGGACAGAGCTGTCACGAGCTGCACTCCTGGAGAGTGGAGACTCCATCCCCAGACGGTCCAGCTGATTTGCGTTTGGACTCGCACAGGTAGACCTGTTCGCGTCCTAGAGGCGTCGCACTGCCAGTTGTTTTACTCCTGCCCGAAGGAACACTCGGCACGGATGCACTGGCACACAGCTGGTCGCGGGGCCTGCATTTCCCCAGTGAGCCTTCTCGTGCAAGGTCAGGGAGGAAGAGGAGCAGATCTTCCTCGTGGCGCCATACTGGCCCACCCGGACTTGGTTCCCAGAGCTGATGCTCCTCGTGACAGCCCCTCCCTGGCAGATTCCTCTGAGGAAGGATCTACTGCCTCAGAGATGGGGCACCCTGTGGCACCCGCGTCCAGACCTCTGGAAACTTCATGTCTAGTCCCTGGACGGGACGCGGAGGTTCTAGGTGACCTACCCCAAGAGGGAGTCTACACCATCACTTTGGCGAGAACTCTGTCTACGAGACACGCTTATGCCTTGAAGTTGAACCTGTTCGTTGAATGGTGCTCTTCTCACAGAGAAGACCCCGGGAAGTGCCCGATCAGAGTCGTACTGTCCCTTTTTGCAGCAACGGTTGGAGCGAAGGCTGTCTCCCTCCATCCTTAACGCCTATGTGGCTACGATTGCTGCCAACCACGACCCCGTGGATGGAAAGTTGGTGGGGAAGCATGACTGGGTCATCGGGTTTCTTAGGGGAGCGAGAAGGTTGAATCCTCCACGGCCCCCCTCTATACCCTCTTGGGACCTGTCTCTAGTGCTCAGAGCACTACAGCAGGGCCCAATTGAGCCTTGTAAACAGTCGAGCTGAAGTTTCTCACAAATGAAAAACTCTACTCCTGCTTGCACTAAACTACATCAAGAGGGTTGGGGACCTGCATGCATTTTCTGTCGACGATTTTGGACCGGCGGATTCCCAGATAATCCTGAGGCCCTGGTCTGGCTATGTGCCCAAGGTTTCCACTTCTCCCTTCGGGGACCAGGTGGTGAGCCTGCGAGTGCTGCCCCCGGAGGAGGCAGACCCAGTCCAAGCTTTGCTTGTCCCGTCCGAGCATTGACATGCTACGTTGACAGGACACGAAGCTTCAGGACCTCAGACCAGCTCTTGTCTGTTACGGAGGCCGGCAGAAAGGGAATGCCGCCTCCAAGCAGAGAGTGGCCCACTGGATAGTGGATGCCATTAACCTGGCTTATCAGGCACAGGGTGTGCCTTGCCCATTCAGGTTGAGAGCCCACTCTACAAGAAGTGTGGCGTCCTCCTGGGTGCTGGCTCGTGGCGCCTCGCTGACAGATATGCGTAGGGCTGCGGGCTTGGTGACTCTTAACACATTCGCTAGATTCTATAGCCTTCGTGTGGAACCGGTTTCCTCCTGTGTTCTCACCTCAAACGGGTAGAAGCACTGAGGGGCTCCGGTTTCGGGTCGGCTTGCTAAAAACTGCTCCAGAGAGTCCAACTGTAGACCCTGTTGAGCTCCTCCATCCACTCGGCAGCTGGACGTGGCGGAGCGTCCGGCGCCAGGCCCTCACTCGATGAATCCCTGAGAACCGGTAGAGGGCTGGGTTCCATATGTAGAGACCATTCGGATCCCATATGTGTATTTCCACGTTTTTTTCTCAAAACTCCAAAATGTAACATATAAATGCGATTCACTGCAAAATAAATGCAAAGTTCTTGCACAACACTTTGTGATCCTGTAGCACAGGTATATTTGTAGCAATAGCCAAAAATACATTGTATGGGTCAAAATTATTGATTTTTCTTTTATGCCAAAAATCATTAGGATATTAAATAAAGTTCCATGAATACATTTTGTAAATGTTCTACAGTAAATACAGTGCACAGCATAAATGAGTATACCCCCTCTGAATAAATATAAAATATGTATTTTCTTAATGATCACTAATATTCATGGTAAGATGGCAACATTGAAATGTATTAAACATATAATTTTACGGATACTGCTCTGACCAGGGGCGTAGCCATTTTTTCAGAAGTGAGGGGCCAGAAATGTATTATATATATATATATATATATATATATATATATATATATATATATATATATATGTAATGTAAATAACCTACCAGTCAAAAGTTTTTGAACAGTGAGATTGTTTGTTCTTTTTTTAAAGAAGCCTCTGCTCACAACAGACACAATAACAATAACAGAGAGTGTGTGAAACTCTCGGATGTACTTTAAAGATTATATGCAGCAAACTTTAAATATTTCACATACTTTTGAAAATTCAGAGTTTAATTTATCTTGATAAGCATTCGCCATCACATTTGTAAACACAACGGCTTTCTTCTTTCATGAGGGGTTTTGGCACCACGGCATCTTTGTTTCCATGCAGAATGTTAAAGAACACGACACACACGTTTCCCGGAAATCCTGTATAATTCAACCAATCCGATTCAACCAAAACAACTTCGACACTACTGAAGTGTTCCTAAATAAGTGTACCATATGCATCAGACGTTTAGCCAACGGTCCATGGGCGTGACATCTGAGGCTAATAATAACCTCTGAATGGTTCAAGAAAAAAACTAAATTAAGGTTTTGGAGTGGCCAAGTCAAAGTTCTGACTTAAATTCGATTGAGACCTTAAATAGTCTATTAATGCACAAAAATTCATAATAATTTCAAAGCTGGATTTTGTATTTACTCGGGTTACCTTTGTGTGATATTAAAATTATTTTGATGATCTGAATATTTTAAGTGTGAATAATATGCAAAAAAAATTCAAAAACAGGAAGGGGGCAAAAACCTTTTCAAGGCACTGCAGATGTTACTCGATGGGTAGAAACTGATTACATGTAATCTCGATTGCGTAATCAGATTACAATAAATACAATAAATTAGTATTTGTTATTAGATTATATTAAGTTTTAAAATGTTCATTATTAGATTACAGTTACTTTTTTATTGATTACATGATTACGTGTTATTCACACAATGACAGCAAATTATTTATACAGTAATTTATTGATTCACCCTAATAATTTGTTTCTCTTTTCTTTTAAAATTGCCTATTAACTATTATTTTCAAATGCAATAGAGAAGGGGTTGGCAATGTCGGCCCTGGAGTGCCGATGTCCTGCAGAGTTTAGCTCCAACCCTGAATAAAAACTCACCTGCCTGTAGCCCTAGTAATTATAAAGACCTTGATTAGCTTGTTCAGGTGTGTTTGATTAGGGTTGTAGCTAAACTCTACAGGACAGCGGCAATCCGGGACCAACATTTCCTACCCCCTCAATAGAGCTTTAATCTAGATTGCAGCCACATATTTCTTACATTATTCTTTATAATTGTGTATATGACGAATTAAAATCTTGAATCACATATTGATCATGTAATTACTGCAGTGACACTTACAGCCAAACAAATACAACATTACAAGATTCATTCATTTTATCCGTTTTTTTTTGATAAAACTGAATTTACTTTCAGCGCCACTGACTGGAAATTTCATGCAGGGAGCAATGCCGTTTGGCAGAAATCTCACCACAGGCATTTTTTTCAATGAGCATGGGTTGATGAAACAATTAATTTCAAAAAAATAATTTTTGATGGATAGTCAGGACCTTCCTAGCATTTCTTTATAGTTAAATATATTGTTTAATTTGAAAATCTGTTGCATTAGGCAACTTAACAGGTTGCCAGTGTGGTTTCATGTGTATTTTTATTGATATTCATGAAGAATATTATTGACTAGATTGTCTCTGTTCAATGTTTCTGAACACTTATTTTATCCTAATTTTTGTTTCCTGTTCTCTAGAGGGCTGACCTTGCTGTGTCTCCTCTCACAATCACCTTTATGCGAGAGAAAGCTATCGACTTCTCCAAACCTTTCTTGAACACTGGCATCAGTATCCTGTACCGCAGACCCAACAGCACCAACTCTGGCTTCTTTTCTTTCATGAACCCCATGACCCCTGATATATGGATCTACATCCTGTTGGCCTACCTGGGAGTCAGCTGTGTACTCTTTGTCATCGCCAGGTGAGCGACAACCAATTGTTCCTGTGGCCTGTGCACCTGGGACTATTAACCTTCATGGTACCTTCCGATATTTGCTCGGAATTCACTTGATAAAGCATCAAAGGGCAAACAGAAATGTGTTATTAGTGGTGTTTGCTAAGGCTAAATGACCAAACCATACCTAGGGAATAGAATATCAAAGAGACATGCTGGTGGGATTTTTGTGGTCATTAAAAAACCTCTTAACAACCACCCAGAATGACATAGCAAACTGAATAGTAAATATGGTGCAGAATGAACTTTAACAAATCAAAATAATATATTAAGAATAGAATAAAATAAAATAGAATCATCATAACAACAAAAAACAGCATCATTACATAATGACAGCAAGTTTTACACAGGTAAACATCACAAATCGAAGTCTATTTTTCACCTGAAGTCTAAGTGGTAACCTTCATGCCTTTAAATGTCCTTGCCAAAAAGGCTCAGAAAAACGTTGTTTAAATCTGATTAAAGCTGTGGCATCAAATTGTTTACAGATAGCCCTGGGTTTAATATTTTGTTATTCAGATTCATACTGTAAATGTTGCTCATACAAATGTTTTGACTATACAGTATATTACATATAGATTATAATACATGACCCATGTTAACTCAGATACTGCCGCTATATCAACACCAAAATCTTTGCAGTTAGCACCAAAAGTTTACTGACATACCCGGTAAGCCCATTGGTTTTAATAATACTTTACATCAGTATTTTTATTTTCATAAAGTTTCTTAAATTATCTTGAAGTTTTTAGGTAAGAAATATATTTTTATTTATAGTATAAATATTTGTAATGGCTGTACAACTTCAGTTTCCTCATGATCTAAGTTTTATTTCTGTGTTTTGGATAAATTCTAAATCAAATCAGAAATATATGTTGGATGTTGTGAAAAAAGTCTTCAGCAGATCTGGGAGAACAAAGACAAGATGCAGAGAGGCATCATGGCTTTTGAACTCATTTATTCTACAGAAAACATGTCTTTATATAGGGTACCAGAACACTCGTATTACAGGAAGTCCAAAGAATGACCAAATAAGGTAAAGCAGGGCAGACAAAGAAGAAAATGACCCTTCCTCCACACATAGCCAAAGAGCCATGTGTAGTCAGTGAGATTAAAAGCATTACCCTTAATTTATGTTCCTTTACATTCATCTATGCAGAAATTAAATCTAACAATGGCCCTTAAGCTCATCCCTACTCCTAAAACATAACCGCTTCTTAACAATATTAGCCATGTAACAGGCAAATAAATGCCCTACGCAAAAGTAACTCCAGTCTGTTTACATCAAAGGTTTCTCATTGAAAGCAGCCGGCTTTCCGGCTACATGGGACACTTTTGGTGTCTGCATAGTAACACATAGTCAAGCAACAGAAACGGTTGCCATAAACGCTGCCACTGATCAAACTAACATTAAAATATCACACAATTTGTCATCCATTCAGTCATTTAAAGCCTGCTTTCCAAACAGGTTTTAACAACCTGCTTGAGGGTCCTTTGAGTGCCATTGTCATTATTTGTAGGAGTGCTTTAATCAGAAATGTGTATAGCACCTCTCACTGAAGGGGCTTTCAGAGTGACCATTAATGAAGGGTACAGGCACTAGAGACTTTACAGAAGTCCGACTTACGTTCTGAATTTTAGGACACACTCAGACCTCAGCCATTTGACGAAACTGCATCACAAACAAAGTATGTTAGCGGAGCGTTGTGATATTGAATGGAGCTAGAAGCAGATTTTTTAAACGTCAGAGCGATGTTGTTTTCACTCGCTCCAAGAACACTTCACCACCGCTCCATTACGAGTACAATTCCTGCCAACAGCCCGTAATATAACTGCATATTTAGCAAGAATTCATGAGCGGGACATGGACATGAGTGGGAAGTTAGTTCTCAAGGAATTTCTTTGTTTCTTCTAGATACTGAATATTTACTACAACACTTATTCACACGCAATCACTCTCTCAATAATGCATTTGGAAGAATGTAATCTTACAGTGCTACTTCATCTATATCCGATTTCGAATGAGCAGAATTCTGTAAGAAATGCATTGACCTAAAATAACTGATGAAAACGTAGTTATTTTCATCACAAACAAAATTTGCATCATAAAAAGTAGCAATTATACCTTTTAATGCTGACAACCATGTTATTAGCTTGTCATGTGGTAGGAAAAAGGTTTGCACACTAGTGTTCCAATAAGCCACGTTGAATCTGTCATGCTATTTTATTTTTTAATAAAATAAATTAAACTGGATCGGGGTGATAATTAAATACTCGGAGGGCGGAGGAGAAATGATTGATGCTCCACTCTGCTCACATACTCTGATTACAACTCAGTTATTATTATTATTATTATTTTTTTCTTAAATTAAATGTGTGATTTCTGTGACATACCCCAAGCATAACCTGACAAAATGAAAACAAATATAATAATAATAATTATGTCAAACAGGTTTCCGAAACACTCTTCTTGTGTGCCATTGATTGAGTAAACAGATGGCCCTGCCCCATTGGTCACACCATTTGTTGAGTCAGTGTTGCTATGTTGAGCTGGTTGGGCTGTTTAAACAAACTGAGCAATGTTTTTTTTTCATGTGTATTGATGTATAATAAGATTATGAGCTTTTAACTTTCAAAAAATAAAAATAAAATACATTAACTTTTACTCAACAACCATGAAAAAGTAATACACATGCCAACATTATCCAACATGCAGATGTTTCCTTTTTATTTTTATTTTTTTTCAAGCAGTGAGTGAAGACGTACATAAACAAATCCACAATGTGTCTTCTGCGAGTTTCCAGCTACGGTGCCTGTTTTCTGCTAACAAGTCCCTTGGCAATACCTGCGTCTCTCATCTTTTGAAGCATCTGCTTTGAGATGTTCCTTGTACTGTAGATGTTAAAGGACAGGTGTTGTAAGGGAAATTACAGACATCTGCAGTTGATGGGAGTGTCCAGAGTTAATTACGTTATAGTTTAACAAGCTTTTTAAAAAGAGCCAAGATGTGCAGTGACTCGTCACAGTTAGCGAGTACGTGCCTTGATTTCAACAAAAACACTTAAGTGGCCAATCTGTAATATTTCTCCAGGGTTATAAATGCCTTTGGCACGATAGTAAAGTCTAGTCTGAAAGTAAAGAGCTTTTCTAATAAGCACAGTTCATAATTAGATGTCATAAGTCACTTTGTACTAGTAAAATAATCATGTGTATTAGCAAATCTCACAATAAGAAATTTTATAACATGCATTAATGACTAACCTTGTGAAAAATAAGTGCACTTAATTGTATTGATTGTACTTTTGTATTATACTTAAAATCTAGTAAATAAAGTATATACAAAGTTAATTAAATATTACCTAAATACAGCACCCTCCGCTATGATTGGCACCCTTGGTAAATATGAGCAAAGGTGGCTGTGAAAATAAATCTGCATTGCTTATCATTTTGATCTTTCATTCAAAAACTTAAAAATAATCTAACCTATCATTGAAGTAACACTATTGAAAGTGGGGAGAAAATATGATGAAATAATTGTTTGTCTCCAATGCATGTTGGCCACAATTTTTGGCACCCCAATAAAATATGTTGAGTAAAATATTGGTATGAAATTACCATTGATATTTACATGTTTTAGCACACCAGGGTGACTAGGAGCCATGCCTTCCTGTTCCACAGCACTATAAATATGAGGATAACAAAGGCCAAATACCCTTAATCATCCATCACAAGGAGTAAAACCAAATAATATAGTTCTGATGTGCAGAACAAGATTGTTGAGCTTCACAAAATAGAAAGTGGCTTAAAAGGGGTCATATGGTGCTTTTTTAAATATTATTATTTGGTGTAACAGAATATGTTGGCATGCTTTAATGTTCAAAAAACACATTATTTTTCAAATACTGTACATTAATGTAGGTCCTTTCCAAGCCACTCTCAAACGCTTAGTTTTCTACAAAGTCCCTCCTTCCGACAAAGCGCAATCTGCTCTGATTGGCCAACTGGCAGATTACATTGTGATTGGCTGAACACCACAAGCACCAGTTGGAATCAGGAGCTTTAGCTTACAAATTACATTTAAAGACAGTTAATAATGTCCTAAGTTTTACCATCAGTTCAAGCCCAAGAGGGGAACAGGTATGTGTTAGCAAACAAGCCACGGTTGTGTGACCGTGTCTCCCTCTCTCACACACGCGAGCACACACACATGACATGCAAAACTACACATTTGAGCAGTCAATAACAAATACTTAAACTAATAACAAAACATACAGTCGCTAATTCGGAAGCGCCAGATTGTCATAGCAAAGTCAGAATTACCTCCTCTCCCAGGTTCATGAAACTGTCTTCCATAAAATGCATTGCTGTTCTGTTGTAACTAATCTTAATGATTCCTAAACAAATCTACTTTCAGAAGGCCAAATTAAGTTATTTTGCTTTCACATAGAAACACACAGCATCTCCCTGACATGACTGCCTGCTTCAACACTACTGCGGTTACTGAAACCCCGCCTTCTTTCATTGCATGAACATTTAGGCAGTATTTTGCAAATATTTCCACATCGTGACGTAGACATGTGGGGGCGTGTTTGAATGAGCCGTTTTAGGAGGGCTTGGCAGAGTCTTAACTTTGATAACAAATATCTCTTTGGGTTTGATACTTTAGACTTTGCAACTTCAGGGATCGTATATATGCACAATCAGCCCCTTTAGTGACCCCTTTAAGAAAAAAGCTAAACTCCAAAAATCCTAATTTACAGCAGCAGGGCAATAATTAAGAGGTCCCAGTCAACTAAAGATGTTACAAATCTGCCTGGAAGAGGACGTGTGTTTATATCATGCTAATACATGGTGAGGAGGAGAGTTTGAGTGGTCAAAGACTCTCCAAGGATCACAGCTGGAGAATTGCAGAGATTAGTTGAGTCTTGGGGTCATAAAGCCTAAAAAAAATTATCTATCATTCCCTACATCACCATATGTTGTTCGGGAAGGTTTCAAGAAAAATATCCTTGCTCATCCAAAAACAAACTCCAGCATATTCTGTTGTCAAGCACGACTTGAACTTCAAATGGCACTGGCTTCTATGGTGAGATGAAACAAAAAAGTGCTATTTGGCAGCAAACCCACCAGATGGGTTTACAAACAGGTATAATAATTACCCCATGTCCTCGATTAAATGTACTGCTGGATCTTTAATATCGTAGGTCTGTTTTTCTGCCGGAGATCCAGAACGTCTTGTTCAGATACATGGCATCTTTTGATATTTGATTCTATCAAATACCAACAGATAAAAAATCTATACCTGACTGCCTCTGTTAGAAATTGTATAATTGGCCGTGGTTGGATCTTTCATCAGGACAATAATCCAAAACAAATATAAAAATCAACACAAAAATTAGTCACTGAGCACAAAATTAAGCTTCTGCCATAGCCGTACCAGTTCTCTGACCTGAACCTATAGAAAATTAGAAGAAGCACCAACATGGAGCTGTCAATCTGAAGGATCTGTAGAGATTCTGTATGAAGGAATGGTCGCTGATCTCTTATCAGGTATTCTCCAAATTTTTCGGGCATTACAAAATTCCCTTTACAAGTTGTTTGAACATTAATGTGTGTTGGAAGTGTGTGTACACATCCATCCTGTAATGATACAAATCTTAAATATTTTAAATTAAAAAGAAAATGTATAAATCCTTTAAAGCTGGAATAATTCTCAAATCAGGCTGTACCGAGATTCCTGTTAGAATGACAGTTCTGCACAGACCTTTCCCAGGTCGTCTTACCTTAGACCCACCCTGAGTGAGCTGAGAGCTGTCCACCATTGTGTCGACTCTGGTGCAGGGGAAGACAAGATGTCTCAGATTAAGTGATTGAGGTGTTTTGTTCTTGGATGTAATAATGAACATAGCAGTCACAATTTACTCCCGACATCTGAGCCCCTGAAGATGCAGATGATTAATGTTACTTTCATTTTTGAAGGGAATGCGCCAATCCCCGATCTGCCTAAATGTGTCTATGTTTACGCAAATCATTTGTGATCAGCTTCATCTACAGAAGAAGTGAGTGTAGGTTTTTTTTATGAATCCTTGCAAATCGCCTTTCCTAATAATGTGCTAGTTAGCCAGTTTTGCGGCTAAAGTTTAAAGTCTGCTCGTCACCCCACGGAAGAGAAACAGCTTGCTGAAAATAGAGCTGATTTTGACAGGGTAAAAAAAAAAATGTACACTACCATTTAGAACATTTAACCAAAGTGTGTTACAGACTTTTAATTAAGACCATAAATAATCATATCAACTTGTGGAAAATGTGCATCTGATGACCCCTTTAAAAAAAGGTGTGCTTTGTAATGTCAAATTAAAATTTCCACCTTAAGATACATTTTACATTATTCTGTAATAATAATATAAAGTACATGATTATAATTTTATCCGAAGTGTGTTATTAATATTTTGAATGTACTATATTTTTTTTTACTAAGTACTAAGATTTTCTCAGTAGTTCCCAGCGCAAGTCAGAAGAGCCCTCTATGATATTATGGTCCCTAGATGTAGAAAAACAAGATGTAAAACTGTTATTTTTGCAGTTCTGTTTGGTGTTGTTGGTAGTGAAAAACACTTAACCTTTAAATACTGAGGTCATGTTTGAGAACTCTCTCTGATTCCTGCTACAGGTTCAGCCCGTACGAGTGGTATGACGCCCATCCGTGTAACCCAGGCTCTGATGTGGTAGAAAACAACTTCACCCTTCTCAACAGTTTCTGGTTTGGCGTGGGCTCCCTCATGCAGCAAGGTACAGTGCTTCTTCTGCAAACTCAATGTACTTTCCGAAGATGGCAAACAAGTCGAAAAACCTGACAACAGCATGATGTGACTGTCTTCCTCCCTTTACCTGTCAAAACCATGTTGAGTTCAGACTTTTCTGACAAGAGGAGGAAGTAGTCATCTTGCTTGTCAGTGAGGCGGAGATGAGGGGTGTCGAACATCTGTCATACACACTGGCAGGTTAGAGGGATAACAGCAGCGTTTGTTCCTGACACTCAGCTGCCATCAGAGACCTTCACGATTGTAAGTTGGCAGTTGGGATAAAGTCAACAGAAGATTGTCTCTATCGTAGCAAATGCACAGGGGGGTGTCTCTGTGGTTCATCTAATCTCCGTTTGGCCATATGCCCCACCCTTCATACGTTGCTCTTCTTTATATATCGCCTCGATGCTGTGTTTCATTCATTCACCACAGCTGGCACGTGGATTCAATGTGACACAAGGAGATCATAGGGAAATGAATAGGCTTGTTTCAGATGCCAGTGACTTTGAATGTAGAAGAGAGTAGGCCATTACTGTCAGGGGAGGAGACGGAAAAGAGCAGTAAATCGGGCAAACCCCACTTCTTGTAGTGGACCAGCAATCTACTCCAGCAAAAGCAGATGCACAGACTAAACACTAAACACTGCAGCTGCCTGTCACAACACATTAGCATGACTTGGACAGCGTTTTTAACCACCTTCAAACCTACTGGTTATGAGTTCTGCTCAGAATTTGCTCATTTCAAACAGTCCTAATGTTAATGCATAACACAGTAGCAGCTCCGGTATGAACAAATTAATAAATAAATAGGTTCGACAAAACAGTTCAATCCTGCTTATAAGTAAGTTAAAATGATACATGGCTGAATCAGTGAATGTGTTTTTATAGCAGTTTTGTATTTGTTAAAACTATCAGGTAGATTTAGGTTTGGGTCTGGTGTAGGGGATATTTCCAACACATTAGAGCAATAACTTTTAGCAAAACTCCTTGGATATTTAAATTATGAACCACCGCAATACATAACTGAAGCAACGTAATACAAACACAGCAATACGTGCTTATCAGTGTAACAAAATCGTACCAGGGTCACATATTGAACTCGAGTTTTAGAATTCACTTTAAAGAAAGGTACATAATAACGGCGTTGCAGAAATGTACTTAGAGGCATGTATTTCCTTTGAGACAAGGTTCAATAAACAGCCAATATGCTAGTACTGTAATGTTCATGCTAAATAATAGTGAAAATTGGTCCTTAAAATATAAATTGTTACCAGATTATTATATAGTTTTTTCAAGTTGCATAAAATTAAATAAGTATGTAAATTTGGCAAGAAAATACAATTGAATTAATTCCAGTGTAATTAGTTGTTTAACTTTTGTGTGTAATTAATTGTGAATGTATTAGCTTTTCTGAGTGAAATTGTATCTACACATTTATTCTAGTGTTTACAATTTGGACTACACTGCTTGCACTTTGTTTTTTGTTACTTGCAACCAGGAAAGAAAACACAATGCAAAGATTGTGTTTTGGCATTCAGTTTTTCTCTCTTATTAAGTTCAGTTAAGACTGCAAGTTCACAACTTATCTAAAACTCTTGCATCATCTTTACAGTGACTCTATAGATTACGTTGTGGCACATCACCACTAAACAGTGAGTGAGTATTCAGTGAGTATTTCAGGGCGCTGTTCGATATGCATAAAATATGCAAACTTCCAACAATCATTAACGGAACCAAAATAATTTGGTTCCAGTATTTTCGTCTTTTAATAGAACCGACTTTGATTTAGAAGCAATTTTTTAAATTTTAAAAAGAGTTTTTATCTTAAAACAACACCAAAGTAAATGACAGTCTCTCTCAAATATTATTTCTTCTAGTATCATTTTAACTATTGTCTTTGGCTCTGTGCCGAGGCGCCACCTCACAGAATTAGATGGAGGAAGCTATTAAAGACACACAGAGGTTGAAGCTGTTTTCACACCCCTCACAGGCACACATTAGCAAATGATACCCTCAAAACCAAATGGCATAATAAAGCAGGCCAGGGAGTAATGAAATGTTTTACCTCATGTAAGGAGAAAAATAGAAAAGCCTCTTCCTGTACCCACGGTGAATCTTTGCCTGTGGGGAGCGCAAATCTGCCACACATTTCACTACGCCTGAAATCTCCACTGATATGTGTGCGATACCTGTCAATTTGAAACAGTCTACTGAAACTAGGAGCCATGCAGTTTATGTACTGGTTGGATGGAGTTAGAAGTTATCTCTTGACTTTAGAATTTGTGAGATGTGTTTGTTTTGTTGTTTACTTCCTCCAGTTGCATGAATGATTGATAATGATTTACGGTTTAATGGCAATTTAAAGTTTAAGCACTGTGAAATAATCAACTAGAGCTAGAGGGTGTTAAAAATAAGACAAGACTGTGTTTGTGTAAGAAGGGAATTCATTGGTATTGCAGCTAAGACAGCAGACATAACAACACTATTTAGTGAACAGTTGGTATAAATGTAATATTACTTTACTTGTCAGAATTTTCTTTAATTTTCTTAGTCATTTTCATTAATATTTTTTTTTACGAAAAGTTTTCTTCTGAACACTAATGGGATCTGGTTGTCTATTTGATTTATATTCTGTCTCTCCTAAGAAATTTCAAGAGAAACATTTGAGACGAAGCTGATAGCGTAATGAGACACACAGTAAGAATAATACAACTATTGTCTGGAAAGGATATCCCAATATTGTTAAATTATTAAAAGTTAATCCAATAGTATTGCAGCTAGAGCAAGACAGAAGGAACTACTGATAAAAAAACGAATAAATCTAGACACTAAACAATTGGCATGAAAACTAAATAAATGTTTTCACATGTCAGAAAATACCAGACAGTTGTTGTCTTAATTATTTTCTACATTGTCATTTTTCAAACATGTCTTGTCAAACAGGAAGCTCCTTCATGCTAGTACGCGGCAGTTCAGCTGAACTGATAAAAGCACAAAAGCTCATTTTTCATCTCTGTCCAAAAATTATTCAGGGTAGACATGGCCGCTCAACAAAAACGGATGTTTCATTCTGCAAAATGCAGATTATTACATGAAAAATGATCTGTTTTTGCAAGTTGCTTCTGAATGAAAAAAAAAACCTCTTCCAAACCCAGCTAAGGTTCTTGGCTGGTTTTAGAGGGGGCTGATCAACTAAACAAGCTTAAAACAGCAAACCATCTTAGGCTGGTTTCTTTTTGCAGGAGTATGTCTGTTTACCATCTACTTACTGCAAAAATGTTCATTTGGTGACTGCTGAGCTTAATCGGTTTGCTCAGTTTCCCTAATTTTTAACATATATTTAATTCTTCATGCTATTGTTTAAAACATTATTGCTTTTGCACATACTGATAGTGAAAATGGGCTAAGTAGTGGGCTGAATATTGAATACTCGCCTCCGGCACTGAGCCGCACTGTGTCTTTCTTCTTTACGAGAAGGTGGGAATGTTAAGTGCAGGTAATTATTCTCATTGGGAAATGCTTTAACTTCGGCCAGGCTGATGTGTTTCAGAGCTTGTGAAAGGAATAGCAGGACAGGGAAAAGCAGGTCATCATAATTAATATCACTCTGAAGCAAACCCATAGAGAATAACCCACAGACGGCCACAGTTTAGCAACTTTGCCTTCCCTACATTTACACAGTGATAAGCAGATGTTTAGCTTTAGCTTTATGCTGGAAAATCTGTCAGCGGGTTGTTTGTCATGACATCAGCATTTCTTTAAGAGCTTGACCACAAAACAGCAAGACCTCAAACCAAAGACCCTCTCTCACAAAAGCCCATTTGATTCTTTATGTTGTGGTAAAATGATTGTATTTAAAAAAAAATAGCTTGTCAACTGTATTTTAACCAATCCCTAGCCACTTGAAGGTGAAGGTAAGGGTGTGTTTAGTTGTGTGTATGTGTGAAAGACACTCAGGTGTTTGCCATTTTCTAACTTATTGCACTGTTCACTGGCTCCTATCCTGAATGAACTCTCTGTTTGTACATCATCTCTGTTTTTGGTTTTGGTTTAACTCTCTGAATATGAGGTGAGCTGCATGTGGATTTAGAATTAATCACGACTTTAGATAGTTGGATTGTAGAAAGGAAAAATCTGATATTCCTTCCATTTCTCTTATAAAAATACCGATATCAATTTGAAGCTAAACTCGTGTATTTGTATTTAATAAGCTGATAATGCATTTGTTTTTTTGTTCAGGTTCAGAACTAATGCCTAAAGCTCTTTCTACTCGAATCATCGGAGGAATCTGGTGGTTCTTCACCCTCATCATCATCTCCTCCTACACAGCGAATCTGGCTGCTTTTCTCACTGTAGAGAGGATGGATTCGCCCGTGGACTCAGCCGATGACCTGGCCAAACAGACCAAAATAGAGTACGGCGTAGTCAAAGATGGAGCAACCATGTCCTTCTTTAAGGTACAGCCCTCTGAAATGATCGAGATTTTCATCAAGGCATTTCACTAAGGTTATATTCGCTGTTTGTGATATATTTGACATGTTATTTATTTCTTGAAGCTTGACGCAGGCTTTGTGTCACCAGTGTTGAGAACAACTGTAGAATGTTAAAAGAAGATTTTTGAAAGACAGCTTCAGCTAACTTTTCAAAAAAAGGAGCAACTTTTCTATTCTTGAGTGGTGCAGAGAGAAAAAAAATCAATACAATTCCACAAAAGATTTTGTTTAGTTTTTCCAGTTAGATCCTAATTCCCACTGTAAAAGCAAATTCTCCCGTGCTCTCACTTCTCTTCCATGTTTGAAGTTTTCTTTCATAATAATTTTTTTTTGTATTCCAAAGTTTCAACATTTGCCTGCTGGGTTTTACTTTTTTACAACTTTGAGTTTTCACTCTCAGATGCTGTAGTGCCGCACAGAGAAAATAAACAAATAAATATATATATATCTATACCAGGTTTCTGAGTGACAGAAAATCGAGGTGACTTTAAACCAATGATTGCATATTCATACATTATTACAAAATATAGAGTGCGTTTGTGTTTTTTGCTGATATTGAAATACATTTTTGGTCCGTGTACGTTTTGATAGTTTAATAGATTCAAAATAAAACAAAATGTTTTGGAATATGGATATTTATGGAAAATGGTCTGTGTATATTTTGATAGTTTTTATTTTTTCAATTTTAAATTAAATGTGCAGAAAAGAGAAAACTGGCATTTTTTTCTTTTTTTTATTTGTAAAAAAAAAGAAAAACAAGATTTTGATCGATTATTATTTTATTTTTTTGGTTCATGGGTAGAAAACGGATAAATGACTTCAAGATTTATTTTCCCCTTGTGGGCGGTCATGACACGCCGCTTTCGGCTGATTGGTCAATCAAATCTGTGCCAATGACATCATCATCAATTCAGTCAGCAAAAGAATAGTCCGGTATTGTGAAGGTCCTAGATCAGGCTTTCTTCTGTGCACCCTAATGCATTTCGCAGAAATATTTATTTCAGAAATTTTAATCAGCCTGTTTTATTTGGCTGTGCGCATCGTGCAATCTGTATGGTGAAGCTACGATACCCATAGACAGCGCAGAAAGGATTAGAAGTATAGATAAATAAAAATAGACTTAGGGGGGTCCCCCAGATATTTTTTTTGTAAAACATAATTATGACAAATCTGATTAAGCTTCTTGTGCTACTAACTTTTTTGCCAGGTAATTTTCTCTTGTTCTATCTTTCTACTATATTTATCCACTCCATGTCGGAGCTTTTGAATCTTACCTACCTGCATTGGAATTTGTGCACTCTTTTTTAATTATTACAATTTTTTATATTTTATACATTTAGGCTCTAACAAATTATTTTATTTACAATTTTTTTATTTGTGTTTTGCCGTGTTATTCGTTACATCTGAAAATTACTTCTACACTAGTAGTCAAAAAAATTACAAATTAATCAATTAATATTCAGAATCAGGTCCCCTGCCCCAAAAACAGTGCATACCCCCTGACTTTGTGCACTGTGGCGTCGACCCTGATAGAGGCATTTATATTTTGACAGACTAAAAAACAGACTTCAGTCACATGAATGACTGAATATAATTAATTGACGAAATGTACTGTATCCTTACTGTGTAAGCTTTATCAGATTTGTCATCATTAATTTTTAATAAAAAAAAATATCTGGGTCTATTTTTTTCATTTTTAATATGTGCTTCTCATCCATTCTGCGCTGTCTATGGGTAGTGCATCTTCACCATACAGATTTAACTATGCGCACAGCTAAATAAAACAGGCTGGGTGCTGATTAAAATAAAGCCCGATCTGGGACCTTCCCCGTACAGCAGCAGAGGACTATTTTGCTGAATGAACTGAGGATGATGTCACAGGCTAAGATTTGGATGACCAATCAGCGGAAAGGTGCGCGTCATGACTGCCCATAAGGGGAAAATAAATGTTGAAGTCGTTTATCCGTTTTCTACATGTGAACCAAAAATCGAGCCAAAATCCCTTTTTTGTTTTTTTTACAAATAAATAAATAATAAATAAAAAAACTGTCCATTTTCTAATTTCTGCTTATTTTATTTCAAATTGAAAAAAGAAACTATCAAAACGTGCATGGACCATTTTCCATAAACAACCATGTTCCAAAACATTTTGTTGTACTTTTGAGTTTAAAATTCTTAAATTTAAATAATATTTTTACTCTTCTAACGACGCAGTGTATGAATCTAATGAATATGATTCCATATGACATTTAGCTTGCATAGTTTATTTGATTGCGCAAACTTTTTTCTCCTGAAGTGTATGATTGCAGCATTAGAAATGAAGATGACAAAAACAGGTGTTTGCAATTAAAATATCAAGCTGTCACTGCCTAAACACCTTCAGTTCTTCTTGCTTTCTTAAACTTCAGATGTGGTATTACAGCTAGAAGACCTGGAACATCAAATGTTAATTCAACATTTTATAAAGTGTAATCAAAGAGCACTCACACTTGTTAATTTTCTTGGGTAATTTTAAATGTTTCATGCAATTGAGCCAACAATTATCTGTGATTAGCTATGGTTTCTAACGTGACCTCCTTTAAAAAACCATGAAATGCCATTTAAACTGAGTGCTAATCGTGATGTTAAAGTTTCATTTTCCAGAGACAGGAAGCTACACACACACACACACACACACACACACACAATTGGTTCGGCTTCTAAATCAGAAAATATTTATTTATAAGGAGACTCAATATTCAGAATAGCATACTACAATTTCTGCAGATACAATATACTGTCCATAGGAATACCAGGGTGACCAGAATATGTGTAGAATGCTTCTTGAGCACACTTTGACAAATACCCAACCCAGGCTATTGTAAAAATGTACCTATTCATACATGTACTTGTACCTATACATTTCACTGCAGTTTACAGTTGAAATAAACACTAGAGGCAGTAAAATGGCAACAGCTTGTATTCCTTTTCACACAAATGATCATTATGGAGCAAGTTATTGATAAGGAAAGACCATACTTGATTTGAAAAAAAAATACATTTTGACATTTGCATTACATTAACAGCTCCATATGTATGGCTTTTTTGTTGAAGTAAACTTGCTCGGTAGCCCACCTGGTACAGTGTTGCATTTAAAAGTGGAGCAGTCAGATATGATTCTGTTAAATACAAGTCTTGTCAAAAGAGCTCAATGACTAATAGAAGCAAGCTAAAATGGCATGGTTGCATTTTTAGCTCACATTTGCTTATGTAACATTGCCATTTAGGTTTAAGGTAGGGCTCAGTGCAGGTGGTGCTTTAAATTTAAATTTGAGATATTAAATGTACGTAATGCCATGATACATAAAACAAACCACCCATACTGCTTCACAAATTAATTTCAAAAATGTAATTGGTAGTGTATGCTGCAAAGCAGGGGCGGTTCTAGGGTGAGTGGATATCCGGGGCTTAGCCCAGAGACATCCATACCTGTCAGAATACACTTTAAATAAAATATATTTAAAAGACACATTGGTTAAGAAGCTTTATTTTTTTTAAAAGCTGTAAATCTTTCTAAAAATATTCATTATTAAAATAAAATAGTCACAATGAGTTAAACTGTAAACAATAATCTATACTCATTCTCATGGGCGTAACCACCATATACTTTGGGGGGGACGTGTCCCCCCCCCCCAATAATAGGCCTATTATATTGTAATATGTGACATATGATATGCCCTCCTTTTATGAACCCTCGTTGTAGCCTAGTGGATCTGTTGTTATTTCCGATTTACTTTCAATTTAGGAAAAACAAGGGAAACAAAACTGTGTGACCACCCCCCCTCGATTGTACATTTGGTTGAGCCCGTAAACGCCGGCTTGCGGCATCGTTTGAAAAAACCGCTCAGTCCAACCATTATATGATCAATATGATCCAAAATGCAAATCCCATAATTTAAAAACGAATAATAAATACAATATCATGATTAAAAACCTATATGTGTTGTTTCACAGTGACACAGCTCAGTAACAAATAACGTATTTTGACGGATGGCGAGACTGTTACAGCGATCAGTTATATAACGTTAGTAAGTTACAGATACCTGAAGCAGCGGATTCTTGCCGTTTAAGTGCTGGCTGGGGGTGTTTTACTTCCTTTTTTGGAAGAATTTTCAAATGTCCATTTTTATTTTCAAATAAATTCATATAGTAAAATACCACACACCAATTAACCGCCTGGCTCCCCAAGATCTGATCTCATTGGCTGGATCATATAGAATCTATAACTTCTTATCGTCGGTTGGCCAGTTTACATGTCAGTCAAAATGGCTACGAGCCTCAGTGGGCGATCCTTATCGGGAGTGAATGAATGACAACGTAAAGTTGACACTGTTATATGTGCAGAGAACAAATCTGCGGTTGAAATATTTTATTGCACATGAAAACTCAGTGATAGTGCTTACGAGGCATGGTAATAAAAACATTAGGGGCTTTACTGAAAACATTGCTTAGCCCACCTGCCGCCCTGCTGCAAAGTAATCAGTAGGTAATTTACTAGTTTTCAGTTCGCCATGTTACGTACAGTAAAACAAGCACAGCTGTGGTAAAGGCAGAATTATAACTGCCATAATCCAGTGTACACAGTGACTGTTTAATCTAGGAAGTGTCAGCTGTATCACTCCAGTTGCTTATTCATTCTTGTGCAGTCCAACATTGAAGCCAATTCCCAGCCACTTTCAATTATATTGAGAGACACCAGGGAAAATAGCATTTGAAGGGGGAGGAACAATAACAGGTGCTCAAGGTTAAGAGAACAGCACAAACACCAGCATGCCTTAGTGTGAAACTGGAAAGTGTCACTGTAATGGAGCCAAGGCTCTGGAGGGGGAAATGCCTTTTTTGAAGTGTTTGAGGATAGTGTGCATGTATGTTGGAACTAGTACACTTTCTACTGTATGTTATGCTTGTAACTGTATTTTTTCGGTTGGAAGATGGCAAAACCGACAAGTCACAACACAATTGTGAAAAGAAAGAGGGTTATGCAGGGAAGCAAATTAGCATGCAGCTCTAATTTTGCAAGAGTTTGCAAGAGGAAAATAGTTTCTGCTTGATCAGCCAGCATTTAACATACATTTTTATTCAAAGCAATACACAGTACATTTCTTAAAGGTTCAGTCCCTCTGGAGTAACCTGAGGTTAAGTGTCTTAATCAAGGGCACAAAGGTGATAGCTCATGAATCTCCCCTTGAGCATCATCCTTTCACATATCAACCTGAATCTTTAACAACTATGCCACACCATCCTACTGATTAACATAAGATCAGTGGAAACATGTCTCTATTCCTACACTTCTGCAAAATGAAAAACGTAAAGGTTTGCATACAATTTACTACGGTTCCAAACTAAAATGGATACTAGTGGCAACAAATTATATTCCTTTTGTACACACATACATATATATATATATATATATATATATATATATACACTCTCTCTCTCTCTCTCTCTCTCTCTCTATATATATATATATATATATATATATATCATATTATAATACATTTGACATATGTGTCAAATAACCAGCTCTATATGTATGGCTTTTCCAGTGAAGTAAACTTGCTTGGTGACTCACCTGGTAAAGCACTGTACTTCTGATGCATGAAAAGAGATAAAAAACTTAAAGACTTACAATCAAGCTATAATGGTATTGTTTCTTCGGTAAATGTGTTTTTAATCTTACATTTATGTTTACACTATTGGTTTTGTTTCGGGTAGGGTTTGCCAAGGGTTTAGAAGCAATGTATTATCATTTTGCTGAAATGTTGCCACAGGCATGTTTTGTTTTTTCTCTCTCGATGGGTATGTGGTGCTATTGATCCCCCTTTAGTTTTAATTGTATATTATCCATACATATATTGTACTGACCACCAACCAGAGTGATTTCCAAAGAATACAAACACTTGCTACTTTTGATTAAAAACGAACTAAAAGATGCTTCTCCTTTTCAGAAATCAAGAGTGTCTACATTTGAGAAGATGTGGGCTTTCATGAGTAGCAGGCAGAGCACGTCGTTTGTCAAGTCCATTGAAGATGGGATTCAGAGAGTGTTAAAGTCAGACTATGCCCTTCTAATGGAGTCAACGACCATTGAGTATGTGACACGCAGAAACTGCAATCTCACGCAAGTCGGCGGCATCATCGACAGCAAAGGTTATGGCATCGGCACCCCAAAAGGTAAAACCACCCACCATTATTACACATATAGTTTTGACTCTGGTTTGATGAAACACATTATATTCAGTAGTAAAATGGTAATATGTGCACACCTTTTGACTGTACTTTCTACTTTTTATCTTACACAGTTAATTATTTTGGTGGAAGAATCACTGTGTATTAAGTTAAGTTATATTTAAAAAAATGTGACCATGTATTAGATTTATTAGATCAGATGTATTAATGACAAGCTTTGGGGGGAATAATGAAGAATACTGAATTCTTTTCACATTGTGTAAGTGAAGCGGTGGTCACAGCATACTTTATGCTCTATTGACTTACATTCATATGCTTGTGAATCAAAATTCCAGTTGAATGAACTCTGACTTGTGCATGTACATAGCAAAAAGACATTTGACCAATAGCAGATGTAATACTGACCTCTTAGCTGGATTCATAAAACTTAAAGTCTGCATAGTTTGCAGTGTTGAGGGCTGTCAAGTCATTTTACATGCTTAAAGCCTTGTGTGACTGCAAATTAAAGTGTGTTTGGAGTGGGTTACACCATGTGTGTTTGTGTGTGTAAATAATGCTTTGTTGAAACACTACTCCTTTCAAGTGTGGAGTCAGTGTCAGAATGTTAAATCTATTTATAATTTATTTGTTGAAAAATGTTGTATATGGAATTTTAGAGCCTATTATGCAAGTGAAATACTTGTATCATTTGGAAAAAGAAAATGTGTGTGTATGTGTATGTGTCTGTGTGTGTGTGTGTGTGTGTGGGCATGTTTATGTGGTTTATGAGGACACAAATTTGTATAATGACATGGGTATGACATAGGTATTACAAGGAGAAGGTGATTTATGAGGACATTTTCAGTGTCCCCATAATTTAAAACACTTATAGATCGTATAGAGTGAGTTTTTTTGAGGAAAAATATAAATGCACCGTCTCCTGTGAGGGCTAAGTTTAGGTGTAGGGTAGGTGTAGGGCAATAGCACATACAGCTTGTATAGTATAAAAACCATTACACCTATGGAAAGTCCCCGTAAACCATAAAAACCAACATTTTGTTGTGTGTGTGTGTGTGTGTGTGTGTGTGTGTGTGTGTGTGTGTGTGTGTGTGTGTGAGTGAGAGAGAGAGAGAGAGTATTATTCCACCTTTCAGATTTGTCAAGTTTATTAGTTAGTTGATAATTAGATGCCTTTCTTGAAATAAATCTTTAGAAGAAGAAAAAAAAACTTGTCCTTAGTCTTCTTTTTATTCAAGGTTCCGTAGATTCTCATCTATTAATGAATTTCTTTCAGGCTCACCGTACAGGGCTAAAATCACAATTGCCATCCTCAGTATCCTGGAAGATGGCCGTCTTCACATGCTCAAAGAGAAGTGGTGGAGCGACAGCAGTTGTCTGGAAGACGAGCGGTATGAAACGGGTCCCATGGGCATCCAGAATCTGGGCGGCATCTTCATTGTGTTGGCGTCTGGTCTGGTTCTGTCTGTTTTTGTGGCTATAGGAGAGTTCATCTACAAGCTGCGAAAAAATTCAGAGCGTGAACAGGTGAGATTGATTGGAAATGTTTATTATAATATGGTACTTGACTAACAAAGAAAGCATCTGTAATGGTCTAGCAACATCAAACAATGTCCTACCAAACCTCCGAGGACACTCCCACAATACCCTATCAACCACCCATAAGACCCTAGAGCAGGGTTTCTCAAAGTTTACATTCGAAGGTCCGAATCTGAATTATCATCAACGTCAAAAGGTCCGAGATAATTGTTATTACAAAACTTGTTTTTTTATAAACATGCTTAAAACTTTATATAATAATTCAACTCAATCTATGCTTAATTATCATATTTATGATATCATCAGGTCTACTTGAGTTTAAAATGAACCATATAGTTTTATATAAAAAAAAACTTGGTTACTATACTTAAACCATGATAACCACAAATTAACCATGGCCTACACTAGTTTAACCATGGTATTTGTAGTAAAACTGGTTATATAAATTGTAATCAATATGCAAAAGAAAAATACAAATTTTACTACACTTTTATTATAATAAAACCATGGTTATTTTTCACAGTACTGCATTTTTATACAACTAAATGCCCAATAAAGCAGTTCTCATTTAGGCCTACATATTTAATGTTTCTGAAATAGTACTTCAATGTAACCTGCATTCCTTCAACTGAATTGCCAAAATCTTTAATTATAATATTTTTAAATATATATTTCATGGAGCACAAACGTCCGAACTATGTGCATATTTCAACCCTTTACAGACGAACTACATTCATGTTCATATGCCAGACGGTCAACAGTGATAGGTTTTTGGAAACGCTGTTTTGCCGCGGCTCGGTTCTTTGAATACGCTGCTAAATCTGCCGGTAGAGAAAGACTGCGTCGGGAAGGCGAATCCTCGTGCTCGCGGAACGAAACCGGTGATATTATTCTACTGAATGAAAGCTAAGATTTATCCAAAATGTCGCTAGTTGCTATGTGCTTTGTCTTACAAAAGAGTCTGTAATCACTGCAACACTGGTTCATGCGCCCGTGTGTGTGTGTGTGCAACGCACACCACGCGGAGGTCTGAGTGATACAAGTGCGCTTGAAGTATCAAGTGGAGGCGGGTCCAGATTGAATTCCCTCCCGGTCCGGATCCGGATCGGAGTCCGGACTTTGAGAAGCCCTGCCCTAGAGCATGCCTAGCAAGGCCTTGTGCAGAGTCAGAGATTTTAGACATCCTGAAATGAAGACAGTCAGCACAATGACAAAAGCTGTGTGTTCATTCACACCTGATAACATCACAGAATGGATCAGTTATTTGAGAAAAGAGATGAATAACTGATTGAACATCAAAAAGCATAGCAAGCAAATCGCTTCCTTTTTATGTAGACACCTTTCACAGATAAGATGCCAGCGCTGGAGGTTGACATTTAAACCGCTTTGATCATGTATTTGAGTGTAAAAGCACACTCAAAAATGGGAACTTTTATCACACATCTCACCTCAAAATGAATTTTATTCCCTACTTAACTGGAACATTGTGTAATTTTTTCCCACTTTTTGGAGGTTATATGATTGTTTTTGGTCTTAATTATTTAGAAGCATAGCATCATTTTTTTTTAAATCTAAAATGAAGAAAAATAAAACAACGAAGACAAAATTATGTAAAAGGTTACCCAAAAATATCTGGTCAAAATAAATTTTAATATTTACTTTGGCTGTTTCTCAATATGTGTTCTTCAGCGATCTTGCGTCCTTGTGTTCTCGCTCTACGTCATCATTAACCGTCGAAGTTCCGTTCCAATTATCAAGAACGCAAGTACAGAGGAACATGAAAGTGCCCGGATGTGTTCTTGATATCAAGGATGGATCGAGTGCAGACTTGAGAGAATCAAGCCGTTAGAAATCCCAGAAGACGCTGCGGGCGGCCAGTGTACGGAAGCCTGTAAGCTTTAAACTCGCTCTCGCAAATACTTGGCAGCTCTTGAAGTTGGAAGTAAACATTTATCGTTTTGCTATTTGCTTAGTTTCAATAAAGTTATAAGACGCGGAGAAAGTCTGCATTTTTATTGGCATATTAAAATGAATCTTCACAGTTAAACATATGATGCTGTAAAAAAAGCGATATACAATTAAAGTAACATCTATAATAGTATGAAATGTTTTAATAAGTTATGACATTTGTTTGTGATGTTATGTAATATTTATTGTTAATTTGCTGCTTATGCTGAGACTATGCGGTCAGTTAAGCAAGAATGCAGTGCATCTCAATTCTCATAAGTGTGCGTTCTGTATCTTCGCATCCTTCCGAGTTCGTTCTTCCAAGGATCCTTGGCAAGACCGGTCTCCACGAGAATGCAAGTCCGTTCTTTGCATTCTTGGAATTGAGAAACAGCCAGTTTAAACAACGAACACATATAATAAAAAAATGTTTTAACTTGTATTGAACATTTTATTTACATAACTTTGTGCATCTTCTCTGTAATTCAAAGTGTTGGGGTCTTGTTTTTTGGAATTTCTCAAAAGTGTCTGTAAATAAAATTATATTTATAATTTTACAATATATTTATATTTCAAATAAATGCGGTTCAGTAACTTTTTATTCATCAAAGTGTTACATACTGATAAAAAAATGTATAGCCTGAATGCAAGTCAGTTTTGGATAAAAGCATCTGCTTAATGCATAAATGTAAATGTTCTAAAAATATAGCAGTTTCCTCAAAAAAATATTTAAGTAGCACTGTTTTCAACATTGACAAGAATAAGTAATGTTTCTTGTGCACTAAATCAGCATATTAAAATGATTTCTGAAGAATCACGTGATGCTGAAGACTGGAGTAATGATCAAAGCAATAAATTACATTTCAAAAGCTATTTTAAATTGTAACAATATTTCACAATTTTACTGCATTTCTGATCAAATAAATACAGCATTGGTGAGCATTAGATTCTTCTGTCAAAATCAAGGCTAAACAAAGTTTTTTAATATCCTGACACACTCAGTTACTTCTATCTTTCTCCCAAAATGGTTCTTTAAGTGAATGGACATGGACGTACTTACTTCCTCTTTTCTCTTTGTCCTCTCCCCCCACCATGTCGCTTTTTTTCTATCAAGAGGTCTTTCTGCAGTGCGGTGATGGAAGAGATCAAACTGTCGTTCACGTGCAAGAGACAGGTGAAACACAAGCTCCACCGCCAGCTGCCAGCCATGGTGAAGACGGACGCAGTGATCAACATACACTCCTTCAACGACCGTCGCCTGCCAGGAAAGGACAACTTGAGCTGCAACACCGCAATGACGCCCGTGTTTCCATGACTTGCCTGGGCGACGGCCACCTGAGGCACGTCCCCGGCGCCATGCAGGAGAGCAGGGACTACGGCTCCGAGATGATTACGGCATTCACCATCGACCGCAGAGACATCCGACACCAAATGGCCAGTCAGAACGGTGGCAGTAGCAGCAAACCAGGTAGTGACCACATCCTCAAACCAATGTATCCCACCATGCCATTGCGAGAGGGAGGCCGATCGGTATCCTTCCTGTGAGAGTGTGCCACGTCTACGAAACTATCCGCGCTCGAGTCTGATGTTTACATATGGCACTCAAAAGTGAAGGTCACGATCTGACTTGAAGGAGCCCCCCCCCCCCACGATAAAACTAAAATACATGTTTCTCATTGGAACAACGTGAAAATGTGGAAAATAGTTTTTTTTTGAGCATGGCAATAAATGAAACTACGAAGAGACGCGAATGGAATACATTTTCTTAGCGTATAATTTATAGCACATCAAGTTCATTTAGAAGAGTTCTAAAAATGTATCTTTTGATTTCGTAAAAATGCTGCGGCGTTTTGGTGGGGACACAACAAAAAAAATGCCGTCTCTCTGAATGCGATGTACATTACAGGTAAGCATCGGACTGTAGGAGCAGTTTAGTTTAATACACTTTACCGCAGCAGCCAGTGTGACCTCCTAGAATAGTAGAAAACCCTTTCCACTGCAAGTTCCCCAAGGTTACGGAGAGTGTAGTGGCATCCCACGTTCACGGAAATGCACAAACAGGGTTGATTTCATTCGAGCCACCTAAACAAATTGAAAAATGAGTAACAATTCTGTACAGCAGTTTTGAGCAAGACTTGCAGCCATTTTGATTTATTCGTGCTTCATACATTGCCAGCAGATGTTTTATTACACAGCGAGATCTAATGGTAATGACGGATAAACACAAGAGTTGCCAAAGATCTGTCGTCCAAATGGATTTAGTCACTTGAAACGCAGCTTCCCCTACAGACAAGAGCGCGAGTGACATGTTGCCTCCGCTGTGTTTGTTAAATGATTTATTCCTGAGAATCACAGCCCTCATTTCAAGAATATTCACACGGTATATACAGAGGATTCTACACAAATACAGAGCTTGCGTATGTTGGAGAGCTAATACAAAGGCAACTAAACCATTTTAAGATGTACATGACTGAGAATGTCCCTCGCCGTGTATCTGTTCGACAAGTCAGTAATGATTACAGTGGCTTTTTCCATCTGCATGAGACCTTTCAGTGTCAAATTGTTTGAAGTACAGAATTTGTAAGTGGCGTGACCTTTATCAGAACATTAAATGAGAAAACATCTGGATGTTTTTTTTATTATTATTCCATCTTTCAGTTTTTGTTGTTGTCAGTTTTTTTTTTTATCTTACATTACTAAAAAACAAACTCATTAAATTTTCTTAAAAGAATACACTTAAACTGAAAATCACATAGTTCCAAATCCTGTATTGTTTTTTTTTTCTTCCCTGAAACACAAAATAAGATGGTGGGCAGGATGTTCGAGCTGCCATTTTCTATTAAATGAAAGCTGAAGTTGATGTATACTGCCAAGCTCAAAAAAGGAAAAAATGCACCTTAAAATTAGTCCAACATGTCAAACCCTGGCTCTGAAAGAAAGACTATCTTGAATGATGAACTTTACATTTTGGCATGTTTCTCACAGATAGCTCTCATGTAGTTGCAAATAATGTACAAGTATTGACAAATGTTAAGACCCGTTTACACTAGGAACGATGACTATAACAATGACTATATTAGCATCCACACAAATGGAATGATAGCTTTGACAAAAACAGTAATGTTCTGTGTGCATGAAGTTTTGTCATCTGCTGATTTAAATGTTGAAGCTTTTTAGGGTGCTTTCACATGTGGTTTGATTGCTTAGTCCAGACCAGAGTTTGATTGATCCCCTCTCCCCATGCCCCTGCGGGACTGTGTTCACACGGTAGTTTTTGGTTCCAAACCATGGTACGTTTGCGTCATCAGAGTGGTAGCTGTTTACCCCTGTTGCTGGGTAACAACTGTGCAGAAGAAGGCAAAATGAATGGATGCTCACTCGCTTCCTTTTTGTACTTAGCAATTTGAAAATGTCCATTCGTTTCCAAAGCGCCAACACAGAATGGCACTGTTCTGTTTGTCAGAACTGTAATGGAAACCTTTCAGAAGAATGCTGGAGTCAATTTATAGGAGCAGAAATTAGATATAAATTCTCTCACAGAAAAACGAGTGAGTAAACATAAATGCACAGTTCTTTCAGGACCACTATCATCAAAGATTACTGACAATTAGCATATGGTTTGGATTGGTGGTATGGTTCTGTTCTGGTCCAGAACTCCCTGCGCATTCATGCAGTCTAGCATGGATAAGAGCAGGGAGAGCAGCAATAATCCCCAAGGGTAAACAGAACAGAACCAATATAAATGTATTGCAGATATCATAAAAGTAAAAAAATTGAATCCATTGCTTCCCAAACCTGTCCCGGAGGACCCCCTGCCCTGCACCTTTTGTATGTCTCCTTCATCTAACACAGCTGATTCTACTCATCATCTTGTTAGTAGAGACTGCAAGAACTGAATTGGGTGTGTCTGTTTAGGGAGACATACAAAATGTGCAGGGCAGGGGGTCCTCCAGGCCAGGTTTGGGAAACACTGATTTAATGTAACATTTTAGAAATTAATCTGATTCAAAGGAGAATCAGAAGGCAGAATCCTGACTTAGAAGAGGAGGAGTTGGGGATGGAGGAGGGTAATTAGTTATTAAGCAATGCGAAAGCTGGTGATAATACTGAAGGATCTTATATATAGGTGCTGTGATAGGCGCCTCATCCCTATAGGTAGACATGGATCAGCTGAGGGTCAGAATTAACACTAGATTTTAACCAATTCATATTTCATTAACAGCGGCTCAATTCCGTGACAATTTTGGACAATGTTCACATCAGATGCAAACCATACCAGCGTTTGCATTAACCGTATCACCCTTTTTAAGCAGACTCGGGTACAATTGATGGGTGCACGTTCAGAACTTTCCTATAATTCGAACAATAATTAAAACTTTAGTTATAGTTATCATCTATGGTGTTGTACCTATGGTGCCTTTATTGTTATACTTGGAGTTTGGCAGAATAAAAAATATCCCACTTTTGTTGCTCCGAAAAGAGTAACTGAGAAGTTCTGGCTAAAAACTTATTTTGAGTTTCACAGAAGAAAGAAGATTTACCCCTTTGAAAAGACATGAGGGTCTGTAAACCATGACGAGTGAGTCAATTGGCTCAATAGAAAATGCATTTGAAGTAAATGCATTGATATATATATATATATATATATATATATATATATATATATATATATATATACATGTATTTTGTACACTTTTTTTTATCCATAATATCATTTGTAAATCATCAGGTATCTTTGGGTGATTCCATGTTCCATGTGGTTTATATAGCATTTCCGCTGTTCTCAGTTTCCTTTTGCATGACTGTTCTCCTCCTGTATCCAAACCTGACATTAAGATTTCAGATGATCAGGATTCTGGGTGTAAGTGGGTAAATGTGGATTTCACATTTGTATATTTGATTCTTCATTCAACAAAGGGAGTGACGGCTACAGTAAAATTGCAATACAAGCGTGTTGAACATCAAAACTGCAATACAGATGTACGGAATTGGACCCTCTCATCTCTGAACGTGGACATTTTTCAGACGAGCATTTAGTGACAGTTCTCATAGGTAGTTGAATCCATGTATCGTCTACATGTGGGAAACTCTACTAAGCTACTAAAATGTTCTCATGATGAGGTGTAGGTGCTAAGAGTCTTCATCCGCTGCCTGCCCGCCCGCAGCAGCTCGACCAATGATAGACCTCCGTGAGGTCAATCTAATGGACAGTGTCAAAAACAAAGGCAAAAAAAAAAGAAAATAAGCATTTTTGTGTTTTTATGGTGAATTATGTATCGATCAGAATAACTTCATGTGACTTGATGTTTCTTTGGTGAAAGCTCATTGTATTTGTGTTATTCAAATTCTGTGTAATTTTAACACACTCTTGCAAAGTAGGGTATATATTAGATGAACAGAAAATTACTGTATTTTGCTAAATACCGATGATTTTTACCTGTATTTTTTTTCCTTAGCTCTTCTCTTGTTAATTTGTGCAATGCTGTATCGAGTGTGGTACATGCATATTGTAATATAGGATCTACTCTTGAGAAACTACTACAATGGATTTAAAGAACAATCATTTAAAGCCCTGGGCCCCAATTCCAGCACATTCAGTTCCATTCATAGAAGGAGTTGTTAGGCAATCTGAGTGATGTATGTGAGACCACCAGATATTCTGCAACATAATGTACTCATATCAGATGTATATAAATAAGACTTATAACAGAATATTCAGAGAAGAATATGATGACCAGTTCCGTGTCATTTCTATCACTTCCCACGAACACCCAACATGAAAATTTGGCTTTTTTATTTTATGTTTTTATTTGATTTATTTATTTCCTTTATTTCTCCCTTAGTGTTCAAAAGGCTTGATAGATTCTTTAGAAATTTCTACATTGTCAAATCTATGTATAAACACTTACTCAATCCTTTCACAAAAAAAAAATATTATTCAGTGAATATATATCATAGTACAATTCTTGCTCACTAAATAGTTTCTTTGACAGGTTGTCGAAATACAATTTAAACAACATAAAATCAGTTATATCATTAAAGTAAAAAAAAAAAAACATAAAAAGGAATAGTTCACCAAAAATGAAACTTCGTTACTGTTGTTCATGTTGTTTAAAACCTGTTTTCAGTCGAACAAAAAAATAATCTTAACACAGCTATTTCCATAAAACATAACATAACATAAAAAATGATTGCTACAGTAATTCAAGTCTTCAGAAATCATATGATATATTTGTGTGAGGAAAATACTGAAATTCAATTTGTTCTGCTTTAAAACCTCACTCTCCATTCCACATATTAATTTACCATAATTTATCAATAGATTTCAAATAATTAATAATTAAAATTTAATTCTGAGTTATCATACAAACTCAGAAGACTTGGAATACTAAGCACAGGTTGTAGGAACTATATATATATATATATATATATATGATATATATCTATATCATTATTTTTAATTTTTTGTTAACCTAATTCAATTTACATATAGTGCTAAGTCATTTGAGGCCTTATTGTACTAAGGCAATTTTTGGGCTACTGAAGTTGCTTTAAGCAAGAATTATTTGTATTTATTTTTTTATATCCATATGTCTCAAAGTTAAACTGCTCTGTTTTATTCTGGGTAAGAGACTGGAAACTGAAATTGGTGTAAATGTTTGCTGAACGAAAAATATGACACGTTTGATGCAATAAGGTATATCTTACTGTAAATTAAAGCCTTTTGAATGCATTGCACATGACAAAATTTGACAATATGAGTTATTTTCTATAAATTATGTAATTCAAATATTTATATTATTGTAAATAAAATATTTTGAATTAGTATAGAAATATTTTAAAATAGCTAAAATCATACAAGTTTTCTTTGAAGATTATTGTGAACGTATATCAATTACTAACTAAATAGATTCAGCTGATTCACTTTGACAGTCATAGTCTTTCAGCTGCTTTCAAGCTTTTGCGGCAGCAGAGGTACAGTATTACTTTCTGCTTTGTAAATGTGTTCAAATCTAGATTTTTTTTTTTAAACGATCACTCAATCTTCTACACAAACAGGAATTCCACCAACTCTGAGACTCTCTCCGTGCTTTATATGATTGGCTGTTTGGTAAACATGTTATACTTTTGGGTGCATATACTTCAGAGTGAATCATAAAGTGTTCGGTTTGGATTTCTGAAACTAGTAGTAGCAATAGGCCTCTGCATTACCTTTAATACATTTACCTTTTTTTTACAAACTTGGTCATTGCCAGCTTTTCTTAGAATGGAGTAATGTGAGTATCTTCAAAACATTATAAAAATCAAATGAAGGTTATTAAATAATGCCAGAATATTCGTTTTTGTGTGAACTATTCCTTTACTTTCAATGAGGAGTTGTCACCTTGTGTGTAGCACTTTAAGGATGTTGGAAAATACATGGTGGTAGATTACAAAATTATTACTAAATCGGAAGAAATCATATATTTGCACTGTGACACATTCATTGTAATTAATGACTTAGTATCATTTGCAGTAACACAGAGTGAAAGCCATGTTTATTACACATGCCTTCATATCTAACTGATGGAAGACCATTTGGTATTCATTTCTATCTGTATGAATTGCATTACATTTAACATTTACTTTAGATATTGGATCAATCAGTCCTATTTATGGAGCATAAACATCTATTTTATAAAAAAGAATGAAGAAACAATGTGAACATTGCTGTTTTACAAAATTGTAAGAAACTAAAATAAAATTAAATAAACTTTTACAAATCTTCTGTTTTGTTGATATTTTGCTTGGTGTTGATATGGTGTTTATTCATATTCGTCCATTTGATTTTCCCCTCATTGTCTATTTTCTGCTTCATCTACAGTGGAATAATGTAAGAAGGTCAGTCTGTGGTCTTTTATCGGGCGCGCTGAACACAGAGAAGAGTGTTTTGGAGAACTTTGGCTTGTGCAGCGTGTTTTAATTTGCCTGTAGCATGAGCACTCTTTGAAGTGAGCGTCCACCTGAGCTCAGCAGCTCTCAGATAAAGAGACTCATGCTAGGAGAGAATTTCACTCTCACTTCAAAGAACAACAGAGCAGCAGTGTGAATTGCTAAAGCCCACATTTATATTGTGTTCGAGGAAAGACACAATGTTCTTGGAATGTTCTGAGGCATCATATGAAGTTTTAAAAAGTATACTTCACACATTAATGTAAAAGGTGAATTTATTTATTCAAACCTGTATGACTTTTTCTTCTTTTTTGAAACACAATGAAAAATATAATAGCTTTTTGTTTGTTTGCTTGTTTGTTTGCGTGCTTTAATAACCCCTTCCACACATGCGACATTTACTGGTAAATAACCGTTAGTGCCACTGAAGAGCACAACATTTGTTAATATTGTACATTGATGTAATTTCCACTGAAACAGTAAGTTAGGGCAGGACATATCAAGTGACTCATCCCCTTAATAAAACAATTTGACAAAACAAAATTCACATGTAACCGTTTTCTGTCGTTTCTGTAATGTTAAGCATCTGTTTGCAGTGTGTCACCCGAAGCAGCAGGAGATTCAGGGCCAGGCTTACGAAAACACTGAAAGGGTGTAGTTCGTTTCATATCTCCTTTATTTGTTAATTAAAGCTTAGCAATAATCGTCAACAGAAATACGGCGTGATTATCAGAATGACGGTGCTTCGCAACACAGACTGGGTGAATTAATAAATGAACATGTGAAAGGTCTGACACAAAACAACATTGTTACGTATCTGCACACTTTTTTAAGTGGGTATATGCAAATCCTTGACCTTTCCTAGTGAGTTTACGGCATATACCTGCCTATCACGTAGACTACACTACAGGTTGTCTATCAACAGAAACATTTAAATGTATCAATGAAAACAGTTTTATTGAGAATTTAGCTGCATCAAAAAAACAGTATGTGGGCACAGAGAGGGAAAAAAATTAATTCATAAATAATATTAAATGTAGCCTACATTTTGCATGTTCATAAGAAGAGCTGCCCTGTCCTGCAAAAATGTAAACAGGTTTGTGTAAGTAAATTGCTCAGTGCAAAGAAAGTGTCACAGTCTGTCTCCCTCTGCCTTTTGTTTCCCTGCCCATATTTGGTTTCCCTGTCCTAGTTTCCTGTCATCATTAGTTAATTAGTCTCTGTTTGTATCTTGATTTCGTCCCAGGTGTTTCCAGTTATGTCTCCCTTCTTATAGTCTGTTCTGCCCCATGTTTCCTGTGGGTTATTGTTAATGTCTGATTGTCTTAGAGTGTGTGTACCTGTCTCCAGCGATCTCTGTTCCGTGTTCATTAAAATATTTAAAAGAAGTTCCGTGTCTCCTCGTCCCGTGTTCCTGGCTCTTCCGTGCAACCTCTGGACTGATTCGTGACAGAAAGATAAGTAATAGGAACCTGGAATTTCCTTTTTCATGTGTCTAATATACATGAACAAGTTCTTTGAAAAACAACTATGACCTTTGAAACATGTCTAGTCTTCATGCTCTATGTTGAGTTTCAATAATAATAAACATAC
Organism: Gymnocypris eckloni scoliostomus; assembly: GCA_027564155.1. Taxonomy (NCBI): domain Eukaryota; kingdom Metazoa; phylum Chordata; class Actinopteri; order Cypriniformes; family Cyprinidae; genus Gymnocypris; species Gymnocypris eckloni. The sequence continues at coordinate 32,251,164 of CM050424.1, forward strand.
AACATTTGCATAACGCATCCATATTTGTCCATGCCCATGTTGATTAGGGTTGATTAAAGTTTTAATTTAAGGTACATTTAGAACAAAAAAAAGTATGCTTAATTGCGATTAATCGCGAGTTTACCTATGCCAATCATGCGATTTTTAATGTGATTTAAATATTTTTATCGATTGACAGCCCCAATATATATATATATATATATATATATAGAGAGCGAGAGCAAAGAGATTGACGAGGAGGGATTTTTGACAGTGTTATGTGCATGTTAAACGCAGGGAGATGTGAAAGAGGAATCAACTCTGTAATTTAATCAAATCTCATGAAAGTGTATTTCAGTGGCACAATTTTCTGTTTCTATTTGGTGCATTATTTACAGACAGAAATTGACAATTGATACACAATAGGTTTAGAGGTATGGGGTCGCTGCATACTATATGAATGCCAAAATGAGTATAATTTGCACACAAACACTGCTTATTATATGCACGCCAAACACATGTTTATCATATGCATGCCAAAGTTCCTGCATATAAATAGTATGCAAAATAAAAAATCTGTTTCTTTTTCTTGTGGTTTAAAATCACTTGTATGTTTAAATTGGCTAATTAATCTGTGAATCACATGTGTGCTGAACTGTGGGGTCTGGTCTGTACGTGTCACGAATCCGGTTCATGAGCTCACACCCACTCACCACATTGTCTCTTGCACCTCTCTACAGCTGCACATCACCCATGGACTGCATTTCCCATCCACCATTGCACTAGTTACACAGCTGTCACCAATCACTCATTAGCACTCACTGTTTACACCCCGTACCTGGACTAATCACCTGCACAGGTGTTCCTCATTCACTGCCCTACTTGAGCAGCCTTCACACTCACACTCATTGCGAAGTGTTGTTTAGCCCCGTCTGACATTCTGAGCATTATTCCTGTTTCTGTGACCGTCCCGTGTATGACCCTGGACTGTTTACCCTGTTGATTCTCTGCTGCCTGCCCCTATGATATTGCTCCTTGAAGTTCCGATTGTGTTGCTGCCTGCCCTGACTCCTGCCCGGTATCGTTTACGTCTCTGCCTTGCCTCTGATATTTCTGACACTGTTGGTTGATCACTGCCTGTTTGACCCTGTCTAAGTTTATTAAAGCAAGATTGCAAATGGATCCACACGCCTCAGACCCTTCGCTATCACAGATCAACTGTGACCTGTTTAACCCCTAATATGTGACAAATCAGAGCAATCTTTCATTTACTAATTAAATATTTGATTTACATGAAATTGTCAAATTGCTCCATAGCAATCACATGCAACAAAAATACAGAATAATTAGAACAATAATTAATGCGCAATAAATAAGTGTCATATCTGTACACATATTTCCCAGTACGTCCTTGCGACCCGGTATCAACTCTTCCATGTTTCCAGTACTGGATCGTGAGCCGGTGATTGGGGACCTTTTGTTTTATACGTTTAAAATAAGCATTGAAATAACGTTTTATTTTGGGTGAAAATAAAGGTAATATAACTGTAAGAAGCCTATTTGAAACCTTTAAATCGTGTTACAAGCATGACATAAAAACTGGAAATGTCGACACTTTCAACTATTTCAAAACGATGTTAACACATTTTTATGACCTAAATTTGTTCCACAGATGAAAATTTAGATAGATATACATAATTATTAAAGAATTAGACAGACACAATTTATATTTAAATATTTTATATATTTCTTTATAAATACTAAATGCATTTTACAAAAACATATCATTGTGTTCGATATTATAAAGCATCATACAGATTTGGAACAACATGAGGAAGAGTAAATGATAACGTTTCCATTTTTGGTTAAACTACTATTTAATCATTCTCATAGACTATTTGCTTTTCTGCATGCGTCAGTAATCCAGGCATGTGTTTTTTTCTGTCTCACATGAGCATTAATGAAGATTTACTCGTGTTAATTTACCTTCAAGTTGCCAGTAATAAAGTGGGGCAGCAGATAGACAGTTGGAGTGAATTTAACCTTGACAGTGACAAGGATTCAGACGTCTCTCCAAACATTTCAAGGAGCTCTGGGACAGGCAGAGCGAATAACGAGCGAAGATAAACTCATAATGACGAGATTTATGAACTCTTCACCATCAATTAATCCCTCAGGACAAGAAAATGCTGCAAGAAAAGCTGAAAAAAAGATGTAATTTGCATTTTATTATTATTATTTATAAATCCTCCTAATAATTATAATGTATTTGTAACAGGAGATTTTCTAGGAAGCTTAACATATTAAAGAAAGACCAGTAGTTTCTCCACATGACCTTAACTTGTGTGTGACCTTGGTCTGGTCCATGTCTCTGCAGAGCCCTGCTGCAGCTGAGCAGCCATGCATCACTGACCTGTTATGAGTTAAGCCGCCGCTCTCTGCATCTCTGTGGAATCATGGGTGAAAGGTGCAGTTGCTCTGAAGCAGAGAAGGAGGTTTGCTCTGATCGAGGTGTTCACCTTGGCGCAGGAGGTGACTGAATCAGAGATATTGTTCCCAGCAGGACTGCAGATGCTATCCTCACTGCAAGCCTCCTCAGAGCCGGCAACAATAACTATTTTAAGCCTGATATAGTGTAGAGCAGCACCTTTTCTTAACATAAGATGTTTGTTAGTTTTAGTGTACATGCCTTGACTTCAACGCCTTTCGAGTTTGAATACCGTTCAAGTGATTTCCGGATGCCGCTCCTGCTACTTCTGTCTAAACTTTTGTGTCAATTCTATGGTGCCTTCAAAAAAATAAAATGTGGTAAAAACAATAAAGTTCAACCAGAACCAGCTTCTTTCTTCCTTTTTTTTTTAAAGCAGAACACAAAAGAAGATATTTTGATGGTTTTGTTTTTTGTGCATACTGTGAAAGTCAACTGGGTCCAAAACTGTTTTTTCGTGTGTGTTTGTGCGTTTCTGTGAATTGAGGGGACTTTCCAGAGACATCTATTACTTTTATACTCACCAAATTATATTTTTTAATCCAACCCTAATCCTAAACCTGCCCCTAAACCTATTTGCATTGTTACACTTTGAGATAAACATAATTTTCGTTCTTTTTTTTTAGTCCTGGTCCCCACAATGTCAAAAATGTCAGGTTTTACTCTCTTTGTGGGGACCAAATGTCCCCACAATGTAGCATAAACAAGTACACACACACACACACACACACACACATTTCCACTTTTATGTGTCATTATGTTACAAGCCTCTTTGCAAACTGCATGTTTTTTTTTTTTTTTACATTTTCCACTGTTTTATTTCAACCAGATCTCTTGAAAGTGTGTATAAATAGTATGCCAAATAAAAATGAAAACTCACGGTATTGATATGCAAAAAATGAACTTTGGCGTGTACATGCTACGCGATGAGTAGGTTTAGGGTTGTGGGGTAGATTCGTATCATACTGTATGTACGCGAAAACTACGTATCATATACATGCCAACACATTTTGTATAATATGCACATGGAAACTGTGTAAAATAGGCACGACAAACACGTTCATATCATATATATGCAAAAGTTAATTTTTTTTTGTATCGATACAACGAGTTTACATTTTTATTCGGCGTACTATTTATATTATTCAGAGTACCATTTTCATGAGACTGGGCTCTTTATTTTGAAGAGAGCTTGATTCCTGGGGAATCCTACATTCTTTACCCATCTACAATGAGTTCACAGTTGTTAGCTTACATATAAAAGTTTTCTTATTCTACTCAATACTCAATCTACCAAATCCATGCAAATAACTCAAGAGGTCAGGTTTTATGAGTGTAATTTCAGATGTGAGCTATGGGTGAGATGCAGTCAATCTTGGATGTTTTCATTGCAAAGCATGTGCTTTTTGAGAACATTCATTTATTTAATTCATTTTAGAGACCATTATGAACATTATCCATCATAGACAGCTGGGAATGATGTTAATTGGTTGTGGTATTTATACACTTCCAGAATAACTTGGACTATGAGATCAAGAGCTTCTAGCATCTTTAAATCAGTGGAGGTCTGATGTGTGATGACTATCATTAACAATCATTTAAGTTTGGGTCAAACCGAAAAACATACATCACCTCTGAGACGTTTTCTTGTGCTGAGAATTAATGCAGCTTCTTTTCAAAGAAGCTTAATGTAATTTTGTCAGCATTGTTTTTCAAACAGTTTTGCTTTATAAGGTTGTGGTTTCAGTGGCAATTAGAGTATAACATCATACCCTTCTGTGCTTATTTAATAAAAATAAAAAAACTTTCACTTTTTCAAAATCTTCATCTTTCTCTTTATCTTTCTCTCCTTCCCTTGCTAGCTTGTACTTATTTGAACAATGCCTGAGACTTGGTGTTATTGGCACTTCCTCTGTATCTTTGCCTCTTCAAGATTAATCGCTTTATATAAAAGCGTCTGCTAAATGACTAAATGTAATTTATCAGATTCAGATTGATTTACTAAGATTAATGTCAGATTATAAGCCTTGTGTTCAGTGTCTGTTTCCTATGGGACTGCAAATGTAAACTTCTAATATTTCCCTCCTTCTTTCCTGAGAAAAAAAGACAGCTTGTACCTCTTTCCCAAGGTTGCTGAATGCCTACAGCTACTCTTTTGATGTCCAAGAAACCTGTAAGTCTAGACATTTATTGCCAGTTTTGGAAAGGAACTTTATTGAGGTAATGTACAGTTATGGATTGTACGGGAACCTGAAGTCATTTTAGGTGAGAAGACCATTTTGTAATCCACTGTAATATAAACTTTACAATTAATTTGGACACTTGGGCTTGGGTTGGAACTCTTAAGTCACACTTCAAAATGTGTAAATGCTAATTAAATAAATAAATAAAAGCATCAAACCAAATGATATTTATAAAGCAGTATAGCTTATGCACTCTCATTAATCATAATGTTCCACAGAAGAAAACAAAAAGAAAATTGCTGGGTTTTATTAAGCAAATAAATACGACAAAAACTACATAAACTACAACAAAATAGCACAAACCCACATAGAAAGCAGTTAAAATAGCATGGTTGCATCAACAAATGAATTTTACAGCAGTTTTGCATTTGGTAACAAGGTTGGGTTTGGGAGTTTGTTATTTTCCAGCATGATAGAGCATTAACGACACCCCCTGGACATTTCAATTTTGACCCTCTGCAATGCATACCTGAAGCAACGTAATAAAAACTCAGCAATATGTGATAATGTTACAATGTAATTGTTAATACAATATCTGTAACAATGTAATAAAAACAAACTACACCTGCATGTGTCCACTGCATGACTACTCCAGCAAAGAACCTGAGGGACTACTACTTTCAAACTACCCTACCAAAACCAATAAATGATCATCCAAAAAGGGATTATTCAAACACACAATGGTTGTTATATAATCAGTACTCTTTTAGAATGAGTGCAGGTCCTTCAGCAGGGCTGCTGTTGGTTTGCTTATGTCCGTGGATCTTTGTTTTGGTACTAGTGTAAGTGCTTCAGTCTTGAACAGCTCTGTAGTGTGCATGGTAATGGCAGCCATGACAATGACAGAGATTTTACTTCATACAGGAGCCTGCATTATTGATCAGTGCTTTCAATTTGTAACATCAGATCTGCTGGTTATTGTTGGATGTTGTTTTTGAATGCTGGTCTGAGATGCTGGTTTTCCCACTAGGCTTCTTATATAGATTAAGAGCCAAAAAGCTAAAAATGAAAATTTAGTGTAATTTAGTTCCAAACCCATGAGACTTTCTTTAAATTATGATATTCATATGAAACCAGATATATTAATTTTGCTTTACTTCCATTGCAAGTCTATTCCACCAAAGTTCAAGAGGACACTGTGAACATAATCCATATGAATCAAGCTTTTCACACCAAGACAAGAGAAAAGGTCACTTTATATCAGCGTTTCTCAAACTGTGGGGCGCGCCCCACTGGTGGGGAATAGAGACGTGACAGGTGGGGCGCGCCAAACGGGAGGAAATTGATCCGGAATCTGGAGCAAGACCACTAGACTAGAGAGTGACTGCGCGGTGTGTGTGTGTGTGTGTGTGTGTTCAACACCATCTCAGTTTCATTTTTGTATTCATGGTTACAAATGAAATGTTTAACCTTTTGAGCGGTAACGTTATCCGGTTTGGTCCCATATTTGGGATTTTTATTTCTGTGCTCCTGAGAGTACGGTCCCAGATATGGGATTTAGAATGTTTCAAATTGAGATTCAAATTGTGCTTTCGCGCGTTGGTTGGCGCTGAGCCAGAGAGGGACGCGCTCAGCGCTGTCATATATCACAACTATGCATTGTTTTCAACCTAATAATGTTTATTTTAGGTTTCAGCCATTTAAATACATATAAGCACTAGTAAAACAATACATTTGGAGTTTGTAAAATACATACTGATGTCTGTGGAAGCAGCAATAACAATCTATTCAAATTTAATTTGACGACGTGTGTTATTCACATGAGACAAACATAGTGGAAGTAACTATAAAGTTTACTCTATTCTTCTCGGAGTTCACCGGCCACTTTCTTGCATGTATTTCGGGAGAAACTGACGACAGACAGGACTCTCTGAACTGAGTCGCAAAGAAACATGGTGGCGCCCATCTCACGTTATAGATCAAGATTATTTATAAAGGTTTTTAAACAACCAAACACACTCACTTACACATTTTTGAGAATCGGAATATCAGATAGTTGATGACATGGTAAGCAAGTTTGTGAATATTTTGAAATAAAAAAGGAAAAAGGAAATTAACATCTGTCATACAGTGTTATTGTGGCTGCGGTGTGTCACGTGACAATATTTGCCACATCATATCTCTGTGAGATGGGCTTTTCAGCTGTTGCTTCACTGAAAACAAAGTACATATCTCAGCTGAACATTGAGCATGACTTGAGAGTGGCAGTATCAAGCCAGCAACCCCGCTTTGAGAAATTGTGCAATGCAAAACAGGCCCATTGCAGCCACTAATGCAGGGATAACCTGCCGAATGGATTTCTCTTCTTTTCTTTTTACAGATTGCAAAGTGGCACTTTTATATCTTTTCTATTTTTGAAATTAGTAAAAATTGACACAGCTGCACTTTTATTTTCTCAATTTTGTTTAATTTCATGCAAGTTATTATGACACAGCTGCACTTTTAATTGTCTTTATTTTTGAACTTTCTGTTATTTTATGTATATAGTTTGTATTTTAGATACAACTTGTTACTCTGATACTACTTGTTAGTTCAATAAATTGGAACATGTTAAGCTTGTTGCGCATTTCATTAGCATTGTGTTGGGGCGAAGGGGGCAGGTGGGGCTTTAAAATTCCCCCTTGTCTAAAGTGGGGAATGACCAAAAAAGTTTGAGAACCACTGCTTTATATGATGAGAAGATGTAATTTAGGCTTTTATTCACATATTAAGAGCACATTAAATATGAAACAAGGCCAGTTCCCACCAAGTACCGGCCTGCATTTCTACTTTTTGAATTTCCTGTTCTGTGATACATCCGATTACAAAAATAAAATAGGTTGTGAAAACCAGACTGTGTTGACTTTAACCAGCACAATGTCCTAGGTCAGGGCTTTCCTAATCCTGTAGGGGTGGTGTAATGATTCACTTGTTTTCTTGATGCATCGATTACAAACCCTGACGATGAATATGTATAGATCTTGAAACATGTATTTTTGAATAGTGAATCGTTGATTTCGGACAGTAATCGATTTAAAATGCTTAGAATTGAATGAATCACGATTTCTATAGCGATTCAATGCTTTCAAAATATATACATATTAAATAACTACTAGCACGCATGAATGGAGACCTTGAACAGTGTTCGTGCATTAAATCTCTCCTTCACACGCTCCACTATTAACCGCTTGTCATAGGATTGCGCTCACGCTCCGTTCATCTCACTGATACATTTTGTATCAGCAGCTGATACAACAGCAGAGCTACTGTAGGAGCAGCTGATGTGTGGTCTCGTATTACTCGTGGCCATTAATGCTATAGTGAAGTAGTTTTACTTTTCTGTAGTTTTTCAATGGCTCTCATACCGACGACATTACGCCTGCAATGTTATTGCATGGACGGAGAAAAAATGTAAATGTCTAAAGCATAAGCACAGTTCCATTGTATGATACATGTGTTTTAACAATGTCGTTGAACAGAATGTATGGAGGAAACTTAAAATAACCACAGAATTAACAACAACCTTGAAATAAAAGCGCGAGGAGTATCTAATAATCAGATGCATGAAAGTAGCGTTTGTTGCCATAGCAAACAGACATCGGCACTTTTACTTTCAGAATCATAATTCGCTAAATACTAAAGCATTTTATAGATAAAGAAGTTTTCGCACTGAAAGAGAAGTGATCTCTCACTCAGAGAACATACCAGGCTATATCTGCATCTGAGCTGAATAAAAAGCAGAATGAACTGATGAAACTAAGACAATAAACACAAGAAATAAATACAATGTATGAATGATGCAGTGCTAATTGACATGATTTATTACAGTACAGATACTATAAAGTAAATGTTCTAACTTTTTCCGTGTAGACAATTTAAATAATTGTTTGTATTATAGGCTATAAAACAATCATAAAATGTAAATAGGAAAAGTTATAGATTAGAAATGATTGATTATTGTCCAGCAGTGTATTTGATTTATAATAGCAAATTCAAAGTAAGAGATAAGAAAATAATTTATTGCAAAAAAATAATATAATATGTACATCCATAAAATTATTGTATTTGAAATGTATGTCACTTCTGAGATAATGGCTATGCCCCTGGTGTGACAAAATGTTTGCCTATACATAATACTTTTAAAGCTATTTTTTTAATCTTGGTTTACATACATTTCTACATATGCCATGTCATGCCATAGCATCATTAAACTAGCATCTAACAATGGACAAAAGTAGTTTTTTTCCCTCTAATCTATGGTAACCATACATTCTGCTGTGTAATTTTTCCCCTCTGACTAAGCATTTTAAGAATTTAGGGTAAGCATTTAAATAATAATCCTGTGAATGCACTTAAAGAATGCAGAATCTAATCGTTAATCGAATCAAATCGAAATTTTATTGTGAATTGAATCACATTGAATCATTCTGAATTTGCAAAAATCATTCTTGAAACAAATCGAAAACCTATGAATCATGAACCGAATCGATTCGCTGCCTACCCAAAGATTCACACCCCTATAATCCTGCTCATGAGGGCCATTGTACTGTTGTGCAGAATTAGCCCTAACATACCTGGAAGATTCTAGCAAATTGGAAGATTTTATTTACTTTCATGTGTGTTTATTTAAGGCTGGAACTAAATTTTGCGTTAGGAGTTGACACCCCTACCCTAGTTTCACCAAACCTCACCAGAACATCACTAATAACTGTATCTCTTTCAAAAAGAGGGATGTCACAGTCCTTGCTACTTTTCAGAAAGACTTGCAGTGTACTGAGTGACTTTATGAGGTGTGAAGGACAATTTTAGCTGCACAATGACACAGCTCTTGTCTGCTGACTCAAATTTTCTGTCACTTCCTACAAGCTCTTTGAATATCAAAAATGTCACACTTACGATCCGGAAAGAGTTTTGCCACAGTGCCGAGCATCCTGAAATGGGAAATACAACAAGGCAAACATTTTGTCGTGTGAAGCCCTCATAAATATTCAATAAGGAAGGGACAGTCGGATGTTACTGGCAGCAATGTCTTCTATCTCACTGAGAAGTTCAGATCAATTAAGTCTGCCTTCAAACTGCTGTTTGGCAGCGATGTTCTCTGCTTGTGCATGTTGCTGGATATGCCATAATAAAATTTAACTTCAATGTCCCTGTCACGAATCTGGTTCGTGGTCTTTTGTCCGACTGCCACAAGAGGTCTCTTCTCCATCATATTGAATCTAACACCACACATCACACTGGACTAAATATCCCATCATCCATTGCACTGATGACACATACACAGCTGATTGCACTGATTGCACATACACAGCTAAATGTACTGATCACACAGCTGTCACCAATCACACACTCACCTAAGAGCGATTACACACACTAAATAAAACACTTTCAGATCCTGATCTAGTTACGAGTATTGTTTAGCGTTTAGCACTCTCCTAGTGTTAGCTACTTGCCAAGCCTTTCCATGTTAGTTTTGGTGTTTAGTCTCCTGTATTGTTCTGTGTTTATCACTCTCCAAGTGTTAGCTGCTTTACGGAGCCATTCTTAGTTTCCATTTCTAGTTTTAGTTTAAGTCTAGTCTTTCGTGTTGCCTTGTTGTCTGGTTCCTGATTTTCTGCCTTGTATCTTGGATTAACCCTTTGCCTTCCATTTGGAAAATGTTTGCCCCTGCTTGGACCATTGCTTGTGTTTTCCTGGATTACTCCTCTTGTCAAGCCCTCTGGATATTGTTTGCCGATCGAAAACCACGCCCGTTTACTTGAGTACTCATCTGTCTTGCTCTCAATATACCTGTTTGCCATTTGTTCGCCCATGTCTATTAATAAAAGCTTGCACATGGATCCGCACGCCTCACGTCTCGTTCGCCCGGGTACAGTCCCAACAAATAAAAGTTAATTTGAAAAAGTACTTAATCAAGTTCAAGGTGGTTTAATTTTGTCAGAGCAATTTCCTGGCAGTCTTTCAATAACAATTTATTACAAACTACAATATAGGTAAAAATGCATGTAATTTTTACATTCCTCTAGTTATTAATTTTCATGTGTAACCAATATTCCTCATTACAAAGCTTTGGTTTTATCCTCCTTGCATGTCTGAGAGATGCCTAGTAGTATTATGTAGCTCAAGATGATTACAATATGTCATACTTTAAAGTTCTAAAAAAGTAAGCTGTCTTACAGTCTGCTGTCATAAGAAGCCGTCTTCTAAGGCATCATCCTGTCCTAAATGTAACCTCATTAGTAAGTGATTTGAAACAATTTTGTTAGACAAGAACTCCATGCACCACACAGATCATCTTGCGTGTCTCTTGTGAGAAGTGCATGATAGACTCCATTCACAGTTGATTCCAAAAGAGTTTGACATTGTCAACTCAATACTACTAAAATAAACATAAAAATACATATAACATAAATATTGGTAAAATACTTTGCAGGTCATTTACATTAAACATTTCCTGGCTCATCTAGAAACCTCTGTGGATTTCTTTTTTTCTTTTTTTAGTGACCCTGTTGTAATAAAGGTGTAATAACTGTGTAATTAAATATGAAATAAAGCTTGAATGCAAATGCAATTTATTTTGTCGTTAGGATATAATCGGTGCTGCCTTTCACACTGTCAAAATGATGTGTCTACAAAGCAGTAGAATTTTGTTGCCTTGAACAGTTTTCACATTCTTAGTACTCCTATGATGTCTTAAAATGCTGTCTATTATAGAAAGCTCACTAAAGATAAAAAATCTGCAGTCTCACAAGACATTAATATTTATATTTTTCAAAGAAAAAAAAAATGTTGTGGTGTCATGCAGAAGCCAGCAGGTTTGTTCCTCGTAAGAAGTGAGGCATGAGCTGTCATCCTGTCACGGAACGGCCAGGCTCTCCCCTCCGTCAATCACTATGATCCGAATCACCTGAGTTCTAATCACGAGCACCTGCACCTCATCACCACCGTCATCACAACCACCAGAAGAGCACCCGCCACAGTTCTGAAAACTGAAACTGAAACGTGAAGCACCCGCCTCCAGGACAATACAATGCTGGTCGGACCAATCAGACGCTATACTACAGGACTGTTTTGATCACGTGGACTGGGACATGTTCCGGGCAGCGTCTGATGTCGACATAGAGGCGTCTTCAGACACGGTCATGTGTTTTATCAGGAAGTGTATAGAAGACGTAGTTCCGACAAAAACAATCCGTATCTACCCCAACCAAAAACCGTGGATTAACAGCGATGTTCGATCAGCCTTGTCAGCGCGGACATCTGCCTTTAAATCCGGAAACACTGACGATCGGAAACAAGCCAGTTACGATCTCAGGCGATCCATCAAAGCAGCCAAACGACAATACAAAAAACAAAGTTGAAGAACAATTCAACAACAACAACCCAAGAAGCATGTGGCAGGGCATCAACAACATCACAGGCTTCAAAGGGAATAAACCAGCTACTGTGAACATTGCCGCCTCTCTACCGGACGAGCTCAACACTTTTTATGCTCGTTACGAGGCTGATAACACCGCACACACAGAGAGCGCTCACACGGCTGCAGCAGATGTCAGTCCACTCTCCCTTTCTGTCGCGGATGTAACCCGATCCTTCAAACGGGTGAACATCCATAAAGCCGTAGGCCCAGATGGCATACCAGGCCGTGTGCTCAAAGCATGCGCTTTCCAGCTAGCCGGGGTTTTTACAGACATTTTCAATCTGTCCCTCTCTCTGTCTGTGGTCCCCTCATGCTTCAAAAAAATTAACCATTGTGCCCATATCAAAGAAAAATAAAATCACATGCTTGAACGACTGGAGTCCCATTGCTCTGACCCCCATCTTCAGCAAGTGTTTTGAGAAGCTCGTCAGAGAACACATCTGCTCAGTGCTGCCTGCTTCACTGGATCCACTACAATTTGCATACCGCAGTAACCGTTCCACAGACGATGCTATTGCCTTCACCCTGCACACTGCTCTCTTCCACCTGGAAAATAAGAACAGCTATGTGAGGATGCTGTTCGTGGATTATAGTTCGGCACTTAACACCATAGTGCCTGCCACACTGGTTACGAAGCTCCAGACTCTGGGACTGAACAGATCTCTGTGCAGCTGGATCCTGGACTTCCTGACAGGCAGAAGTCAGGTGGTCAGAATGGGCAACAACACCTCATCTCCCCTGATCCTCAACACTGGTGCTCCGCAGGGCTGCGTCCTCAGCCCACTCCTGTAATCCCTGTACACACATGACTGTACAGCTACACACAGCTCCAATGTCATCGTCAAATTTGCAGATGACACAACGGTGATAGGCCTGATCACCGACAACGATGAGACGGCCTACAGAGAGGAGGTGAGTACCCTGACTAAATGGTGTCAGGAGAACCACCTCTCACTCAACATCGACAAGACCAAGGAGCTGGTGGTGGATTACAGGAGACAGAGCAGAGAACACACACCCATCACTATCGACAAGACACCTGTGGAGCGGGTAAACAGCTTTAAGTTCCTCTGCGTTCACATCACCGAGGATCTCACATGGTCTGCTCACACAGATGCAGTGCTGAAGAAGGCACATCAGCGTCTCTTCTTCCTGAGACGGCTGAGGAAGTTTGGAACGAGCCCCAGAATCCTCAGATCCTTCTACACCTGCACTGTGGAGAGCATGCTGACCGGCTGCATCACCGCCTGGTTTGGAAACAGCACCGCTGGCAACCGCAGGGCTCTGCAAAGGGTCGTGCGAACTGCCCGCCACATTGTTGGAGGTGAGTTTCCCTTCCTCCAGGACATCTACACCAGGCGGTGTACAAGGAAAGCCCGGAGGATTATCAAAGACTTCAGCCACCCATCCCACAGTCTGCTCTCTCTGCTGCCCTCGGGGAGACGTCTCCGCAGCATCTGATCCCGCATTAGCCGACTGAGGGACAGCTTTTTCTCAGGCTATCAGGCTAATGAACAGTCAGAACTAATTCACCCTACATCACACTCCCACTCACACAACATGCCATGCACTGCACTTTAACACAGTTCTACCAGACTACACGCACACACTGCACTAATACATCTGCTATCACTGGACACCATACAATGCACATCCACGACATTGCATATGCATAATCTGTTGCACCTTTGCACAACTATCTGTTGCACAACCAATCTGCTGTAAATGTATAATCTGTTGCACCTTCACATATTACTATGTATAGATGTGTACATAATGTAGATGTGTATATACAGTGTATAATGTGGATCGATAACTAAGTATGTCTTTATAGTGCACTGTGTGTATATGTATGTGTATTTTTGCACATTGTCTTCTGTACAGTCTGTAAATATGTACTGTCCATATGTAAATTGTTGTTGTTGTTTTTTTGCACTGTTTGGAGCATGCTTGTAAGAATTTCACTCACCAAGGCACTTGTGCTGTGGTGATGTGACAATAAAAGTGATTTGATTTGATTTGATTTCACTCCCCGTCCGATCTCGTATTACACTAAGTGGACTCTACTCCTGCTCATACCAAGCTGAGTATCTACCTTGCCTACTTACTTACCTGTTACTCCTTACCTCCTGTGTCTCTCCTTGTGTTCTCCTCTCCCACCAGATCGTCTGTCTCCGTGATCAGTGTGCTCCTGTTGTGTTTTCCCTATCGCAGCTGCCCGTCATATCTGTGGATGAGAAGACAATCAGTTACTCGTCAACCCATCGTCAGGACGATCTCTGACGACATCCACTCACCTGAAGTCTCCATAGCTCATCCTGTTTAATAAACACTATAGTGTTTTTTACTTACCTCTGTGTCCAGTAGCATATGTTACACATCCATGTGTCCTTTAATTTGAGAAAGACACTTAACCCCATTTTACTCCAGGGAGATTGACCCTATACCAAGTGTGCTGGAAGTCACTTTGGATAAAAGCATCCATTAAATTACTGCATGCAAAATAAGATTGTTTATCCGGTTTTATCAGGGTCGACATTCATAGACAAGTAAAAATACACCGTTATACTGTTAAAACTGCTGTCTTTATTATAGCACTGGTTGCGATTTGGGTAATATCGACATCAACTCATATTATGAATTTGTCAGTGATATTCAAATTTCAGTGTTTTATGTCAAGGCCTATAAATGTCCAATGAAAAGTGCACTGCTGTCATTATCACAGCCGAGCTGTTTTACTGTTGCCAATTAAAATGCAATGATCAACCCATATACCTTGTCTTCTATAATAAATATCTAGCTGTATAATTTATACTCTCCATATGGCATCCTAATGTGGGAATCCATCAAAAAACAGATGACAGCATAAACACGTTAGACACCACATTTATTTGAGTTCATTGTATATGCACAACTATAAGGCTTATATTACAGTGATACAATGAAATCTGGCATGTTTCTAACTAGTTTATTTTGTTATCCATATCTTTATTTGTTCCTTTATTTATATATTTATTTGTTTATTGTTTGTTATAAAGCAGTACTGTGACCATGTTTTTCACAACATTTCAAAATATTCAAAGCAATTGTACAGTTCAACAAACAGAAACATATGCACACCTCTTTCTTTTCTTTATCTATTTATATAATTATATACAAATATAACAGCTATTATAAATTGTATGAATATTTGAAAATATTACTGTTTTACTGTATTTTTCATCAAATCAATAAACATATTTTCTCCAACTACGGGTTGGGCCACGGGTCAAACAGAAAATACAAAAAATCTGATGGCTACTTCCAGCAGGATAATGCACCATGTCACAAAGCTCAAATCATCTCAGACTGGTTTCCTGAACATGACAACGAGTTAACTTTACTCAAATGACCTCCACAGTCATCAGATCTCAATCCAATAGAGCACCTTTGGGATGTGGTGGAACGGGAGATTTGCATCATGGATGTGCAACCGACAAATCTGCAGCAACTGTGTGATGCGTTCATGTCAATACGGACCAAAATCTCTGAGGAATGTTTCCAACACCTTGTTGAATCTATGCCACGAAGAATTAAGGCATTTCTGAAGGCAAAAGGGGGTCCAACCCGGTACTAGCAAGGCATACCTAATAAATATGGAAAGCCAAATGGTTCAGAATTCGCCTGGTTTTCACCGCCGTGTGATTATTAAAACGCCGTTTTCATAACGCCGCAAGGCGTTAAATAAGCGCCGTTAGGCGATAAGTTAACGGCAGACGCCACCACGCGTTAAAATAACGCCAGGCGCCGACCGACGTTAAGTTAACGCCACACGCCACTTAAGATGCAGATTTATTCGCTTATCTACATTGACACACCTCTCATGGCTACGAGGAATCTACGGCAAGTCTGAGCATCCAGTTTGCTACAGCGCGAAGATGGCAAGGAGAGCTTTTGTTTTGCAGTGTAAACACACTTATAACTTCGTTTAATTGATTTACATTGCATGCATTTTCAGTATTGCATTCATTTAAAGTTCTAAAATTGTTTAAAGACATTTGTCCCAATTCAAAAATCAGCTGTGTGCTATAACAGGGATATTTTTCTGAACATTGTACTATTAGTTTGTTATTATAATGTCATGGTTTAAATTGTGTAATTAACTTGATTTATAGGGCTAATTGCTATATTTTCTTTAAAGTATTTACATATAGATAAATAGACAGACAGATATATGAGGACCCAATAAAAAACAGAAAATTATGGCTAACAGACTGGCATAAAGTTGGTTTGACGTTGAACGCTTCGATATTCGCAAATTTAGGGACCGTCTAAAGTTACTGAAAACAAATTATTTACATTTTATTTTAATAAATATAAAAATGTAAAAGGTGCATTATAGTTGATACCTAGATGTACATTTTACAGTTGTTTTTATGAATGTAAGTCATTCTGCTCATTTGGTATTGAAGTTAGAAATATGTATACCAATATCGCATGTAACATTAGAGACGGTCCCTAAATATGCGAATATCGAACGTCCAACGTCAAGCCAACATTATGCCAGTCTGTGAGCCATACTTCTCTGAACATTTCACTATTAGTTTATTAGTTTAAAGACCGTATAAAGTGCTAATTTTAAAAACAGAGCCTGGTGCTATAAAAGGGATATTTTTCTGAGCACTTTACTATTAGTTTATTATCATATGTCATGGGTTAATAAATATATTTTCTTTCAATTACATTTTGTGCTGTGCAAAAGGTATTTGTTAAGATACACCTTTTTTTATTTATTTTTATTTTATTGAACAAAATTCATGTGCATTTACACTTCACAGTATACAGTGTTTAAAACAATTTTTGCCATCTTCGCGCTGTAGCAAACTGGATGCTCAGACTTGCCGTAGATTCCTCGTAGCCATGAGAGGTGTGTCCATGTAGATAAGCGAATAAATCTGCATCTTAAGTGGCGTGTGGCGTTAACTTAACGTCGGTCGGCGCCTGGCGTTATTTTAACGCGTGGTGGCGTCTGCCGTTAACTTATCGCCTAACGGCGCTTATTTAACGCCTTGCGGCGTTATGAATACGCCGTTTTAATAATCATACGGCGGTGAAAACCAGGCGAATTCTGAACCATTTGGCTTTCCATAAATAAAGTGGTCTGTGAGTGTGTATATATATTTTTTTTTTCTTCTTTGCAATGTAAAATAAGACTAGAGGCCTCATTTATAAAGCCTGCGTATGCTCAGATTTGATCTTAGAGTGTGCGTACGCTTAAATCTACGGCAGCGCTCATATTTATAAAAACTGTCTTTGACGAGGAAAAGTGCTTAGCGTCATGTCAGGATCTGAGCAGACATACGTACATTTTATTCTCGGAGTATTGCAGGTTTTTGAAAATGTAAGCTGTTCTTGCAGCTCGCTGTTCTAAATTATAATGATTAGTGATATTTTATATGTTAATGAGATTAATTAGGATTCGTTTACATGGCAGAGAACTGAAACTATTCAATTGCGTGCAAGTTTAAAGATAATTTGCGATTCATAGATTTCACATCTGAAAGAAAGTTTTGTTTCTGTGCGATTTCGCACGTACGCATATGTGAGAAATGATCGTAAGATCAAATTTAGGATGGTTTCTGCGCAACATTTGATAAATGAGGCCCCAGGAACACAACAATTTATAGTAGATGGGATCCGTTTTGATTTCATGTTTTGTTTAAATTATGTGTCGTTGAAATTTAAGGCAAATATGGAGATATACTTATACAGTAATGTTTTTTTTTTTTTTTTGCTTTGATACAAGTGAAAATATCAGGTGCAGTTCACATACACAGTTAAAATTGCTCTGTGTCAGGAGTTCAGGGAAAGGTAATTAAACACAGACACTGAGAAGCCTCCGTTTTGGGACTGTGCTGACCCTTGGTAACTCCTCCCTACTTTCCCTGTAGATTCATTTTGCTAAATTCTATCTCACAAGAGAGTTGGTTGACTGGGCTGGTGTGACTTTTAGTGCTGTTGCATACGGGCAAGTTTTGCCATTGCACAGTGTGTGCTGCAGGCAGAATTCTAATGCGGTCATCAATAACCCAAAACAGCTGCTCAGAAAGAAACACTCATATGAGTGAATGGAGCGCTTCCTGGGAGAAAGAAAAAGGGGCTAAATTAATCAATTCAAAATGTATTCATTGCCAGTTCTTTTAGATTAGTTTAAAACGCCTACGTTAGAGTTTATGGTGTGTCAGACTATTAATTTTGTAATTTTGACTGGCCTGTAGAGGTAAATTTTTACCTTATATGAATGAGATAAAAAGCATTGAGTTATGCATCGTGCAACCCAGACTCATTGGAAAAATTTGCCTATTTCAACATTTCTGCAAAATGAACATGAAGTGAAACATCCGGTGAGTGTCTGAAGATGAATGTGAAAACATTTTATGTTGGTTATTTGCAGCAATTCAGAAATGAAAAGTCCAGCAAAGCATGGGCGTAAATCCCGGGGGGGACGGAGGGACATGCCCCCCCCCCCATCCGAGGGTTGTCCCCCCCCCAAAAAAATATTTAAAAAAAATCGCACTCTCTATTGTGAAAAATATATGTATGTATACCTAAAATAATTGTGTAAGTAGAAAAAAAATTTAGAGATGCTTTTCGAAACAGTTGAGTTCCCCCTCCCCTTCCTCACAGTGGTTTGGCCCACTGCCTGCAGTGTTGCCAGATTGGGCGGGTTGCTGCCCAATTGGGCTTCTTTTGATCGGCTTGGACCGGAGATTAACGCATTGGGCGGGTAGACCAAATTAGGGCTGCTTTTAAAAAAATAAAAGCCGCCCAATCAGCTGCTTTTTTCTTCGCTTTTATCTTAGTTATGTTATCTTAATATGCTCGAGCTCAAAGTATCACAGCAAAATAATGTGTAGTGCAGTCATCAACTCATTTTTCCTTAACGCAACCCTTTTGGTTTATTTTAACAGAGACTTGTCAATCAATTTACCATCTTTTATGTTGGTGAGATGTGATGACTCGTGAGTGATTGGGTTTTGGCACTGTAAAGGGCAAAATTTAAATGTGCAGCTATATATTTACTCTTTGATTTTATTTAAGTTAAGTGATTGTCATGGCAAAGTGGCTTAAATATAAGTTACACGATAAAGAATCTAAGAGTAACTCAAATCTCACAATGTGGATTAAATGAATAGAAGACTTCTAAATGTAATTGTAACTGAAATAAGAGAACAGTTGAAGGATTTAATAAAAATCTAAACTGAATATGGGACTATACAATGTTGTCCTGCATCAGAACATCTTTTAAACCGTCCAAACTCTTGTATACTTGGCATTGACAGCTGCTGGACTTGAACAGTTTTGACTGTGCTAAGTTCTGCATTATGTTCTAAAATGTTTACTTCATGAAATACGTGCTGTCTGAAGATAAAGCACAAGAGAAAGGTAAGCGCATTGTTGTTAATTGTTATTATTATTTTAGCAGTCAGATTATCATACAGTATGTATCAATGAATAACACATGTTTGGCTGTTGTGGGTGAATTAACATTGCTTTCTGATCACTTTATTGTGCACTATTTTTGCACAAAATTAGCTTTTCTTACTGTGGACATTAAAATGATGCATGTGTTCCCCGGGGTTATCAGTTAATTTCTTGATTGCCATTTTGAAAAGGTTCCTGGTCATTTTAGCATATTTTCTTACTGTCTGTAACGCATTTGCCCTGTTTTGATCCATGTTCCTGTGAAATTTATTTATCTTTATTACCTTTTTTCGTCGTTATTTTATTTTGAGGAGATAAAAGTGGTCCTTATCAACCTTGATTGACATGGTAATAAAATCATATTACATTATTTTGGCAGTTAAAATTTTGGGCTGGTTTTTGTTGAAGTGGGCGGGTTTTGCTGAGCTTTTGGGCTGGAAATTGTCAACCCGATCTGGCAACACTGACTGCCTGCTTTCCCAGTTCATCTTACCTACTCCACACACGAGTCAGGTGTGTGGCTGCGGCTCAGTTAATGTTGAACTCCAGTAAGTAGGGTACTTTATTCACTTTAAATAAAGCGATTCTCTTTAATGTAGTTGATGCAGCAGACTCATTCATAAATTAGTTGCGTCAAAAATGCTGATTAATGTTACCGATGTAATTTTCCATGAATCTGCTATATTAGCGATTAAAATATTACTTATTTAGTTAACGTTAGCTTGTTTACAATAGCTTGTTGCATAGTGCACTGCAACTTATGGGGGTTTTCCACTGACTGGTACCAGCTTGGTTCGGTTCAGTTCGGTTCTGCTCTGTTTCGGACCTACAGTTTTCCACTACAACTGGTTGCTATAGCGACCAAACATTCTGAGAAGCAGCACGAGCAGAGCGCTCTAAGCTGAGGTAAACAACCTGGCATCATTACAATCGTCAGCATGGATGAAATAAAAGGGATTTTATTATTTCTTATCCTTGGTTTGTGGCTGTTTGAAATGTGCTGATCTGCTTTGTCATTGAACCTGAGAAAAACTTTGAAAATAACCATAATGACGCAGTCTCCGTGCTACAATAATAATGATAGAAGCAAAGTTTTTCACTGTGGGGACATATCTTTATAAGTACAATTTGACTGTATTATTTGTGTCCCCTTCAAAAATTGCTCATGAGAAATTTTATATTTATTGTCCCCCCCTACTGTTAAATGAAATGTACGCCCATGCAGCAAAGTGGCTCTGAACTAAACACTCTATTTATGAAATATAATGCATGTATTGAAGCTTCCAATGCTACATACAGGTGCTGGTCATATAATTAGAATATCATCAAAAAGTTGATTTATTTCACTAATTCCATTCAAAAAGTGAAACTTGTAGAATTAGAATATTGTGAAAAGGTTCAATATTGAAGACACCTGGTGCCACACTCTAATCAGCTAATTAACTCAAAACACCTGCAAAGGCCTTTAAATGGTCTCTCAGTCTAGTTCTGTAGGCTACACAATCATGGGGAAGACTGCTGACTTGACAGTTGTCCAAAAGACGACCATTGACACCTTGCACAAGGAGGGCAAGACACAAAAGGTCATTGCAAAAGAGGCTGGCTGTTCACAGAGCTCTGTGTCCAAGCACATTAATAGAGAGGCGAAGGGAAGGAAAAGATGTGGTAGAAAAAAGTGTACAAGCAATAGGGATAACCGCACCCTGGAGAGGATTGTGAAACAAAATCAATTCAAAAATGTGGAGATTCACAAAGAGTGGACTGCAGCTGGAGTCAGTGCTTCAAGAACCACTACACACAGACGTATGCAAGACATGGGTTTCAGCTGTCGCATTCCTTGTGTCAAGCCACTCTTGAACAACAGACAGCGGCAGAAGCGTCTTGCCTGGGCTAAAGACAAAAAGGACTGGACTGCTGCTGAGTGGTCCAAAGTTATGTTCTCTGATGAAAATAAAATTTGGCATTTCCTTTGGAAATCAGGGTCCCAGAATCTGGGGGAAGAGAGGAGAGGCACAGAATCCACGTTGCTTGAGGTCCAGTGTAAAGTTTCGACAGTCAGTGATGGTTTGGGGTGCCATATCATCTGCTGGTGTTGGTCCACTGTGTTTTCTGAGGTCCAAGGTCAACACAGCCGTATACCAGAAAGTTTTAGAGCACTTCATGCGTCCTGCTGCTGACCAACTTTATGGAGATGCAGATTTTATTTTCCAACAGGACTTGGCACCTGCACACAGTGCCAAAGCTACCAGTACCTGGTTTAAGGACCATGGTATCCCTGTTCTTAATTGGCCAGCAAACTCGCCTGACCTTAACCCCATAGAAAATCTATGGGGTATTGTGAAGAGGAAGATGCGATATGCCAGACCCAACAATGCAGAAGAGCTGAAGGCCACTATCAGAGCAACCTGGGCTCTCATTATCACCTGAGCAGTGCCGCAGACTGATCGACTCCATGCCACGCCGCATTGCTGCAGTAATTAAGGCAAAATGAGCCCCAACTAAGTATTGAGTGCTGTACATGCTCATACTTTTCATGTTCATACTTTTCAGTTGGCCAAGATTTCTAAAAATCCTTTCTTTGTATTGGTCTTAAGTAATATTCTAATTTTCTGAGATACTGAATTTGGGGTTTTCATTAGTTGTCACTTATAATCATCAAAATTAAAAGAAATAAACACTTGAAATATATCAGTCTGTGTTGAATGAATTATATTGACATTATACAAGTTTCTTTTATATTGACAATTATATTTATATTGTATTATATTGACAATTATATTGACAATTATATTCAATTATATTGACATTATACAAGTTTCACATTTTGAATGGAATTAGTGAAATAAATCTACTTTTTGATGATATTCTAATTATATGACCAGCACCTGTATATACCGGGTGGGCTACCAAACAAGTCTACTGCATTAAACAAGCAATACATATGGATCAGGTTATTTGAAATGTAAAATGTAGCATTTTATTCATGATTTATGTAAAAAAAAAAATATATATAAAAAAATTAAATTATCTTAATAATTGGTGTTATATTGCCAATATAATTATTTTCAGCTGTAAACTGCAGCAAAAAAAATATGTATAGATATGTTTTTGAGTTTTGCAAAAATGTAGGTATAGTGGGACATTTTTCAATTGAGCCTATGTTGGCTTCAAGAGCTGTCAGTATAACACATGCACACGCAAACACACACACATACACACACACACACACATAACTCACAAGTCATGTGATCTTTTCCTACTAGTTCAAAGGCAGCCAAAAGTTGAGAAAGTTTTAGATGAACATTCTCGTCCATTGACAAGTAAGAACTTCAGACAGATGGTTCAGTTGTGCTTTCTGAAGTCTAGTTGTGCTTGATTTCAAACTGACCTGGCTTTTTCCACATTATCTATTCTAAACTCATCTGATGCATTTCTATCACTCAAACACTCCAGTATGTAGCCACCGTTTCAGTGCTGTAATCATCCATGTATGGGGACGTTTGATGCATCTTGAAAGAGTTTTGATCGTTTACCTGCCATTTCAGTTTTTATCAGCCGGGCCATATGGTGTTCCTCTATGGGCACAGTCTGGCTCGTCAATAAAAGGATTTCCTTTCCCTTGGATGTATGACTTTTAACATATAACTCATGAGTTGTCTTTACCTCAATCTTTACCCTGTTGTTGTTGGTCTTCTGCAACCCTCCATCTTCAGTGTAACATTTACTTCTTGCTGGCTTGTTATTTTTAGAGATTAAATTGACAATTTGGCTTTGGATGAACTCCAAAACATGACCCTTCCATTAAACATATCGATGATGAAATTTACTACTTCCCAATGAAAAAAAAAAGAAAAGTAAAATGTAAAATTTTGAATAAAATGTTATGGACTGTAACACACAATAAATTAAATAGATTGATCAACAAATGTATTTGTTTTGAATGTCCCGGAACACCAATCATGGTCATTCTGGCCCATTTTAACCCCTGCCTGTCTGACTCACTCATTCTCACTCTCTCACTCTCTCTCTCTCTCTCTCTCTCTCTCATCGTTCTTTCATCCTTCACTCTTCACGTCCATGTCCAGTTTCTAGTTGGAAACAGCAGGCAATGAGACACAGGTGCAGCTGCCCTTGACAGGTCCCAACGGTCGCTTTTCTTGTGAATGAGCCGAGATGGAAAATAACCCCAGAGTGCTTGTCATTACCCGTTTATGTCCCCGCCAACTTCTCTCACTCTTTCCATTCGTCATTTGATTGGAACACCTTAAGAACTGCATATTGTTCATTGTCTGTTGTCACTGTCCATGTCCTTTGCTAAGGGTCATTGTGATCTAGAGACATATGGTGTTATATCTACTTATAAGAGCTAATCATTGCCTGACTGTGGCTTTGGATGAATTCTCATGCCAAATAGCTTCCCTCCACACAGGCCACGGGAAATTTTGTCCTGTTCCTGTTGTGAGAGTGACCCTCTACATGAGAACCATCTGTGGCACTCCCAACTTGGACAGATGTTCCTTGGACTCATTATTCAAAGCTGTACAACAGACGGAGGGAATTCATAAAACAGTATTTCAAATGAAGTTACAGATCCTCGTGCTGCACTTCAAAATCTGTCACCTGAGAGTTCCAAACTTAGATACACAATGTAGTAAGCCATCCAAGCTGTTTACTGGTAGACATGTGTAGTATCAATGTTTTGAAACCTATCCTCACAACATGTGCCTTGTTGTAATTATTTAAGAAAATGTATTTTTAATTTTTATATTATTATGTTTAAATATTTGTTTGTGTTTTGTTTGAGTTCAATCTGTTAATTAAAGCTGCAGTGCATAACTTGTTTGGGTTAAAAATGATCCAACATCAATATTTGAGAAAGTACATAACCAGCCAGTGTTTAAAACTATCACCTTACTTTAGCCCGATTCACAACGTTTAGCTTATAATAATGTTTTATAATTTGAGTGGTATGGGTCCTGCAGGTTTTCATGGGAAATTCGAGCATGGCACTGTATCATTACATCACATCTGTAAACATAAACAAGTCCCACTTGGCTACTTGGCTGTTGCACGTGAGGATCCTGCAGATCGTTTATAGCCTTTTATCACAGCAGCTAGAAAAAATGAAATGTATCATTTTGATGGTGGATTGTAATCCAGAAATGATTGTGTGTTTATGAAACACATGTGAATGAAATTCAATTATATTCCAGTTTTAAATGTGCTTCTGATTACAGATAGCCTGAGATTACACAATATTAGTATTTTAAAGAAAACCAGTTCGAAGGGAGCAAAGTTTGCATTTTGGGTTAGACGAATTTCTTAATATGAAATACGAATGGCATGACAATTAAATTAGACTGTACAGAAATTGAAATATACATGCTAATACACACTATACTCATAGTCACGCAATACTGATGTTGTTAACATTAATAATTTGAGAATGAATTATAACAATAATAATAATTTGCACGGTTTGATGTGGTATGAAATAACCGATTGTTAGATTGAATCACTATTGGTAGCGCGATTTCTGGTGATGCTTGTTTCCTCAGTTGGGCAGAACAAACATGGCAGACTTGTTCCTTACTTGTTCAGATGGCAATATACGGTGAAAATTATTATTTGGGTCATATATTCCAAGACATAGGCTAGAATCTGCGATTGCGAAGTACAGTAAACATCCACACCGGTGCGGTGACTGACCGCCACACATACACCTCAAAACATTAGATTCATCCGCGCTGGAGCCGTGCTGGAGCACAACCCCACGCATGGAAGATAATTCTGCAAGTAACTATAATTCCAGGTTTTCAAACAGAGATGGCAACAAAGAGGCAAAACTTACAGACTGCAGGTTCAAGAAAGAAAACATCATAAGGGGCATGGTAGAATTGGACAGCAGAATGCTGGAAGAAATTGAGTGGGTCAGACACACTTTTTGACCAAATACATTTTGTTTGAATAATCCTTTTTTTTTGGAACAAATGTAGTTTTGTAGAATTTGTATTTATATATATATATATATATATATATAAACATAGTACACAGTAAAACATAGAAACATTGTATTACTTTTTACACAAATTATAAATAAAGCTGCAGATTAACAATTAATAAAGACTTAGTTTCACACAGTTCCTTGGACAATACTATGTTATAACCTCAAAATAAGTTGTGTCATAGTGCATGATTTGTAAATTAATACATTTTGATGTTTGTATCACATAACCAACTCCATATATATATAATTTTTATATAGTAAACTTGGTATAAACATTGGTAGCCCACCTGGTACAAGTGTTACATTTGTGACAAGAAGCGTTCAATGCAAATCTTGTGAAACACAAGTGATAATAAAATAGATTAAAATAGCATGGTTCCTTCAGCAAATGCATTTTGCCCCCTCCGGTTGCCAGATTCACGTTCATCTCTCTTGGATAAAACCGAACTGCAATTTTGCTGAAACATTACCACAGACATGTTTTTACAATGAGCTTGGGTTGACATTTCATACATTATCAACTGCTTCATAGTCTCAGCCTCAGATAAAACCGTTTTATTTTTCAAGATATGGTTTAAATTCAAGATTTACCTCCCTGTTAAGTTCAGCTCCAAGCTTAATCAAACACAACTGAAGGAGCTCATTAAGATTTTCAGCAACACTCGATAATTGCAGGAAGGTAGATCTCGAGAAACAGAGTTTTGCACCCCTGCCTTTTAGCATTAGTAGTCAGATCGGAGCACTATCCAAATGTCTTGCAAATAAATGTACTGTGGTCATTTTACATAAAATTCCTGGCTAACTGTCCATTTGTACTGTTTTCGACTTTGAGTAAAGGTGCGAATTGGTGGAATGGATAGAGATGGTCTTGTAAAAAGTGTGTCTGTGTTGAGAGATTGGGCACTGCCTGCCCTCGTCTTGTCCTCCTGATAGCTTCGGCAGTACTCAACATCATAATGCTGCTATTTACAGCGTCTACTCAATAAGGCAATATCTTCAGATCGATTTTTACAGCTGCTCACCCTCAACCTCTTCTCCAAGCACACTGAATTTTATAACTCAAGTGCTATTGATTTCTCTATAAGCAAAAATAGTCTTTCTCAGGGCATGCATGCACAACAGCTGTGGTGACAACCTCCCAAAGTTTCTTTGTTTTTGTTTTTTTTCCTCACACGTTTAACCTTTTTATCTCACACAATTTTTTCTTTTTTGTTTTACCTTTGGCTTGTCTACAGAGAAAAGGGTCATATGATGAGAGTAATTTCACCAAGGTCATGAATCACCAGTGTCAAATAAACTGCTTTATAGTGATCTTTATAGGGGTCATTCTACAAAACTTGTGTCTTGTGTCCCGAATTAGCATATCGGAACTTTATAAATAAATACTCTTGACAATTATACTGTGTTCAGAATACAAGCTAGCAGAAGGACTTTGGCTGTCTTGATAGAGCTAGGAAGATCATTCCACCACAA
Organism: Gymnocypris eckloni scoliostomus; assembly: GCA_027564155.1. NCBI lineage: Eukaryota > Metazoa > Chordata > Actinopteri > Cypriniformes > Cyprinidae > Gymnocypris > Gymnocypris eckloni. The sequence goes on from CM050424.1 coordinate 32,278,217, forward strand.
CAGTGTTTGAAACTTTGTATTGCTAGCACTTCTTATGTTAATGCCAAAGACAACATACAACTCTATTATCTCTATTATATATTATTATTTTATACTTTAATACAAGTGAGTGATCCTACATTACTTTTACTTTGATTTTGTATACTAAAACATACTTACTGAATATGAATATTTATAGAAATATCCTCACTAAATTATCCATCTAATAAATAAATTAAAGTGTCATTACCTTAACAACAAATGGCTAAATGAACTATTTTACCCCTAAAACATATATAAATGACAGTTTTAGAATACGTAAGCCTACTAAACCAAACATTTGGTATGTCATTTCAAGGTAGGACAGCACGTACAAAAAGTTTATATGATGCATAAAATAATCACAATATTGTGATGATGGCAATGAGTTCATTCATATGGAAGAAATGCACAGTGTTTGAACTCTGAGAAACACTGGTTGATACTTCCCATAGATGGATTTATATATGCACTACATATTTTTGTGGAAACCGTGACCCACCCACCAGGATTCTTTGATGAATAGAACGTTTGAAAGCACAGCATAAAACGTTAGAAAGACCAGCATTTATGTGAAGTATAATTATTTTGAAACATTATTAATATTTCTACTGCTTCTTTTGCTCAATATAATGACTCCATGTAGATTAACTAACTAACTAACTCAATCAATACATTGATAAATACATACATGCATACATACATACATCATGTATGCATACATACATAATTGAGTTCCGTAGATATGATTAAGAAAGCATATTGGCATTTATTTAGTATTTATAATCAAATATAATTGCAAAAACCTTTTATTTCACCCACTTGTTCAAAAAACAATAAACAAACCAACAAAAACTAGATTTATAATTTAAGTATTTCTTGCAGGCACTACTCTTTGGTGAAAAACTGATTGTGGAAATTACCATTTTTTGAAAATGGAAAATAATAATTTTTTTTGTCATATGTTTTTATATTTTAGTTGTGGGTTGTACAAAAGTGGAAGAGGCTACGCTCAATGACATACCAGCACCGCACCATAATTTGCTCTACATATAATATGCAGGCACAATTGAACATGGCTGGAAGTGCTGCTTGAGTAAATGTCAGCCGACTAACTGAAATACTGCACTTGTCAGTGGAGTTACTAACAGGAAGCCCAGCACATATTTAATGGTTTTGACAGATAAGCATTTTATGTGCGGATATTTTGTTTTCACCCACACTGCTGAAATGGATATTAGAAGCGAATAGTTTACACGGGATACAATGGTCTTAGCTGTATCTCTAAAAAGGTTATAACGGTATAAAAAGGAGAAAGCGAAGCGAGAGGGTGCACACAAATGGATGATAGAGATCAGGCTTCATTGGCGCGAGGGTATGTGTGTGTGTTGTGAGGAGACTGACATTAAGTAATGGATTTCTGCATCTGTTGTGATTAAGAATGTGTGTGGAAGCTGTGATAATGTGCTGATATCTGTAGGGAACTGCCTGATGTTGGTTGCTGATAATGTGCACACTCAGACTTGCTTCACTGTTGCCCAACGCAATGACTCCATTCTTAAGATATTTATTTCCTCTCTTTTTTATCCTTCTTTCAGTCTAAGGTCAGGATTTTGAACGATTAATATCAATGTTAATCTTGGCAGTTTTGGGCGGACAATGTTTCCGCCAAATTTGACTGACCCTGCCCTTGACAGAAGACACTATCAGGCTGAGATGATATAAAATATTGCTTCAGCTGTTTTATTTTCCATCTATCCAGAAGTGTAATATGATATGTCAGAGTGGCTCAAAAGGGAAACATGCTGCATCGACCATGCTCTGGTCTTCTGTTTGCTTGGTTTTGTACTGGTCTGTTTGAAAGACATGAAGCACAGTAGATTATTTGTATGATGTATATTTTTTATATTGCAGCATAATTATTATAGAAGTACAGCAGAGGGGAACGTTTTCAGGTAATAACGACATATTTCAACATTTAATTTTCTTCATCACACAAAGCTATCATGTCTTCCGAACATAAAGCGCTCACTGGTGATTTTGTAATTGCTGGAGCCTATTAAAAAAAAAAAAACTACATAAATATTACTAATACCAGTGGCGGCTGCAGGTCTTTCAAAGGTGGGAAGCTCATTTTCAGCCAACATCATTAAAAATATATATTTTTGTACAATTTTTTTATACATGTATTCTGCCCTACGTTTCTAACAAACGATCTAAAAAAAGATATTAAACTCGACGGAGCAAATGTGAGAATTAAGTTAAACTGAATCAAGGATTGTGGTGTATAATTGTGTGAAATTTATGATGAAAATTGGCTTGAAATTTCGCCAAGCAAATACCAAGAAGGTATAGGTTGCAGCATTTTGTCTTTCGACTAGACAAATCCGCGATGGGACTGAGCTCGAATAGCTTCAGGGTCAGCAACTTTTATATTACAAAATCACTGTCAATCAAAAGGAGATGCAGTCTTTCGAATGACCCTCCAATCATCACGCAGAATCCCGGAGTCCAGGCCAGCCAACTCCTCCATTCACCCCCAGAGACGCTGAGCATCCGTGGGGAGACATAATCACAGCATTTATCCAATGGCCATCTAGTTTCGAAGAACTGAAAAAAACTTTTCAAATCAGCCCCATTGAAGTCAATAGACGCTAGGCTTCAACAGGGAAATGCACTGTGACGATACAGGAATGTATGAGAAGGAAATCGAGTCAGCCGACCTGCTATATGTAGTTGATTCTGAACCAACTCGTCTTCGAGATGAACGTGTTCTAACAAATGTTTAGTCAATACAATGTTAACACAATATTACATATTTGATATTACAGGGGAAGCCGAGCTTCCCTTGCAGTCTTAAATACATCCCCACTGACTAATACTAATAATTAGTAATATTTTTATTTGTATTTTCTAAGAAGTTTTTATATTTATTATGGTTACATTTATTTGATAAAAATATCATGAATTAACATTATGAAAATGCAATATGAATATGCATTTTGAATCTTTTTTTTTCTTCCTGTGATAAATTTTCATCAACATTACTCCTGTCTTCATTGTCATATTGTCCTTCAGTATGGCCGATTTGCTGCTCAGGAAACATTTCTTATTATCAAGGACAAAAAAGTCCATAGTTTTTTAACCATAATACATTCTATTTCTGAGGATTCTTTGATGATTAGAAAGTTCAAAAGATCAGCATTTATGTGAGATAGAATGTTTTGTAACAAATGTATTTACCGTTACTTTTGGCATTTGCTTATTTTGTTTTATTTTACTGAAAATACTGTTTCTCCTGTTGTATTATTCCTCTATCTATAAGTGAGATTTGGCTTTTGGCATCATGGTTTTGACATGTGAAGGGCAACACGTATCAGCTTAGGTGGTTATTAACATAAATCTAGAAAAGTATTCACAGGACTAAAATCAATTATGACAATACGTCATGACATCTGTACTGCCACTTGGTAACCGTGTATTTTACTATATAGATATCTAATTAAAATAATGTTAAAATTTAGTGGATATGGTAATATTTATTTAATATGGTAATATTATTAGAAAATACAGGATTATTTTCCATTTTTATGCTGATGACACTCAACTATATATCTCAACAAGACCAGACGAAACTTCTAAGCTATCTAAGCTAACGGATTGGATGACCAATAATTTTCTCCTATTAAATTCAGATAAGACAAAGACATTACTTATTGGACCTAAAAACAGTACACAGAATATCTTGGATCACAATTTGCAACTAGATGGATGTACTGTTACTTCTTCTAAGGTCAAAAATCTGGGTGTTATATTAGACAGCAAACTATCTTTTGAAAATCATATTTCCCATGTTACAAAAACAGCATTCTTCCAACTTAGAAACATTGCCAAGCTACGGAACATGTTAAGTGTTTCTGATGCAGAAAAGTTAGTTCATGCATTCATGACCTCTAGACCGGACTAATGTAATGCACTGCTAGGTGGTTGTCCTGTATCTTCAATAAACAAGCTACAGTACAAAATGCTGTGGCTAGAGTCCTTACCAGGTCAAGCATATATGATCAAATCACTCCAATTTTACAGTCTCTGCACTGGCTACCTATTAAGTTTCGTATCAGTTACAAAATATTATAAAAATATTATACAAAATATTAAAAGGCCCTAAATGATTTAGCTCCTGCGTACCTAACTAATCTTCTATCACGCTACAATCAACCCGCTCCCTAAAGTCGCAAAGTTCTGGACTCTTGGTAGTACCTAGGATAGCAAAGTCCACTAAATGAGGTATAACTCGTTTCATATTTGGCTCCCAAACTCTGGAATAGCCTTTCTGATAACGTCCGGGGTTCAGACACACTCTCTCTGTTTAAATCTAGATTAAAGACACATCTATTTAGCCAAGCATTCATATAATGCGTCTCACAATCTTGTACTGCCAGTATATCTGATCAAACACACATTATTATGCTTTATCTTGGGTTGAACAGATCATTTCCAGGATGGAACAACTGCTGCGCTAATTGTCTTTATTTGTTTATCTGTTTCTGCCGCGGTAGGAATTACACAAGCTTGTCTGGATCCAACCCTTAAATGATCTGAGATGACAGAACACCGAAGTAGAGATGATGACAACCCCCTCAGAGGACCTCAGAGGAAGCCAACCATCAACGATTATACTGAATTAACCAAATGTTGCAATAAGTTAATTATATTGAGTTTCTACAATATAAATCTATGTTAGAAACTTAATTTCCTGTGAAGTTGCTTTGCAACGATTGTATTGTAAAAAGCGCTATACAAATAATCTTGAATTGAATTTTCATTTAGATACTTTGAATTCAAGGATGGTGTGAAGGATTTACACTGGATTTACAGTGAACAACAGTTTATTGAGATCAGACAATCAATCAATCAATCAATCATTCAATCAATCAATCCATTTCACATGTATCTCATACGCATTTAATAATTCCACAAATTTACGTTTTAAAGGACTTTCTGTCAGTAATAATTAGAGCATAGTCTAGTTTATCTTTGTACAACTCCTCAAATAGTCTTTCGAAGCCTAGTACAATTATCCAACCATCAACTATCATAAAACGCTTTAAACATAACAATATGCTTGTTGTTGTTATTAGATTTTCTGTATGTAAATCTATAATAAAGAGACAATAATGGTAGGTTGTTTTGTTGACATAATGACCAATACTTGATCAGTGTCCTGTCGCCAAAGTACTTCCTCAGGCGATCACGACTGTTGTGCTGTTCTCGTCCATTTAGTGTGCACTGATGCACCTGTAATGCAAATTTTAAAGTTTATGAAAGGTTGTTTGAAACACTATTGGAAAGTATACATATTTTTATGACTTATATAAGACTTTGTATAACTACTTTTGAGGATTCAAAACTTAATTAAAAGGTCTTAAAAAGCATTGTTTACAAGGGAAAACAATCCAAAACGGTTCTAAACAAATATGTTGGTGATTGTGATGTGAGAGGACAACAGGAGATGGACTGGAGGAAATGGATTTATATTTTAGCGTCATTATAATGTTAAAATTCCTTAATGACCTTTTATTTTTTGGAAATATGCAACTTTTCACTTCTCAAGAGGTTAATTAATGGAATAGAGTGTGGATTACTGGTGGATATTGTAATGTTTTTACCAGCTGTTTGGACTCTCATTCTGAAGGCACCCATTCACTGCAGATGATCCATTGGAGAGAAAGTTGTGTAATCTCCAAATCTGTAAAAAAAAAAAAAAAATCTTTTGCACTTTGAATAACCTGAGGGTGAGTACATTTTCAGCAAATTTGTCATGTTTGGGTGAACTGGTTCTTTAATTTATTTCTAAAGGAATCTAGTAAATAATTATGTCCAGTCATAACTCAATTTAATTGAGATTTTATTCAAAATTAATAAAAAAATGATGGGTTATATTTTTTCTAAATAATTCTGTTATACTGTTTTTAGCTTAAATATTGAAACTTGATTTTATAGTATGTCGTCCTTTTTCCATAAAGATTCAAAAGCAAATATCCGACAGGCTGAAAGCTTTGCACATATAAGAAATAATGCTCTTTAAATTTATGACCATACATATGTTTTTCACTACCTGTGGGGCTGTGACATCACCAATTTATTTGATAGCACCATTACTGTTTAACTAATCCCGTGGGATTACTTACACAGGAAAACAAGTTACGCCATGTTCATGCCATATGTCCCTCTTCCCACTGGGAGAACGCCATCCGGCTGCCGGCTCCCCTTTAACTTAATTACATATTTAAGAGACACACATTTGACAACTACTGTATATATCTCAACTCCAGGTTGCTTATGAAGTATAGAAGCGACTTACTCACGTACACTCATCATCATTAGTGAAGGGAATGAACATTTATTGTCCCAGCAGCTTTTAGGGAGAAGGAGGAGTCTTTGTATGGAGTTAGACATGACAGATGGCTAGTGCTTGTTATGAGTGACTTGTGCATGTGGTGCTCTTTGTTGTAAACAACAGTAGCTCTATTTTTGCCTAACAAAGCTTTGCATGCTTCTGTTTTTAGATTAGATATCTGTGTTGAGCCAACCTGTGATTTAATGATATGCCTATTATCGTACTCAGTATTGGACTGGCCATCTGGAGCGCTAGAATAATAGCTCTTGGGCTCATCCTTGTGATCAATAGTAAAAACAACAACATCAACAATAAATTCAGTGTCACGTGATCCTTCAGTAATCATTCTGAAATGCTGATTTGGTGTTTGAGAAACATATCTTATTACAATCAACATTGAAAACAGTTGATTTTATTGAACCTCCTTAAAATAAATGATGTTTATTTGAACATTCTAGTCATAAAAAAAATCCTGTAAAAAAAAAAAGTTCCCCCAGGTTGAAGAGATGCTCGTGTGCTATTTTTCTCCCGGCAGTGCATCGTCCCTCAAGGACCCGGCATTACCCACCAAAGCCACTTCAGACTGCTTCGGCTTTGGTGGGTTAAGGCGTACATGCCACATACACGCCATAGTGGCGCTGCAGGCATACCAGGCTGACCTGCTCAAAGAGATGGATGAGGAAGAAAAAAGCTTAAGCAACGACTTCACAGAACTGCGTTGATTCACCAATTTGTCAGTCCGAGCCATCAAGGAGACCGCCAGAGCTATTGGGCAGTCTATAGCAGTCCTGGTACCCACTGAAAGACATTTGTGGCTGACCCTGTCGAAGCTAAATGATAAAAACAGGGTCTTTCTGCTGGATGCTCCGCTAGTGCCTAATGGCCTGTTCAGCAACACTGTCAATACAGTCGTCGACAGGTTGCAGGAGGCTAAGAAACAAGCAGTGGTGTTCCTGCGCTTTCTTCTTTGCCGCTCTCATGGGCTGCTAGGCAGGAGCAGCCCCAGCCATGTACCAGCCCCTCGCATCAAGAAGTCCAAAAACATTGCCACTCGCACTCCCCCATAAAAATAACTGTAGTTAGGGCGGCGCTCCTGTTCGAAGTCTTTGAGGGAGATGACGGGTCTGTGGACTGACATCTTAAACAAGAAGGTTTTGGCCAAAAAGTGCAAGTGCGTCAGGACTTCTCAAGGCAGGCCCCTCTGTGGAAGAGCAGTGTACATACGGTGCCTTCAGGAGATTGGTCTGTCAAACCTGACAACTCCTGTGTTTCAGGGCACAGCAGTCTCCAGTGAGCACATCTGTCAGTATCCGCCCAGAAAAATAGAGGATCTGGGAGGCTTTCTACCTCCAACGAGGTCTCCAGAACAGCTATATTGGCCATCCCCTGCAGGTCCTCCACTTCAGGGCACCAAGCTAGCCACTCTAAGTACGCCAGAGGTCAGTCTCGAGAGACTGATTCCCTTAGTAGACTATCTGGCAGTGTTAAAGCTTCTGCCAAATGTGTCTCAATGGGTCCTGCACATTGTAGAAAGAGGCTACAAGATTCAATTCAGCACTACCTTGGTTCAACAGGGTGTTTTTCCCACTCTGCTGGGCCCCGAGCAGGCTCTGGTAAAGGAACAAGAAGTAGACTTCCTCTCTTGAGGAAGGAGGCAATTGAGGTGGGTCCTGGTTCTACAGCCAGTAATTCATCATTCCGAAGAAGGATGAGGAGTGCATCCTTTTCTAGATCTGCGTCAGCTGATCATGATACATCTGAAAAACATATCCACATTGCTATGATCAGATACATTCTTATCGGCTGTTTTCTAACCGTGGACATGTTTGTTGTGTTTAATTTGTTATTTAGAAGAAATCATGCAGCACATATTAACATATTCATCTAAAGTTTGCTCTCAGTTGCATAGATGGCGTCCAGATATTCATTAACAATATATGGTTTCAAAGGTATTTCAAACTTATTTTTAGTTCTAACCGTAGGAAAAATAAAAAGTATATCAAGACCTTGAATCATGTTTAGTCTGTTGTTCGTTACAGTATGTGTGCATGAGTGTGAGCACGAGCAATGAGCTGCTGGCTGCAGTTCACTTAATGGCCACAGGGTTAGTAACAGTACAAAATATATTTTTACACATAAACTATATTTTAATGAGTTTTTGCAGCACAAGCATATGTAGTATCGCTGATTTCAGTGCGATAATTATACAGTGGCTTTAAGGGGGGGAGGGGGGCTGACATTTTAAAGGACTTCCTGTCAGTAATAAGTAGAGCATAGTCTGTTAGGTTTATCTTTTGACAACTCCTCAAATAGTCTTTCGGAGTCCCTAGCACATTTATCCAACCATCAACTATCATAAAACTTTTTAAACAAGACAATATGTTAGTTGTTGTTAGATTTTCGGTATGTAAATATATAATAAAGAGATAATTATGCTAGGTAGTTTTTTTGACATACTGGCCAATATTGATGGTCAAAGACTATAGAATACCCAAGACATGTCACTGATAGTTTTGAATGAGGAAAAATGCAATGCTCAATATGGCCGCTTAAACACAGGAAGCCCCGCCTTCTAAATGAAAGAGCCAATTGCTAAACAGTAAAGTCAGCATGTCACTGCAGCTCTGAGACTAGCGCTCATGACTGCGCATGCGCACTGGCTGATCTATTGTCACAAATTCAGCCTCTGTGGCTCCCTCCGATCGCCACCAGAAGGAATCGTCACCTGAGTATTAACAGTCACAAACTCCAATACCCATAATACCCCATGCCTGTGGCTGATTACCTGCACAGGTGTTTCATATTGACTCTGATCCATTTAAGCGGTTCCCTGAGGGAACTTTGAGCTGCGTCGGAGATGCTTTTGGGAACACCTGTATGTTCTCACGCTCTAAAATATGTATGTAATCTCATCCAAGGGAATCCCCGCTGACGTCAATGGCGGAGATGACGTAGCGACCAGAAAGTATAAAAGCACCTGTGGTAAAGGTGGCGGCAGCTTCTGTTGTTCAGTAAGCGCTCTCTGTGTGTACGTCCTATTTACTGTTGTTTGTCCCATATATATTGAGAATATATCATGGCAACTGGCAAGAAACAAGAGTCTGACAAGGAGCGTTTCAGATTGTGTGCCTCTCCCTGCCCGCGTTTCATCACGGGTGGTGACACTCAATCTGTGCGTTGCTTGTATGGGAGCGGAGCACGCCTCATTGTCTTCGCATGTCTATGCGAACACTCCACTCCCGGAGAGCGCTCTTTGAGGAGGGCGCTCTCTCCAGTGCTCCTCACGTTTCCGGTCCCACTCTCGCTGAGGCAGAGTGGCGCCTGAAATCGTGGGGATCACAAATGGATCTGACAGAAAGATTGGAGATGGGTAGGTCCTTTTCTCCATCTTCCCCTGCCAGATCTATTGCTCAATCGCTGGGTTCGGAAGCACGTTCTGAAACGGTTTCTTCCGCCCTGCGAGAGAGCACGGCGATCGTGTTATCTTCCTCTGAGGGGGGAGAAAGCGCGAGCGTCGGGCGAGACGAGGCTGTGGATTTGCCACCACAGTCAGTTTCGTTCGAGGAGCTGTTGGAGGTGGTTACCAGAGCTGTAGCAAAATTAAATATTGAGTGGCCAACATATAAATAGCGCCAGTAGCATCCGAAAAGCAAGCTAGATGAACGTTTCCTGTGATCTAGGTCCCCGCCTCCACGCCGGGGCTTACCATTTGTCCCCGATTTACATAATGAGTTATCTAGATCCTGGGATAAGCCGTATTCGGCTCGTCTCTTCAACCCTAATGTGTGTAAACTGTTCAAGTGTATTAGGGCTGAATGAGCATGGTTATGGGAAAATGACCCAGGCTGAAGATATGCTCGCGAGCTATCTTTCGCCCAGCGAGCATCTTTCCTAAAAGCCCCGGTATTACCCACCAAGCCTCTTAGGACTACCGTGGCTTTGGTGGGTAAAGAGCACACGGCAGCAGGCCAAGCTGCGGGCTGCTTACATAATTTGGCGGTACTGCAAGCGTATCAGGCTGAGCTGTTAGAAGATTTTGAAGAGACAATAAAATCTGATTATATTGCTGAATTACGTAGGGCCACAGATTTATCACTTCGGGCCACCAAGGAGACCGCCAAAGCTATTGGGCGGTCTATGGCAGCCCTGGTGGTCACGGAAAGGCATTTGTGGTTAAACCGGTCTCAAATAAAAGATAAAGACAGGGCTTTCCTACTTAACGCCCCGATTTCACCATCTGGCCTGTTCGGCGCAATTGTCTCCTACTCGTATCGAGTCGATCCTCACAACAGTCGCGAGAATGAGAGAAGGCCAGTCGCTCACTGTGAAGCTTTTTTAAAAGCTGTTGGGTCTAATGGCAGCTGCGTCCAACGTGATTACTTTTGGCCTGCTGCACATGAGATCCTTGCAGTGGTGACTCAGGACCACAAGGTTTTCCCTGAGGGGCAACCCATTTCACAAGATCAAGGTCAAGCGGCGATGCTTTCGTGCCTTAGAGATGTGGAAGATACCATGGTTCCTGTCACGAGGCCCAGTGTTGGGGGCTCCTTGTCGTCGCATAATGCTTACGACGGACGCCTCCCTCACGGGCTGGGGGGGGGGCGGTCATGAGTGGCCGCTCTGCCCAAGGACTGTGGGAAGGTCCCCATCTCATGTGGCACATCAGTTGCCTGGAGATGTTGGTAGTTTTTCAAGCATTGAAACACCCAGACCTGAGAGACCACCATGTCTCCCAGACCTGAGAGACCATCATGTGCTAGTATGCACGGACAATACGTCGGTGGTCTCTTACATCAACCACCAAGGGGGTCTTTGCTTACGCCCCCTGTACAGGATGGTGCGGCAGATCCTCTTGTGGACCCAAGGGAAACTGCTCTCCTTGAAGGCAGTTTTCATTCCTGGGTAACTCAATCAGGGTGCAGACATCCTGTCAATACAGGGGCTGAGGCCCGGGGAATGGATGCTCCACACCGAGGTGGTGGAGCAGATCTGGAAGAAATTTGGGAGAGCCCAGGTAGACTTGTTTGCGTCTCGAGAGACCTCACAATGTCCCCTCTGGTTCTCTCTGACATATCCAGCTCCGCTGGATGCCATGGTACAGACGTGGCCGAGGCTTCGTCTGTATGCCTTCCCCCCGATCGCTCTGCTCCCGGGAGTTCTGGAGAGAGATTGCCTGGACGGGGTGCGACTACTGCTAGTAGCCCCATACTGGCTGGGCCATCCATGGTTTGCGGACCTGGTCGGCCTCCTAGAAGACTCTCCGTGGGAGATTCCCATACGGCGAGATCTCCTCTCTCAGGCAGGGGGCACTATATGTCACCCTCGCCCAGATATGTCGCCCTCAGGGGCCACACCTCATAGCATCTGGTCTCTCAACCAAGGTTGTTGAGACCATCTTACAATCCAGAGCTCCCGCCACGAGAAAGTCGTATGCTGCTAAATGGCAACTCTTCACATCCTGGTGTAATAGTAATCAGTTGAACCCAGCAGAGTGCTCTATTGGGTCGGTGCTTGAGTTTCTGCAAGACAGATTTGCCTCGGGATTATCCGCATCCACACTCAATGTGTACATGGCTGCTATTTCGGCTCACCACTCCCCTGTTGGGGAGCAATCTTTAGGAAAACACCCGCTAGCAGTACGATTTCTTCGGGGTATCAGGAGGCTGAAGCCTCCGGTATGCCCAAGAATGCCTACGTGGGACTTGGCTATGGTGCTAGAGGCCCTCTCTAAAGCTCCGTTCGAACCCCTTGAAGCGGTTTCACCGAGATTTACAGTTAAGACTGTATTCCTCTTAGCCATTTCCTCCTTAAAGAGAGTCGGCAACCTTCGGGCCCTTTCTGTGGCCCCTTCATGTCTTGAATTTGCATCTGGCATGTCCAGAGTTTTTCTGTAACCCAGGCGTCCCCAAGGTGCCCTCGGTAGTTCCACGGCCAGTTATTCTACAGGCATTCTGTCCACCTCCCTTTAGGGATGCTGACCAGGAAAAGCTTAATTGTGTGTGCCCTGTGGAGGAAATCAGACCAACTCTTTGTGTGCTATGGTGCTTTGTGTGCTTTGTGAGCTTTCCTGTAGCTCAACTGGTAGAGCATGGCGCTAGCAAACGTCAAGATCATGGGTTCGATTCCCAGGGAAAGCAAGTAACTATAACTTGAATGCAATGTAAGTCGCTTTGGATAAAAGCGTCTGCTAAATGCATAAATGTAAATGTAAATGTATGGTCCTCATAAGAAAGGTCTTCCTGCTAATAAGCAGACTATGATGGATAGTTGATGCTATTACCACTGCTTATGAGTCATCTGACCTCCCCTCACCACTGGGGGTCAGAGCTCATTCTACTAGGAGTATGGCGGCCTCAAAGGCCTTTATTTGTGACGCTGCGCGATGGTCCACCCCTCTGACTTTCGTCAGGTTCTATAGCCTTGACCTTCAAACCACTCCCGGCTCCTAAGTCCTCTCAGCCTAGGGTAGTGCCGTACACACTAGGCAGGGACATGTCAGTATGGTGGCATGGGCATATCATTCCCAAAAGCATCTCCGATGTGTCTTCGCAAGCCATACCTCCTACATCCCTGCGGGCGCTTACTTCACTCGAAGCTGCCGCCGCCTTCACTGCAGGTGCTTTTATACTTCCTGGTCGCTACGTCATCTTCGCCGGTGACGTCAGCGGGGATTCCCTTGGATGAGATTACATACATATTTCAGATCGTGAGAACATACAGGTGTTCCCAAAAGCATCTCCGACGCAGCATCTCGTTCCCTCAGGGAACCAGGGTTACATATGTAACCTGGGACGTTCTCCCAGTCACCTCATTGCGAAGTCTTGTCTTGCCATGCAAATATTTCCGAGCGTTTCTTCCATGTATGACTCCCCGTGTATGACCTGGACTGTTTATTGGACTCTGATTCAACCTGCCTTGTTATTTGATTATCCTGAGTGTTTGCCGCCATCCCTGATCCTCAGCCCAAACTCTGACTTTGATTCTGCCCTGTCTACGTTGTGTTTGAAGCTTGTGATTGAATTCTGCCTGTTTGACTTGCAATCTGTTTTAATAAAGCTGCACATGGATCCTAACGCCACTGACTCCTCATTACATCTATCCTGAAAAATAAGCTGTTTATGATGCTAATTGAGCAAAATAAACAACATTTATGATTCAGTTGTTGACAGATTACTTTGGTGATTTCAAATATGAAATTTAATAGTAAGCTTAGTGAATAGTTTTGGAGAATTTGTTGTTTTCCCATTCAAAGAGATGGCACATTTGAGATCAGCAGTCAACATTTAATGAAACCGTGATTTCGACAATTTCTAGCTTGTAACTTTACTGTGCTTTTATACTTAACCACTATATATTGGGGAAAAATGGAATAGGTATATGCCAGGAAATTGAGAACATGTGATAACAGAAGAAAGAAGAAAATACATATTTATTTATTCTAACTATATGGTGCTTGTATAGTAACTAGCTTTAATAGCACTGATTTGTATATGTAGCTCGCAGGTAACTTTTCAAATTAATGAGCAAAATCATAATGTGATGATAAAGTACTTTGGTTAGTCAAACATTAAATGAGCGATTATGGGATGTTAATATGATAGTCCCCTAGAACTTAAGTGACTTGACTACTTTCCCAGCTGTACTGTTAATTATTAGGGAAAGTATGCTTGCTGCATCTTTCAGTCTATTATCATCTTCACAGCCATTGGAACATTGAGCATCAGACTGTTAGCCGAGCACCAAGATGACTGCCTAGTTCCTCTGGACCTATCAATGGATTCATCGCTGTTGCTGATGAAACACCACATTGGTGTTGTCAGCAGTTTTGGCAGAAAGGATAGCTGGCAGTGCAGGCATTTTTGTAGAGAAAAGGTGTGAAGATAAACAGTACTCAAGCCTGGAGAATACCAGCATTATTAAAAGGAGATGTTTTAAATTGGTTAAATGAGGTCCAAACAAAGGTTTATTGCATCATTGACTACACTCTTAGAAAATTCTGTAAAAATACGGGGAGTAAAAAATTTACTGTGCTAATTTGAAATAATTTTACATATGTATGTTGTTGTTAAACCTGCATTTTGAATTACACATTGCATTATATACTGTTTTATGAATTAAGGAAATGTCTGTAACACTTTATTTCGATTGTCCATTTCAGACATTCTTCTAACTATAAGCAACAACATACATGTCAACTACCAGTTATTAGACTATTACATTATTATAACAAAAATCTCACTGAATTACTACAATTAATGTTTGTAAATGTAAACTGATATTTTCTACTGAAAAAATACAGCAAAAGAGAAAATAACCAATTTAAAAGCATTTTAGCTGGTGAAAATACTAGTGTACTTTTGGCCCCCACTGTATGCCAACTTATTCTACTAACCCTAACCTACCAGTCTACTGATATTTTAATGAGAGTGAATTGACATAACTGCAAATTAATGAGTTAGTGAACATGTATTTACAGTGTTACTTCTAGTTAGTAGAATGTCATGTATACCACATAACTACAGTCAGGAATTATCTAGATTACCTTATATATAGATTATATATTTCCTTGTGTCACATATCCAGCTTCATATGCACGAGTGTTCTAATTCAATTGGTTTGCTCTGTAGCTCACATAATACGGGTCTTGCACTTGAGAGATGTAGAGCTTCGGTACGAACCCCATGAAACTATGGTTCAACAAAACAGCTCAAATTTACACCTGAAGCAAAGTAAGACAAACACAGCAATACATGTCTATATCAACATAATAAAAACATGCCAGGGTAATGTTTTGAAATCGCGTTTTAGTGCTACTCACTGGACGTTTCACTTTAAAACTACCAACGTGCAGTAAGGTATGTGTCACGAATCTGGTTGCCATTTCACCACATGGACTCTTGCACCACACTACAGCTGCACATCACTCCACCTCAGACTACAACTCCCATCATTCACTGCACTTACGACACACACATTCCCATTCACCATTGCACCAATCACACAGCTGTCACCAATCACTCATTAGCCCTGATTGTCTCACCACACCTGCACCTCATTTACACACACACATATAAGCAGCACACTTCCATGCACTCACTGCGAAGTCTTGTTTAGCCCCGTCTGACATTTCCAAGCGTTTTCCCTGAGTGTGTTTCCCTGGACTGCCTATACGGCCTATACGACTCTCACCTTTTGCAGCCTGCCTTTTGACTCTGCCTGCCGTTTGATATCCTCTCTGTCTGCTGCCTGCCCCAACCTTTGCATTGCCCTTGTTGCTGATTCTGCCTTGCCTTCGTTACACCTGTTACTGTCTCTGAACCTTGCCTGTTTGACCTCCTCTTGTTCATCAATAAAGCTGCATTTGGATCTAACTACACTGCCTCTTCTTTACAGAAGACTTCACCACCTCAGATCCAGCGGCTTTATTCCGGCTAGCCAGCCCAACCATGGATTCGATAGACCAACTCCTACATCTTCGCCAGGGAGGCCTGTCCATTGAGGAGTATGTTCACCGGTTCTGTGAGCTGTCATTTCAGGTACCGTTGTACGATGAATTTCTGTTCAGAGACTTTTCATTTTGGGCTCAATAGACACATCAAATCCCTGTTTAATAAATCTGTTTCCTGGAGGAGAGTTTAATGGCAGTTTGAGGGGCCTTATGGACTATGCCTTGTTGTATGCTGACTCCTCCTTTACTGTGGGTGTCGCGGAGGAGGAATGCGACACCACGTCTTTAACCAAGATGGCGGACGCAGCAGAAGGCAAGCACAAGATGGCGGAGGCAACAATGCACCATCAGAAACCAGAGTCTGCTCACGTCATGCCTACCGAGCCAGGGTCTGCTCACGTCATGCCTACCGAGCCAGGGTCTGCTCTCATCGTGCCTGCCAAACCAGGGTCTGCTCTCATCGTGCCTGCCAAACCAGGGTCTGCTCTCATCGTGCCTGCCAAGCCAGGGTCTGGTCTCGTCATGCCTGCCAAGCCAGGGTCTGTTCTCGTCATGCCTGCCATGCCTGAGTCCCCAGCCAAGATGGCCACCACACCTGCGGATGCACCTCTTTGGCCAGGACTGATTGCTAGTGTGTTGGACCCACCACTGGTGTCGGTGCGAGCAGCTGACATCCCCAGGTCCGCAGCATTGTCCGCTCCGTCCCAGGAGCTGGCAGAGTCCGCTCCAGAGGCCGCTCCGTCCCAGGAGCTGGCAGAATCCGCTCCAGAGGCCGCTCCGTCCCAGGAGCTGGCAGAGGCCGCTCCAGAGGCCGCTCCGTTTCAGGAGCTCGCAGAGTCCGGCTCTCCAGGGCCCCTGCTGGACCCGTCCGGCTCTCCAGGGCCCCTGCTGGACCCGTCCGGCTCTCCAGGGCCCCTGCTGGACCCGTCCGGCTCTCCAGAGCCCCTGCTGGTCCCGCCCGGCTCACCTTCGTCTACGCTGGAAAACATACCCGTTCAGCTTAGAACAGGAACGCTGCGGAAATCCCGACCTTCCCGTGGGAGGTTCAGAAGCAGTTACACATATGGACGATAGTCAGGTACATATGGAAGATTGAAGGTGATTGTAACCCTCTTGGAAGTAGCAGGAAGTCTGCCGGGAAAACACAGACTCTAAGAATATACCGTGGAATTTAATATATGGGATCCAAACTGTCTCTACCTATGGAACCCAGCCCTCTACCGGTTCTCACAGATTCATCGAGTGAGGGCCTGGCGCCGTTTGCTCCACTACATTCGGCTGCCGAGGGGATGGAGAAGCTCAACAGGGTCTACAGTACGGACCCTCTGGAGCAGTTTTTAGCAAGCCGACCTGAAACCGGAGCCCCTCAAGTGCTTCTACCCATTTGAGGTGAGAACACAGGAGGAAACCGGTTCCACACGAAGGCTATAGAATCTAGTGAACGTGTTAGGGGTTGCCCAGCCCACAGCTCTACAAATATCTGTAAGCGAGGCGCCACAAGCCAGCGGCCAGGAGGATGCCACACTTCTTTTAGAGTGAGCTCTTAACCTGAATGGGCAAGGCACACCTTGTGTGTGATAAGCCAAGGTGATGGCGACCACTATCCAGTGGGCCATGCTCTGCTTGGAGACGACATTCCCCTTCTGCCGGCCTCCATGGTAGACAAAGAGCTGGTTTGAGGTCCTGAAGCTTTGCGTCCTGTCAACGTAGCATCTCAATGCTCAGACGGGACAAGCAAACCTAGGGCTGGGTCTGCCTCTTCCGGGGGCAGTGCTTGCAGACTCACCACCTTGCTCTGAAGGGTGTAGTGGGAATCCTGGGCACATAGCCGGGCCGGGGCCTCAGTTTTATCTGGGAATCCGCCTGTCCAAACTCTAGGCACAAATCATCGACCAAAATACGTGCAGGTTGATGAAGGCCAGTGCAAGCAGGAGTAGAGTTTTAATTTTTCTTTGGAACTTCAGCTCAACTGTTTGCAAATGCTCAAACAGGCCCTGCTGTAGTGCTAGTGTAGTCCGGGGGCTTTCTCTGTGAGAAGAGCACCATTCGACGAACAGGTTCCACTTCAAGGTGTAAGCATGTCTTATTGACGGCGCTCTCGCCGAAGAGATGGTGCCGACTACCTCTTGGGGTAGGTCACCTAGAACCTCCGCATCCTGTCCAGGGACCAGACTTGAAGTTTCCAGAGATCTGGAATCACTAATTTTGGATCCCTAGCATAACCGGTCACTCAAACCTCCCTGTGTCATTAACATCATCAAACCAAGTTAATCGGTTCCACCCTCATTACTTGTGAATGAAATAAAAATTTCTGGCCTTCTGGATAATGTTTAAGATTTTAATGTGGTCAAATTATAAGAGCACTTATGATTAATCTATGATTAATCAGTGGCTATTGTTGCTACGTGGAAGCAGGAACTGAAATTATTTTATGAAATGAAATTAATTTCAAATTTGTAATTAATTATGACATTAAATTAACAATTTCTAATTTCTAACAATAGCAACTTATCCACTATTTTTAAAATCAGGAGAGCTATTATAATTACATTAATCACCGTATTATCCAGGCAATACAGAATTATTTTCTAATAAACCACCAGCTATTAAACTGATACCCACTGAAAATAAAGACTTTAAACAAATGTTTGTTAAAACCACCTGTGAGGTTGCTAGCCACTGATGATTATAATCATTCAGCCAGTTTATTAGTATAGCATTTGTTACAGTCCTTTTAAATGGGAGAAGAGATAGAGAGAGAGAGAGAGAAGACTCCTGAAAAGGGGGGAAAAGGACATAAATGCGTTAGCAAATCTCAGTGGGAGTCACAGTTTAAAAATAACTGGTTCGGTCACTTACATTTCACACACACTGCCCACATTCAAACTCTCTAAATGCTATGTGCTAATCGCTAGCCGTCAATGCTAATAGCTTTGCATTTGCTTCCATACAAGCTCTTTAGCTTCAGTTAGCTCAGCGCTAATGCTATTTGTTTACAACAGCTCAAAATGGCACGGGGACTGAGCCTACGCACTAGCAAATGCTCCGGAAATGGTTTCCGAAGACTTCCTGGTTTAGCTTGTCATCTATGTTGATGTGCACACCAGGATGTGATTTATGTTTCAGTACATAAACGGAGCCATAAGTGTGTTTCACACTTCAAAATCAACAAGCACTATGTAGATTATCTTTTTAAAGCACTGACCCTCTCGCTCGTTTAGGGCGAGGTAAATTAATCTACGGATGAATTATTATACATTCTTGAGGCCTCAGCGGACCTTATGCTGATATTTGCCTGTTTAGACAACACAACACACATGGGAAACAATTTAACTTGATCGATCTCATACTCCCCACAGACCTCGTTGGCCACTCCTTTCTTTGAGCGCCACGGGTCCTGATTTCACTCGCGTGGTGAATCAAGTGGCCGAGAATCCTTAATTAGCTACGTTAATGTTCTCCAGTCGGGAGATTTTAATATCGTATATTAGTTTGTAAGTGGAACATGCACATAACAAATCACACTACGGAGGCCTTTTCGAGCGACTTGTCTTAATAGACAAATATTAATTTACTGCAGTTCACTTCTTCTCAACAGTAACTCGTGTTGCACTGTCTTTCATTCAACATGCACCGTAAACAAGAGTACAGTATCACAAATAAACACTGTTTTTTCTGTATTTACTCAATTTTTCAGGATAAAACTTGAGAAATATCCTTATTAACTCTTATGGTTGTTTTATGGATTTTCAAGTTAATCTTTATGCGTGCATTCTCCACCATTATCTGTAACGAAACTATGAAGCTATTATTTCAGCTTTTGGGGAATCATTAATTACAGATACAATATTGCTTTGATTAAAGTGATATTAATCTTTAACTTATGATTTATACTTTATTAACGACTCGTCCAGCGACCATTAACATCAGTATATCTGTAACAATTTAGCTTATCTTGCTTTCGTGGCCAACGAGAAGCAAAATAAAGGGTTTTATTTTGTTTGAGCTAGGTAACAGGATCTTTGGCAATTAGTTTAAACTAGAAAATCACACATCCCAAGACATCATTCTTTATCAATTAAACAAGGTTTATTTGTTAACTGCTATTCTACAATACATGGACTAACTTAATAAAAACACAAACAAAACATAAACATACACACACACACACACATTCTGAATTTTTGCGAGTAACGTTAGAAGAAAGGTTAAAGTAGCCCTCTTTGCTATCTCATAACTGAAACTGAAAGAAGATCACGACAGAGACTCTGCTCTGTTTCTGCGTACAGATCAATTCTCCAGTTCAGTAAGAATAGAGACGTTGTTTGATACTTGCTTTACATTAAGCTGGCCGAAGATCTCTTCCCGTCCCACGTGGTTCCTTCGTGTTTCGCGGAAGTCTCCGATGGCTTAACTCGCTGCTGCGTGACATCACCGGGAAGCCCTCTTGCGATTGGCGGTCTTAGTTTCTTGGTTGGAACGGTTGAATGCTTTTAGATGGTATCTTCAGCTTGATGGTAAGGCGATGGTCCAGCTTCCAGATCGTCAGTGAGCGAGCAAGTAAAAGCAGCGTGCAGTGCGAAGCGAGAAGAGGCAAAAGAGTGTTTTCAGCTCTGGTGGTCAGTCTTAACAGACTGATTTCATTACGCCCACTAGAGGTTTCTTCCAATCAGATTGTTCTTATGGGGCGGAGCCCTGCCCATGTCTTTTGGGGCATTCAACAGTGAATCTTCCATGTGACGAAAAATAACAGTTTTAATACTTATATGAAGTGTTATCCCATGCTTAACCCATTTATAATATCACCAAATCGGCCGCATCACTGATTCAGAATTTTCACAACCGTCGATATGAATCTAAACACATTATAACTTCACAGGGAACAGTAATACGTCATAGGTTGTGCAAAATCATAGGTTCCACTTACACAGCAATCTTATACATGACATAAAATACAACCTTAATGTATATTGTCTCTTGAGAATATTGTTTTAATAGCCATGGAATAAATGAATGTCTTTGTGCCTAAAGTCCACATCGGTTCGGGGTGGTTTCTTTGCACTGGGAAGGCACCAAGAAAAGTTATTTCCTTTGACCTGCAGAGGGGGCAAAAGCAGAGCGAAAGAGGGGCTGTCCTGGGGGTCATGATTGGGTCACGTCCTGGGATCTGGGAAACATCTCACGCTTTCATGCATCTGTTGAACACACTCTTCAACACGACTCTCCAACTTAGTGACTCACTCAATCAACTGTTCTATTAATGTTGCACCTGATATTTGATTTTGCTGTTGTGTGGGTGCCTCTTCTTTTTCTTTCTCAGGTTCAGGTGTTGAACAATCACTAATCTGCTGTTTAATTTAATTCTCAGACGCCACCCCTTCATTTTCTTCTTCTGAGTCTACATAAAGTTTGCTAAATGTATGCATTAGTTCTCTAACAGGCCATCTTTTGCTAAGGAATGCAAGTTTGGGTTCCTGCTCATCCCCATCATTAGATCTATGGCTTGTCATAGTTTATCAGCAGAAACAATATCTCATACGGAAATGTGTCCCTGTTCGGGCGCCATTATATAACAGCTCAGATTAATATTTAAACCAAAGACAGTGTAAGGCCCGGCTCGATCGACCCAATGACGGCAGTCGTTCAGCGGGTGAAGGCCTTTGCGTATTACTGTCTTTCCTTTTTCACGACACAACAAGATTAAATGGAACACTTTTTCTTATATATTTTATCTCGTTATTTCATCTGACTCCATAAATGAAAACGTTTTAATGATATCTGTGCATCATTAAAATATGAACGAATGATTGATTATTCTTTTCAGCTCTTTTAATACTTTACCCGCTCAGATGTAGGAAACTATATCGCTTAGAGGCCCTGTTTTCACAGGTCTCACGGACACAATCTCGTCAGGCCCGGTCATCAATCAGAGGTAAATTATGGTTATGTATCTAAGATTTGCCGTTAATTCACACGTACACAATCAGAGACATCGAATAACCCCCTTGGAGCCCCCTCAGAACTTTAGTTCAATCGTTTACTTCAGTAAAGGTTTCTTGGCCACTATTAAATATGTTAGCAGATCAATGTACCACACTTATAATAGCTTTGGATTGGTCAAGTACTTGTTTTAAAGTAACATTAAATCAAAAGTCAGAGGTATAGGCGTACCCGAGTATAGTCTGACCAGACGGCATTCGCCGTCCCTAAACCGACCGGGGAGAAGCCGATTAGTCAACAGAAGAAACGGACGTCAGATTGTGAGTCCCTTTTATACTTGTTCATAGATCTGTTGTTTAAATAATTTACTTGCTGCTAGGAAGGAATATTTCGTTTCCTACCTATTTGTAGTCTGCATTTTCGTTGGTTGATAGTTCTGATTGCACTTACTGGTAATTATAATCATTTGCGCCTCCATTGCTCCTTGGGCAAGGTGTTAGTTTCGTCTCGAGCCATTAGCACTCTGTTAGGCTTATTGGCTGGGCTAATCAGAAGCCGTTCACAGCTGTTTTCACTCTATTCTCTTAATTATACTGTGTATTTATTTGATGTCCAAGGCTGACGCGGAAGCGTCTGCGGAAGCGTTCAGCCTGCTCGTGTGAAGACAGACGAGTGTAAAGACAAGCGACTTTTTCCTGCGGCTTTACCCGAGCAACACGACACCGACAACGCATTTAGGTATAATTTTTCCCCTTCCTCACACACTCTCCTTTCCTATCCTCTATCATGTGTTTCAAAACCATTCCGGTTGTCTCTCGACCACGCTCTAACATCACACGCAGACGGCAACGTAATCTTGCTAACCTGCACCCCATCTCTACATCTTCTACTACACCTCTTTCTTTCTCTCTGGCTCTCTGGAATTGTCAGTCAGCTGTCAACAAAGCAGACTTCATTTCCGCTTTTTCTTTACAATCCACTCTCAGCATCTTAGGCTTGACTGAGACCTGGATTCGTCCAGAAGATTCAGCAACTCCAGCTGCCCTCTCTAACAATTTCTCTTTCTCTCACACCCCACGTCAGGTTGGCCGGGGTGGGGGCACTGGTCTGCTCATTTCAAATAATTGGAAATACTCAACCCACTCGCCCCTATGCAATTACAACTCATTTGAATCTCATGCGATTACTGTAATGGCTCCTATAAAACTCCAGATTGTGGTAATCTACCGTCCCCCTGGCCAAATTCTAGCCCACTTCCTAGAGGAGCTGGATGGGTTGCTGTCCTCTTTCATGGAGGATGGAACCCCACTCTTAGTTTTTGGCGATTTCAACATTCATCTAGAAAAGCCTTATGCTACAGACTTTCATTCGCTCCTAGCTTCATTTGATCTCAAACGCCTTACCACTACTAGCACTCACAAATCAGGCAACCAACTTGATTTAATTTACACACGCGATTGTACTGCAGATAACATTCTGGTACAACCACTACATATCTCTGACCATTTCTTCATTAAATTCACATTACACTTTGCTACCAGGGTGCCACCAACCCCCTTACCGGTTACTTTTAGGCGAAACCTCGCTCCCTTTCTCCCTCACATCTTTCCTCTGTAGTATCCTCCTCTCTTCCCTCACCTACCCATTTCTCATCTATGGATGTGAATGCTGCTACTGATACTTTATGCTCTACTTTAACCACTTGTCTAGATGACATTTGTCCTCTCTCCTCCAGGCCAGCACGAACTGCCCCTTCTAACCCCTGGTTATCTGATGTTCTTCGTGAACATCGGACCAGACTCGGCGGCAGAGAGAAATGGCGAAAATCAAACGAGCCGTCGGACCTGAGTATGTATCAATCGTTTCTTTCATCTTTCTCCGCTGAAGTCCACACTGCCAAATCGTCACATTTCCATAACAAGATCAACAATGCTCCAGATATGCGTAATCTCTTCAGAACATTTAATTCTCTCCTCTGTCCCCCTTCACCACCTCCCACCACGTCTATAACAGCTGATAACTTTGCAACTTTTTTTACAAACAAAACTAAAACAATCAGCAGTCAGTTTTCACCTCCACTCACACAGGACCCCAAACCAACTAGATCCACTGCTCAAACTCCCATCTTCTCCTTCTGTCCCTCACTGAGGCGGAAGTATCCAAACTTCTCCTCTCCAGCCATCCTACAACATGTCCTCTAGACCCTATCCCCTCACACCTTCTCCAAGCAATCTCTTCCACACTCTTACCAGCACTCACACACATTATCAACATCTCTCCTCACAGGCATCTTCCCCACTGCATTCAAGCAGGCTCGAGTAACCCCACTGCTCAAAAACCTACATTAAACACTTCTCATTTAGAAAACTATAGACCTGTCACTCTCCTTCTATTCATTGCCAAAACACTCGAACGAGTTGTCTTTAACCAGGTCTCATTGTTTCTTTCACAGAACAACAAACTGGACGCTAAACAGTCAGGTTTCAGGAGTGGCCATTCAACTGAGACTGCGCTTACTCTCAGTCACTGAAGCCCTGCAGAATTGCAAAAGCCAATTCCAAATCATCAGTCCTTATTCTGCTGGATCTCTGCCGCTTTTGACACTGTCAATCATTAGATCCTCCTGTCCACCCTCTCATCACTGGATATCACTGGGATTCCACTTTTGGTTTGAATCCTATCTCACTGGTCGGTCTTTCAGGGTGGCCTGGGGGAGGGAGGTATCCAAAGCACATAAATTGGTCACTGGGGTTCCCAGGGATCTTCTTGGACCCCTCCTCTTCTCCACATACACTACATCACTGGCTCCCATCATACAGGCACATGGCTTCTCCTACCATTTCTATGCTGATGACACACAGCTCTATCTCTCATTTCGACCAGATGATCCAACGGTAGCTGCACGGATCTCAGGCTGCCTGGCAGACATCTCGGCTTGGATGAAAGAAAACCATCTACAGCTCAACCTGGCAAAGACTGAGTTTCTTGTCTTCCCTGCAACTCCAACTCTACAGCATGATTTCACGATTCAGTTAGGTTCATCAACAATTACCCCATCAGCTTCGGTCAGAAATCTTGGTGTAATCTTCGATGACCAGCTGACCTTCAAAGAGCACATTGCAAAGATTGCTCGATCTTGCAGGTTTGCACTACACAACATCAGAAAGATCAGGCCCTTTCTGACAGAGCATGCTGCACAACTTCTTGTCCAGGCCCTTGTCATTTCTAGACTGGACTACTGCAATGCTCTTCTAGCTGGACTTCCATCAAACACAATCAAACCTCTACAAATGATTCAGAATGCAGCGGCACGACTGGTCTTCAACGAGCCCAAAAGAGCCCATGTTACTCCTCTCTTTGTCTCCTTGCACTGGCTACCAGTTGCAGCTCGCATCCAGTTCAAGACACTGATGCTTGCATATAGAACAACCACAGGCTCAGCACCCACCTACTTCCACTCACTATTACGAATTTACATCCCCTCCAGAAGTCTGAGATCTGCTTGTGAGCGACGCCTCGTGGTACCATCACAGAGAGGCTCAAAATCACTCTCCAGAACATTCTCTTTCACCGTTACTGGCCGGTGGAATGATCTTCCCATCCCCATCCGGAATGCTGGATCCCTGCCAATTTTCAAGCAACAACTGAAAACTCATCTCTTTCAACTCTACTTGACTACATAAAAAAAAAAATCTTCTTCTTTCTCTTTATCTTTCTCTCCTTCCCTTGCTAGTTTGTACTTATTTGAACAATGCCTGAGACTTGGTGTTATTGGAACTTCCTCTGTATGTTTGCCTCTTCAAGATTAATCGCTTTATGTACTCCCCAATTGTAAGTCGCTTTGGATAAAAGTGTCTGCTAAATGACTAAATGCAAATGTAAATGTAAACGGAATTATTACCCGCCTCTGCACCCAAGTAGACTTGAAATGACGCCGGGTATTAGCCGTCGCTAAAACTGACGCAGGCTTGCGGAAATATACGAATCCACTAATCTATTAGGGAGAAAGCAATCTTAGAGGCAGTCAGAATAAAATCAAACGTTACAATTTATTGACCAGGTAATCGAAGCAATAATTCAAAACTCCAATGTTACAAGAATAGAATCATCAGTTAACCATAACATAACAATAATTTGTAGAAATTACTACCTGGCAATGAAAATTACACACAGCGATTTGTGTGGGCAGTCAACCTACAGACTCCTAGAACTTTGTGTCACGTTTCCTTATAAACCCAGATAATTCAATAAGCCCACCAAATGGTGGTCTTGTTATTATAATTAGACTTTAGAATTTGCAACCAAATGGCTTCTTGGTATCCTGTGGCAGAGAATACTTATTTACATACAGGAGGTGGTTTGAATAGAAGATCAGGGGGAGGGCCCACCTTTAAGCTATACACTACACTTCTCATATTTTAGAACTTCTTTTAGCTTTTCATTATGATTGGGAGAATGAGACCATTTTACCAGGCACACTGAGACATTTCAAATGATATCAAACATGTACAGTTACTTTTTTGTGCATACATTACATTGCATGGGTTTTTCAGTGAGTTCTAGAAAGGGGGGGCAAGGGAAGATGATGAGACCGTAAGTACAGGGTGTGATGCTGCTGTTCCATATGCAAGATATAGTTTTTGTGGATTCTCAGGAGGGCCTTTTGTCCTCTCGGGGCAGACATACTGGCACCAGGCTTACAACAGTTATATATCTGATTTTGGGTGGGTTTCCAACATAAACAATGATTAATTCTGCTTAATAAAATAAGGCAGCCACACAACTTCTTGTTTTTCGTTTTCTTGTATTCCTTTCAATTTAAATGATATGATAAACAATACACATTTGGCACCAAACACAATAATGATAATATCAATCACACCCCACTTGTTCATCTGAAATCAAATATTGACCCATCTTGATCAGACTATGAATCAAGTCCTTGTGTGTAAAACACTATATGTGTAAAAGTCAAAGCAAACAGTTTTATCTGTGTTTATGTTAGACACTGAAGGAATCCAGTGGATATGCCGGCTGAAGTAAACTTTGACCTTGAATCGCAATTATAATCCGTGTTGTAGAGCATCAAAGCAGTCCTCAACGCAACCCCATTGAAGAGAAACAACCAGATTGACTTCAGTCCTTGTCAATGCCACAAACAAAGATTCCAATTCAATCCCCAATGCTGTCATATTTATCAAGCACTACGTAGACAAAAACCCTTCTACAAACAGAAAAACACAAATGATTATTCTATCTTATTAGCAATTAAACCCAGGAAATAATACCCAATGGCTTTGTTTTATACAAAATGACTGATCAAAATGACTCTTTCATAAATAAATGAAGGCAACAAAATAACCTTGCTCACAGTTGAGAATAAAACAAAAATGTTTCTCAACAAGGGCCTTCCCCAAATCAGCTCAAACACTGCTACTAGGCACATTGGCACACAAACCAAAAAGGTATCCGTACCCTCTTCTTCTATTCCGCTACTACATTTATCCATGCTCAACCGAAGTTAAGGCTGCCCCCTACCAGTGAGGATTACAACTGCAGCTGCACTCAACTCGTAGCAGGCAAAAGACTGTTACACCATAATATAACCATTTTGGGTTCCTTTCAGTGTTTTTTTTTTGTCGTAATGTGAATAATATTTTGTTGATTGAAATAACCTTTTTTTTCCACTATAAAGAACCTTCCGTGGAGTGGAAATTTTCAGTGAATATTAAAGTTTCTTCATGTAACCATCAATGCCAACAAAGAGCCTAATTTTTCAGAGTGTATACAGTGCTTGAATATAAAGTTATCTGGTTGTCACTGTCTTTTTTGGGGGCGTGAATTGAGTCAT
This sequence comes from Gymnocypris eckloni scoliostomus, assembly GCA_027564155.1. Taxonomy (NCBI): domain Eukaryota; kingdom Metazoa; phylum Chordata; class Actinopteri; order Cypriniformes; family Cyprinidae; genus Gymnocypris; species Gymnocypris eckloni. Next base: position 32,305,874 of record CM050424.1, read on the forward strand.
AGAAAGCTGTTGTCTCTTCAGTAAATAACCAAACTGGGTGTGTACAAAACAGGATTAAGCACTCAGAAGAGGATTGTATATGGCACTTACTGTAAGTAAGTGAAGAGATGCAGAAGGGTGATCGCATGGAGTTCAGGGGCCTTGATGGTGAAGTAAAGTCACAGCGGGTGAGAGGCTCAAGTGTCTGAGATGAAGTAGTAATTTAGCGGACACTGCCCGCACCAATTACTTACAGTACAGTTACAGTATAACAGACTCAGTCCTCCTGGAGTAACCGGAGGTTAAGTATCTTGATCAAGGACAGACCATGATAATTCATAGATCAAGTTTTTTAACCTGCAGCATACCAGAACTTTAAGCAAAAAATGCATAAGGAAATCAAATATAATTTTTGCTTTTCTTTTCTTTTTGTCTCGTTTTCTTTTGATATTGCAGGAATTATCCCAAATTATTATTTGCTTCATTTGATGGTTTTCACATTTATTTATTTACTTCTTGCTTGCAAATATTTTCAGTTTGCATACTGTATATGGGTTCAATAATTTGCTATGTATATGCAAATAAACATAATTATAAAACAACTTAAAATATGTTATTGATGATATAAACTATAATGACTATAGATTGAGCCTAGATCCATAATTTATTCAGTTTGTATACTGTATGTGGGTTAAATAATAAAAAAAAATTCAGATATAACTGACATATGGACACAAAATACCAAGACTCTAAATGTATTTCATATAAATTCTACAGAGAAAAGTCAGCTATGCTTCTAGTTTTAACAACTAGATCATGCCTTTCTTTATTTTTTTATTTTCTTTAGTTGGATTTAGGTCAATATTGCGTTCTAAACAATAGTGGAGAAGAAACTCAATGTTAGTTTTCTGCCCACTCACTCAACTAAGCTGCCATGTCATTTAGCCTCTTCTTGTAGATGAGTCATTATTCTAATCAGCTGGATCTTGTTCCAGATATTTGTTTCTTTTCTATATGCAATTGTTTAGTTTGCAAGAGTCAAAGCCGATTAACACTGATTAACACTGGTTTTTCTACTTAAGATTTGCCTTTGTAACTAAAGACATACTGTACATAAGATGGAATGCATAAATAATGGAAAAATATGCCAATTTGAGTGTATTAGTATGTATGCATGTGTATGCACTTGTACGTTTGTGGATATTTGGTGTGCATTTATTCTTCTTCTCCAAATGAGTATCTTTGTTACATATTTCTCACTGCTGCCAAATAAGAACCAAAAGTGCAAACTATGCTACAAATGACAGACAATCAAATCAATGCATATGTATCAATCAAGGAAATGTAGATGAGGTTCATTAAGGAGTGAGACAATGGGCCCTATTATGTGAGCTCACAGTTGGGGACAATAAATGTCCAAATTAAAATGCATGCATTTACCACCAAGCATGAGACCATATAAAAAATAATATATAAAAAATACCCTTTGTGTCAGTATATATGAAAGTCATTATATAGCAATATGACATAGTGTGGGTGAGGGGGAAATATGGATGTCAGTGATAACTAATAATAATAATAATAATAATAGTAAGTGCATTTTTTTATGTTTTTACAAACTAAAGAAGAATAACTTGTTCTTAAAGAAAAATAAACAATTCACTGTAGTAAAACTTTTTAACCCAGAACATATCTTTAAGCTTAACTGGATCTGTGTGTTCGCATATTCTGTAGTTGCACTCCTCTGTTTGTCAATTAAACAGAAGCAGAATGCAGAAAGCTAAACAGACAGTATCAATGAATCTTTCAGATCTTGAACTCAAACTCAAAAGAAGACACAACTTTAACCAGTATGCAACATAACTTTTTGAATTCATTAAATTCATAGCTTGTATTTCATTGCAACACAAATACCTACTGATGTAAGGCTTCTTCTGGAGGCATTTTTTTTAAATTTGCGCTCAAACTGCAGCACACAGGATAAGTTTTATGGCAGATGGCGATCGCAATCTATTCCTCTCACAAATAAATTGCTTTGCCTCGGAAGACTTATTAAAACTTTTTGAAAAAAATATGACTGTAGTTGTATCTGCTTGTTATATTATGTGTTTTATTGACAAATAGTAGGTATAGGGGCAGGGTATGGGTTACGTGCCCATAAATGTGTAAATAGCGTAATGATGTTTTATTAACAAAGTTTGGGAGGAGCATGTTCAGATAATTAACCTAATTATCAGGAGAGGAGAAAAATCAGTAATCAACCCAGTTAACAAGATAAGAGGTGTGTCTATATATTAGGGCTGTAGCTATCGAATATTTTAGTAATCGAGTTCTTTAGTAATTCTACCGAAAATTCCATCGATTAATCGAGTAATCAGATAAGAACTACTACTTTTTAAAGAGCAATCCTAAATATACAAGAGAAAATAAGACAAGTCTCTTAAAATTAACAAGTAATTTGTTTCCTTTTTAGAAAAATAATCTATTTTTTATTGCTGAAATAGCATATATTAATAACTGAAATCTAAACCCATTTAGTGTATTTAATTGCCATATTACATTAAAAATGAAAATACAAATAAGGTAAGGTACAAATAAGGTAAACATAGTACTTAGACATAAATCAAAATAATAGTATTAAACAAAAAAAATAATAAAACCTAAACATTGTGCAACTTAACTTCCACCTTTGATCCCAACTAAAGCTCAAGCATGACACAAGCCTGTACTGTCTTCTTAGAAGAATTGTGGCTTTTGTGAGAGGCAAAAATTAGTGAAGCGGAAGCTAATGTTGAACAAAAACAAGAGTCTATACACATAAAATTAACACATTTTTCAGCAACATGAATTTAACGTTACTTGGAGAATAAACCCTTTTAAATGTCTCTTTGCATACAGGTGTGTGTATTTGTGTGTGTATGTAATCATTTAAAGGAGCATGTGGTTGCAAACACCGTGCTCTGTATGTAGTTACAGTAAATGGTAGAGATGCACCGAAATGAAAATTCTGGGCCGAAACTGATAATTATAGATGTGTTTGGTTGAAAACCAAAACCGAAAATGCTTTGTAGTAATTATTTATTTTATTAAATACTATAAAGTAATTTTGTAAGACTTTTAATTTAACTCAATTTTAATGACACAGCATTAAAAAAAAACACAAGCCAATACAATTACCACACTTGTATTGAAATAAAATTGTACAGAAAATATATTAATATTTGTTACGATCTTTAAAGTTCCAGGAGTATGGAACGCAACATTAAGTTGATTAAGATTGCGTTGAGGGTGAAGATATAGTAAGGACCACGTACACAGAACAGGTGTTCTGATCAAATTGGTTTTAATGTTCTGTAAGCCGAGGCCACTAACAATGGGTGAGTATATACAATGCATAGGTTGTAAAACAAAAATAAGATGAAGATATTAACTAAGGGGAAACAAAGGAACAAAGGTGGTGCCAAATAAACAAAAGAAAGGATAGCCAACACATAGATCCTAACTAAATTCCTATAACCCTCTAACCTAACTAACCAAAGAAAAATGTAGAAACAAACCCGAAGTCTTCAGCTTATGCGACGCCTTAACTAAACTACACTAACTGCTAATAAAGGAAAAATACAAAGGAGGCGCTCACCTCTTGCATAGTGTGTCTAACACTCGTTAGCTACGGGCAGTATGTATCCTGAGTTGCGCAATACAATAATCTGTTCCCCATTTCCCCAGTACAAAACGAGAACAGTAAACTTTTACCAGGCGCTCAGCTCAGAATCTAAATAATACCAAAACCAACAAGCATTGGGTTCACACATTCACAATAAAACAAAACAAATATTAAACACAAGTTCAAACTCAGAACACCTGAGCCCACACACTGAGCTCCTGAGCTCATCACGCCGAGAGCTTTAACCAGCACGGCGACACCGGATTGGCTGCAGAGACAACGCCCTTAATGATGATTAGCAGCCGCCTCCTCCAACCAGTAGAGACCTGATGGTCAGGTTGACAACCTGGAGAGCAGATTGGTAGTGACAAGAGAGGGAGGGAAGAAAGAGCAACAACAAAACACACGTGGAATGTAACACTACCGCCCATAAGAACAAACTATATAGAAATGTATATATATTTGTTTCAACTATTTGGAGCTTACTTACTTATATTCTAGATAGGGCGTCAACGATCACATTTTCTACACCTTTCTTGTGCTTGATTACTAAATTATAACCTTGCACAATCAGAGACCAACGCATTAAGCGTTGATTTTGGTTGTACATACGTGACAGAAACACTAGAGGATTGTGATCTGTAAACACAATAACTGGATAGTTGCTAAATCCAATATACACCTCAACATATTGAAGAGCCATTAGCAACGCTAATGCTTCTTTCTCAATGGTCGAGTAATTCAATTGATGCTTGTTAAACTTCCACGAAAAGTAGCAGACAGGATGATCAATTCCATCCTCATCTTCCTGTAATAGTACGGCACCAGCACCAACCGCACTAGCATCGACCTCTAATTTGAATTTAGAAGCAAGATTAGGTGCCATCAAGACAGGAGTGCTACACAGCAGAGTTTTGATCGAATTAAACGCATGCTGACATTCAGCAGACCACCAAGACCGACATGATGGACTAAGAAGCGATGTTAACGGTTGAACGATAGTAGAAAAGTTCTTGCAAAAACTACGATAATAGCCAGCCATGCCGAGAAATCTACGAAGTTCTCATCGAGTAGTTGGACTTGGAAATTCAGCAATGGCTGTTACCTTTGCTTCTACCGGACGCACTTGACCTTGGCCTACTTCCTTACCAAGATATATAATAGTTGCTTGGCCAAACTCACACTTCAAGTTCAAGGTCAATGAGGCATTAGCAAGACGCTCAAATACAGTCCGTAACAAAGAAATGTGTTCTGACCAGTCAACAGAATACACAACTAAATTATCAAAATAAGCGTTACAGTTTGGAACACCAGAAAGGACAATGTTAATGAGTCACTGGAGCGTGGCGGGCGCATTGCGCAAGCCGAACGCCATAACAGAGTACTGCAAAAAATATTGGGAGTCACAAAGGCGGAAATATCAGATGCACGAGAAGTAAGAGGCACTTGCCAATATCCCTTTAATAAATCTAATTTACTAACATATCGAGCAGAACCAAGGTTATCAATACAGTCCTCCATACGTGGCAAATGAAAACAGTCTGGAATGTTAACTGCATTTACTTTTCGATAGTCTGTACAAAACCGAGCAGTGCCATCACTCTTTGGGACTAATAGGCACAGCGAGCTCCAGGGACTACAGCTGGGCTTAGCAAGTCCATGTTTAAGCAAGTAATCAACCTCACCTCGCATGGCCACTCTCTTCGCGACATTCACACGGTATGCATGCTGCTTGATCGAAGTAGCATTCTCCACATTGACATCATGTTGCAAAACTGTGGTACGAGAAGGAACATCATTAAACAAAGAAGGAAAATCATTAATCAAATACAGAATATCACTTCTTTGCTCTTCAGATAAATTAGGTAAATGACTCGGTAGGTTGCTTAAGACCTCTGAATTCCTAAATCTAGCACATTGTTGATGGGCATGATGGAAAACCACACCATCATCCTCCGTAGCAGCATCACAAGCAACATTAACTCTGTACATGCAGCAGCTACTGACACTGGGACAGGAGTAGCCACATCATCTGCAACTGAAATATCCATTCTGGAAGATTCTCTACTGTGATATGCCTTTAGCATATTCACATGGCACACCCGAGACATCCTTTTTCTGTCAGAAGTACGAATCACCTAATCAGTGTCACTCAACTTTCTCAGCACCTCGTAAGGGCCGGAAAATCCTGCCGATAAGGCCGAACCCACCATAGGGAGCAACACCAATACTTGATCACCTTCTTTAAAACAGCGCCTAAGAGATTTACGATCGAACCTGCATTTCATATTTTCCTGAGCAGCAGTCAATGACTCTTTCGCTACAGAACAAGCGTTATGCAACCGTTCACGGAATTTACTGACATAATCCAACACATTAATTTTAGGACTGGAATTAAAATACAAAATGTTCTCTTTGAGCATTTTCAAAGGACCGCGGACAGTATGTCCAAAGACAAGTTCAGCAGGACTACATCCAAGACTTTCCTGCACAGCTTCTCTAACTGCTAACAAAACCAACGGTTCCCCCTCAGTCCATATCAGTGTCTCCACGTGTTACCTCCCTTCGGGCAGGATGTGGCCTCCGTAGCGCCCTTCTCTGGAAGGCTCGCTTCCCTGCCGTTATGGCAAGCTGTAACAAAAAATAGGAAAGACCTGAAGCCGTCTTTCACTGAAGGTCGAAATCCCTTCCGATTTCTGTGGGGAAAGGAACAGCGGCTTGGCTATCTCCAGCAGCGATGTACTCAGTGGTCCCAGTGGGCACCAAGGTTAGCGAATTTGCACTGGGGCGGTAGGAAGGTTGCAACCTCTTGCATGGCATTTGTCTGTCACGCGCTCGCTTGTCAACATCTGCATGCCACAAGGTTGTGACAGGGTTCAAGCTTGTGGTGCTTTCCATAGGACCCCTATGTCGTCACAACATAACTCGTAGTGACCGACAGATAGGGAACGTCTAGGTTACGTAAGTAACTCCCGTTCCCTGATGGAGGGAACGGAGACGTTATGTCCCCATGCCACAATCTTGAACCACTGCTGGTTGCCAGGGACTCGTCTCGGCTCCTCAGCGTAAAACCTAATCAGTGGACGCACCTGTTACCCGTATGCATGGGGAGTGGCTCAGGTATGCAAAATCCACTAGCCAATTTCATTGGCGTTTTCTCTTAAGTCAGAGATGATCGGGGCTTCCAAGTAAATCCCCTATGTCGTCACGACATAACGTCTCCGTTCCCTCCATCAGGGAACGGGGGTTACGTACGTAACCTAGACGTTATGCATTTAGGCAAAGCGGAGCAGAGCCAGTGATGGTTTTGTAGGCAAAAATCAATGCCTTGAATTTTATGCGAGCAGCTATTGGTAGCCAGTGCAAATTGTTAAACAGAGGTGTGAGGTGCATTCTTTTCGGCTCTTTAAAAATCAATCTTGCTTCCGTGTTCTGGATTAATTGTAAAGGTTTAATAGAACTGGCTGGAAGACCTGCCAAGAGAGCATTGCAATAGTCCAGCCTGGACAGAAAAATAGCTTGAACAAGGAGTTGTGAAGCATGTTCCGAAAGAAAGGGCCTGATCATTCTTGATGTTGAACAAAGCAAATCTGCAGGACAGGGTAGTTTTAGCAATGTGGTCTGAGAAAGTCAGCTGATCATCAATCACAACTCCAAGTTTTCTGGCTGTTTTTGAAGGAGTTATGATTGATGTGCCTAACTGGATGGTGAAATTGTGATGAACCGGTGGGTTTTCTGGAACCACCAGCAGTTCTGTCTTGGCAAGGTTGAGTTGAAGGTGATGGTCCTTCATCCAGAAATAAATGTCTGTTAGACAAGCTGAGAAGTGAGCAGCTATCGTCGGATCATCAGGATGGAATGAGAGGTAGAATTGAGTGTCATCAGCATAGCAGTGAAATGAAAAGCCATATTTCTGAATGACAGAGTCTAGTGATGCCATGTAGAAAGAGAAGAGAAGTAGTCCAAGAACTGAGCCCTGAGGCACCCCAGTAGTTAGATGTTGCAACTTGGACACCTCACCTCTCCAAGATACCTTGAAGGACTTATCTGAGAGGTAAGGCTCAAATCACTGGAGTTTGGTTCTTGAGATGCCCTTTGCCAATAGAGTTGACAGGAGTATCTGGTAGTTAACCATGTCAAAAGCAGTGGAGAGATCCAGCAAGATAAGTATTGAAGATTTGGAATCGCTCTTGCCAGTCTTAGGGCTTCAACAACTGAGAGCAAGGCAGTCTTGGTTGAAAATACACTTCTGAAACAAGGCTGGTTGCTGTTGAGGAGGTTTGGTCTATGTGAGAATAGGCAGAGACACAGCTTGTTCAAGTGTTTTTGGAATTAAATGAAGAAGGGAAACCAGTCTGAAGTTCTCTAAAATAGATTGGTTACGGGTGGGTTTCTTAAGTAGTGGGGTTATATGAGCCTGTCTAAATGCTGAGGGAAAAACACCAGTGTGAAGGGATGTGTTAATGATGTGAGTGAGTGAAGGTACAACTGCAGGAAAAATGGCTTGAAGGAGATTAGATGGAATAGATCAAGTGGACAAGTAGTAGGATGATTAGAAAGGATTAGTTTGGATACTTCTACCTCAGAGAGTGAAAAGAAGGATGTGAAGTGAGTGTATATTTGCTGGTAAGATGTGCTTGACAGATTGTGCTGTGAAAACGTGTGCTCTGATGGTTTTAATTTTATTAATGAAGAACGTGACAAAGTCATCAGCTGTTAGAGTTGATGAAGGAGGGGGAGAAGGAGAACAAAAGAGAGAGGGAAATGTTTTAAAGAGCATGCGAGAGTTAGAATAATTGTTATTATGATAGTATGTCCTTTTAGCAGTGGAGACATTATCAATGAAGGAAGAGAGGAGTGTCTGATATACATTAAGGTCAGTATGATTTTTTTTTAATTTGCTCCATAACCTTTCAGCAGCCCCTGAGCCTAGAACAATGTTCGCGGAGAACATCAGACAGCCAAGGGGCAGAAGTGTCTAAACAAGATTTAAGAGTGGAGCAGAAAGTATCAGTAGCAAGGTTAGCATCAAGAGCTACTAACTGTTTAGGGAAAGCGAAGACGAAACCCTAGCAGATAGCCGGGAGGGTGAGACTGAGCATATGTTATGTCGTATGAAGGGGTATGTGTTGAGCTACAGCTTTCCTGTAGCTCAACTGGTAGAGCATGGCATTAGCAACGCCAAGATCATGGGTTCGATTCCCAGGGAAAGCAAGAGCTGATAAAATGTAGAAACTGTAACTTGAATGCAATGTAAGTCGCTTTGGATAAAAGCGTCTGCTAAATGCATAAATGTAAATGTAAATGTGTTGTGTCAGGGAGCATGTTGAGGTTAAGAGTGAGGAGGAACCCTTACGAAATAGATCAGTATACTTACTTTAAACTAAAAAAGTATACTTTCAGTCTATTTTTTATATACTTCTCAGAAATATACCTAAAATTATATTTAAGTATACTTGACTTATACTTAGAAAAAGTCTACATTTATGAGAGCTATATTTGTGCTCTGAGAATGTTTTCATTGTTTTGTGGTACGGGGCTCATTTACACATTTTCTGTACATAATTTCCAAAACACAAGCAAAGAAGAAACCGGAAAACAACAGATGCTTCTACACGTAATCGAACATACATGATTGACGTACATAAAACCGCATCAAAACTGTGTAGCGTTATCGAATAACATGTTGACCCATGGAGAGGTAATAATGATTGTCAAGCTTTGGGGTGTTGATCGACGCTATATACATTTTTATTATAATTCTGAATCCAGCTCAAAGTCTTTTTTTAAGCAATTTGTTTAAAATGTTGTTTATGTCTTTCTTTTTTTATGAAACTTACCCACATTCAATTGTTTATAAAAAAAAGTATACATGAAGCTAGAATCAAATGTTATTGTTTACAAGCAGACATCCTGTTCTTTCTTTTTGATGTTTTCTGTGTTCAGATTTTCGAATAGCAAAATAATAAATAAATAGGGACATAGTAGTATATTAAATGCATGATGTAAAAAAGTTAACTTAAAGAACGTATGAGTATACTTGCAGTATAAAACTACGGAACTAGTAGTTTACTGAGACTATACTTCAAAGTGTACTAAAATTCTACAATTATTGAATTAGTAAACTATCAGTAAACCCATAAGTTCACTTTTAGTATAGTTGCAGTACAAACTAAAAACATAGAGGTAAACTAATTGAGTACCCAAAGTTTACTACTGTTATAGTTAAAGTATACTTTGATATACTAGAAAGTGGGCCAATTTAGTCCCAATGAGTATTGAAATAGTACACTTACAAGTACACTATTAGTATACTGATATTTGTATACTTTCTACATAAAGTACACTTTAAAATATACTTTAACTTTACTTAAGTATACTTAATAAAATCAACTTGGAAGTATACTTCTTTTTGGTAAGGGAAGTGATCTGAGGTGTGCAGTGGAGTAACCAATACATGATCAGTGGAGCAGTGTTGTGTGTAAATAAGTTCCAGTTGGTTGCCTGATTTGTGAGTAGACGTAGTTAACACTCTCTTGAGATCAAAAGAGGCAAGCAGCCTGAGGTTTATCTAGGTAGATGTTGATGTCTCCAAGCATAACTAGGGGAGTATCATCCTCAGGAAACACTAAGCAGCAGTGCAGCTGAGAAGATATGACATGCTGACCTCGAATGGAACCGCTGCATTGTACATTGTACTAAACACTGTGAGTGATGAGTAGCATTTTGTAGCAATAATTTATCTTTATGGGATGTCTCACTGCTTTTGGAACATAACATAATAGTTTCATTAAGAATTTCACTATATTGGAACTTATTTTTTAAAATAAGTTGTCTTGTCTGGATTACTTATATATATATAACCAGAGATTCTAACAGCAGCTGCAGTGATGTGATGAATTTATTCATTAGCAATTGGCTCTTTTATTTATCATGAAACTGGTTCCCTCAACAAAAAGCCAATAGGGGTTTTCCATAGGCTTTTGGATTATTGCTAAACATAAGCTCTGTGTTCAATCATAGTTTATGAAACTTACACGTTTTGCCATCAAGATAATCTTCACAAAATGATTTAACTTTGACAATTTTTGAAGCCTAAATAAAAGCGCCAGAACTGAAAAGCTAAACTTAAGCTATAAACGAACTACTGCACCATGGTCGCTTGCCTTCAATGTCACCACCACCATGCTCCCGACAACTTTCTCAAACTTATTTTTAACATGTTCAGTGAAAAGGATTTACACTGTATATGAATTTTAATCCACGCTACATGAACCGTTTCATATAAACTGGAATAAATACAAAACTAGAGCCAAACTAAGACTGAAATGAGATATTAATTATAAATAGTTTAGTGAATAAATGAAATAATCATAACAGAAGGACATATGAAAGCACGTATTTCTATTCATTTCGAAAAAAAAGGTGCTTTAAAAGGTCAATAATTCCTTGATTAATATGAATTAAAAAGTATTGCCACATATTCAATCTTTTAAATAACAGCAGAGTGAGCTAGTTTTTGGATATGGTAAGATTAAACTTATTTTAGTGAATTAAGCACCACATTTCAGCTCATTTTGTTAGGGTGGGTACACAATATGTTATTTTATCCTTGCTTCTAGGAAATCCTCAATCTATATGCTTTCTAACAGCTTCATGTGGCCGTAAACATTTAATTTTAACGTGGCTTTAAACACATGCATCATTAAAGTTTAACTTTCACCACGTAAAGCTGGTAAATGTGGTGTTTACATGTAATAATCGTAATATGAGTTTACTTTATGGTACAACAATATAAAATGCGGGAAACTATTCATTGGTTATTCTAAAATAAATTCTATTACAAATTATACTACAACTGGAAAATACTGTAAATGGATAAACTGTTTGGCATGATGACTTTGAATGTCTCCGACAGCGCCTGTAGTCCCATTTAGCAACTTGTTAGCAACCGTCTTTTTTAAGAAACATGACAGCTTAAAAAATCACAAGTGTGGTGTAACTGGTGTGTTTTATGTTGTAGAATAAAACGTTAAAGTATCTTGAGCTTGTGTGAACCACGGACCTTATTTAAGGGATTTAACCAAAATCCCATTCAAAAAACACGTTGAGTCTGGGATGATGGAACCGGAAGAGCTAAAATGCTAACTCGCTTCCGGGTTTTCGCCTACAAAGTGACATCATAGTTCCACGACTCTATTGTGTGTTGCACTTTCTACTATTCATAAGTAATATGAGCTTATCGGCTTTGGATATTTAAGGTTATGGCTTAAACTGGCCAGTCTTTAAAAGGCACCGCCCACTGAGTTGAAAAGGAGGTGGGGTGCAGCAGTTAATTTGCATTAAAAAAACACACACAAAAACAATATATTTTTGCTTTCACCTGCGAAGGGACATTTACAGCATGGAATAAAAAAATTATCTATGGGGTATTTTAAGTTCAAACTTCACAAACACATACTGGAGACACCTGAGACTTGTATCTTGTAAAAAGGGGCATAATATGACCCCATGAAATATACTGTCATTTAGTTTCTTGGTGTGTCGTCATTTAATCGTTTCATGTTTTTAATCTCTTCTTTACTTTCTGACCCTTTTCCTGACCCTGTTTTGAACCCAAGCCTGTTTCCTAGTTACCTGCCAGAAAAGCTCAATAGAAAATACCATCTGAAATGTTCTGGTTACTGAAGTTCATAGGCCATTCCATCTGAGGGCGCCTGGCTCTGGTCATTAGAATCACACAGGGTTTTAAGGTCAAACTGGTGTGCTGCTGTTACAGCTCGCTGTATTTCAGGGGATGTGAGGTTTTGTGAATACTTTGACTTCAGCTAACCATGAGGTAGCCACTATTGAATCAGATAGACCTCCTGCAGATAAAATGCTATATAAATATAGATTGCCTTGTCATTCAATAGGAACTTAATCCACAACCATGACCTGGAGACAAGCTATTCTCAGGGCACCAGATCTCTTAAGAATGGCTTTGTTTGTCACACAAAAGCTGGCTGTGTTAATCCGGATAGATTGCCTTTAAATCACTTTTGACAAACAGACAAAAAAAGTGTGTTGCTTTGGTGCTGTGCAAACAGGAAAGGGTGTTGTTAAAAATGAAGAAATAAAGAAATCTAAATCAGTGTACAAGAATATTTAATATAAAGTATAAGATTATGTAGTGTGTGTGCATGTTCATGTGTTTTATGAGGACACAAATTTGTATAATGACATGGGTATGACATAGGTATTACAACGAGAAGCTGATTTATGATGACATTTTCAGTGTCCCCATAGTTAAAAGGGGTTGTTAATCATTCAGAATTAATGATATTATTATTATTTTTTTGTTGTTGTTGAAAAGCTAAAAATGCACAAAGTTTCCTGTAAGGGGTAGGTTTAGGTGAAGGGTTGGGGTAGGACGATAGAAAATATGGTTTGTACTGTTTAAAAACCATTACGCCTATGAAGAATCCCTGTAAACCATAAAAACCAAGGTGTGTGTATATATATATATCTCAATTGGGGCTAAAGCAGTTCCATAAACTAAAAATTAAGTTCACACAATCTCACTAATTTGGTTTATTTTTAAGCAGGCCTTAATGTCGATCATGGATCAAATCGATCTATCATGGTAAACAGCGAATATATCTGTGCTGTTAAACGCATTTTAGTTGTTGTGTTTTCCTCCGTGCATAACTGACATGTCACAGGTTCTTCATCTGTAAATGTCAGAAAGTCAAACAAACATCCTTTTTGCTGTCAGGAGTGGACGAGTTAATGAGGGCTGCTGGGCGCATGCACACTAAATAGACAGAGAACAATCAAATTGTAGCGCGATAATTCTGAGTAAAATAAATATTTAGCTAAAATATTTGATGATGGATATTAAAGGTGTCTTTTGTAGAACTTTAAACCTACAGTATATATACATGTATTTTTATGATAGCAGTAACTGTAAAGGGACTATTAGGCAAATCAAATGTAAGCTTGTACAGTTCTAATTACTAAGCTCAAATGAGTTGTGTGTTTCTTATACCAGTTAAAATATAATCATTTTCTTTATTTATTTCCATTTTTAATTCAGCGATTTTAACTTATTTTTTTAAACCTTAATTTAGTTATGTTAATGCTTTAAAAGTATGTGAGACAGTGGTACTATCATTGTGTTCCTATTTGTTAGTGTTAGAGGAACTCAGCTTAGCCTGACAGTTGGCCTGCTTTAGACCAGGTTAGTTTCCCAGCATAAGTTGCCACAGTGACTTGATCTAGGCCTATGTTAAATTTGCTTTATGGAACAAAATCATTTGACAATGAGTGAAATAAGTCTGGCTTATTTGGTAAACTTGTTTTATGAAACAGGCCTCGAGGCATTAGAAGTGATCTTTTTTCCCCCATTGCATCATATTGCATCGAATTACATTGTGTTGAATCGAATCTAAATCGGATTGCACTGCATCGTAACAGGGCTGAATCATATCGCATCGGTAGCTGCTTCATAAGTACCTTTACTGTTTCATATCGTGTGCTATGCAGAGTCAAGATGGCGCCGAGGATGGCAGCCGTGTTGCGAGCTCCGGGAAAACTTTGCAGTTTTTCGTATGTTTTATTTGTACAGGAATATAAGTGAGCAGGAAACCGCGCACCCAGATGCAGCTTTTATTATCACGGGGGACTTTAACAAAGCCAACTTCAGAACAATAGCTCCAAAATACTTTCAACACGTCACCATCAACACGCGTGGAGATTGTACACTCGACCATTGTTACTCCCCCTTCCGGGACGCATACAAGTCCCTCCCCCGCCCACCTTTCGGCAAATCGGATCACTCTTCCGTTCTGCTCCTGCCTGCTTATAGGCAGAAACTGAAACGTGAAGCACCCGCCCTCAGGACAGTTCATTGCTGGTCGGACCAATCGGACGCTATACTACAGGACTGTTTTGATCACTGGACTGGGACATGTTCCGGGCAGCGTCTGAAGACGACATAGAGGCGTATTCAGATACGGTCACGTGTTTCATCAGGAAGTGTATAGATGATGTAGTTCCGACCAAAACAATCCGTATCTACCCCAACCAAAAACCGTGGATTAACAGCGATGTTCAATCAGCCTTGTCAGCGCGGACATCTGCCTTTAAATCCGGAAACACTGACGATCGGAAACAAGCCAGTTACGATCTCAGGAGATCCATCAAAGCAGCCAAACGAACATATAAAAACAAAGTTGAAGAACATTTCAACAACAATAACCCAAGAAGCATGTGGCAGGGCATCAACAACATCACAGGCTTTAAAGGGAATAAACCAGCTACTGTGAACATTGCCGCCTCTCTACCGGACGAGCTCAAGACCTTTTATGCTCGGTTCGAGGCTGATAACACCGCACACACGGAGAGCGCTGCCGCGGCTGCCGCAGAAGAGGTCAGTCCACTCACGCTTTCTGTCGCGGACGTAACCCGATCCTTTAAAAGGGTGAACATCCGTAAAGCCGTAGGCCCAGATGGTATACCAAGCCGTGTGCTCAAAGCATGCGCTTTCCAGCTAGCTGGGGTTTTTACAGACATTTTCAATCTGTCCCTCTCTCTGTCTGTGGTTCCCTCGTGCTTCAAAAAATCCATCATTGTGCCCATACCAAAGAAAAATAAAATCACATGCTTGAATGACTGGAGGCCCGTTGCTCTGACCCCCATCTTCAGCAAGTGTTTTGAGAAGCTTGTCAGAGACTACATCTGCTCTGTGCTGCCTGCTTCACTGGACCCACTACAATTTGCATACCGCAGTAACCGTTCCACAGACGATTCTATTGCCTTCACCCTGCACACTGCTCTCTCCCACCTGGAAAATAAGAACACCTATGTGAGGATGCTGTTCGTGGATTATAGTTCGGCATTTAACACCATAGTGCCTGCCACACTGGTTGCGAAGCTCCAGACTCTAGGACTGAACAGATCTCTGTGCAGCTGGATCCTGGACTTCCTGACAGGCAGAAGTCAGGTGGTCAGAATGGGCAACAACACATCATCTCCCCTGATCCTCAACACTGGTGCACCGCAGGGTTGCGTCCTCAGCCCACTCCTGTACTCCCTGTACACACACGACTGTACAGCTACACACAGCTCGAATGTCATCGTCAAATTTGCTGATGACACAACGGTGATAGGCCTGATCACCGACAACGATGAGACGGCCTACAGAGAGGAGGTGAGTACCCTGACTAAATGGTGTCAGGAGAACCACCTCTCACTCAACATCGACAAGACCAAGGAGCTGGTGGTGGATTACAGGAGACAGAGCAGAGAACACACACCCATCACCATCGACAAGACACCTGTGGAGCGGGTGACCAGCTTTAAGTTCCTCGGCGTTCACATCACCAAGGATCTCACATGGTCTGCTCACACAGATGCAGTGCTGAAGAAGGCACATCAGCGTCTCTTCTTCCTGAGACGGCTGAGGAAGTTTGGAACGAGCCCCAGAATCCTCAGGTCCTTCTACACCTGCACTGTGGAGAGCATCCTGACCGGCTGTATCACCGCCTGGTTTGGAAACAGCACCGCTGGCAACAGCAGGGCTCTGCAAAGTGTCGTGCGAACTGCCCGCCACATTGTTGGAGGTGAGCTTCCCTCCCTCCAGGATATCTACACCAGGCGGTGTACAAGGAAAGCCCGGAGGATTATCAAAGACTCCAGCCACCCGTCCCACAGACTGCTCTCTCTGTTGCCCTCAGGGCGACGTTTCCGCAGCATCCGATCGCGCACTAGCCAACTGAGGGACAGCTTTTTCCCTCAAGCTATCAGGCTAATGAACAGTCAGAAATAACTCACCTACATCACACTCCCACTCACACAACATGCCATGCACTGCACTTTAACACAGTTCAACTGGACTACACGCACACACTGCACTAACACAACCTATCTGCTATCACTGGACACCATACAATGCACATCCACGACACTGCATATGAATAATATGTTGCACCTTTGCACATCTATCTGCTGCTCAACCAATCTTGCTGTTAATTTATAATCTGTTGCACCTCACATTATTACTATGTATAGACTACATTATGTATAGATTCTGTACATAATGTAGATGTGCCCATACGGTGTATAATGTGTCGCTGATAATTGAGTGTGTCTTTATAGTACACTATGTGTACTGAGTATATGTATGTGTATTTTGCACATTGTCTTCTGTACAGTCTGTAAATATGTACTGTCCATATGTTTTTTTGTACTGTCTGGAGCACTGTAAATGCTCCAGTGCAGTTTTTTTTGCATTGTATGTCCATATGTAAATTGTTTGTTGTTTTTTTGCACTGTCTGTCCATATGCAAATTGTTGTTGTTTTTTTGCACTGTCTGGAGCACTGTAAATGCTCCAGTGCAGTTTTTTTGCACTGTCTGTCCATATGTAAATTGTTTGTTGTTTTTTTTGCACTGTCTGGAGCACGCTCATAAGAATTTCACTCACCAAGGCACTTGTGCTGTGGTGATGTGACAATAAAAGTGATTTGATTTGATTTGATTTGCATCCAGATGCGTATCATATCACCCTCAGTCTTGGAGATGCACATCCCTAATATATATTTATATTTGTTTTATTGTATTTATTTATTTTCAGTCACTGGTAATAGCATGTTCTTAAAGTTCTCATGCACAATTTCATGTGCGGACACATAAATAGTTTTTACCATCTTTCTAATGCTGATAAAAGTATTCTCAGGGAGCCTGTGCCTGCAGGTGGTAATTAGCATAATTAATTCCTTAACCTATATCTACACACAATTTTTTAGTTTTTCACGTTTTTGAAGGTCATCATATGTGTGATTTATAAATGATGTGGTTTCAGTTGGTTATACATTTTAATCAAAATCTATAAAAAAAAATGTGATGAGTCATGATTTCTGGATGTAAATGTTATGCACTAACAGTTGTGTATGTACAGTTTATTGAATTAGGCCATTGAGTTTTAGCAGGAGCTTCACAATCTCTTAAGCATCATTTATTTATTACCATTTATTATGTTTCGGCCAAACAAGTAGACTTTGTGATAGGGTAGAGTGGGGGGAAATGACCCCTCTACTGTTTTTCCCAAAATAACCACAAGATCAATTTTTATTGTAACTATGGACTATGTTGACGAGAGTGATGTAGAAGATCCCTTTCAAGGGAACTCTCATTGCGTCGATTTTGATGCTTTGGGGGACGCTTTGTATGATATGTCTTGAAGCACATGTGAAATCAATCCAAGGTGTAATGGGAAGTCAGAGCGGGTGACGTCACGAACCAGGACGCTATAAAGCCTGCCCAAACAAAGCTGTCTCTAGCTTTTTGTGTCTTCACAAGCGCTCTGAGTGAAACTGTCCTTGTCTTATTTGGTGTTGGCTGTCAGTATTTAATTACTCAGAAATGGCGAGCAAGAAACAACAAGCTTTTAGAATGTGCGTTCATCACTGCCCACGTTATCTAACGGGTGGGGATACACACGTTCTTTGTGTTGCCTGTTTGGGAAAGGAGCATGCATGGTCAGCACTCGAGGGCGCTGGCTGTGAGCACTGCGATATGCTTCCCTTGCAGACACTCAGATCCCGCCTGGCATTCTTTCACAATGAGGGCGCTCAGGCTCGCGTTCCCCTGGGCTCTGGTCCCACTGCTACCGAGGCACAGTAAAGGCTGCAGTCCTTGGGTTCGCAAATGGATCTGTCAGCGGCATTAGAGACTTATCTCTGCCTTCACCTAACAGGTTTGGTGCCTCGTCCCAGGGTTGGGAAGCGCGCGCTGTGGTTTCTTCTGCTCCGATCGAGGCATAGACACTTCAACTCTCTGATTCGGAGGAATTAGGTGTTGTTAGTTTCAATGCAAGAGATGGGGCCTTCACTACCTCAGTCTCGTGCTTATGAGGAGCTTGTTGAGGTTGTATCAAGAGCTGTCGATTGGCCAGCAGAGAGGGAGGACGTTTCTTGCCTTCTCGGGCACAACCTCAATGCCAGGGACTGCCATCTCTCTCCTGAATCATTTTTGTCCATTAAATCCCCGGTATTACCCATTAAGCCAGTGAGAACAATATCAGCACTGGTGGGAAAGGCTTACTCAGCGGCTGGTCAGGCAGCAGCGTGTTTACACACAATGTATCTGCTGCAAGCCTACCAGGCTGAATTGTTAGGATTAGGAGGTTGTGATCAGGCCATAGATTTGTCTCTCAGGGCTATGGCAGCACCTGGTGGCCACTGAGAGACATTTATGGTTGAAACTGAGTAACATCAAGAGAAAAGATAAAAACTTTCTTATGGATGCTCCTATTTCTTCCTCTGGCCTCTTCGGCGATGCAGTTAATTCAGTTGTCGAGAGATTTCAGGAATCAGATAAACAAGCAGCTGCATTCCAGAAACTCCTCCCCCGCCATACTCATATATCCGGGGTTGCTGAACGGGAGCAACCCCAAACATCTAAGCCAGCTCCTCATACCGTGCAGCACAGAGACAGAGCGTGGCTTATCGTGCTCCCCCACCTAAGAATGGGGACACGGAAAACGCGCTCAACCGCAGCCTTCGAAGTGTAAAACAGATCTGAGGAGGGTTATTATTTATAACAAGGCTGCGGGGAAGAAGTCCTGATGCCCGAGGGCTCAGACCAATGAGGACTGCCCGCCCCCTGAAGTAGAGCGGTCAACACCTCATTTTACGTTGTCCGTCTCCCTTCGGTGTCCTCAGGGGACCGTTCTGCCAACCCTGTCACCTCGTGTGCTTCAGGGCGCAGCGGTCTCCGGCGAGCGCATATCTCAGAGTCAACCCGGAAACGTAGTGGCCTTGGGATGCCCGCCCCCTCCGAGAAGGGTTTCAGAGTGGTCAGTTCAGACGCTTCCTGTCAGTTTGCCGTTTCAGGACTTCATTCTGACTGCACAACTAGACAGAGCGTGGCTTATCGTGTTCCCCACCTAAGAATGGGGACACGGGAAGCGCGCTCAACCGCAGCCTTCGAAGTGTAAAACAGATCTGAGGAGCATTATTATTTATAACAAGGCTGTGGGGAAGAAGTCCTGACACCCGAGGGCTCAGGCCAATGAGGACCCCCCCCGAAAGTGGAGCAGTCAACACCTCATTGTACGGTGTCCGTCTCCCTTCGTTGTGCTCAGGGGACCATTCTACCAACCCTTCCACCTTGTGTGCTTCAGGGCGCTGCGGTCTCCGGTGAGCGCATATCTCAAGGTCCACCCAGAAATTATTAAGTATTATATTATTAAGTATTAAATAAGGATTATTAACACAGCGCAGAAGATCATTGGCTGTCCTCTCCCCTCTCTGAAGCAACTTTATAACTCCCGCTGCCTCAGCAGAGCTCAGAACATTGAAAAAGACCACTCTCACCCTGGTTCCCACTTTTTTAAACTGTTGCCCTCAGGCAGGCGCTACAGATGCGTCAAATCACGGACCAATAGACTCAAGGACAGTTTCTTCCCCAGAGCTATAATTACACTGAATACAAACATGCACTGAACACTCAAATGCACTGACATCTTACTCAGCACAATGTGTATTTATGTGTATTATATTTCTGTGCAATCTCCACTCTTAGTGCGTCTTTATATCTTTATTCCGTTAGTGAGTACAGCATTCATTATATTCCAGTGAAATATCTTCATTTTTTGTGCAATGTTTTTATATTCTCATTCTAAATAGTTTTATTCAGACCCAGAAGTCTACCTCATATTAGTGTAATAATCAGTTTGACAAGCTGCGACTGATTAGAATTTAATTATATATACAAGCAACTCTGTTTATGCTAATTTCCTCATTTTTTTGTCTTAGCTTAACTTTTTTAAATTGAAAATCACTTTTTATTATGCACATTTATTTTTAGTTTTGTGTCTATTATGTATCGTGCACCTTATGCAGAGGCTTTGCAATTTCGTTGTATCTTGTGTACAATGACAATAAAAATGAAACTGAAACTGAAAAGTAGTGGCCTTGGGATGCCCGCCTCCTCCTCCGAGGGTTTCAAAGTGGTCAGTTCAGAAGCTTCCTATCGGTTCGCCGTTTCATGACTTCATGAAAGGCTGGTACCTTTAGTAGAATTTTGACAATGTGGAAACCTGCAGACTATAGAAAAAGGGTATGAATACAGTTCGGGTCTCGCCCGCCCAGGTTTATGGGGGTGTTTTCCACCGAGGTGGCCCCCCAGCAGGTTCTGGTAATGGAACAAGAAGTAAAAGCTCTGTTAGAGAAAAGGGCCATAGAATATGTACCTCACTCCAACAGGGAAACCGGGTTTTACAGCCAGTATTTCATAGTTCCAAAGAAGGATGGGGGTTGCATCCCAATTTAGATCTTCGAGTTCTGAACGACTCGAAGTCATGCAGCTCAAGTCCAAGATGTTACTTTGAGAAAAATCGTGCCACAGATCAGATCCGAGGACTGCTTTGACATGATAGATCTCAAGGACGCATACTTCAACATATCCATCCTTCCGTATCACAGGAAGTACCTGAGGTTCATTTTTTGGGGCAGAGCATACCAATATCGGGTTCTTCTGTTCAGCCTAGCATTATCACCCCGCTCTTTACGAAATGCGTAGATGCAGCTCTGGCGCCTCCAGAGTATTCGCATAATGAACTACATTGACGTTTAGTTGATTCTAGCTCAGTCACATCAGTTGGCAGTTTGGCATCGAGATGTCATTCTTGCCCGCATGAAAGAGTTGGGGTTATGGCTAAATGCTTTCTCCACTACAGAGGACCACTTTTCTAGGCGTGGCATGGGACTCAACATCGATGCAGGTGCGCCTGTCCATCATGCGAATGTATAGAGTCATGTAGAGTCATGTATATGGGCATGTATAGCGTCCATTCTGTTGGCTGTGAAAAGAATAAAGTAGGCCAGTCACTCACTGTCAAACAGTTTCAGAGATTGTTAGGTCTATGGCAGCAGTATCCAACGTGAATCCTTTTGGGCTGTTGTACATGAGACCCCTGCTGTGGTGGCTCAGGACCAAAGGGTTTTCCCCGAGGGGCAAACCCTTTCACATGATCAAGGTCACACAGCGATGCTTATGGTAATGTGGAAGAAACCTTGGTTCCTGTCACAGGGTCCCGTGTTGGGAGCTTAATGTCGTCGCAAGATGCTAACGACAGATGCCTCTCTCACGGGCTGGGAAGCGATCTTAGAGAGATACTCAAGTCAGGGTCTGTGGAAGGACCATCATTTATCATGGCACATCAACCGTCTGGAGATGTTGGCTGTATTTCTTGCTCTAAATCATTTCCTAGCAGATCTCAGGGGCCACCATGTGCTCGTCCGCTCAGACAACACATTGGTGTTCTCCTACATAAATCAACAGGGGGTTTGCGGTCACGTCCACTTTGCAAACTGGCATGCCAAATCCTCCTGTGGGCCCAAGGGAAGTTGTTGTCTCTTCGAGCAGGTTATATCCCGGGGGGGTCCACAATATAGGAGCAGACATCCTGTCGAGACAGGAGCTGAGGCCCGGGGAATGGCGGCTCCACCGCGAGGTGGTGGAGCTGATATGGAGGGAGTTCGGCCAGGCACAAGTGGATCTGTTTGTGTCTCGAGAGACGTCTCACTGTCCACTCTGGTTCTCCCTCATGCATCCAGCTCCTTCCGGACTGGACGCGATGATGCAGACGTGGCCGAGGCTTCATCTGTATGCATTTTCCCTGATCGCTCTGCTCCTGGGAGTCCTGGAGAGAGTTCGCCGGGACCGGGTTCTAATACTTCTCATTGCCCCGCAGTGGCCGGGCAGAGTATGATTCCCAGATATAAAATCCCTTCTCGACGGGCCTCCACTGGAGCTCTCCATCAAGCAGGGGGCTCGATATTTCACCCCCAACCAGAACTTTGGAAACTATGGGCTTGGCCTCTAAAGGGGGCACATCTCATAGACTCAGGTCTCTCAACCGAGGTTGTTGAGACCATTCTACACCCCAGAGCCCCTTCCTCCTTCATTTCAGATTGTGGACCAGGAAAGGCACAATTTGCTTTGCCCAGTGCTGACATTAGATGCATATGTCCACAGAGCTACCCTGTTGCGTAAAAATAAACAGTTGTTCATATGCTTTGGACCTCCTAACAAGGGGTCAAAGGGTGAGCAAGTGGGTGGTCGAGGCCATCTCACTTGCTTATGAGTCGGCCGGTAAACCTTCTCCTTTGACCTGTCCACTCAACCTGGAGTATGGTGGCCTCTAAGGCCCTTATATCAGGAGTTTCTCTCCAAGAGGTTTGTGATGCGGCAGGTTGGTCCTCACCGCCCACATTCATCAGATTTTATTATTTGGACCTGGACTCTACCCCCGGTTCCCAAGTGCTCTCATCCTAGTGCTGCTCTTTAGATTTCACACAGGACAGGCACTCATTTGTCGCTATGGTGGTGTTAGATTGACATTCCCCAAGTGTCGAAATCGATGCAATAATAGAGTTCCCTTGAAAGGGATCTTCTACATCACTCTCTTATGCAATAACTATTGCATAAATATAATTTAGTGTCATAAAATCAAACTAAAATACAGTATATTTATTTTATTGAGGAAAACAAATCTGCCATTTTTGACCGCCACACGACCAGCACAAGAGCAATAAATAAAGAATACGAAATCAGGAACTAAATAAGGAAATACCTTTTACAAAATGTTTAAGGTTTCCATCACACAACTGATTCGGGTGAAGCTACAATTATTACTCAGATGGAGGGAAACCTGAGCTCAAATATAACAGATGGCAAAAGAGAAGATAGTGAACAGGAAACAGACCTTCACAATATTTGCCAGAGCTTATTTGCATATGTTGTAATGGTATAAATTACTCAACCATCTGCTCACCTCATATGTTTGATTTGACAATGCAAGGTAGACAATATAACACAAACTGGTGGTATTTCAATATATATATATATATATATATTATGTTTTTTTGTAATGGTTAGAAATTAGTACATATTTTGTTCATTTTGTTTGACAACTATAGCACAAAGCCTTGTTCATGAAAATGTGGATGAAAATATACCATTCATAACAATTACATCCTCTCTCACTTTATTTACACACCTTCCGTATGCTGTATTAGGATAGTTTGGTGGGATGGTAATGGATACACATGCTGTGTATAAAATGCCCAATTTAAACATCAATAAGAACATGAAAGACTACTCTCTGCTCTTGTCTCTATGGTGTGTATGCCTTGTCTGAAAATGAAGTCTCACTCACTAACAGTTTTAACCACTTGGCTGGCTCATAAACGACACTCTGATCCTCCTTTGTGTTTCATAGGCGATGAGGTATGCATATGTTTTGCCGTCTTTGATGATCAAGAAGGAGCCATCCACGTGACCAGCTGTCCTCAACTTTACACACACACTCTTCTAATAGCAACTTTAATTAGAAAACCTTCCTATCTGGTGCATGAATGTTTTAAATTACACACAATGAACAGCTTTAGAAATGTAACTTAATGTAAATTTGAAAACATTATATTGCTAGAACACAAGCTTGTCAATTTTTGAATAAATCAGGGGATGTTCATTCCTTTACTATATAAAAAGACTACAGCAGAAGGCTTTTCCCCAAATCACCTCATAATTTGTTGTCTCAACAACTACCAAAACAATATAAGTGATATGCAAAGCTTTTATTTGCCAATTATCTTATTTTCCTGACACCGATGGGTGTGTGATTCTGACAGTTGTTTTTTGACGGTGAAACTAACTGACCAAACATGGCTAATGAGGATGCCAAAAAAGCACGCTTTCAATAATATGCAAAGGGCATTCGCCCATGAAGAAATCAAACGCTCTTTTACTAGAATTACTGTTGATTTCAGTCCTAATATGACGGCAGTTATTTCAGTTTGTCTTCAGAGTTTGTTGTCCAGCCGATATAACAAATTCTGCAGTAACATGAAGTTTGTGAACCCGCAAACACTAATCAATGCTGTATGGGTTGCCAGTGATCCATCTGCAATAAATAAATACAAAACTGTGATAAAGTTTAATATGATTTAGAGTATTTATTTGACACTCCTATTTAATTAATTTCTGTATAAATATTATGATATATATTTCATATCTGTATCTTAATAGAGAGATTTTATGCAAACTAGGTCTTGGAAACAGCATGTTACTACTTTCATAATATCAATGCATATACTATGTGAATAATGACAAAATGCAATGCCAATTGTATACTTTATTAAAATGTGTGATGATTAACTTTTTGGAGTGTGGGATTTTATTTCTTACAGCTAATTGAACTATCGCCCTCTTATTTACAGAATGTATGCTGAAAAACAACAGGTATTTATTTTAAAATATAAATGAAAAGAAATGCATCCAAGTTTTCACCTACAAACATTGACCTTGGTATACTGTTCCACAATGACAGAAGCAAACTCACATAATTCTATTTAAGCAATGTAAAAAAAAAATGTTGCTTAATATAGGAACATGAAAGAAAAGGCTTTTGAAGTGGAGAAGACAAATTGTTCATTTGGGCAATGTATTGCTCATAGTTTAAGATAAATTAGTATTAAACTTGTTTTGCTGCAGGGAGAAGTAGCTTTTTGATAAGTTTGATATCAAGAGCACATTGCCCAAGGTTCCAAAATCTGGTGTACATTTCATGTGACTCCAGAGGTGAAAAGCAACTGGAAGGCCAAGTAAAAACCTTGCAGCAAACAAGCTGTGCTGGTTTCTCCAGCACAAACAACATTCCTCCAGCAGTTTATCAAAACTTCCATGTGCATTCAAGCTGTGATGGGACTGAATCTGCATTAATACAGGAGGGCTGCTAATTCAGAAAGGCAGGAAGGGCTCAGACCATTCAGAGATGGAGCAGATGTGATTAAACTCTGATGCCTGATCAAAAAGCTTGTAGGGTCTTGACTTGAAGGATCATGCATGAATGACTCTCTGAAAAGGGAAGAGGGATTCTTAGGGGTTTACAAATGTATAGTTGCCATGGTAACTGGTGGTGGTTTGGTTTAGCATGGAAGCTCAAATCTCAGTTACAAATGGCTAATTAGACGAAAGGTACTTGAGAGGGAAGGAAGCAGTAGATTCAATCAAGACGGAAGCAGCTGGGCTGAAGATTACTTTTTTTTTCTTCTGATGCTAATTTCTGTAATTAACTTGCAATAAAGAAGCAATATTTGTTTCAGCTGCATGTGAGTATGTGGAGTTTCTTTTTTTTAAATTATAACCTAGCACATAACACATGTAACCATTGTACAATTATGTATTTAATTGTTTAATTATTAAATTTATCTCAACATGCTGCATCACCTAACATACTGTACTTCTCTGTTATTCCCGAAGGAGAATGCTACACTTGTAATTCAGTAAATCAATATTAGCAGCTTTAATTTTGTGTAAATTAAATGCCACATGTTCAATATCTACAAGGAAGAAAAGTCAAATCAAAATGTAATATGGAACAAGATGCAAGTAGACAGTAATAATTAAATAATGTGTTATTTTTTTAATTGTGAAAACTCACTGTAGAAAAATAAATAAATAAATAAGTGTTCCTGTGTGGCTCAGTGGTAGAGCTTGCGTCAGCAGCACAAAAGGCTGTGGGTTCGATTCCCAGGGAACACACATACTAATGAAAATGCATAACCTGAAATACAAATTGTAAGTCGCTTTGGATAAAAGCGTCTGTTAAATGCATAAATGTAAATAAGAGGGACAAAAAATATGCAAATATGTTGCTGTGCTGAAAAATGGGATCTATATCTCAAGGAAATTACTTTTTTTTTTTTTTTTTCCACTTTGCTCCTCTGGGCTTCTGTATCATACTGAGAGGATAATATTTGTTTCTCCCCAAGCAAAAATATAAAATTGAAATTGCAGTGTTCTTGCAGATGATGCAGGTTCAAGGGTTTGGCCTCATTTGTCCCAAATCCCATTCCCTCTCGCTTTCCCCAATAAAATCATATCATATCTAATCCAAAAAAAAATAAATAACACTTTGTTTTGATGGTCCTCCAACATACATTGTACTGACTTTAAGTAACTTCCAGTCAGTGGTGAATTAATATCCTTTGGTGCCCCTGGGCAACGACACCTAGAGTGCCCCCAGACGCCACGCCATGTTAAACCCCAAAAAATACAATAAAAATAAACAATCAATGGATGAATGATTCAATGAATGAAATTTGCTTAATGTGATAATTTACATTAACTGTTTTGTTTTGTTTTTGCATAATTTTATCTTAATAAACTGATCTTATAACAATGCTACAAAAATCCTTACGAAATCAGGTTACCACTTTTTACAATGTACTATGATCAATTATTTATAACTTGTGAACCCACCTCTTACAGGTGTAATCTGTTCTAAAATGAGATATAAATCTGAACTGTATGCAGCAAATTGAAACTTTTTATAACTAGTGAAGCCAACTGTTACGGGTGTAATAACCCAATCTGTTAATCACTTCAGACTCTATGGCCAACAAAGAAAGTGTGAATAGTCTTTTTTAGAGTCATTGTTGTCCTCAGCTCATTTCCATTCATTTATATCTCATAGTATATCATGAAATATTATATTTAATATATTTTATAGTGAATTGGTGGGTTTTTGTTAAATGTGAGCCAAAATCATCACAATTAAAAGAACCAAAGACTTAAACTACTTCAGTCTGTGTGCATTGAATTTATTTAATACACGAGTTTCACAATTTCAATTGAAATACTTAAACAAATTTACTTTTTTTTCCTTGACATTCTAATTTAATGAGATGCACCTGTAATTATTGTTGTGATTGAATGGATTCGAAGATAGATTGCACAAAAGTTTAATCAAAAGTAGGTCTTTGGGAACAAATATAAACTATTTGGAAGTCAGTAACAACAGAGACTGTTGAAAAGTACCTACAAATTATGCCAGCAAGAATGTAAGGGTTTATCAAGGCCAAAGAAGGCCATATAAAATAAAAATAATAAATATATATTTGTTTGTTTATTGTTATTTTTTATTTATATGGTCTTTTCAGTTTGTTATATCCTAATGACTATACAAAATTTTAAGATAAAACCCTTTATAATTCCTATAAAATTTGCCTAAAACGCCTAAAAAAGGCATACCCAAAGTAAATTGCATGCTGTTCTTGGACCATTTGGATGATATGCATGGTGTTGGTCTCCTTTTAAAGGTGACACTCTGAGGTTGGTTTCTCAATAGTCAGAATCACTTTAATTCTTACTGATATTGAGTAATAGCACTTTAAACACACTGAAAAAGAAAAAAAGAAAATTCCGCCTACATTTTTGTTTGTAAATAGAAGCCTGCAGATGACTATAGCTGGGAGGTATGAGAATGAGAATGAGCTGGAAAATACATTGGGATCACATAATGAAGCCTTACCAAGCCAAATTTACCATTTGATAAACAATATATTATAAAATGTGTGTTTTACACAAGTTTATCTAAGTTTATGTATAGGTGCTTCCCAATAAAAGACACTTGGAGACTCCAAGTGACCCTTTGTAAGCAACGACACATAAAATGCTGTAATTCTTGAATGCGTTAATGTACAGTCATCATTTTGGGCTCTAATGAAAGGTTACACTTAGAGCTATTCAAATTCTCATCCAGATTCACTGTCAATAATTGCTGACACATAGTAACTGAAGCATAAACACATTATAGTGACATTTATACATGGAATCCAAAATGTGTACACTTTAAAAATTACATATCTATTTATAATTTATAATCTAATTACATTTTTGTTTTCCTATATTTATATTTCTGTAGATAGTATATTATTTAATTTCTGTTATTCTTCTTATATTTGTGTTATATTCCATTCCTTCTGTGTTATTCCTATGTATGTCTGCACTATCATGCATGTCTGCACTATGTCTGTACTTTCTTCTGCACTGGAAGCTCCTGTCATCAGGACAAATTCCCTGTGTGTAAACATACTTGTAATAAAGCTCTTCTGATTCTGCTTGTTGTGTTTTTGTCGATTTTTTGCTGTCATCATGTCCCTCAGCATATGGCTTTTTGCTGACTGGCTCCCAGACTTCATTCGATTCAATGTCAGATGATTGTCTGTGATATAAAAAAAGTTAGAAGTTAGCAGGAATACACCAAAACACAAACATGTATAAAACACACACACACACACGTTGTTTTATGGTTTACATGGTCTCTCCATAAGCGTAATGGTTTTTATACTGTACAAACTCTATGTGTTGTTTCTACGTTCCCCACAGAAAACTCACTCTGTATGATTTATAAGCGTTTTGAATTATGGGAACACTGAAAATGTCCTCATAAATCACCTTCTCCTCGTAATACCTTTCATACCCATGTCATTATACATATTTGTGTCCTCATAAACAACATAACAGGGGCGCAGAAACTCAGAACAAAGAAACTCACACCGGAAGTAAGCGTAACGATCTCAAAACAAACAAATACCTCAACATATACTGTGAAATGTGTATAAGATTCATATTTATATGTATAATATATATAAATCGAATTATATAATGTAATACACTTACGTTTTGAAAATAACAGTCACCTGGATCATACATCCACACATCCCATTCTGTTTCAATGGATAAAACATCGCTTTCTTCGTCAAAAATGTCATCTCTGTCATGTCAAACACATTGTTCAACAACTTCTTAGTGTTCAACAACGTTCAATTACGTTCTCGTTCTCTTTATTCGCCATAATTAGCCTATAATGATCGTTTACCTGTAAACTCTCACGGAAGCGCATAATGACGCACCCGGGCGCGCTGGTCACTCTAATCTGTGCGCACACACTTTAGAACTTGCTAGCTCGAGCCGACCCCCCTAATGCGTCACACCCATCTGGTGTGACCCATCATGGTCTGACAAAGACACTGATTGTACCTGCTGTGTTTATTGTATCTTAAAATGGTTTACATCGTTCGAATCACAAGAATCTCAGCTTTCCATGGATATATGACATGTTCAGCTTTTTGTTTTGTGAGTTTTTTTGTCTGACGACTTTACCCCGTCACCACTAGCTGAGGACGCCGGCGTCACGATAGATTCGAAAAGGGTGTTAAACAAGTTTTTGACAGGTGGTCTATATATTTGTTAAACACTCTGTTTAGCAGCATAGTTTTATGAGGATTTTAACTGAAAATAAAACTTACAAACTCACTTGTTTACACTAGAGGCTGACATTTTTTCGGGAATCCCACGGGTCACGGGAATCCCACGGGATGGGAAACAAAATCGCTACGAATCACGTGATTGGGACGGGAGAGGAAAAAATTTCATCGGGAGTGGGCGGGACCGGGAATAGTAATGATACCCAACTTTACACACAAATATACCTTTTATATAAATAAACTATAAACTGTATATTTTAATTTTGAACTCAATTCTAGTTGCCCTGTCTCTTTATGCTCTCCTCCTGTTTGCTTTAGTGTGGCTGGTTAAGTGAATGACGCAGTCCGTGATGGACAGATTGTTAACGGCTGGTCTATGTGGTAATACACTCGGGCAGGACATCCAAACGCTCACCTATCATTCATCAACCTCAAATATGGCTTTTCCTCTGAAAGATGTATGTAGTAGCAACTTTACATGGCCGCTCAATATGATGTTAACCTAGAGAAATGTGCGCTATTGAAGTGTTTGTGTGGAGAGTGGAAGCGCGTTTGCTGCAGGACAGGCTCCGGTGGGCTCATTTGCTCTTAAAATCTCCGTAATTTTTGGTCATACAGATAAAAGTAGCCTAATACATCTTTCGAATCTGTAAAGACTCTACGTTTATTTGTGTGCACTCAGAATAACAACGAAACGTTGCACTTTTAAGCAAACAGGATGCGCTTTAGGTCTCATGTGAACTTGAGCAAGAAACTTAGAAACTCTGTCTTTGAAGAATATATCTATATGTAACACCCCCTCCCAGGTCCACACCACCACAACTCGTTCTTGCTCCGAGCGGGTCTCGAACCCGGGATTCCGGCGCAGGAGGCGGGCGCTCTAACAAGGAACGCCAAAAGATTACAGCCGCTACAGTGCCTCTTTTTGAGGTCAGGGGAGTGAGGTTTACACACAGCCCTTACTGGCATACATCAGTTACATATAGAGAGTGAAATGTATAAAAACAACAAAAAAACAATAGAAGACGTGTGTGTTAGCATGGATGATTTACATGAAATTTAATCTGTGCAACACTGTGCATAAGATGGCTTTCAGTTCAATATAATAACAAAAAACTACATTTTGGGTTTTTATTCAACTAATAAGGTGGGCACGCTGTGATCTGTACTATATTTTTACTGTAACTGACAGATTTCGGCGCAAAAAAAAAAACGACATGGGAGTGGCTGGGAATGGGAGTCATTCTTCCGGGAGTGGAATGGGACGGGATTTTCCCCCAGTTTTTTCATGGGATTGGGACGGGAAGAGATTAATTTTTGTGGGAGTGGGACAGGAGAGGTTTGAGAATTCACTCCCGTGTCACCCTCTAGTTTACACACCCCTTTTTTGATTGCCAATGGCAGCAAAGTACAACGTGAAAGCACAAGGCTGACACTACGTAGAGGATTCACACATCCTTGAGCGAGGCAGTTTGATTTCAGTAGAAGAGAAGGATGTTGCGCGACACCAAACAGTATACTCCCAGAATCGGTTTGAGTAATATATGGGCGTTGAAACGAAAGTGCACGGGTTCAAGCAGTAGCCTAGCTATGTGTGAATCTGGCGATAGATCGCGCATTCACTGATTCATGAAAAAAAAGACCTCAACAAAATATTCACTGAACTTATACGTTCAGATAGAAGGGTATGGGCCATGGCTAGATAGACGTTTGAGAATACATCGCTTCTTTTACCGCAGAAAATGTATTTGCGTGGTGCCCCCGCTGGATGTGGTGCCTCTGGGCACTTGCCAAAATGCCCATATGGTTAATCCGCCTATGCTTCCAGTATAGTCATAAAAGTATGTAAGTATAAAGTAACTACAAGTATATCAACTTACTCTACTAACCCTAAACTGAACCTAATACTCTAATAAGAGTTAGTTGACATAATCGCAAAGTTCGGATTAATTTACTTGTGACCTGAACCTGGCACTTTCTTTAGGAACCAGTGCCATTTCCCATTTGATATCACTGGGAAATCAGCAAATTATCCTTAAAGGTGCAGCGTGTAGATTTTGGCGGCATCTAGAGGTTGAGGTTGCCGTCGTCTGAGACAGCAGAGATCAATGCGGTTTCTTTACAAAGGTAAATTAAGGAATTACATTTATTAATTATTCAATAAACTGATGTCATTACGAATATTACTGTTAGTTATTCATCCTTGAGACAGTGTTTTTTCGCAAGAACAACATAGTGATGAAACACAATCTGTAGAGCAGTTTGTCTGTTTATGGCTGCTGTAGAAACATGGTGGTAACTTCCATGTAAGGGGACCCGCGGTGTGTGTAGATATAAATTGCTCATTATACGGTAATAAAAACATAACGGTTCATTATGTAAGGTCTTTATACTCCTCTGAAAATTTAGTTATGTATATTATATTGCATTTCAGTCTATAGATCATCCTAAATATTACACAGTGCACCTTTAAAGGGCACCTATTTACAAGATGTATTATACATTTCATTTGTCCCCAGGATGTGTTTGTGAAGTTTCAGCTCAATATAACTCACAGATCATAAATTATATCATTGTGAAAATGCCTATTTTGAGTGGAAGCAGAAATAGGCTGTTTTAGTCCGTATCTCTTTTAATGCAGATGAGCTGCTGCTCCCCGCCCCCTTTTTCGCAGAACAGGGCTGTGCAATTTTAGTTCGTATCTCAGGTCTCTGCCAAAAGCATCTGTTTGGTTTTGATTATCATGTATATAACTCTGAAATCACACGTTTTAAAGCCATATCACTTTAAATCTCTGATATACGTTTTTTTCTGGACGCACACATCCAAAAGCACATGAAAAGAGAGCGGCTGATACTCGTATGTGAGTACTAAAAGTTATCTTTCACACAAAAGTTTATGTTAAAACATGTTATGTCTGTGAAGTTAATCAGCTGGGAAAAAAATCGAATGTCTATATTAGATTGGTGTATTAAGTGACAGAAGCATAATATACAGTATACTGACCGCTGGGTTTACGCTATTAATATGAGCCCAACAATAAAATAAAAGCAGAAAATCACTCGCTGCTCTGGATTGAACAATTTATATAGCTCTAATAAGAAGACATTTATTACTTGAATGCTGCTTTTAAATGCTCTGGCGTGAAGATATACATGGCAGATAGTGTGTGTGCGGCCCACTCAGGGCGGGGTCATGGTTAATACGGTTGTGTCAGTCAACTATCGTGGGTGGGGTGGGTAAAGTGTGATGTCACACTTTATGGATTCTGTGATCAGTAAGTCTGAGACACTGCTCATGATTTATAGAGATAAAAAAGGAGCGGTGGATTTTATCATAATAGGGTAGTTGTGTATACAAACTGCCAACACACATTTATGTTCAAACAACATGAACATTTATTTTTTATAATAGGTACCCTCTAAGACCTCATGAAAAAAAGTTCAAAAGTACTTGAGTTAACACATGGATGAATTAGATCCATTATTTTCAAAGAAATCAGTTTATATTATTGCAGCGCCTATCGCTTGCATTTTGAATCTTTCTCTCCTAACTGGTGTTTTCCCAAGAGATTGGAAATCTGCTGCTGTGACCCCACTTTTTAAAGGGGGTGATAACTCAGATCTAAATTGCTACAGACCCATTTCCATTTTGCTCTGTCTATCTAAAATATTAGAGAAGTTGGTCAACAAGCAGCTTTTGCACCATTTGGAGACTTATAATGTTCTTAATCAGTTTCAGTCTGGCTTCAGATCCGGCTATAATTATATTTCCACTTCACTTAAGGTTCTTAATGACATCATATGTGCCATCGACAACAAGGAATACTGTGTAGCTGCATTTGTTGATCTGTCAAAGGCTTTTGACTCTGTTGACCATGAGATATTGCTGGATAGGCTAAGAGGTACTGGACTCTATGAGAGCTGTCTGGCTTGGTTCAAGATTTACTGTTCTAGTCGTTCACAATCAGTACGGGTGAGGGGGTTTTGGTTAGATCCCCTACCCCTATTTAAAGGGGTCCCACAAGGAAGCATATTGGGGCCTATACTTTTTAATATTTATGTTAATGATATTGCTCTTGCTGCAGGTTATTCTCACGTACATTTATACGCTGATGACACTATTATTTATACATTCAGTTCTTCCTTGACCTCTACATTATCTTTATTGCAGGCCAGTTTTACTCACATCCAATATGCTTTCTCTAGTCTTCAATTAGTTTTAAATACAAATAAAACAAAACCATTAGTTGGGTTCAATGTTTAACCCATCCTTCTGGGCAATAACCCAACTAATGGTTGAAAACAACCCAGCATGTGTTCTGTCCAATATTTACCCTGCACTGGTTTGTATTTAACCCAGCAGTTTTTAGAATGTAAATGCAAGGCAGTAAGCTCATCAGCTGCACATGCAACATGAACCAATCAGCTTGTGCAAAGTCATTTAATTCTCTGAATATCATCAGTCACGTTAACAACCCGTCAGCCTGCGCCATCTAGTTCATGACTGAACTATACATTTATTCGTTTTTCCAACACAATCCTTCTTCAAAATATACTCTTTAGTGTAGAAAGTCATACAGGTTTGACGGAAATAGGATGAGTATATGATGATAAAATATACAATTTTGGGGTGAACTATCCCTATTTAACAAATTCAATGATACCAAATACTAACAAAGTTTAGGCAATTTTTGACAAACTAAAAATCCTATATAGTTAATAAATTGTCTTTAGCACATATATTGTATTTAGCTTTATTCAAATTAACTGCCTGATTAGTTGGGAAATTTTCATCTGAAAGGGCTAAGAATAATATTGTTACATTCAGAATAGTCTTATATTCTTATCTTCCTCACAATCCTGCCATATTTCCTTCCTGAGAATTCATAAATACTAACCAGGGCTTCAATTTTTCTGTCAGGTGTCATATCATCTTATGAAATGCAGAGGCAATTTCAATTCTACATGCTGGAGAAAATGGGAACTACACAGTTGATCTCATCCATTCTGTGGCTCTGCTGTTAAAATCATTGTGCTGATACTGGGCTTTCTCTAAATATAAATGCCATATAAAACTTTACAGTCAGTTTAGTTGCTTCACTCATCACCTTTTTTTTTATTCTGTCAAAACATGCAAATAAACTGCATGCACATGTTTAATAAGATTACAATAAGTTTTATGGACTTAAATCAATAAATAATTATCACTGAATTCATTAATACTGTATATGGCATCAACCAGATTTAATTCACACTGACCTTTCTAAGGTAAAAGTCACATTTACTTGTCTCAGTCTGAAGTGGAATCCAATTCTGTGATATTATATGCGAATCCACATTGAAATTACTCATTATGATTTGTTTATCTGTTTATGTAAGTCAATGGCCACAATGACTCAGACCTTTAGAGTTATAACTACTGTTATTTTGAACCAATATGACAGAACAAAACCAGGTGAATGACTACTTGTGTTTGACCAGTAACCTGACTTGGTTAAATAAATGTCATTGCATTGATTTTGATTTTTATTTTTTTGAGAGGCAAAATGTTTTTTTAATATCGGGTGCAACTGAAAAGAACATTCACAAAGGCAAGCATTAAATTGAAATATGGAAATGATTACTCAGAGCAATCCATGTACCAAAATGTTATATCCAGTAATATAAATATATGAACAAGCCTCATGAGGATATACAACATGCATGGGTTACATTTTTAAATCACTTAAGCCATCACTGGAGGCAACAAAACCGGGATGTCCCTGGTGTTATGTGATGTGTACAAAAAACCTAAAACAGAATGGCTACAGAACATCTAATGTGGCACACAGTGTACCAGCAACCACCACTCACCCCCCAAAACACTATTTACTAAACACGACTCTATCGAATGCTGTCTCTTTGTAAAGGTCCTTTATAAAGGCCCTTTAAACAACAGTGCTTAATTTTCAAGGACACTGAGGAGAATCATGACAAGACAAATGGAAAGAAAACAAAAATGTAGTAAAGTTTGGAAGCATTATTAAGAAATTATACTAATAATTTAAGCAATGTCTAATCCTGCTCCAGAAGGGATACATTTCTGTAAGAGTTTAGCTTGAACATACCTGGCTGGAAGTTTCTAGTGACTCAATGTACAATTACAAAACATCTATGCACTGAAAACATTTTCCTTTGCATTTTTTTTAAATGTTTTGTTTACAGACAACAATGTTGTCGAAACGTACTCGTGCATGCTTATGGAATGAACATGTAATATGCATGTGCATGATGCCAAAGTTTTCAAAAATTTATATTTTTGTAGTGTACACAGGGACAATAGCTGTATTGTTTAAAAAAAATAGCAATTTACATTTACACAACAGCAACACAAATCCACACACAACTTAGTTTATGATATATGAATGATTCTGAGATTTAACCACATACAACTTGTTGATTCCTTACGCAGACTATTTATTACTCAGTATATATTGTATTGATATTTTATTAGTTTGTGTAATTTGGTAACACAGTTGTTTAGAGACAAATTCTGACTATTAACTAGTTGCTTATAGCATTATTTGCCATTTATAAGTACTTATACAGCACTTATATTAATGTCTTATTCTGCATGAGCATATTTTAAATCCATTAATCCTACCGCATACCCACACTTAATCCTTACTAACCATTTTTTTATCAGAAAATTATGAGTTTATTGAGGCAAAAGTCATAGTTAATAGTTAATAGTTAATAATGAGAATTGATCCCCAAACTGAAGAGTTACCTGTAATTATATTTTCTAGAACAATCAAAACCTACAGTACAGTATATGCATATAGAATGGTGCATAAAACAAATTCATCATAAAAAAAAAATACAAATACTAAATCGTCTCCATTGCGGATTCCAAGTGATTAAGGGCTTAGGATGTTCAAATTCAACTCACTGCAAGGATGCTGCTAGTATTAGGCACTTGTGCAGTTTAAGCAATGACGAACAGCCAAATCAACGAGATGGAGATAAGTTAACGAGGGAAGGGCATATACAGGTGCATCACAATAAATTAGAATGTCGTGGAAAAGTTAATTTATTTTAGTAATTCAACTCAAATTTTGAAACTTGTGTATTAATAAATTCAATGCAGTAGTGTAAGTCTCTGGTTATTTCAATTGTAATGTTTTTGGCTCACATTTAACAGAAACCCACCAATTCGCTATCTCAACAAATTAGAATATGATGACATGCCAATCAGCTAATCAACTCAAAACACCTGCACAGGTTTCCTGAGCCTTCAAAATGGTCTCTCAGTTTGGTTCACTAGGCTACACAATCATGGGGAAGACTGCTGATCTGACAGTTGTCCAGAAGACAATCATTGACACCCTTCACAAGGAGGGTAAGCCACAAACATTCATTGCCAAATAAGCTGGCTGTTCACAGAGTGCAGTATGCAAGCATGTTAACAGAAAGTTGAGAGGAAGGAAAACGCATGGAAGAAAAAGATGCACAACCAACCAAGAGAACCGCAGCCTTATGAGGATTGTCAAGCACAATCGATTCAATAATTTGGGTGAACTTCACAAGGAATGGACTGAGGCTGGGGTCAAGGCATCAAGAGCCACCACACACAGACGCGTCAAGGAATTTGGCTACAGTCAGAGGCGTCTTACATGGGCTAAGGAGAAGAACTGAACTGTTGCCCAGTGGTCCAAAGTTCTCTTTTCAGATGAGAGCAAGTTTTGTATTTAATTTGGAAACCAAAGTCCTCGAGTCTGGAGGAAGGGTGGAGAAGCTCATAGCTAAAGTTGCTTGAAGTCAAGTGTTAAGTTTCTACAATCTGTCATGATTTGGGGTGCAATGTCATCTGCTGGTGTTGGTCCATTTTGTTTTTTGAAAACCAACGTCACTGCACCCGTTTACTAATACATTTCGGATCACTTCATGCTTCCTTCTGCTGACCAGCTTTTTAAAGATGCTTTTTTCATTTTCCAGCCGGATTTGGCACCTGTCCACACTGCCAAAATCACCAAAAGTTGGTTAAATGACCATGGTGTTGGCAGTGGTGGTCAGTAACGAAGTACAACTACTTCGTTACTGTACTTAAGTACATTTTTCAACTATCTGTACTTTACTGGAGTAGTTTTATTTTGAGTAACTTTTACTTTTACTTCACTACATTCCAAAGCATAAGATCGTACTTTTTACTTCACTACATTTCATAAAACATATCGTTACTCACGTGATACATCACGTGCTCCGAGACGCAGAAACGGTGTCTGATTCATGAACAAACTGATTCTTTTCAATGAACCTGTTCAATCGGTTCGCAAATCGCAACAAACGATTCATTCACGAACTGCAATGATACGATTGCAGCTGTTCTCGAGTCGAAAACTCATTGATTCAAATGATCCGTTTAGAGCGAGTCTTCTTCAGTGAACTGAACTCACAAGTAAAGAACCGGGAGATCTCGTGAGCACGCGCTACTGATGCTGTGAAAAGTACGTTACTAATGTCGAATTTTAGGATTAATTATTGTAACTGAAAATAATATTTAGGTCAAAACTGTCAGTTGTTTGTGAACTAAATCTGCTGTAAAGGGTGATCTATTTAAGCCCACTGAAATGCTTGAATGGAGACAGATCAACATCAGTGTCTCTAACGTTATGTTTTAGGTCAAAAACAAAACATTAAAATAACACAGATTAAATAAAACAACTCATGCATGTTCATATTCCCCGCTGCTCATGGACGTTCATATTCCCCGTAACGTTCGCAGTTTTATTAAAATGCTATGCATTTAGACCTATGTGACATCTGTTTTTATATTGTTTATCAACAGTATACATTTTTATATTGTTTAGATCAACTAGCCGAGTAGACAGATATGAATGTTTATTCATAACCATACTGAAAATAAGTCAATATTGTTAGCTGATGCTAACTGTCTAGCTAACAAGCTTGCAGGTGCTAAGTTGAGGAAATTTTTAGATATAAAGTCCAAATATCTTTATTCAGCCACCTAGATAGATTCCATCTGAGGGAAAAAGAAAGGATGTGATGTTCAGAACATAGTAACTACAGTAATTATCAGAATGGGAAGTGATGCCCTCTGGGGTATTTGACCAGGGGTGTTCCCTTCCGAAGGGAACTTCTACGCTACGTCCTCTAGGGAACGCTATGGGAACGCCTCCAGCGTGACCGGTTACCTGAAGCATGATTAAAAACACCCAATGCACTTGACATTGGCAGGTGGACGCCTATGACGCAAGCTAACGAGCATCTGCGAGCATAAAAGGGCACCTGTGGAACACATCATCCTCTTTTTTCCTTCAGGGGACCTTGTTTCTGAAGTGTGAGTAGAAATATGTCTGTTGAGAAGCGCTTTAGGAGGTGTGTCGATCCGTGTCAGCGTTGTCTGACACTAGATGACACACACGATCTATGCGTTATGTGTTTGGGCGAAGAGCACGCGCGCTCTGTTCTCGAGGGAATGGAGTGCCTTCATTGTGAGCCTTTTTTCTGTGGGAAAAAGCTCCGCTCTCGGTTGTCCCTTTTTCTAGAGAGAATTGGGGCGATCATCTGCCCACCGCTGCTCGGGTCCAGCCGCTGCTGAGGCAGTGAAGAGACTGAGTTCGCGGCGATCGCAGATGAAGCTTGCGAACGAGTTTTGAGAGAGAGGAATTTTTCATCTCGCGCTCGACAGCGGCTGACGAGAGTGAACTGCGGGAGGAAGATGTATTGTCTGTTACATCTTCTGATCCAGCAGAAAGTGCTTTGCTGGCTCATGGTGTGCTTCCCGCGATGTAGAGCTGCTGGAGGTTATGAAACGTGCGCTTCTGATGGGTAAACCTACAGTGGATGCACGGAAAAGGGGGAGTGGCTCGCAGTAGACTTGATGAGCGATCTCTCTCTGGCATAACCTCCCAGCTCCCGTGAGCCTCCCATTCCTTCTCCAGATATTCATAGTAAGATCGTAAACCATATTCAGCCCGCATCCATCGGTATAAGCATGTTAATTATGCTGACATCGAAGGGAGGCGCGAGCGCGGATATGCGTCGATGCGTCGATGCCCCCTAGGGGCGCTTGCAAAAAAAAAAAAAAAATTAACCTGGATCGAGTGTAGTTAGGCTTCCTCTCATTTAAGAGAGTCATTCTGCTGAAGCCTCCTCTCCAGAGCTCCGCTTAGACCGCACTATTGGTGTGTAGGATCTATTGTGAGCCTTGCTATCTTTCTCTAGCGCTGAGTGTTGTCAGGTCTCCTCTCACTTTAGAGAGTCGTTATGCTGAGACCTCCACTCTTAAGAGCTCCTGTACCTGGATCGAGTGTTGCTAGGCTTCCTCTCATTTAAGAGAGTCATTCTGCTGAAGCCTACGCTCTCCAGAGCTCCGCTTAGACGGCACTGTTAGTATGTAGGCTCTATTGTGAGCCTCACTAGCTGTCTTTAGCGCTGAGTGTAGTCAGGTCTCCTCTCGCTTAGAGAGTCGGTGTGCTGAGACCTCCACTCTTAAGAGCCCCCCAACTAAGGTTGAGTGTTGCTAGGCTTCCTCTCGTTTAGAGAGTCATTCTGCTGAAGCCTCCACTCTCTAGAGCTCCGCTTAGGCAGTACTATGCACAGGCTTTTTCTTGAGCCTCACTAACTGCCTCTGGCGCTGAGTGTAGCCAGGTCTCCTCTCACTTAGAGAGTCGTTATGCTGAGACCTCCACTCTGAGAGTTCCCTACCTGGATCGAGTGTTAGGCTTCCTCTCATTTAAGAGAGTCATTCTACTGAAGCCTCTGCTCTCCAGAGCTCCGCCGGCAGCACCTTTAGTACGTAGTCTCTATTGTGAGCCTCGTTAGCTGTCTTTAGCGCTGAGTGTAGTCAGGTCTCCTCTCGCTTTAGAGAGTCGTTATGCTGAGACCTCCACTCTTAAGAGCCCTCGACCAGGGTTGAGTGTTGTTAGGCTTCCCTCTCAGTAGAGAGCCGTTCTGCTGAAGCCTCCACTCTTCAGAGTCTCCGTCTCTGGCAGTAAAGTAGGTAGGCTCTGAGGAGCCTCACTAACTGCTTCTGGCGTTGAGTGTAGCCAGGCTGAGGCCTCCACTCTTAAGAGATCCCCTACTCGGATTGAGTGTTGCTAGGCTTCCTCTCGTTTAAGCGAGTCATTTTGCTGAAGCCGCCACTCTCCAGGGCTCCGCTTGGACGGCACGTTTAGTATGTAGGCTCTATTGTGAGCCTCGCTAGCTGTCTGTAGCGCTGAGTGTAGTCAGGTCTCCTCTCGCTTTAGAGAGTCGTTATGCTGAGACCTCCACTCTGAGAGTTCCCTACTTGGATCGAGTGTCAGGCTTCCTCTCATTTAAGAGAGTCATTCTACTGAAGCCTCTGCTCGCCAGAGCTCCGCTTAGGCAGTACTATGCACAGGCTCTTTCTTGAGCCTCACTAACTGCCTCTGGCGTTGAGTGTAGCCAGGTCTCCTCTCACTTAGAGAGTCATTATGCTGAGACCTAGCTGCGTCGATGCGATCGATGCCCCCTAGGGGCGCTTGCAAAAAAAAAAAAAAAAATTAACCTGGATCGAGTGTAGTTAGGCTTCCTCTCATTTAAGAGAGTCATTCTGCTGAAGCCTCCGCTCTCCAGAGCTCCGCTTAGACCGCACTATTGGTGTGTAGGATCTATTGTGAGCCTTGCTATCTTTCTCTAGCGCTGAGTGTAGTCAGGTCTCCTCTCGCTTTAGAGAGTCGTTATGCTGAGACCTCCACTCTGAGAGTTCCCTACTTGGATCGAGTGTCAGGCTTCCTCTCATTTAAGAGAGTCATTCTACTGAAGCCTCTGCTCGCCAGAGCTCCGCTTAGGCAGTACTATGCACAGGCTCTTTCTTGAGCCTCACTAACTGCCTCTGGCGTTGAGTGTAGCCAGGTCTCCTCTCACTTAGAGAGTCATTATGCTGAGACCTCCACTCTGAGAGTTCCCTACTTGGATCGAGTGTCAGGCTTCCTCTCATTTAAGAGAGTCATTCTACTGAAGCCTCTGCTCTCCAGAGCTCCGCTTAGGCAGCACCTTTAGTACGTAGTCTCTATTGTGAGCCTCACTAGCTGTCTTTAGCGCTGAGTGTAGTCAGGTCTCCTCTCGCTTTAGAGAGTCGTTATGCTGAGACCTCCACTCTTAAGAGCCCCCCAACTAGGGTTGAGTGTTGAGGTTGAGAGCTCCGTCTGGCAGTAATAGGAGAATGTAGACTCCTTTTTGAGCATTACTAACTGCCTGTGGCGTTGAGTGTAGCCAGGTCTCCTCTCAATTAGAGAGTCGTTATACTGAGACCTCCACTCTGAGAGTTCCCTACCTGGATCGAGTGTTAGGCTTCCTCTCATTTAAGAGAGTCATTCTACTGAAGCCTCTGCTCTCCAGAGCTCCGCTTCGGCAGCACCTTTAGTACGTAGTCTCTATTGTGAGCCTCGTTAGCTGTCTTTAGCGCTGAGTGTAGTCAGGTCTCCTCTCGCTTTAGAGAGTCGTTATGCTGAGACCTCCACTCTTAAGAGCCCCTCAACCAGGGTTGAGTGTTGTTAGGCTTCCTCTCGTTTAGAGAGTCATTCTGCTGAAGCCTCCACTCTCTAGAGCTCCGCTTAGGCAGTACTATGCACAGGCTTTTTCTTGAGCCTCACTAACTGCCTCTGGCGTTGAGTGTAGTCAGGTCTCCTCTCGCTTAGAGAGTCGGTGTGCTGAGACCTCCACTCTTAAGAGCCCCCCAACTAAGGTTGAGTGTTGCTAGGCTTCCTCTCATTTAGAGAGTCATTCTGCTGAAGCCTCCACTCTCTAGAGCTCCGCTTAGGCAGTACTATGCACAGGCTTTTTCTTGAGCCTCACTAACTGCCTCTGGCGTTGAGTGTAGCCAGGTCTCCTCTCACTTAGAGAGTCGTTATGCTGAGACCTCCACTCTGAGAGTTCCCTACCTGGATCGAGTGTTAGGCTTCCTCTCATTTAAGAGAGTCATTCTACTGAAGCCTCTGCTCTCCAGAGCTCCGCTTCGGCAGCACCTTTAGTACGTAGTCTCTATTGTGAGCCTCGTTAGCTGTCTTTAGCGCTGAGTGTAGTCAGGTCTCCTCTCGCTTTAGAGAGTCGTTATGCTGAGACCTCCACTCTTAAGAGCCCCCCAACTAGGGTTGAGTGTTGTTAGGCTTCCTCTCGTTAGAGAGTCGTCCTGCTGAGGCCTCCACTCTTCAGAGCTCCGTCTGGCAGTAATAGGAGAATGTAGACTCCTTTTGAGCATCACTAATTGCCTGTGGCGTTGAGTGTAGCCAGGTCTCCTCTCAATTAGAGAGTCGTTATGCTGAGACCTCCACTCTTGAGTTCCCCTACCTGGATCGAGTGTTAGGCTTCCTCTCGTTCAAGAGAGTCATTTACTGAAGCCTCTGCTCTCCAGAGCTCCACTTAGGCAGCACCTTTAGTACGTAGTCTCTATTGTGAGCCTCGCTAGCTGTCTTTAGCGCTGAGTGTAGTCAGGTCTCCTCTCGCTTTAGAGAGTCGTTATGCTGAGACCTCCACTCTTAAGAGTCCCTCAACTAGGGTTGAGTGTTGCTAGGCTTCCTCTCGTCAGAGAGTCATTCTGCTGAAGCCTCCACTCCATAGAGCTCCGCTTAGGCAGCACTATGCACAGGCTTTTCTTGAGCCTCACTAACTGCCTCTGGCGCTGAGTGTAGCCAGGTCTCCTCTCAATTAGAGAGTCGTTATGCTGAGACCTCCACTCTGAGAGTTCCCCTACCTGGATCGAGTGTTAGGCTTTCTCTCATTTAAGAGAGTCATTCTACCGAAGCCTCTGCTCTCCAGAGCTCCGCTTAGGCAGTACTACGTGCATGCTCTGTCCTGAGCCTCACTAGCTGTTCATAGCGTCGAGTGTAGAAGTCTCCTCTCAATCTGAGAGTCGCTTGAGACTTCCACTCCGAGAACCATACTCTCGTGAGCTAGTCTATGATGGCGAGCTTTTGAGCTGGCCTAAAGAGGGTTTTGACCCTAGTTCTGCTGGCCAGGGATGGTGTTCCTCAAGTCTGTGACTTAGGAATCCAGCTTTTGGACACTCTTTCCCTCAGCATGGCGGGCGTGGGCATAGCGTTCCCATAGCGTCCCTAGAGGATGTAGCGTGAAGTTCCTTCGGAAGGGAACGTCTCAGGTTACATATGTAACCATAGTTCCCTGAGAATGGGAACGAGACGCCACGTCTCTGGGCCATGCTTCGGGCATTCCTGTCGGTCCCCTTGAAAAAAGAGGATGATGTGTTCCACAGGTGCCTTTTATGCTCGCAGATGCTCGTTAGCTTGCGTCATAGGCGTCCACCTGCCAATGTCAAGTGCATTGGGTGTTTTAATCATGCTTCAGGTAACCGGTCACGCTGGAGGCGTTCCCATAGCGTCCCCTAGAGGATGTAGCGTCTCGTTCCCATTCTCAGGGAACTATGGTTACATATGTAACCTGAGACGTTTTTACACCACAGACAAGGTTTGAGAAGAAAAAAAAATCATTATGAAAATATAATTATATTTTCCTTAAAATGTTCTTCCTAATTTCAGGCCTAATTCTCATGTCATATATAACTGACGTTCTGCAAAACAACAAGTTCTAAAACACTTTTTTCTTACTGGTGAAAATGAGATGGTGAAATCTGTTTTCTCTCAGGTACATGGCAGTGTAAGCTTCACAGTGAACATTACTACATCACTCTCATCAACGTAGTCCATATCAACAAAATATATATCTTGACTCTATATAGTGGTTATTTTGGGAAAAACC
The DNA here is from genome assembly GCA_027564155.1 of Gymnocypris eckloni scoliostomus. Taxonomy (NCBI): domain Eukaryota; kingdom Metazoa; phylum Chordata; class Actinopteri; order Cypriniformes; family Cyprinidae; genus Gymnocypris; species Gymnocypris eckloni. The sequence continues at coordinate 32,350,362 of CM050424.1, forward strand.
CAGGTATTTTGGGCAGTATGATTATAAAAATATGTGCTAATATAAAATTAAATAAAGTAGTCTATATAAAATTGCTAAATAAATCTGTCTATCAGTACTTTTTTACTTAAGTACATACAAAATTGAGTACTTTTGTACTTTCACTCGAGTAAAATTGAAAAAGCAGTACTTTTACTTTTACTGGAGTAATATTTTACTATACGTATCTGTACTTTTACTCAAGTACTTGATCTGTGTACTTTGTCCACCACTGGGTGTTGGTGTGCTTGCCTGGCCAGCAAACTCACCTGACCTGAACCCCATAGATAATCTATGGGGTATTTTCAGGAGGAAAATGAGAAACAAGAGATCAAAAAATGCAGATGAGCTAAAGGCCACAGTCAAAGAAACCTGGGTTTCCATACCACATCAGCAGTGCAACAAACTGATCACCTCAATGCCACGCCAAATTGAGGCAGTAATTAAAGCAAAAGGAGCCCCCTACCAAGTATTGAGTACATATACAGTAAATGAACATACTTTCCAGAAGGCCAACAATTCACTACATCTTATGAAGTATTCTAATTTGTTGAGATGAATTGGTGGGTTTTTGTTAAATGTGAGCCACAATCATCACAATTAAAAGAAACAAAGACTTAAACTACTTCAGTCGGTGTACATTGAATTTATTTAAAACACGAGTTTCACAATTTGAGTTGAATTACTGAAATAAATAAATTTTTCCATGACATTCTAATTTATTGTGATGCACCTGTAAAAGCCAAGTGAAATGTAGCCCTACTAAGGCTGTGTACCTTGTCTGCCATGTCATCAAGTACCATCAAAGCCTGTCTCAATGTAAAGGATCCTTGGACATCAGCCTTCTACATTTCATGTCCTTCTTGTCACACCGATGAAGAGTCAGGATTCAAAAGCGGATGCTAAACAGTTATTTAAAAAATCTCAGAAGATACACAAATGCGAGTCCACATCAATCTGGCTGAGGGCTGACAAGTCTCTGTAGTGCAGGGATGCAATGGGCAGCTTGCGGAAGAAGAAATCCCAGGAAGGGGCCAGGAAGCCGACCAAGGAGCCAGTCACAGGAGCAACAGAGAGACCAGGCACGCAAGGACAAACTCCAAGGATCTGACAACACAAGGCGAGGTTAGCACATCTAATATAGAGCCGCAAACGAGTCACACCTGGACTGATTAGCTCGTTGCGGTAATCAGACACTCCCACTCACACACACAACAGTAACAAGCACAGATGAGACCGTGATCCCATGAACCGTGACAGTACCCCTCCTCCTAAGAGCGTCTCCTGGCATTATTTGCTGATCTTACCTGTTGATTGTAATCATCAATAAGTGAGTGATCCAATATGTCCCTGGCAGGAACCCAACTTCTCTCCTCCGGACCGTAACCTTCCCAGTCCACCAAGTACTGGAATCCGCGTCCCCTCCGTCTCGAGTCCAGAATACGATTAACCGAATAGGTAGGTTCCCCATCTACGATACGCGGCAGTGGAGGAACCGGAGTAGGCGGATTAAGTCGTGAATGAAAAACTGGTTTAATTTTGGAAACATGGAACACGGGATGAATTCTCCGGTACGCCAGAGGAAGTTTGAGGCGGACTGCCACTGGGCTAATAATCTTAGTGACAGCAAACGGGCCAATAAATTTGGCAGCAAGTTTACTACATACGGGGCAGAGTGGAATGTTCTTAGTGGAAATCCACACTTTTTGACCTATGACGTAGACAGGGGGCCTTGACCGGTAGCGATCGGCCTTGGCCTTGGTGCGTGCTCCCACTTCAGGATGAAGGCGTGAGCAGAGGGGACTTCAGATTCCAGACTGGGAAAAATAGGTGGCTGGTAACCTAAGCTACATTCGAATGGCGAGAGGCCCGTAGACAACACTGGCAACGAGTTATGAGCGTACTCAACCCACGAGAGTTGTTGGCTCCAGGAAGTGGGATTTTGTGTGACTAAACACCGCAACACCCTCTCAAGATCCTGATTAGCCAGCTCAGTCTGACCGTTGGTCTGAGGGTGAAACCCTGCAGACAGACTAACACTCGCCCACCCAGCAAACGACAAAACTCTCTCCAAAATTTGGATACGAACTGGGGCCATCTGTCGGAGACCACGTCTACCGGGAGGCCATGAACACGAAAGACGTGATCTACAACGGTAACCGCTGTCTCCTTGGCAGAGGGTAATTTGGGCAAGGGAATAAAATGAGCCGCTTTCGAGAACCGGTCCACTACGGTTATAACAACCGTATTTCCCTGGGAGGACAATGACGAAATCAAGTGCGATGTGAGACCAGGGTCTCGAAGGGACGGACAGCGGTTGGAGTAGCCCCTCTGGCGGACGATTGGAAGTCTTACCCCGAGCACAGACTGAACAGGCCAAAACAAAATCCCGGATGTCGCGGGCCATGGAAGGCCACCAGAACCGTTGTTTAACAAGAAAGCTAGTGCGACAGCAATTCCTGGATGGCAAGCCACATTAGAGCAATGACCCCACCGAATGACGTCAGACCGTAATCTCTCCGACACAAACATCTTCATCCAGACTAACTGGATGAAGGCGTGAGCAGAGGGGACCGCGACTTCAGATTCCAGACTGGGAAAAATAGGTGGCTGGTAACCTAAGCTACATTCGAACGGCGAGCCTGTAGATGACACTGGCAACGAGTTATGAGCGTACTCAACCCACGAGAGTTGGCTCCAGGAAGTGGGATTCTGTTAGACTAAACACCGCAACACCCTCTCAAGATCCTGATTAGTCGAGTTTGACCGTTGGTCTGAGGATGAAACCCTGAAGACAGACTAACACTGAGCAAACGACAAAACTCTCTCCAAAATTTGGATACGAACATGGGGCTCTGTCAGAGACCACGTCTCAGGAGGCCATGAACACGAAAGGATCTGATCTCAGTGCTGCAGAGGGTAATTTGGGCAAGGGAATAAAATGAGCCGCCTTCAAGAACCGGTCCACTACGGTTAAAACAACCGTATTGCCATGGGAGGGCGGGAGGGCAGTGATGAAATCGAGTGTGATGTGGGACCAGGGTCTCGAAGGGACGAACAGCGGTTGGAGTAGCCCCTCTGGCGGACGATTGGAAGTCTTACCCCGAGCACAGACTGAACAGGCCAAAACAAAATCTCGGACGTCGCCATGGAAGGCCACCAGAACCATTGAAAGCGACTAATTCCTGGATGGCAAGCCCAATGACCGCCGTGTTGACAGTAATCTCTCCGGCACAAACAATCGGCTCATTGGGCATCCGGGCGGAGGCGTTACCCCTTCTAAGGCTGTGCAAACCTTCGACTCTATCTCTTAAGTGAGCGTAGAGACAACAAGTCTCTCAGGTATAATAGCCCGAAGTGCATAACAAGATATTCAAAATGCCCCCTGGGGGTATTAAAAGCGGTCTTCCACTCATCTCCTTCTCTTATGCGGACCAAATGATAAGCATTACGCAAGTCCAATTTGGTGAAGAGGGAGGCTCCCTGCAACCACTCAAAAGCTGAAGACATCAACGGTAAAGGATAAGAATTCTTTACCGTGATGTTGTTCAAGCCTCAGTAGTCAATACAAGGTCACAAGGAGCCAACGTTCTTCGCGACGAAAAAAAATCCTGCCCCAGCTGGAGAAGAAGAAGGACGAATGAACTTGGCTGCCAGAGAATCAGAAATATATTTCTCCATGGCCCCCCTTTCTGGAACAGAAAATGAGTATAATGTGCCTTTCGGCGGAGACGTACCTGGAACTAGGTCTATAGCACAGTCATAAGGACGATGTGGAGGGAGAGAAGCAGCCCTGGACTTACTGAACACCTTCTTCAGGTCGTGGTACTCTGCGGGCATGTTTGACAGGTTCACCGCCTCATCCTGCAATGGAGAACAAGACACAGGGGAACAGGCAGACACAAGACAAGGCGCATAACATGACTCGATCCAAGCAGACACGGAGCTCTGGCCCCAATCGATCCTGGGATTGTGTTTGGTGAGCCACGGATGGCCCAACACGACAGGTGCTAAGGGAGAGTCTGTGAGAAAAAAAATTATCCTTTCAGTGTGATTGCCAGACGTGATGAGGGTAATGTGGGTGGTGGACTGCATAACAGAAGGCAGTGATTGTCCGTTGAGTGCCTTAACAGAAATCCACTAAAGCCTTGCACTCCTGACTTCTTGCCGCCCATTGCAATCTAACCGGGAGGAGAGTATTAGCCAAGGTTTTATTAAGAGAGATGCCACCCGACAGCAGCCTCAGATCCGCTGTCCGTCTTGCCCTTTTACGGGACACTCGGCTAGAAAGTGTCCAGCCCTCCCGCAGTAAATGCACAGACCTCGCCTCCTCCGATGTTCTCTCTCCTCCCGGGAAAGCCAAGCTCTCCCCACCTGCATGGGTTCGCCTCCTGGCGGATGACTAATCGCATCATCAGAGTTGGTGGGGGAATTCAGGAAGCGCGAAGTCCTGCAGGTGATGACTTCACTGACCACTCTGCTGAAGCCGTGAGTCCACGCGCAGTGCCAGATCTATGAGTCCGTCCAAATCAGGAGGTAGCTCCAACATGAATATCTCCCTTTGGATGCGATCAGCCAACCCATGCCGGAACATGTCCCACTGCGCCTCCTCATTCCACTTACTCTCTACCTCTAGGGTCCGAAATTCAATAGAATAGCAGGAGACGGTCCTCTCTCCTTGCTGTATATCAGCTAACCTCCTAGCTGCTTCACCCCTGTCGCCGCGCGATCGAAAACTCGTCTCATCTCCTCCTTGAGGTCGTTGAATGAGGAACAGCAGACATGTGGGGTTCTCCCACGCCACCGTTCCCCACAACGCTGCTTCACCAGTTAGCAGTGTCAACACCAAGGCCACCCTCGCTTCTTCAGTGGCAAATGTCAGAGGCTGGATGGAAAAGAACATAGAGCATTTAGTTAGAAAGGCTCTGCAGAGATCGGGTTCCCCTCCGTACATCTCTGGTGTGGGTAGTCTGGGTTCATACTGACGAGCGTTGTCTGCTGGAATCGGGAGAACGGGCGATGGGGGTGGCGCAGTGGGTGCTCTTAAAAGCTGTAATTGGGTGGTGAGCTCGGACACCTGCGCTACGAGTGCTTGCACGGCACGCCCAGTTGCCAGCATTTGCTCATCCTGGCGATCCATACAAGCATTGTTGGAGGCAAAAAGACCTTGCAGTGTTGTAGCATCCGCTGAATCCATCTTAAGGGTCAGATCTTTCTGTATATAGAGCTGCAAACGAGCCACACCTGGACTGATTAGCTCGTTGTGGTAATCAGACACACCCACTCACACACACAACAGTACCAAGCACAGATGAGACCGTGATCCCATGAACCGTGACACATCTATCAGTGCATTTTGAATGATGCATCCAGTGTATCGTTGATGTCCTCCAATCACACACAATTGGCAGAAAATGAGTTCAATCACATAATGCCAAACTGCCCATGATGTACATTACTGGGAGACAAGAGATCATTGGCGTTCAATGTATTGCATTAATAGAAAGGCAGGCAATATAAAGAAGTATTCTTCCAAAATTAATTTGTAATAGTATTTTTATGCTGTGACCATAGGTGAGGATACATAGGTGTGTGCTATCTCTCTCGTTAACAACATAAACACACAACAAAAATTACAGTGGTGAGAAAACAACAGTTGGGAAAGCATCTAGTTATAGCGAAGTTGATATGTTTGCACAAGCTCAGCAAATCGGGACTCCTGAAATGAACTCCACATGAACACCATTTTGGCCTGAATATGTTCAAAATTGCATCACACCAGTACATTCTTAAATTTCACTTAGGAGACGTTAGCCACAGAATTAGAGCACCTCCATTTCTTCAACCCCACAGCCTCTCTCCAATACCCTGCCCTTCCAAGACAAGTCTGATGTCCTGATGTCAACAAACCCAAATGTGCAAAATGATTCACAGACAGAGTGTTTTTTGATTGGCTAAGAAAGGTGTAAACTATTCTCCTGACTCTGATTACAAAACTGTCAAAGAGACGTGTGATTTCTCAAGACGCCAATAGCTGCAGAATAATACTGAACATGACATGGCTGAAAGCTCAGGAACGTTTCTGGGATTCAGCTGAAGTGGTGTATGGTACAACAAAAGCTGCCACCTTCTATAATATACATTCACGCTTTGTACATACAGACTAAATACTGATTCATTATTAGTTCAGTAAGTAGTAAACAAAGCCAGAACGGGTATTCAGTGTTTGCAAGCCCCATCGGTCCTCTCTAAGACTGTCATCTGCAGCTACTGTAGGTATTGGCACTTAAAGGCTGCTCTTTAAATCGGTGCCTGGGGTGTCTTCAGAGGTGGAGAGTGTGAGTGAGAGGGCAGGTTTCTTTGACAGCATTGTCAGCTAAAGATACTAAACCTCACAGCGGGGATGAAGTGCTTTTCACAAAAAGCTATACAATGGGTCCAAAGACCTGGGGGCATCTGAGGTCTTCAAAAGCACAAAGAAGGTGGCAAAAATGAACAGTTTTAACTGTCAGTTCTCATGTTGCTGGAAAATGAGATAATGTACCAGGGTGATAGGACACTTGATTAATCAAAGTTTTTTGGTTTTGTTTTGGAGGTCACCCCAGAAAGGACAAGTTGGGTCCTTATTTTACATATGAGAAAAGAAAAGGTAGAATTGAAATGCAGTGATTAAATGCTAAACAACCTCCAAAGAACAAGAAATACGTGTTGTGTTTTCCTGCAGTCTGGATTTTGAAGTACCAATTTATATTCACGATTTAAAAAAAGGAATCTGACCTTTCCACAATATGCATGTTTTTACAAAAAGTATGTGTACTAAAATGACAACAGTTAAAAAGTTGCTGAAACCTGCAGCATATAATTCACATATATATCAATATAGGCACATTTCTAGTAGTTTGCATATTTAAATTGACTAAACAGTGAGTAAAAAAAAATGCATTATGTACAATGTACATGTGAACTGCACCATGCAAAACCTCAGGGTGCCAGAGTAAACTGCAAGAATGAGGGTCTTTCAGTGTACTGCCACCCAAACAGATGCAAATCAGTGAAAGAGGAGTGATGTACAGTCAAGTAGAATCTGTGTGCACATGAGTGGAAACCATTTCCAAGTACCTGCACCACCCATATGTGTCAGAACACTGGAATCGATGGCATTTCCAGTTTGCTGAGCAACAAGGTCTTTTTTGGACTTTGTCTTTTTATTGATAAGATAGTAGGGAGAGTACAATAATGACTGGGGAGAACACGGGAAAAAGCCATGCAACCTAGACTCAAAGTACAAAAAACTTGGTAATAACTGGTAAGTTGAATTTATAATATCCATAAACGAAATGTTGCATATAGACTGACATGTTTTATGAATATGCAAACCGTTCTTTTTTTCTTTTTTATTGGAGAGTGTATTTTGTACGAATTAAACTGTTTTGTGAACAGAAACATGTTCTTCATCACAATGATCTGTTTGTCCAACAACATACAGTTTGTTCTATCTTTCAGGCACATGATGAATAAAAAAAAAACATCATGCCAAACTATCTAGTTGAGGCAAGGGACCTGGGGTATTAAAAACTCTGAATTAATGCTATGTTGCACTGGTGACATAATTTACAGGGTCAGGACAAGGTCAAAGATCTGATGCAGCAAAAAGCAAGAGGCTGGGTTATCAAAAAATAAATAAATTCACCTGGGTCAGTATTAAGACGTCCTGGAGCAACATATTCGCATCTCTTCAGTTTTAGAAGGCCAATGCAACTCGCTCAGGTGTTGCAAGTGCTTGCACACATTATCAAGGAGATACCATCATTCTATGGGTGCAAATTGCAGTATGCTATGCAACATTGTCAAGTGCGGCCATACAAGTGTGTAATTATATTGGAAACAGGTTATGAATGCAGTTTTACAAGGCTGCATTGATTCATTCAACAATTTCCTGAGTGATTTAACATTTTCTAATGATGATATTTTAAATGCAATGAACTAGCTTGATTCGAGCAAGATTCTGAATTTAAATACAATTCTGACAGATTTCATGGAGGATGGAGTTTGGTTTCTTACTTATTGTCATCGGTGTTGGTACAATTTAGTATATATCCTAACCTAACACTACTGAATTGAAAATTCACATAATTGCCCACTGCCTTTTATGAAACCTCAATTTAAGTCCAACAAAAGAACATGACGTGTGTCTAGATGGAATTACATTGGTATAGCAGCATCAGAGATCACCAGACTATATACCTGTGCTATTTTTATGATGTTCGTAGTGCAATGAAGGTAGTTCCAGAAGAAGCGAGATGTTGCAACTCTCCATCAAAGGGTGGGCAACTCTGGTCCTCGAGATCGACCGTCCTGCTGAGATTGCCTTCAGCCCTAATCAAACACACCAACACTTTTCAAGCACATTTTCAAGACATTGGTTAGACCTTCATGTGCATATTTATATAATCAATAAGGGCATTATATTGTAGTGTCATTGGAACATTTGATTGCAAGTTTTATCAGTCATACAATTAGTCTGTTAATGTTTTATTGAAATACTAATTACACAAAATGAATGTCTCTCTGGATAAATATTATAAATACAAATTAAACACCCCTGTAGTGCAGAAGGTCAAAGTTTACACAGATGAAAAACAATTGCCTTGAACAGAACATTGTTCCCTCACAAACAGCCTCAATAATTGTAAAAAATAAAAACTGAATCTATCAGACAAGTGAGATGTAAAGAAGTAGGGATGGAAGTTAAGTTATTTGTCATGCCTCATTAAATAGATAATTGAAGTATATTGTTATTAAGATACATTGCTTACAAGTGAATAATTGTTTACTGATTATTACATTGTCTGCCATAGTGTTGTTATAGTGCAATACAAAGACATCAATATTTTGCAGGTCAGCATAATCAATGCAAAATTAATTGCTGCAAAAGTGCCTTTACAAAATATTTTAAATAATTTGAAATGTTTTCCCCCCAGATTATATTTAATAATAATAATGCGATTTGTATTATTATTATTATACATACTAGGCAGTTGATTTACCCTTGAAGAGGAGACAGATGAAAGGTTATCTTTCACTGTATCAGACCGTATGGTGTTTACACCAGAGGCCAGTGATATATGGCCTGCATTGACAGGCTACACTGGGTAATTAACAAATTATGTTCCAGCTAACAAAGAGTACACATGACGGGCTTTCAGAAGACCCCACAGCAAAAGACCAACAGAGGAGCAGCTTTAATGTGGTGTGATAAATGGACTAACTCCTGCACTGCGCAGGTGGATGCACACACACACACACACACTATTTGCAGTAGTTTCTAGGAGTTGTACAGCTGCAAGGTGAACGATGGCAAAGCAGAGGGCAATTATCCTGCAGATAGATGGTCCAGAATTCAGGAGGCCTAACAATTAGTTGCACGGAGGTCCAGCTCACTCTAATTCAACAATATGCAGAACGGATGCCTCTTTATTGAATAACCTTTTTCCCTCCTTCTGAATTCAGTCATCCAGTGCTCTCTAGAACATTACCTGCATCCATTTATCAGAAAATATGCATGTGGCCATAAGGTAAACAGCAGTTATTTCAAAACGCAACCTCAGTTAATGGTACGAAATCCCACTTCACTAAATCTGAGCAGAGAAATTAAGCATTATTCCAGTTGAACACAAGGAGCTCACCTTGGTTGCATATACCAATAACCAGATTGGGAATAGATTTGAAAAAATATATATATAAGTATATATATATATATATTAGTGGTGGGCGCGTTAACGTGAGACTCTTATCGGCGATTAATCTATTCTCAAAGTTGGGTTGGGAGCTGGGTCTATACTACGCAAGCTATGATGACTTTCACCCTGATATTTTAGCGCGGATGTATACCTAGCCGAATTGCACTGTAGGGGCGAGCGAGTCTTCGAACTAGAGGCTCGCAGTCCGTGATGGACAGATTGTTAACGGCTGGTCTGTGTGGTAATACAATCGTGCAGGACATCCAAACGCTCACCTATCATTCATCAACCTCAAATATGGCTTTTCATCTGAAAGATGTATGTAGTAACAACTTTACATGGCCGCTCAATATGATGTTAACCTAGAGAAATGTGCGCTATTGAAGTGTTTGTGTGAAGCAGCGTTTGCTGCAGGACAGGCTCCGGTGCGTTCACTTGCTCTTAAAATCTCCGTCATTTTTGGTCATACAGATAAAAGTAGCCTAATACATCTTTCGAATCTGTAAAGACTCTACGTTTATTTGTGTGCACTCAGAATAACAACGAAACGTTGCGCTTTTAAGCAAACAGGATGCGCTTTAGGTCTCATGTGAACTTGAGCGAGAAACTTCGAAACTCCGTCTTTGAAAAATATATCTATAGAGAGTGAAATGTCAAAAAAATTAAAATAGAAGACGTGTGTGTTAGCATGGATGATTTACATGAAATTTAATCTGTGCAACACTGTGCATAATAAGATGGCTTTCAGTTCAATATAATAACAAAAAACGACATTTTGGGCTTACTTTTAGTCATTATTTGGGTAGCACACATATTCTGAATGCCTTCGGCAGAATTCAAATGAGCCATTTTAATCTAGATTAATTCCAAAATTAATCTAGATTAATCTAGATTAAAAAATTTATCTATGCCCACCTCTAATATATATATATATATATATATATATATATATATATATATATATATATATATATATATATATATATAATTGCTGCTAAGCAGAGGTGGAAAGAGTACGAAAATATTCTACTCAAGTAAAAATACCATTACATTAATGAAATTGTACTTAAGTACAAGTAAAAGTACCAATCTAAAAATCTACTCAAGTAAAAGTAAAAAGTAGCTCATTTAAAATTACTTAGTTACATTAAGTGAGGGGACGAAAAAATGGTATAGACCAAGGGTGTCAAATTCAGTTCCTGGAGGGCTACAGCCCTGCCCTGTTTATAACCCTAATTACACACATCTGATCCAGCTAAACTAATCATTTGGGCTTATTTGAAAAATACATGGTATGTGCATTGGAGCAGGGTTGGAACTAAACTCTTTAGGACTGTGGCCCTCCAGGAACTGAGTTTGACACCACTGGGATATGGGCCTATAAATCTCAAACTAGGTGTTTTTAATTAAAGGAATCGGTTATTTAGAATAATAACACATTTGGGCTGTTACCAGGCAAATTAAATCAGCATCAACAAAATTCCTCTTTGCAACACAGAGGAAACACAGAAGCTTCATCTGAAGTGGCATATATGTATTTACACTGACATTGAATGCATTTAGCCTGCAGTTACAAATGCAGAAATAATGTTTTGATAAATAAGACATAAAATATGACCCTGGACCACAAAACCAGTCATAAGGGTAAATTTTCCTAAATTGAGATTTATACATTATCTGAAAGCTGAATAAATAATATTTCCATTGATGTATGGTTTGTTATGATAGGACAATATTTGGCCAAGATACAACTATTTGAAAATCTGGAATCTGAGGGTGCAAAAATATACAAATATTGAGAAAATCTCCTTTAAAGTTGTCCAAATGAAGTTCTTAGCAATGCATATAACTTATCAAAATTTTGTTTTATATATTTACAGTAGGGAATTTATTAAATATCTTCATGGAACATTATATTTACTTAATATCCTAATGATTTTTGGCATAAAATAAAAAATCATAATTTTGACCCATACAATGTATTGTTGGCTATTGCTACAAATATACCCCAGCGACTTAAGACTGGTTTTGTGCTCCAGGGTCACAAATGTTGAGTACTCGTTTGATATATATATATATATATATAAATAAATATAAAAGAGTTACTCTAAATGTTAAATTAAACCACCAGTAGGTGTCAGCAAGTCACTGATAAGTGAATCATTGCGATTGAACAGAATCATTTAAACGGTTAATTCGAAGGAATGAAACACCGTCATTGCTCAGAGTCAGAGACGCAAAACTGTGTATGGTGGCTATGTTTGGAATTATTTTTGTTGTCCAAATATAGCAAAAACAGGCAATATGGTGTCTAAAACGCAAGTCTCTTAATTTACTTCTTGTTTTAAAAAAAAATAATTCTACAGGCCTCTGTAATCGTGCTGATTTGTGGAGATAAAACGGCACTCTTCGTGTGATGTTGATTTACTATATAAAATTATATAAATATATATCAATTTTGTGATCATTCTAAACGCATTTTAACAGACTGAATCACGCAGTGAAAGAAAGCACTCCAAATGCACGCGAACTAGTCTAATCGACTAGATTTCACGGCACACTGTTTAGAGTGTTTAGTATGGTGTTTGGCAAAATACTGATAATCGCACATCGTTAAAACAAAAATTACTATATTTTTGTTTTCCCACACCCTGCACCACAGTCTTTTTGGCTAATTTGTGCAGACCTTTTTGCTAAACTGTTAAAGCTTCATTTTAACCACCAATGCAACGATGCAAGTATTTACCTTGTCTCTACATGCTTGCGAAGGGCGATGTCGAGATTTTATAAGCTGCTAGTTTGGTCTCCCGAGACACAGCTAACACTGCATAATAGAGCATGAATATGGCCAGGGATTCACTTAATTTCCTTCGAGTTCAACTTCAGCAGAATATGACAGGGTTTGGTTTTCAGCTGGGTCTGCACCATTAACACCTGTCTTGTCCGTCTGCATTATTCTTGTGATTTTAGCGCCAATTTGTTCTCCTGCAGATTATTTACTGCAGTAGTTTCCAGGGAGCGATTGTTTTATTTATTTATTTTACTCAGTAATTAATGTGTTTTAAAATGTAGTGAAGTACAATACTTCAAACTAAATATACTTAAGTAAAAGTAAAATTACAGATTAAAAAAATTACTTTAAAAAGTAAAAGTACACAAAAAAAGCTACTCAATTACAGTAACGCGAGTAAATGTAATTCGTTTCTTTCCACCTCTGCTGCTAAGGTTGACCTAACTTAAAGTATCAAGACAATATTTTACTTTAATGCAACACATTTTCTCAACTTAATTCTATTCTAAATACATTTATAAACAAACAAATATACAGTATCTCACAGAAGTGAGTACACCTCACATTTTTGTAAATATTTTATTATGTCTTTTCATGTGACAACACTGAAGAAATGACACTTTGCTACAATATAAAGTGGTGAGTGTACAGCTTGTATAACAGTGTAAATTTGCTGTCCCCTCAAAATAACTCAGCAAACAGCCATTAATGTCTAAACCGCTGGCCACAAAAGTGAGTACACCCCTAAGTGAAAATGTCCAAATTGGGCCCAATAAGCCATTTTCTCTACCTGGTGTCATGTGACTCTGTAGTGTTACAAGGTTTCAGGTGTGATTGGGGAGCAGGTTTGTTAAATTTGGTGTTATCGCTCTCACTCTCTCATACTGGTCACTGGAAGTTCAACATGGCACCTCATGGCAAATAACTCTCTGAGGGTCTGAAAAAAAATAATTGTTGCTCTACATAAAGATGGCGTAGACCAGGGGTATTCAACTAAACTGTACAGAGGTCCAGTTAGAGAAAATTTCTTGAAGCAAAGGTCCGGAAAATCATAATGTCTTACTATTTAGTGTGATAGCTTATATATTTAATAGCTTTTATATATTTATGAGTAGCCTAGTTGTTGTTTCAGCATCTGCATGTAATAAATACCTGCCTAATCAAATTAATTCAGATCAATTCAAAAACTTGTTGACAATATTTATTGTCATGTTACATAGAACTGAACATATATGTATGACTGTAGATATGTATGTTTTTTTCATTAACAAAATAAAAGTAGGGCTGTATTTCAAAATAAGAGAAAATAAATTAAATGTGAAAATTGTGTATGTTCAAATAAAGTGCTTAACTTCAGACACATAAAATAAAGGGAGGAAAAGCTTGAATTTCTCCTTTTCTGTTTTATATCTTGACTCAACAATCGCAACCAATTTACAAATAATTAATTTCAACACATCTTAACAATTGAACAGTTTTAGAATATCACCAGTCTCTACCGCTCTAATATCCCACTCCTCCGCTTTTGGAGAACGCATTTGTTCCTTATTTTTATCTCCCTTTCTCCGTCTTACTCGTCAGTCGTCTGTATCTCTCCTTTTGTTTTCTACATGTATCGCTATCTTTCTATCGTCTTTTCATGTGTAACTAGCCGCGAACTCTCTCATCTGTCTGCACTCTGTTGAGTCGCAGTGTTTACCAGACTTGATTGGCTGAGCGGTATCACGTGATGGCTTAACTCGCATGCAATTGGTCTGTGTGTTTCCACTACACTACAGTAAAGACAAAAGCTGCGCCGGTTGAAATAGAAGCGCCCCGTCAGGTTTTACATCACAACCTTATATTTTTGGCTGTAGGTCCGGGTCCATGTGGGACGGCTTTTGGGTCCGGACCCGGACCGCGGTCCGCCTGTTAGTGACCTATGGCGTAGACTATAAGAAGATTGCCAAGACCCTGAAACTGAGTTGCCGCATTTACATTTACATTTTACATTTAGTCATTTAGCAGACGCTTTTATCCAAAGCGACTTACAATTGGGGAGTACATAAAGCGATTAGTTGTATGTACTCCAAGGTGGCCAAGACCATGCAGAGGTTTAATAGGATAGGTTCCACTCAGAACAGGCATTGCCATGGTAGGCCAAAGAAGTTGAGTGCACGTGCTCAGCATCATATCCAGAGGTTATGTTTGGGAAATAGACGTATAAGTGCTGCCAGCATTCCTGCAGAGGTTGAAGGGGTAGGGGGTCAGCCTGTAAGTGCTCAGACCATACGCCGCACACTGCATCAAATGCGTCTGCATGGCTGTCATCCCAGAAGGAAGCCTCTTCTAAAGATGATGCACAAGAAAGCCCACAAACAGTTTGCTGAAGACAAGCAGACTAAGGACATGAATTACTGGAACCATGTCCTGTGCTGTGGTCTGATGAGACCAAGATAAACTTATTTGGTTCAGATGGTGTCAAGCGTGTGTGGTGGCAACCAGTCAAGTCAAGTCACCTTTATTTATATAGCGCTTTTAACAATACAAATTGTGTCAAAGCAACTGCACAATATCAAAATAGGAAAATAGTGTATCACTAATGTAAAATTATAAGATTAAATGCCCATTTTTAAGTTAAAGGCATTTAATTATTTAATTCAGTGATGTCATCGTCCAACTCAGTTCAGTTTAAATGGTATTTGTGCAATCAAGTTTGTGATATTGCTGGAAATGAAGTATCACCAACTAAGCAAGCCAGAGGCGACAACGGCAAGGAACCAAAACTCTATCAGTTACAGAACGGAGAAAAAAACCATGGGAGAAACCAGGCTCAGTTGGGGGGCCAGTTCACCTCTCTGGCCAGACGAACCAGTAGGTTTCTCCAACTGCAGCAAAGTCAGATTGTAAGGGCTCCACTGGTTCCAGTGGTCTTTTTCCAATGGCTATCTAGGTTACGAGGTTCTCACTGGGGATCTGTCTCTGGGGCTCATCTAGGTGTCCTGGTCTCCGCTGACATTCAGAGCTGTAGAGGTCATCTCTAGGTGCTGATCCACCATCTGATCTGGATACGGACTGGATCTGGTGACTGCAGTGATCATCTGGACAAGATAAGGACCGGATCGGGTGACTACGGTGACCTCGGAGTAAGAAAGAAAAAGACTAATATTAGCGTAGATGTCAATCTTCTTAGGATGTAACAAGTACATCATGTTTTATGGGAAGTGTTTCCGGTTCCGGTTGACCTAATTAATGCAGCCTAACAATCCTTTAACGGATTTTAATATTATAAACGTATTAGTGTGTTAAGTGCATGCCAGGTTAAAGAGATGGGTCTTTAATCTGGATTTAAACTGGCAGAGTGTGTATACCTCCCGAACAGTGTTAGGTAGATTGTTCCAGAATTTGGGCGCTAAATAGAAAAAAGATCTGCCGCCGGCAGTTGATTTTGGTATTCTAGGTATTATCAAATGGCCAGAGTTTTGAGATCGTAGCGGACGTGGAGGACTATAATGCGATAAGAGCTCACTCAAGTACTGAGGAGCTAAACCATTCAGGGCTTTAAAAGTAATCCAAAATGCAGCAGCTAGAGTTCTTACTAGAACCAGGAATATGACCACATTAGCCCGGTTCTGTCAACACTGCACTGGCTCCCTAGTAAACATTGTGTAGATTTTAAAATGGTTCTAGTAAGAACTCTAGCTGCTGCATTTTGGACCATCTGTAGATTGTTTATTAAGTGTGGAGAACATCCATGTAATAAAGCATTACAATAATCTAAACTTGAGGTCATAAACGCATGAATTAACATTTCTGCATTTGACATCGAGAGCATAGATCTCAGTTTAGATATATTTTTAAGATGAAAAAAATTCAGTTTTACAAATGCTAGAAAAGTGGCTGTTAAAGGAGATATTGCTATCAAATAGCCCACCTAGGTTCCTGACTAATGATGAAGAATCGACAGAGCAGCCATCAAGTGTTAGATAGTGTTCTAGGTTATTACTTTTCTGGTTTTTAGGTCTGATAATTAACACCTCTATTTTTTCAGAATTTAGTAGTAAGAAATTATTCGTCATCCAGTTTTTTATATCGACTATGCATTCCATAAGTTTCTCAATTTGGTGTGTTTCACTAGGCCATGAATAAATATAGAGCTGAGTATCATCAGTATAACAGTGAAAGCTAAAACCCAGTGTTTCCAGATTATATTTCCCAAGGGTAAAGTGTGAAAAGTAATGGCCCTAGTACTGAGCCTTGAGGTACTCCATACTCCACTTGTGATCGATATGATACCTCTTCATTTACTGCTACGAATTGATGGCGGTCAGATAAGTACGATTTTAAACATGCTAATGCACTTCCACTAATGCCAACAAAGTTTTCAAGTCTATTCAAAAGAATGTTGTGATCGATAGTGTCGAGCGAAGCACTAAGATCCAGGAGCACTAATAGAGAGACACAACCACGATCAGATGATAAGAGCAGGTCATTTGGCTCTCTAATGAGAGCAGTGTCAGTACTATAAGATGGTCTAAATCCTGACTGGAAAACCTAACAGAAATAATTTTTCTCCAAGAAGGAATATAATTGTGAGGATGCTGCATTTTCTAGTATCTTTGACTGAAAAGGGAGATTCGAGATCAGTCTGTAACTAACTAGATCTTTGGGGTCAAGTTGTGTTTTTTTAATGAGAGGCTTAATAACAGCCAATTTAAAGGTTTTGGCAACATACCCTAATGACAATGACGGATTAATAGCCAAAAGAGGATCTATGACTTCTGGAAGCACCTCTAAATCAAATCAAATCAAATCACTTTTATTGTCACATCACCACAGCACAAGTGCCTTGGTGAGTGAAATTCTTACGAGCGTGCTCCAGACAGTGCAAAAAAACAAAACAACAATTTACATATGGACAGTACATATTTACAGACTGTACAGAAGACAATGTGCAAAATACACATACATATACTCAGTACACACAGTGTACTATAAAGACATACTTCGTTACCAATGCACCAATACACATTATACACCGTATTTACATGTCTGCATTATGTCCACATCTATGCATAGTAATATGTGAAGGTGCAACAGATTATAATTTACAGTAGATTGGTTGTGCAACAGATAGTTGTGCAAAGGTGCAACAGATTATACATATGCAATGTCGTGGGTGTGCTTTTATGGTGTCCAGTGATAGCAGATGTGTTAGTGCAGTGTGTGCGTGTAGTCCAGTTGAACTGTGTTAAAGTGCAGTGCATGGCATGTTGTGTGAGTGGGAGTGTGTTGTAGGGTGGGCCATTTCTGACTGTTCATTAGCCTGATAGCCTGGGGGAAAAAGCTGTCCCTCAGTCGGCTAGTGCGGGATCGGATGCTACGGAAACGTCGCCCTGAGGGCAGCAGAGAGAGCAGACTGTGGGACGGGTGGCTGGAGTCTTTGATAATCCTCCGGGCTTTCCTTGTACACCGCCTGGTGTAGATATCCTGGAGGGGAGCTCACCTCCAACAATGTGGCGGGCAGTTCGCACGACCCTTTGCAGAGCCCTGCGGTTGCCAGCGGTGCTGTTTCCAAACCAGGCGGTGATACAGCCGGTCAGGATGCTCTCCACAGTGCAGGTGTAGAAGGATCTGAGGATTCTGGGGCTCGTTCCAAACTTCCTCAGCCGTCTCAGGAAGAAGAGACGCTGATGTGCCTTCTTCAGCACTGCATCTGTGTGAGTAGACCATGTGAGATCCTCAGTGATGTGAACGCCGAGGAACTTAAAGCTGTTAACCCGCTCCACAGGTGTCTTGTCGATGGTGATGGGTGTGTGTTCTCTGCTCTGTCTCCTGTAATCCACCACCAGCTCCTTGGTCTTGTCGATGTTGAGTGAGAGGTGGTTCTCCTGACACCATTTTGTCAGGGTACTCACCTCCTCTCTGTAGGCCGTCTCATCGTTGTCGGTGATCAGGCCTATCACCGCTGTGTCGTCTGCAAATTTGGCGATGACGTTGGAGCTGTGTGTTACTGTACAGTCGTGTGTGTACAGGAGTACAGGAGTGGGCTGAGGACGCAGCCTGAGGAGCACCAGTGTTGAGGATCAGGGAGATGAGGTGTTGTTGCCCATTCTGACCACCTGACTTCTGCCTGTCAGGAAGTCCAGGATCCAGCTGCACAGAGATCTGTTCAGTCCCAGAGTCTGGAGCTTCGCAACCAGTGTGGCAGGCACTAAGGTGTTAAATGCCGAACTATAATCCACGAACAGCATCCTCACGTAGGTGTTCTTATTTTCCAGGTGGGAGAGAGCAGTGTGTAGGGTGAAGGCAATAGCATCGTCTATGGAACGGTTACTGCGGTATGCAAATTGTAGTGGGTCCAGTGAAGCAGGCAGCACAGAGCAGATGTGTTCTCTGACGAGCTTCTCAAAACACTTGCTGAAGATGGGTGTCAGAGCAACGGGCCTCCAGTCATTCAAGCATGTGATTTTATTTTTCTTTGGTATGGGCACAATGGTGGATTTTTTGAAGCATGAGGGAACCACAGACAGAGAGAGGGACAGATTGAAAATGTCTGTAAAAACCCCGGCTAGCTGGAAATGTTCACCCGTTTGAAGGATCGGGTTACATCCGCGACAGAAAGCGTGAGTGGACTGACCTCTTCTGCAGCAGCCGCGGCAGCGCTCTCTGTGTGGGCAGTGTTATCAGCCTCGAAACGAGCATAAAAGGTGTTGAGCTTGTCCGGTAGAGAGGCGACAATGTTCACAGTAGCTGGTTTATTCCCTTTAAAGCCTGTGATGTTGTTGATGCCCTGCCACATGCTTCTTGGGTTGTTGTTGTTGTTGAAATGTTCTTCAACTTTGTTTTTGTATTGTCGTTTGGTTACTTTGATGGATCTCCTGAGATCGTAACTGGCTTGTTTCCGATCGTCAGTGTTTCCGGATTTAAAGGCAGATGTCCGCGCTGACAAGGCTGATCGAACATCGCTGTTAATCCACGGTTTTTGGTTGGAGTAGATACGGATTGTTTTTGTCGGTACAACGTCCTCTATACACTTCCTGATGGAACACGTGACCGTATCTGAATACGCCTCTATGTCGTCATAAGACGCTGCCCGGAACGTGTCGCAGTCCACGTGATCAAAACAGTCCTGTAGTATAGTGTCCGATTGGTCCGACCAGCATTGGACTGTCCTGAGAGCGGGTGCTTCACATTTCAGTTTCTGCCTATAAGCAGGCAGGAGCAGAACGGAAGAGTGATCCGATTTGCCGAAAGGTGGGCGGGACTTGTATGCATCCCGGAAAGAAGTGTAACAATGGTCCAGTATACGATCCCCACGCGTGTTGATGGTGACGTGTTGAAAGTATTTTGGAGCTATTGTTCTGAAGTTGGCTTTATTAAAGTCCCCCATGATAATAAAAGTGCATCTGGGTGCGCGGTTTCCTGCTCACTTATATTCCTGTACAGTTCCCTGAGTGCCTGGTCTGTGTTGGCTTGAGGAGAAATGTAAACAGCCGTGATTATGATCGCTGTAAATTCCCTCGGTTGCCAGAATGGTCGACACAGAAGCGTATGAAATTCCAGATCAGGGGAGCAGAAGGATTTAATAGAGTGTATGTTCCTTTCATTACACCATGAGTTGTTGATATAGAATCAAACACCTCCGCTTCTGCTTTTCCCTGTGAGCTCCTTTGCTGTATCCGAACGGTGCACGGAAAGCCCGTGAGCTTGATGGCTGAGTCTGGAACCATAGCAGACATCCAGGTTTCTGTGAGGCAAATAACACAGCAGTCCCTTGTTTCTCGTTGGTATGAGATGCGCGCCCGCAGTTCACAGAGTTTGTCATCCAGTGACTGAACGTT
This sequence comes from Gymnocypris eckloni scoliostomus, assembly GCA_027564155.1. Taxonomy (NCBI): domain Eukaryota; kingdom Metazoa; phylum Chordata; class Actinopteri; order Cypriniformes; family Cyprinidae; genus Gymnocypris; species Gymnocypris eckloni. Next base: position 32,370,734 of record CM050424.1, read on the forward strand.
AGCCAGCAAAATTGTTGGGAGAGGAGGTCGGAAAGCACGGCGTCTCAGTTTGAGAGAACGGCAGCTTTTCGTCGGCGGCATTTCCTTGATTGCACGATCCAGACAAAGGGCTCAGATGCCGTGGAACAATCCACCGGCATTCAAAAACTCAAAGTCCAGGAACCAATCTTCAAAAAGCGTGTCTCTATCATAGACAGTTATACTAACAACATCTAACACGTAAAACAACAAAAACAAATAAAACATACGAAAACTGCAAAGTTTTCGGAGCTTGCAACACGGCCATTCTCGGTTAATTTTACCAATGTATTGAATAAATATCTGGGGTTATGTTTGTTTTCTTCTAAAAGAGATGAAAAGTAATCAGATCTAACTCTATTAGTAGTTTATATGGAATAGGGTCTAACTTACATGTTATTGGTTTAGCTGAATTAACAAGTTTATACAATTATTCCTCCTATAGTAGAGAATGAGTGAAATTGTTCCTCGGGGATCTATAGTGCACAATTTGATGTGATGCTGCAGCTGGCGGCTGTATGGTTATAGTAGGATATCTAATAGTATTGATTTTGGAAGTAAAATAGTTCATAAAGTCATAACTGCTGTGCTGATGAGTAATGTCAATGTTTTATTTTTTATTAATTTTACCAATGTATTGAATAAATATCTGGGGTTATGTTTGTTTTCTTCTAAAAGAGACGAAAAGTAATCAGATCTAGCTGTTTTTAATGCTTTTCTGAAGGATAGGGTACTTTCCTGCCAAGCAATGATAAATACCTCTAGTTTTGTTTTCCTCCAGCTGCGCTATATTTTCCAGGCTGCTCTCTTTAGGGTGCGAGTGTACTTGTTATTATACCACGGTGTTGGACTCTTTTCCCTAATCTTCCTTAAGCGTAAAGGAGCAACCGTGTCTAAACTGCTAGAAAAGAGAGAATCCATAGTTTCTGTTACATCATCAAGTTTTTCTGCGCTGTTGGATGTGCTGAGGAATTGAGTTAAATCAGGATGATTACTTACAAAGCAGTCTTTTGTGGTAAAAGTGATGTTTCCACCATATTTTTAAGGAGTTGAAATTACAGCTTTAACTATATGGAGTTTACACAAGACTAGATAGTGATCTGATATATCATCGCTTTGCTGCAGAACTTCAACACCATTAACATAAATTCCATGTGACAGTATTAAATCTAAAGTATGATTTCGACAATGAGTAGGTCCTGACACGTGTTGTCTAACCCCCGATAGAGTTCAGAATGTCTATGAATGCTGATCCTAATGCATCTTTTTCATTATCAACATGGATATTAAAATCAGCCACAATTAAGACTTTATCTGTAGCCAGCATTAACTCTGATAGAAAATCACAAAATTATTTAATAAAATCTGTATGGTGCTCTGGTGGCCTATATATATTAGCCAGTACAAACATCACAGGTGATTTATCAGTAATACTTTTTTCTCTAGATAATGTTATATGAAGCACCATTACTTCAAATGAGTTATACTTAAAGCCTGTCTTCTGAGAAATACTGAGAGTATTGCTATAAATTGTAGCAACACCTCCCCCTTTGCCTTTTGGGCGCAGCTCATTTTTGTAACTAGTACTTTTGGGGGGCAGACTCATTTAAAATAATGTATTCATCCGGTTTTAGCCAGGTTTCTGTCAAACAGAGCACATCTAGTTTATGATCCGTGATCATATCATTTACAAAAAGCGTTTTCATAGAAAGGGACCTGATATTCAATAAGCCAAGCTTTATCATTTGTTTCTCTGTGTTATATACATTTTTCATTTGTAGAACATCGATTAAGTTGTTACACATAAACAGGTTTGGACGTTTTTTGTATTTTCTAGTTTGGGGAACAGTCACAGTCTCTATAGTGTGATATCTAGGTGAAAGGGTCTCTATGTGCAGAGAATTAACTGACTTCTGTGACGTGAGGCGGCTAGCAGATGGTCGGTTTAGCCAGTCTGTCTGCTTCCTGACCTGGGCCCCAGTTAGTTAAGTACGAACTCTAAGACTATGTGCCATATTTCTAGAGAGAAGAGCTTCACCCCAGGAGGGATGAAGACCATCTCTTTTCAACAGGTCAGGTCTGCCCCAAAAACTGGTCCAGTTGTCTATAAAACCTATGTTATTCTGCGGGCACCACTTAGACATCCAGCCATTGAGTGACAACAGTCTACTATGAATCTCATTGCCCCGGTAAGCAAGGAGCAGGCCAGATCATATTACAGTGTCTGACATCGTATTTGCAAGTTCACACACCTCTTTATCATTATTCTTAGAGATCTCCGACTGGCGAATTCGATCATCATTAGCGCCAACATAGATAACAATCTTACTGAATTTACGTTTAGCATTAGCCAGCACTTTTAAATTTGGAAAGATGTCAGGCTCTCTGGCCCCCGGTAAACAATGGACTATGGTGGCTGGTGTCTCTATTTTCACGTTCCGTACAATAGAATCGCCAATAACTAGAGCACTTTCATCAGATTTCTCAGTGGGTGCGTCAGTGAGTGGGGAGAACCTGTTTAATGTTTTAATCGGAACGGAAGAGCGACATTTTGACCCGCGACTATGCCGCCTCACAGTCACCCAGTTTTCCTGCTGCACGGGCTCATCCAGGACCGAACAATGTATAGGACTCCCTAAGCTAGTCGCATCCGAATGCAATATCTACAGCCCTCACATTCTTACTATCCTCAACTAAAGTTTGGATGCGTGTCTCTAGTTCTAAAATCTTCTCTGTCAGCCTAACTATTTCCCTGCATGTACTACATGTGAATCCCTAGATGCTGACTGAGATAGATAATATATACATGTGACAAACAGTGCAAAAACAATATCAGGAGAAGACGTCATTACTCACCGTGATTGATGAATGATTCCAGCTTAATTTACCACTTACCACTGTTGTTTGATGAATTCATGAAAAACGGAGCGAGAGTGAAATGAAATGGAGCGATAAAAAAGAAGAAAACAGAATGAGACACAAGTAGAACAACGAATGACAAGCTAACCAGCAAACAAATGCTAACACGCTGCAATCGCGGTTTTAGATTAAAAGTGAACAATCAAATTAGTCAGATTAGCTTGATAGATAATATCAGAAATAAGGTGGGAATTAAGTTTTATCTTACTACTTAAACAGAGAGTGAAAGTAAGATAGAGATTTAACATAAAAACGAAGCTACACCGAGCTACAAACGCAAACATCTCAGCATGGCCAAACAGGAAGTGAAACAAGAGAGAAGAGCAACCAGGTGAGGAGTACAAAGACAAGTGTGTCTAGCCTACAGTCAAGCATGGTGGTGGGAGTGTCATGGTCTGGGGCTGCATGTGTGCTGCCGGCACTGGGGAGCTACAGTTCATTGAGGGAACCATGAATACCAACATGTACTGTGACATACTGAAGCAGAGCAAAAACTATGAATGGATGCACAGTGTTGCAGTGCACCCATGTTTCATTCATTCACTGATGGCCTGGTGACACGGTTTGCTGAGTTTACAGATGATGTTGAATTAACTATTGTCTTTTTATCAAGAAGGGCAAATCTCTTTTAAAGGATATGCACAACAATTGATACTGTTCTGTTTTTTTTCATAGTATGATGTGCGGTAGTAAATTCAGCTTTTTTTCTGTAGAATAGTTGTGTTAACATTATTGTATAACAAATATTGTTCCCTTCATGGGAACTTCGAACTGCGTCCCCTAGGGGTCGCTATGGGGAACGCCGTCAGCGTGACTCGTGTATGAAAACACCACCTGTTGGCCGGCGACAGCCTATGACGTCACTACCGGCGCGACCACAGTATAAGAATACATCATCCACTTCTTTCATCTTCACTGACTGCTTTCTTTGAAGCGTGCAATCTGGGAAGTGTACAGTTTTCTCTCTATTATCATTGTGAGCACTAGCAAGGCGTTTAAGAAGTGTGTGGATCCGTGTCCTCGTTATTTGACACCCGATGACAGACAATCTTTGCGTCTTTTGTTTGGGCAAGGAGCACACACGCGATGTCCTTGAGGGGAAAATCTAAGTGCACTGTGAGCCTTTTTCTATGAAAAAGCTCCGCTCTCGTCTGTCCCTCTTTTCGAGGAAAGAGGGGCAGCCTTCTGCTTCCCGCAATTCGGGACCCACCGCTGCCGAGGCACGGAGGCGAATGAAAATCGCAGTTGGATCTGGCCAATGAGTTAGAGAGGGACTGCCCCTTTTCGCGCGTGTCGGCCGAGAACGAGAGTGAGCTGCTGGATTTTGATGATGCGATCTTTCTGACATCATCAGATTCACGGCTAGTGCTCTGCTGGGTTATGCCCAGGAAGAGCAGGAGATGTTTGAGGGTGAGGAAGTTGAGACTGAACCCTCTCAATCCTCCTGCACTGCATATGAATGAGTTATTGGAGGTTATGGATCATAAAAATAAATCTTTCTGGCCATAAAACCCCCAGCTCGAGCGAGCCTTCCTTTCTTCATAAATCTTGATGTGGAGGTTGAGAAGGAGTGGAAAAGCTATTTTTCTCGTATTCATAGGTTTCAGCATACTAGTTATGCTGACATTGAGGGGATGCGTGAAAATGTCTATGAGGGGATGCCCCCTGTGCAAGAGATGATAGCCAGCTTATCGCTCTGTGGGCGAGACATCCTCTCTCAAGAATCCTTCCTTGCCATCTAAGCCCCTGAATCTTGCTTAAATGGCAGGGCATATGCAGCAGCAGGTCAGACCGTTGCTTCGCTGCACACTATAGTGTGCTTCAGGCATACCAGACTGATCTGCTGAAAGACCTGGATAAGGGTTTTCTATAAAGTCCAGGTCTGAGCCTGAACAACCAGGGGTCCTAGCCCATCTCGGTCTGGGGATCAGAGGTGGGCACAGAAGGCTAGTGTCGCTACTCGCGCCCCTCCCCCGCCTGCGGGTAGGGCTAGAGGGAGGCGCGGGTCAAAGAGAGTCAAGACCTGAGGGAGGTGTTCCAGACGAAGCGTTCTAAACAACACTCTCTTCTGGACCAGAGTAAGAACATCTACTCCTTTCCCTTAGGGGGCATCTGCCCTCTTATTCCTCTCTAATTCCCCTGCAACCACTGTTAACTCCACCTGACCGAGGTTAGGTGGAAACTTCCTGCGCTTAACATTGAAGTCTCTATACTGGACTTAGGATGTTTAAACTACCTTACTGACGGTCCGGACCTGAAACTTCAGACTTCGCTCCGGGACTAATCTCATGCGCAGGAACCAATGGATGAGTACGATCCATTTCTAAAGGCTATTGGCTGTCGCAGTGATTACCTCACTCGTCGATACTAGATCCAGGCTAGGGCGCTCCCTCTTTGCTCTCCAGAGCTCATTGATGGCCGAGCTAGCACTGCTCCCCTCACCATAGAGGGTCACCTATGAGCATGCCGCACCCTTCTGAGCGTGCTCATTCTGAGGAATGAGTTCTCCGCTCCCAGAGCTCTGTGATAGGTCGCTCTCCTTGTTGGTCGAGCTAACATTGCTCCCCTCACATAGATGGTCACCTATGAGCATGCCGCTCCCTTCTGAGCGTCTGAGTTCCCTCTAATACTGAGAGTTGGCTTCTCCGATCTCCAGAGCTGTCATTCAGCAGCCTCAGGTTGTTAGGCCTCTTCATGCCTTTATGTTAGGTTTCTCTCCTTGTTGTTAGAGCTAGCATTGCTCCCCTCACCTTAGAGGGTCACCTATGAGCATTCCACTCCCTTCTGAGTATCTGAGTTCCCTCTCATTCTGAGGAATGAGTTATCCGCTCCCCAGAGCTCTGTGATAGGTCGTTCTCCTTGTTGGTCAAGCTAGCATTGCTCCCCTCACCATAGAGGGTCACCTATGAGCATGCTGCTCCCTTCTGAACGTCTAAGTTCCCTCTCATTCTGAGGAATGAGTTCTCCGCTCTTCAGAGCTTCTTGCTGGTCAAATTAGCACTGCTCCCCTCACCATAGAGGGTCACCTATGAGCATGCCGCTCCCTTCTGGGCGTCTGAGTTCCCTTTCATTCTGAGGAATGAGTTCTTCGCTCTCCAGAGCTCCTTGTTGGTAGAGCTAGCATTGCTCCCCTCACCTTAGAGGGTCACCTATGAGCATGCCGCTCCCTTCTGAGCGTCTGAGTTCCCTCTCATTCTGAGGAATGAGTTCTCTGCTCCCCAGAGCTCCGTCATAGGTCACTCTCCTTGTTGGTCGAGCTAGCATTGCTCCCCTCACCATAGAGGGTCACCTATGAGCATGCTGCTCCCTTCTGAACATCTAAGTTCCCTCTCATTCTGAGGAATGAGTTCTCCGCTCTTCAGAGCTTCTTGCTGGTCAAATTAGCACTGCTCCCCTCACCATAGAGGGTCACCTATGAGCATGCCGCTCCCTTCCGGGCGTCTGAGTTCCTTCTCATTCTGAAGAGTGAGTTCTCCGCTCTCCAGAGCTCCTTGTTGGTAGAGCTAGCATTGCTCCCCTCACATAGAGGGTCACCTATGAGCATGCCGCTCCCTTCTGAGCGTCTGAGTTCCCTCTCATTCTGAGGAATGAGTAGTTCTCCGCTCTCCAGGGCATAGAATGTCGCCAAATCCATGTAATATGGTAAGTGCACACGCTAAGGCTCTCTGCACTTTCTAAAATCCACCCAGTGGTAAGATCGCACATCAAGTGCTCTGCGTTCTTTCTAAAAATCCATGTTATGGTAAGTACACACGCTAAGGCTCTGTGCACTTTCTAAAATCCACCCAGTGGTAAGATCGCATATCAAGTGTTCTGAGCTCTTTCTAAAAACTGGTACGGTAGGGTTTTGAGTTGGTCAGGCCCGGTTTGTGCCTTGGGCCCCACTCTACCTTTTGTCCCAATATTTTGGGTTTGAACAGTGTGTCGCTACCAAAGGGTCTGTTGAGACAGTTCCCTCAGCAAGCTTGTGCAGAGCAAGCGGTAGCCCCTTGGTGACCGGCCAGGACCTAGTTACTACCACTAGGATCTTGGCCATATCCCCTTAAAGGAATCTTTCTCTGATTCCAAGGCTTTGAGCTCTACCCTGGGCAGGGTATGCAGTTTGGGTCTTTGGCTGAAGGGGATAATGTCACTGACAGCCGTCAACCGTCCCAGGGACAACTCCCTTAGCCTGGTGGAGTTGGCTTAGTGCTCGCCTTTTGCATGAAATTGGCTTGCGCTCTTCTCAGCATGGTGGCATGGGTTTATCGTTCCCCATAGCGACCCCTAGGGGACGCAGTTCGAAGTTCCCATGAAGGGGAACGTCTCAGGTTACGTATGTAACCATGGTTCCCCGAGTGGGGAACGAAACACTGCGTCCCCTAGGCTGTGTGCCATGCTTCGGATGCAAGCTTCAGATGAAGAAATGGATGATGTATTCTCCCGGCGCCCCTTATACTGTGGTCACGCCAGTAGTGACGGCATAGGCTGTCGCCGGCCAACAGGTGGTGTTTTTATAGGCCAATTATCACCTTACGTCACACAGACGTCATGCTGTTTCAACTGCGCATGTCGGTTGCAAAAGACGACCGGGAAAATGTCGTCTTGTGCAGTGGGATGCCAGAATCGGAAATCTGTAAACCGTAGTCTTAAATTTTTACCGAATACCTTCAACTCACACTCCTTTTAATGCCAACCGCAGACTTCTTTGGTTACAAGCCCTCAGAAGAGCCGATTGGAAAGAGGACCAAATTAAAAATGCCAGACTCTGCAGTTCACACTTCATATCAGGTGAGTTAGCATTATGCTAAATGTAAATCAGACACATCATTTGGTTTGACTCAAAGTAACAAAATATTGGTAAATAATGAGATGTAAGCTTATCTAGCACAGAGTAATGTAAACATTTGTGTTGAACTAGTTTACTAGCTAACTTACTTTTAATTTTGTTATGTTGTCTTGTTAGTAGTTTGCCTGATGGCTTGTCTCTTATGCTTGGTTAGTAACGTTAGTACTTGGCTAACGTTAATACGTTACAGAAAACTCAGGCTAAAGTTGGCTGTTAATCTCTATCATACTGTCAATCACCAGAATATTTTTTTTTTTAATTTTTTTTTACAGGAGAGGTATCCATGGACTTCAATAGTCCCGACTTTGTCCCTTCTGTCTTTTCCTACTCAACCAGCTGTGAAATAAACAAAGGCGATGCTAAACTTGAGAGGTAAATATTTAGCCTCATTTAGTTGCTAAATGGTATCACATTGCATGCATTAACATGCAGAGAATTTATGGCAAGTAATGGCACTTCGATTTGGTAAAGATCATTTTCTAGACCATGATCATTTTTGTGATGCCCATTGAGGCATGCTTTGGTATTTGCATTTGACTTTATTTGGGTACCTGATAACCTTTATGATATTCAAGCAACTAAACTGTTTGGACTGACTGTTTGCACTCATCTCTGAATATCAGATTTAAGAGGAAAAGGAAAAGGGATGATACCGCCCACAGACCACCAGATGATGTAAAGCAGTCAAAAGAAGTTACTGATGAGGTTGCATCAGAATCCCCAGGCCTGTCCTCAGATGACTGCAGAATGGAACTTTTTATTGTAATTTAAACACTTGAAAGTGCAATCAATTTTGTTTATGTAAATACTAGAACTGTATTAAATCATTTGCTTCAAAATACATTTTATTCTAACTTCTTTTTTTCGCATTGTTCACAATACCAGTTAACAACCTTTCGTCTTACTCTGGCACATGTGTGAGTGGAAATAGTTCTTGCACTTTGCACAGTCAATCATCATCCCAAAGTCAGGCCTTTGACAGCGTGAGCAGACTACAGGTGTGGGTGCTTGCATCAGTGGATCCATGCTGTGTGTTAACAGCTCAGGTAAAATGCTCTGTTTGAAGAACACTTCAGCTTTAGGCAGGACTGCTTGCAGAATTTCGTCATCTCTGCTGATGCGGTTGATGGTAATATATTGCTTTGTCCAAACCACAAATCACAGTACTGGGTGTTGCATACAAACATGTGAATCTGAACTTGATGGTAGTACTCATGATTCTTCTTTAGTTGTAGTGCTTTGTCTAAGCAGAACTGTGTGTCCTCACTACTCCCTGTCAGACCATCACGGTATTTGTAGGGGCACTTAATCTCTACAGTTAATTTCCCACAGCAGGTACAGTTTGCTATTCCATCCGGCGACGCCCCAAGATGTGGTTCGTCTGGCCGCACAAAAAGACCGCAGAGCTCCACGTCAAAGTTTTGATGTTGTGCTTTCATTATTTCTGTGTATTGTCTTCTGGCTGTGTCCTCCATATCTTTTCCCCAAAGTACTGCTGGGACATGGCCAAACTGTTGTTTGTTGTAGTGTATTACCTGTTTTACAAGGTTTGTTTTAACATTCTCCATTACTACAGTGCATACACGATGTAGGGTTGTGCTTGTTATCCTTCCAGTTCTGTGTGTGTGCCAGGCCTGAGAGTGGGCCTGCTTTTTAGTCGTAAGCTCAAGGTTTACACACTGCTCATTAGTTAACTCCTTCCCCAGTCTTTCAAAGGTCTCTTCACTCCTCTCTTGTAGTTAATTTTGGCAGAGGCATTTCAGATCGGCATCATACAGAGCTACCAGGGGCTCTGGCAGGTCTCCGGTCTCCATGTCAGATTCTGATGCGGAATCTGTGTCACTGTAGTCCATGCTAGTGAGCACAGCTGCGTTAGGTGCCAGTACTTTCAGTTCTGCAATGTCTTCATCTGTCAGTTCTGAATACACAAAATAAATGTTAGACTAAACTAATTTTAATACAAAATTACACTCAAATCTGGTTAGTCATTAATAGTTACATGGCACTGATTGTAACTTATGTTTTTACATTAATTTACACTACCAATCAAGTTTTAGAACATCTCCATCTTGTAGTTTTATTGAAATATAAGTAGTTTAAGTCCAGTGAATGGTACAGCAAACTGACCAATTTAAAAAGAACATTTACTTATTAAAACCGGCTGTTCCAGGGTGTTCGCAGATTGGGACAGCTGTAGAAATGTGTTTTTGCATCAACTTTCTATTGCTTCAGAATAAATCAAAGAAGATAATGAAAGTTTGGATCAGCAAAATTTAGAAATAACGCAATTTTCAGAGATATACAATTGTCAGGGTTAAAGTAATAAATTAACAACTTCAAGGTATTCTGCAACAATGGAAGTAAGCAAAGCCTTGAAAGTTGATGTAGAAATGTGTTTTTGCAAGTATTCCAATGTGTAAACACCTTGGAATAGCACATGTTAATACACCCTCAGAAGCTTTATTTGTACATTATTGCAACTAAAGTCAGACATTTAAAAATATAATCAATACCTGCTTGCTACATGACCTGATCTTGTCTACATTTAGATTGTCTACCTTTTACATTGATCTTTCTATGCTTTACTCTGACTGGCTGCAGCTGGGTGTCTGTTCTCTTAGCCCTTCTGAAGCTGATCTCACTCAGTCTGGCTGGTTTCACCTCTCTCTTAGATGGCTGGATCCACATATTTGTCCCTGAAGTAACTTACAACACTTCTCAGTCTTTCCTATCCTGACCCATAGCTTTTAACTTATCCCGGGTATATACACTTGGAGTGTTGATCAGGTAATTATATATTTCTGGTCACTGGATGCTTGGCCATTTCGCTTCATCGTTTACCCATTGACGAGGTGGTATGGCAAACGGATCTGTAAGACGTGTCCCACTAACTAACATCAATTTTGTTGAATAGCAGTGCTTATCGCTGGGTGATAAGTTATTGTAATATGTAGAGAACATTTCGAATATAATACCTAATCAAAATAATCTATAATCTTTTTAAATCTAACTATTTTGTACCTTATCCATGTAATTATCTTGCCGTAAACTTGAACTCTCCCGGGTTTTCTGCAACCATGATGCGTGCGCATCCCGGATGTTTACAAATTTATAAGAGGCCTATATGTATGCTTCATACACGAGTCACGCTGACGGCGTTCCCCATAGTGACCCGTAGGGGACGCAGTGTCTCGTTCCCCACTGGGGGAACCATGGTTACATAGGTAACCTGAGACGATTTCTTGTTTTCCCTTTTTATTCAGCTATCAGTACTTCTGAATCCATGGAGGCTGCAGGAACTTCTCCATGTTTTATGTTTTCCTTTGGATTACTGTGGATTGTGCAGGGTACTGCAGTGCGAACTCTGGTTTATGGTGTGTGTGTGTGTGTGTGTGTGTGTGTGTGTGTGTGTGTGTGTGTACAAATGTCCTCATTTATTTTGTAAAATACTTTGTCAAACCACATGACACATTTAACTGGTCCTCACTTGTTAAAAAGGCTTATACATCAGCCAAAATGTATTCTTTCTTTCTTTCTTTTTAATCCAATGTTCTGTTATAATCACATTTCTGTTGGGTTAAGTGATAAAAAATGGCATTAACCTGATATGACATCAAAGGAAATATATGCAATGTCCTCACTAAGATAGTGAAACGTGTGTGTGTGTGTGTGTGTGTGTGTGTGTGTGTGTTTGTGTGTGTGTATGCCTGTGTTTTCTCCTGTTACAATTTTGATTGTGCCATGTGAATACTGTCACCTGCAATTGTGAGTTCCCTTCTGTTCCTTTCCCATTTTTTCCCAGTATTAACATTCATGAGGAAGTGTTTTAAAACACTTATTTTAAACATTTATTTATTTGATTGTGTGAAAATGAGATAATAATAAAACTGCTACAGTACAACTCAGTCCAGTGATTTATTAATCTGCTGAGGCGGGTCACATAAGGCTAACAAAATAACTTTTATTAGCAACATATTTAGTCAACTAGTGTTCAGTTGACAATACATGACTAAAACAATATTTGTCCAAGCTGCTCACATTTGTTGAGAGACTGTTTTAAGCTGAATATTTTACAGAATCTGCATTCTGCAGACAGAAACTGCATTTACTTGATATCCAGTATAGTTCAAAACTGTAAAACACTACAACAGTCATACTCTGAATAAATTAAATGAGACATTGTTTTTTAATTGATTAAATTATGACTAAGATGATATTGATATAAATTATATACACTGTGACAGTCAATGCAATCAAATGTGAATGCCAAACACAATCCACAATGAAGAAAAGTTGCCTTTTTTGTCAGCTTTAATATTCTTGTAATACATTTAGTGCTAAGTTCCCCAAGGTCTTTTTTTAATCAGGCTATACTATCATTTTCCATTTCTGCTTAATGAATCATGCGAGGTATAGTCATATTACAAATGGCAAGGCTTTGCAGGCTATTAGTTTGTTTCTTTAGGGGTCTAATAGAAGACATGCTTCATTTAGGACCCGGTAGTATCCCGAAGCAATACAGAATGGATTGCATTATTTCCAACAGCTGCCATTTCTCAGCCATCTCTTCAGAAATGTTGTAATATAATGCACTTGGGTGAAGTTATTATTCCTGACCAGGCCCTTTAGATTTCAATGTAATGGCACCCCCTCTCTTATAGTGGCATTTTAAGCTTGATATCCTCAACAAATACACTATTTTGAGTAGTACATAATTACAAAATATATTTTGCCACTCTCTCAGGTACGTTTTGCTCATTCATGTGTTGTGCTGTAATACTAACTTTGTTTCGAATGGTTACTTTAAGGTAATTTAATTTCCATGAATCATTTGGAAAATCCTTTATGTAATACATTAATTCTATAATTGATCTTCTGTTGAGTAGATTTACCCTTTGGGATCACTTGACTTCATATAAGAATATTTGTCTTTTGTTGACTTAATTTATCAAGATAAGTGGCTCAGTATTTCATCACGCAAACGTGTCTCAGAATGTTTCAAAGACAGCAAATCATTAAAAGTATTTTCCAGTTCTAGGTGCTTTACTCATTTATAAGTTCTTTGTGAAACACATAACATTATGTGTTAGACTTTAAATGTGTTATAAATGTTCTAAATTAACTATGTAAAGCCTTGGCTTCAGTTAATGGCCTCAGCTATCAGCAGCTGATTATTTTTGAGTTGCTCTGTCTGTAACAAGAGAACAAATGAATCAGAAGTTATCATTGTCACCATGGTTGTTGCCTGTTGGTCACTGTAGTCAATTTAATAGAGAGCAACCGGGGGAATAAAGCACATACAGTAATTGTACATTTCATTTTAAATACATACAAACATAAAATAAATAAAACGTTTACAAAATAAAATACACAGTGTTTAGCCACAAAACGTCTAGGTTTCTTTTTAACAGAGAAATGTAAATTTAATGCCAGGAAGCAGGCATTTCCCAGGGAATTCATGAACTGTATACGTGCAAATGCAGTGTCACTTTGTCTAAAAGTATCTGCTGAAATCATACAGTAAATGCAAATATTGTACCTTCTTACAGTAAATAGAACTGTGTTTGCCAGACACTTTTGTCTCGTCAGTCGATAAGACAACATAAAGTCCAATGAATACAATAAAATATTATTTATGTTATTAATGAAGCAGACTTTTTTTGAACGTTCATCAAAATATGGCTGTTTTCTTCTATTGATTGACATTTCTCATAGGCAGCCTCCCTAGAAATCATTATAATTCTCAGCATGTCATGAAAAATAAGCAAAATGTTGACCCAACTTGCACGTAGTTTCACACTCTAAGATTCTGAATAGAAAGAATGCACATTTTTATGACTAATGAAGTCTGACAAAAAGGTAATTCATCTTGTCTACATAATTCACCCATACCAAATAACCCATCTCCAGTTGTATAAGTCATCATCATCATCCCAGAGCGTCAGGGTGTCGTGATAATAAACTTCATTCTGCTCTCTTGTTTTTGGATCAAAGCGGCCACTCACCGGCTTGAATCGGAATAGATTGCCGTCTGATTGCTTAAATAAAACATGAAGGATCTAATGAACATATTCAGGCTGTGGCATATAACTCCAATGCATGGCAGCAAGCATTGATTAAACCTCTCCAGTTTGGCATTTGGATAATGAACAAACACTGTAGAGAAATGGCAACTATTAACCTTTTACCCCCGTTTTCCCCATTGCTATTGAAATAGTCCTGCTTTGATTCCCCTTGTGAAAATCAATGAATTAAGACAGACAGGGGATTTGTATATATTATTATTATTAGTATTTAATTACACACGTTTCCCCCTCTTTACTGTTCAAGGCTTCAGTAGTGTGCTGAGATCTCACAGAACAAAATTTGCACAGCCTCACCATAAGTGTTCTAAAAGTTGTGAAGAATTATAAACATTGAAAGAACAGATAGCATTTGTGTTTTGTTTGTTTGCAGCAGTTTTCCAAAATTTCACTTTTTCTTGATTCTTGTGATTTCACAATACACGTAGGAGGCGATGAGTGTGTTTGTCTTTGCTCGTATAGTGTTTTTTCTCTCGGTACAGCTGTCCGTCTCAGTGGTAGGTAAAGTCTGCATGGGAGAGTGTTTGGCACTCTATTTGTCCCTGTGAAGTTCTCAGTGCCCATGAATAGATTCCAGTTTTTGTAATCCAGTTTTTTAATTCCATAATTTTCTTTCCTTCTGTCAATTTTATTTCATTTATACCATGTTGAAAAGAGCAGAAGAACTGATCACCAGCATGTTCTACTTTAGACGTCTACAACCAGAAGTCTAACCAACAAGACCACTTTTCACCAAAAATTCCATGCTGGTCAGCTCTGTCACTCATGAATGTGACAGTGTCTGCGACTGTTCAAATTAATAGTTAAAGGGACACTCGACCCAAAATTATCTCATCATTTACTCACTCATGCCATCCCAGATATATGGTTTTCATTCTTCTTCAGATGAACTCAAATGGAGATTTTTAGAAAAAAAAGGATAATGATAATCTCTGAGATATACAGTTGTGCTCATAAGATTATATATAAAGTTTACATATAAAATGTTAATCATTTGAACAAAATAAGAGGGATCATGAAAATTGCATGCTATTTTTGCAGTCTTGTCCTAAATAAGCTATTTTACATAAAATGTTTATTTATACTCCGCAAGAAAAAATAAGAACTGAATTTATGAAAATGACTCCCGTTTAATATCTTCTGCATATTTGAACCCTTTCCAAGATTGACTGTATGATTTTGAGATCCATCTTTTAACACGGAGGACAATTAAGGGACTCATACATACCTTTTATAATAGGCGAAAACATGTACTGATGCTCAAAAATGCCTTAAGAGAGGGGGGGTATAAACTTTTTTTTAAATTGGATGATCAGGGTAACTTGTACTTATTTTGTCTTCTGGGAAGCATGTAAGTATTTATGTAGCGTCTGAAGACAAGTACTAAATGAGAAAACATGATCGTTAAACACACTGATAAGAATTTACACATAATCATCCTGTTCAGAAGTGTACATACCCTGGCTTATGGAGCTAATATTATGACAAAACAATTTTAATTGTGTAAATTTGAATTATTGACAAGTGTTATTTAACAAAACTGAATATTATATGGAATTTAAAATAGGTTTGAATTTATTTTGAATTTGATTTTTTTTTTACTTGAATATTGGACATTTGAAATGTAACAGTTTTATAGACATGCATTTTCAAACAACATATTTTTTGCATATCTTAGACTGCAAATATACAGTTTTTAAAAAATACAGCTTCAAGTTTTCAAGCAGAAGAAGAAATTCGGAACATCAAATTCAATTACAGAGCTGCAATAGTTTTCTGGCGCAAGCGTGCAGCTCAGGAGTTCAACATCCTTCTGCCTGATCATGAATCGCCCAGAGGTAAGTAATTTTTTAAGCATTTATGCAGAGGTGGTAAGTAACGAATTACATTTACTCGCGTTACTGTAATTGAGTAGCTTTTTTGTGTACTTGTACTTTTTTAAGTAATTTTTTTTAATCTGTAATTTTACTTTTACTTAAGTATATTTTGTGTGAAGTATTGTAATTCGCTACATTTTAAAACACATTAATTACTGAGTAAAAAAAAATCGCTCCGTGGAAAAAAATACAGTAAATAATGGGCAGAAGAAGAAACTGCCGCTAAAATCACCAGAAAGATGCAGACGGACAAGACAGGCGTTATTGGTACAGACCCAGCTGAAAACGAAACCCCGTCATACTCTGCTGAAGTTGAACTCAAATAAATGAAGTGAACCCCTGGCCATGTATTCATGCTCTATTGTGCAGTGTAAGCTGTGTTTGCTTCGGGAGACCGAACTAGCAGCTTATAAAACCTCGACATCAACCCTTCGCAAGCATGTAGAGGTAACGTTAAGGTAAATACTTGCATCATAGCATTGGTGGTTAAAATGAAGCTTTAACGGTTTAGCAAAAGGTTTTCCACAAATGAGCCAAAAAGACAGTGGTGCAGGGTGTGCAATATCGTCTGCCATAATATAGTAATTGTTGTTTTAACGATGTGCGATTTGACATTATCAGTATTTTGCCAAAAACAAAACAAAACACTAAACAGTGTGCCGTGAAATCTAGTAACGTTAGATAAGACTAATCCGCGTGCATTTGGAGTGCTTTTCTTTCACTGCGTAATTCAGTCTGTTATAATGCGATTAGAATGATCACAAAATTGAAGATATAGAAGCAGAAAATGTATATATTTATATACTTTAATAGAGTAAGTCAACATCACATGAAGAATGCAGTTTTTCTCCAAAAATAATCATGATTACATAGGCCTGTAGTTTTTCTTTTTACAACAGTTCAAAAAACAAGAAGTTAATTTAGAGACTTACGTTTTAGACACCATATTGCCTGTTTTTGCTCTATTTCGACAACAAAAATAAATCCAAACACAGTCACCATACACAGTTTTGTGTCTCTGACTCTGAGCAATGACGGTATTTCATTCCTTGAATTAACCGTTTAAATTATTCTGTTCAATCGCAATGACTCACTTATCAGTGACTTGCTGACACCTACTGGTGGTTCTAATTTAACATGTAAAGTATCTTTTTTTTTTTTGAATTTTAAATGACTATTTAACATTTGTGACCCTGGCCTGGAGCACAAAACCAGTCCTAAATCGCTGGGTATATTTGTAGCTATAGTAGCCAACAATACATTGTATGGGTTAAAATTATAAATTTGTATTTTATGCCAAAAATCATTAGCATATTAAGTAAAGCATAATATTATTATGCTTTACTTATATATTATTAAAGCATAATATATTCCATTAATATATTTTGTAAATTTCCTACTGTAAATATATCAAAACTAAGAGCTTAATTTGAACAACTTTAAAGGATATTTTCTCAATATTTGGATTTTTTGCACCCTCAGATTCCAGATTTTTAAATATTGTCCTATCATAACAAACCATACCTCAATGGAAATATTATTTATTCAGCTTTCAGATGATTTATAAATCGCAATTTAGGAAAATGGACCTTTATGGTTTTGTGGTTCAGGGTTACATTTTATGTCTTATTTATATCTAAACATTATTTCTGCATTTATAACTGCAGTGTAATGCAACTGAATATGAAGCTATTGTTTCAGCTCTGGGAATTGTTTATTAAATATTCAATATTGCTTGGGTTAAAGCAATATTAATATTTAACTTACGATTTATACTTTAAGTGCTCGTCCAGCGATCACTACATCAGTATATCTCTATTAAATCTCGCTTCTATTGCCTCATGGCCACGGGACAATACAACGGGATTAATACATCTCTCAAATTCGAGCTAAGGTAACTTTATCTTTGTGGCAAATAAGGATAAAATACTTAAAATCACATTCCAGAGACAATTCTTTATAAAACGAAACAAGGTTTATTTGCAATACTAATATTCTAACATACGTAATAACACACAAACATACACACATGCATACGGGAGTTTTGAGGTTAAGGTTGAAAGAATAACATTCTTTCCTATTTCATAACTTAACGAACCAGCAAAGATCACGAAAAACGCCTAGGGTTTTACTGCATTCAGATCAAATTTACCAGTTCAATCAGAAATAGAGATGATACTTGCTTTCTGTTGGTTTAAGCAGGCTGTTGCTTTAGTTTAGTTTCCACGCGTTGCTCTGGGAACCTTTGTCTCGTCTCGCACGTGGGTTTCCACACGTTGCTCTGGGAAAACTCTGCTGCGTGACGTCACCGGGGAGCCGTGTTGAAATCTCGGAGGCTATTTGATGCTGGTGGAAGCGTCGTTACGCTGCTGGTTCTGCGACGTTACGGCGTTTACACAGTCTTTGATTCACGCGTGCGTTATTTGTCTCAGCCGGTCTTAAGGCGAGAGTCCAGCGGGCCGTCCTTCCGGCGTTGGAGAGCGAGCTTCGAGAGCAGGAAGAGTTACAAGAGAGGTTCGAGAGAGAGCGCGCACACTGGCGCGTTGTTTTAAACCGTCTGGTTTGGACATCGCCCACAGGCGGCTGGTCCAATCAGTGTCCGTATGGGGCGGAGCCCCGCCTGCACGGCTACTTTTGCAAGGCACATGATCACTCGTCATCTGATATTTAATTTATTCCGTGAAAGATATACACAGGCCTTTATATCTGTTATAAACATGCAGGATGCTAAAGTTTAACGGTTATCAACACCATTTGTGGCTTACGACGCCAGCTTCTTTTAGAGACTAAACATTGCATTTGGTGCACACACACACTACAGTTTATGCAGTTTAAAGCATGATTAAAAATCACCCACATTGTCCTAAATAATTCACATTCGAAATCATCACATCAAGCCTATGAAGGGCCGAGTACAACATTAATATCCATATGTTTCTTGTGTAGATGTTTTTGAAAGTCATGAAATGAACTAATGTCTTTTAGAAACGTTCCCATCACATTCCTTTGTTCTGTAATAGAAAGAAAACGCGCGCTTTTGGTGCTGGATGAGGGGAGGGTTTTAGAGAGACGCTGATTCCTTTGGTGACCTGTAGGGACAGTTGAATTCCTGCCGACATACGTTACAGCAGGCTAAATGCATTCATGTCAGTGTGTATGCCACTTCAGATGAAGCTTCTGTGTTTCCTCTGCATTGCAAAGATGAATTTTGTTGATACTGATTTAATTTGCCTGGTAACCGATTCCTTTAATTAAAAACACCTAGTTTGAGATTTATAGGCCCATATCCCAGGTGTATCAAACTCAGTTCCTGGAGGGCCACAGCCCTAAAGTGTTTAGTTCCAACCCTGCTCCAATACACACACCGTGTAGTTTTCAAATAAGCCTAAATGATTAGTTTAGCTGTATCAGATGTGTTTAATTAGGGTTATATCTACACTGTGTAGGGATGTGGCCCTCCAGGTACTGAGTTTGACACCTTTGGTCTATCCCATTTTTTCCTCCCTCCCATTGTTAAAATGTAACTAAGTAATTTTTACTCAGAGTAAATTTTAAATGAGCTACTTTTTACTTTTACTTGACTAGATTTTAGACTGGTACTTTTACTTGTACTTAAGTAAAATTTCAGTAATGTAATGGTACTTTTACTTGAGTAGAATATTTTTGTACTCTTTCCACCTCTGCATTTATGGTTTATATTTATATATTATATTAGCGTTCCAGGCATATGAAACCTTTGTCTAAGCGGTCTATGGTGTTTGTTTTAAAGTATATTTGGTGTAAAAGTGATTAGCATGCCACCGTGTCTAAGTTATAAGTGGCCGTTGTAAAGAGCTTGGACTATGTCAGAAATAGAATCTGGGGAATCTGTTTGCTGTTGGAAATGTCGCATTCTATGACTGATTATAACAACAGGTTCTACTGTCTTCTGTCGTGGCACGGCGCACCTCTCGCGCAAGCATCATAATTCTGTTAGGGCTTCATTCATTCATTCCATGATCGGAATCCACATTAGATCCAAGTTGGATGTAAGGTCACTCGATGATGTTTGTAAACCATGTTTAGAGCTAAAGACTTGAACATTCCGGGCTCGACAGTGCTAGCATTTCACTCGCATTTGCGACTAAAAATAGATGTGTCCGAACTGGAAAATGTATTTACGAGCATGAGCACAAATACAAAATACAAAACAGCCTAACTTATACAGCAACAGTAGCCAGTAACAAACGTTTTCATTTCTTCAGTTTATTTATGGAAAAAATAGCCATACAGCCTCATATGATTACCAAGCTTTAAAAAGGCAAGGGTTTAATTTAAATTAGCACAGACGAGAAGAAAGGAGGGTGAGTGAAGTTCAGTGCACAGTCGGTTCCCTTCTTGGGTTTCATAGTGTCGCCGGAGGGAGTTCGCATGGATCCTGACAAGGTTAAGGCTGTGGTAAATTGGCCAACCCCTGATTCCCGCAAGGCCCTGCTGAGGTTTCTGGGGTTCGCTAATTTTTACCGGCGTTTTATTCGCAATTTCAGCCAACTAGCCGCTCCTCTGACTGCCTTGACCTCCACCAAGACGGCGTTCAGGTGGTCGAATGCGGCCGATGCTGCATTTACCAAACTCAGAAGCCGCTTCGTTTCGGCACCCATTCTCCGGGCCCCTGATTCCACACGTCAGTTCGTGGTGGAGGTCGACGCATCAGAGGTGGGGGTAGGGGCAGTGCTATCCCAGCGTGCCACCTCTGACGACAAGGTGCATCCCTGCGCGTTTTTTTCCCATCGACTGTCCCCTGCCGAACGCAATTACGACATCGGTAACAGAGAGTTGCTGGCCGTCAAGCTAGCGTTGGAGGAATGGCGTCACTGGTTAGAGGGTTCGGGGGTTCCTTTCGTAGTTTGGACCGACCATAAGAATCTTGAATATATTCAGTCCGCTAAACGTCTTAACTCCAGGCAGGCTCGTTGGGCACTATTTTTTCGGACGTTTCGATTTTTCCATCTCCTATCGGACGGGTTCTAAGAACATCAAACCCGATGCCTTGTCACGCATTTTTGATCAGTCGGACTGCCCGGTGTCTCCCGAGTGCATCATACCTGAGAGATTGGTTGTCTCTACAGTCACTTGGGAGATCGAATCGAAGGTCCGCACGGCCTTGGAAGGGGTAACACCTCCGCCCGGATGCCCAACGGGCCGGTTGTTTGTGCCGGAGAGGTTACGGTCCAACGTCATCCAATGGGGTCACTGCTCCAACGTGGCTTGTCATCCAGGAATCGGTCACACCATGTTTTTGGTTAAACAGCGATTCTGGTGGCGGGCCATGGCTCGCGATATCCGAGAGTTTGTTTTGGCCTGCTCAGTCTGTGCTCAGGGTAAGACTTCCAATCGACCTCCAGAGGGGTTACTTCAGCCGCTGTCAGTCCCTTCGAGACCCTGGTCCCATATCCCGCTAGATTTCGCACTGCCCTCCCGCCTCCCAGGGTAATACGGTTGTTTTAACCGTAGTGGACGGTTCTCGGCGGCCCATTTTATCCTTGCCCAAATTGCCCTCAGCCAAGGAGACAGCCGCTACTGTAGTTGATCACGTCTTTCGCATTCATGGCCTCCCGGCAGACGTGGTTTCCGACAGGGGTCCCCAATTCGTGTCCAAATTTTGGAGAGAGTTTTGTCGACTACTCGGGGCGACTGTGAGTTTGTCTTCTGGGTTTCACCCTCAGACCAACGGGCAGACTGAGCGAGCCAACCAGGATCTCGAGAGGGTGTTGCGATGTTTGGTCACTCAGAATCCCACTTCCTGGTGTCAGCAACTTTCATGGGTTGAGTATGCTCATAACTCGTTACAGGTGTCGTCCACGGGCCTCTTGCCGTTTGAGTGTAGTTTAGGTTACCAGCCACCTCTTTTCCCTAGTATGGAATCTGAAGTCGTGGTCCCCTCTGCTCACGCCTTTGTCCAGAGGTGTCACCGTACCTGGACGAGAGCCCGAGAGACTCTCCTCCGGGTGGGGGCGGGCACCAAGGCTAAGGCTGATCGCCACCGGTCGAGGCCTCCCGTCTACATCGTTGGTCAAAAAGTGTGGCTTTCTACCAAGAACATTCCACTCCGGTCCGTGTGTAACAAGTTGGCTCCCAAATTTATTGGCCCGTTTCCTGTCACTAAGATTATTAGTCCGGTGACAGTCCGCCTCAAACTCCCTCCTGCGTACAGGAGAATTCATCCCGCGTTCCATGTATCCAAAATTAAACCGTTTTCGGTCTCCCCTTAATCCGCCTACTCGGTTCCTCCCCCGACTCGTAGATGGGGAATCCACCTATTCGGTCAATCGCATTCTGGACTCGAGGCGGAGGGACGAGATTTCAATACTTGGTGGACTGGGAAGGTTACGGTCCAGAGGAGAGAAGTTGGGTTCCGGCCAGGGACATATTGGATCACTCCTTCTTGATGATTACAATCAACAGGTAGGTCGGCTGGGGCGCCGAGAGGCGCTCCTAGGGAGGGTACTGTCACGGTTTATGGGTTCCCTGTCCCATCCTCACTCTGTCTTGTGTGTGTGTGTGCGTATGTGTGAGCAGGTGTCTGTGGGTGTGTGATTAAGGCTAATTCACTCCAGCTGAGAGTCATTACCGGGGCTATATCTGATCCTTTCACGCTGTCTCTCATCGTCAGATCCTTGCTAAGGCTGCCGTTCTCTGGTCTACGTATTCAGTCCGCTCCTGCTTCCTGGTGACATTTCCAGAGCCCTGCCATTCCTGGACTCCGAACATTGGACATTGGCTGCCCATTGCTTCCCTGCGCTACCCGCATCTGCCTACGGAGAGCTCCGCCATTTACTTCGTTTCTGATCATTCCTGTCAATAAACCTGTCTTTTGCAATTGAATCCTCCAGGCTCTCGTTTGTGACAACGCCATGGTTAAGTTTGGAAACGAGTTCAGCTCCCTTTTTATACACTTTTAATTAATTCATTACCAAACTCATCACCAACTAAACATGTAACTTCTTAACATTTCTTAACGTTTTTGTACCTTATAATTTCTTACATTTATTAGTAAAGTAAATTTCCTTATTTATTTATTTTATTAATAGTGGTTAAGTGAAATAAAATGGCATGAAATTACCAGCAGGTGAGTATTAATGGTATTCTGGTTAACTAATGCAAAAAATGTAAATTTCCTACTCGTCAGATTGATCTCCTCTACTGGATGAAATCTTGTTTTTTGGGGGGGAAATCCTGCCTTTACTCAGTGCGTCTTCCAGAAACGAACAGTAGCTGCGATGAACGATCTTCTCACTCTTTGTTTTTGTTGGGAGTTTACATGTGCATGCGTCTCATGTGGATATTTACTTATGAATGGCTCGAGCCGCCAGGTGGTTAGACGGAAAAGACTGAACATCGGTGTCACAAACTCGGTCTCTGTGGCCCTCCCCGAACACCACCGGAGGGCACCGTCACCGGAGTATTAACTTATGAACTGCATCTCCCACAATGCCCTTTACCTGAGACTGATTGTTGCACAGGTGTTCCTCATCTCTGTGGCCTATATTAGCTGCCACCCATCAGGCACTCTTTGCGAAGTCTTGTTTTGCCCCGGCTAACACTTCTGAGCGTTTATCCTGATATAATTGATCTTCTGTGAACAACCTAGGACTGTTTATCTGACCCTGTGATTCTCTGCCGCCTGCCCTTGTGATCTGATCTCTGTACTGTCTATTACTTCTCCTGTCTGCTGCCTGCCTCGACCTAAGCCTGGTAAAACGTTTATGAGTTTGGACCTGTCTCTATCACCCCGGTCGCGGTTATCTGATCTTCGCCTGTTTAACGCTGTCTTTTAATAAAAGCTGCAAATGGATCCCCATGCCTCAGACCTTTCGTTACAGAAGACTTCTTCACCTCAGGGTCCAGCAGCTGTTTCCCAACTCACCACCGATGTCTCAGCCCAAGCCTCTATGCTAGCAGCACATCACCAACAACTGCAGCGTCTCACTTCACTCACAGAGGAGCTGAGCAAAACACTCCAGGCTCTGTGTAGCATTCCACCTACTCCGACACCACCACCGGCCTATGACCAGCCCACGTTTGTCATTTCCTGAGAAATATGATGGTGCCCCTAACAAGTGTAAGGGGTTTCTCCTCCAGTGCACAATGTTCATGGACCAACAACTCCTTCTCTACCCCATTGATGACAGTCTTGTCTCTTTTGTATGTTCTTTGCTGACGGGGAGAGCACTAGACTGGGCTACGGCGGTGTGGGAAGGTGGTAATATGGCTTTCCCCTCCTTCAGAAACTTTATGCGACAATTTCGAGAGGTGTTTGAACATTCAGTTGATGGAAAGGAAGTTGGGGAACAACTACTAGCCCTACGCCAGGGAAGCAGCACGGCAGCTGATTATGCACTCACCTTTCGTACTCTCGCTGCACAAACAGGCTGGGATAACGATCCACTAAAGCTGATGTTCCGCAAGGGCATCACGACCGAACTCCAGTCTGAATTGGCTTGCCGCGATGAGGGGAGAATGCGTGACGCCCCTTACGTCGCTCTGCTACACTGCCCTCTGCTGTCACAGGGAGAACCACGCCAGAGCCCGAGCCAATGCAAGTGGGTGTGACACACCTCACATCAGAGGAGAGAGAGCGCAGACTGAGAATCTATGCCTATACTGCGGTCTGCTAGGCCATATGAGAATCTCCTGCCCCACAAGACCAACCTCTAGGGGTTCATCCTTGGTGAGTTCTAATCCGTCTACCTTATCCACACTCGAATTTCCAGTAATCATAATGTTTGATAACTCACAGTTTGATTCTCTGGCATTGATCGACTCTGGGGCTGCAGGCAATTTCATAGATGTTAACTTTGCTTTGCTACGGATGTGAATCCGGTGTGGCAGTGGCAGCGTTAGATGGCCGTCCCTTGGGCACGGGGCACGTCAGATTCACCACCAAGGACATCACACTGAGAACCGGCTCTCTTCACACGGAAAGCATTCGCCTGTTTGCCATTGAATCACCCCAGAAACCCATAATCCTCGGCTTACACTGGCTGGAGAAACACAATCCCTGCATATCATGGCCCACACGACAAATCGTTCAGTGGTCTAAGACATGTCACAAGCACTGCCTTTTGCTCCATTCTCACCTATACCACCTAAATCTCTTCTCAAAGAAAGTCCAGTTATTCAGGGGTTACCAATTGAATACCATGATTTATGTGAAGCCTTCAGTAGGTCCAAAGCCTCACAACTTCCCCCTCATCACCCTAGCGATTGTGCCATCGATCTCCTTCCTGGGGCAGTACCCACCAGAGGCAGAATTTTCCCATTAACACAACAGGAGTCTGAGGTCATGAAAGCTTACATAGAGGAAGAGCTATCAAAGGGCTTCATTAGACCATCCACATCACCAGCATCAGCAGGCTTCTTCTTTGTTAAGAAAAAGGATGGAGGATTATGGCCCCTACATTGATTACAGTCAAATTCCGCTACCCTCTGCCACTAGTTCCAGCCGCCCTGGAAATGCTCCGTTCTGCTAAGTACTTTACCAAGCTTGACCTCCGCAATGCATACAATCTTATCCGCATCAGAGAGGGGGATGAGTGGAAAACAGCCTTTTCTACCACCAATGGGCACTACGAATATCTGGTTATGCCGTTCGGGCTTGTCAACAGTCCATCAGTCTTTCAGGCATTCATCAATGATGTGTTCCGGGACATGTTGGGTCGGTGGGCGATTGTTTACATGGACGATATGTTAATCTACTCTGACACATTTGATTCCCATGTGCAACATGTAAGGGCAGTACTAAAACGCCTCATTGATAATCAGTTGTATGCCAAAATGGAGAAATGTGAGTTTCATCAGACACTAACGTCGTTTCTGGGATACATCATCAGTGCTGACGGGGTGGCAATGGATGAGAAGAAGATCAAATCAGTCTTAAACTGGCCCACACCTAAAACCACTAAAGATCTACAACGTTTTCTGGGGTTTGCCAACTTCTACAGACGCTTCATCCGCAACTTCAGCACCATAGCATCTATTGTCAAATTTATGGATGATACTTTTGGTTCTGGGGCCCATTAACAACGATGACGAGGCCAGGCACTGCTCTTGGTGAGACTCACATCATGGTGCCAGGACAACTGTCTCTCCAGAACGTGAGCACTAAGGAGCTGATCGTGGACTTGAGAGACAGCAGCCCCAACCTCTTATGATCAGTGGGACCCTGCTAGAGTGAGACACCTGCATCTCAAAGACCCATTCCACACTGGGTGTCACAGTGTTTAACCAGTGGTGGTATCTCAAACCAATGGCTCAAGTCGCCAGTTTAGCTTCCTGACAACATCTGCCTCAGCCAGGAAAATCTCAAGCGATTCTCACGGTTTGTTTCTGACATCTGCAGTCATGGCTTCTCACCGGCAGGAGTGGTTTTCCGATCAGGCTTCAACAATTGATGTCAAATTTTTAAGAGCTTTTGGGTCCGACTCACTGGCCTCATCTGTATTCATATTCTTCTGCTTTATGTACAATACCTCAGACCCATCTGCACATCCTCTTACTACATCTTATTTAACCAGGATCTCATTTTTTGCTTGTCATTGATTGCTCTTACTTCCAACTTTATCACATATAATATTATTAGGAAACCTTGAACCTTGATTCTCCCAGTTCTGGTCATCCTGGCATCACAGCTACATTTCATCTCGTTACCAACCGGTTCTGGTGGCCATCATTATAAAAGGACGTTACCAAGTTTATCCAACACTGTGCTACTTGCAGTATTGCCAAATCGTCTCATCAATGCCCAGCTGGGTTACTTCAACCTCTACCTATACCTCAACGCCCCTGGTCTCACATCGCCATTGACTTTGTAACTGATCTTCCCCGTTCCAGAAATCATACCACCATACTTACAGTCATCGACCGCTTCTCTAAAGCATGCCGCCTCGTTCCTCTCACTAAGCTCCCCACAGCCTTTGAAACAGCAGAGGCTTTGCTGGAACAGGTATTCAGATTATTAGTCTGGTCTGCTTTCTGTCAGCAGCTTAACATAAACATCAGGAGCTGTTTGACAGCTCAAAGCCTGTGCTCCATTCACTCCATTACACACACCAGATCATTATTTGAAACAGCTGCTGGACTGCAGAAATAACAGTGGCGTTATAGAAATGGTGTTATATTATACATTGGTTTGATTCAGTGAAGTTTAATTTCTTAATGTCTTAGTTCTCTTCAATGGCCTCGCATAAGATTCTCAGGCCAAAAACAAACAAAAAAACAATACGCCTGCCAGATATACTTGAATGAACGTTTCGTCATAGTTGGGAGCTGATGTAGGTAATTACTTTGAGATTTTACTGTTCTTAATGTTGAAGATAAAGTTCTCCTCACATAATATGAGACGTCACTAAAGGCCCATGCACACCAAGGACGATAACTATAATGATAATGATAAAGGTACAATTTTAAAAATCATTCTGAACTTAAAAGAATACCAGAGTCCACACCTCAACTATAACAATATGACACAGAGGAACTAAATCATTGGAATAACTCTCAGATGATCTGATAGATTATATAAAATTAGTTGCCACAAATTTAGTGTTCATCCTGTGTCTTATTCTTACATTTTGGTCACATGCAATACTGTAAAAAGCTTTAAGGCATCGGTTTCAGAAGGCTATGTGTGCCCCTGGGGGACATCCAAATTGAAATGCTTGGATACTCCAGGACCAGCATTGAGAATGATGACTTTAACAAGCCAGAAAATCATGACACATATTGGGCCAAATGGTTCTAATAGATGGAAGCATTTTTGATTTATACTTTTCTTTATTAATTCCTTCTAAATATATTTCTATAAAACCAATTGTTTCAGTTCTTGGTTATGATTGGGTCAGCCGTGTTCAAAGCTGTTGTAAAATATTCTGTTAAAGCACAGTTTATTACATCAGTATTACTGCATAACTGTATATGTATTAGTGGTGGGCATAGATTAATTTTTAAATCTAGATTAATCTCACTGTAATCTTGGAAGTAATCTAGATTAATCTAGATTAAAATGGCTCATTTGAATTCTGCGAAGGCATTCAGAATATGTGTGCTACCCAAATAATGACTAAAGTAAGTCTTTGAGAACGGGTTTCTCAAGCCAGGTGGCGCGCATTAGACCAGGGCTCATCTCCTGTTTCCAAAATGCATCACAAACCTCTTGAGAAAGCTGTTCTACTATGATAATTGGTGATGAAAATAAATTATGTTCAATAAGATGTACTTGTGTTTACTAACTGTTTATTCAGTTAAACATGAATTTTGAACTGTAGGCCTACATAAGAGGTCGTGATGAACTGTTTACAGTTTCCATTGGGAAGCTTCTTAAAAATAAATTTTCCCTGAAGCAAACCCGGCGGCTTCATAGCTGCATCCATGTTAGCACGTCACGTTTGATGTGGTAATTTCACAGTAACGTAGGCATACACACAGGTTCGAAGCAGAGGGTGACACGGGAGTGAATTCTCAAACCTCTCCCGTCTCACTCCCACAAAAATTTATCTCTTCCCGTCCCAATCCCACGAAAAAACTGGTAGAAAATTCCGTCCCGTTCCACTCCCGGAAGAATGACTCCCATTCCCTCCACTCCCGTGTTGTTGTTGTTTGCCGATAACTGTCAATTACAGTAAAATATAGTACAGATCTTAGTTGAATAAAAACCCCAAATTTAGTTTTTTGTTATTATATTGAACTGAAAGCCATCTTATGCACAGTGTTGCACAGATTCAATTTCATGTAAATCATCCATGCTAACACACACGTTTTCTATTTTTATTTTTTAGACATTTCACTCTCTATAGATATATTTTTCAAAGACGGAGTTTCGAAGTTTCTCGCTCAAGTTCACATGAGACCTAAAGAGCATCCTGTTTTCTTAAAAGCGCAACGTTTCGTTGTTATTCTGAGTGCACACAAATAAAAGTCTTTACAGATTCGAAATATGTATTAGGTTACTTTTATCTGTATGACCAAAAATGACGGAGATTTTAAGAGCAAGTGAGCACACGGAGCCTGTCCTGCAGCAGCGCTTCCACTTTCCACACAAACACTTCAATAGCGCACATTTCTCTGGGTTAACATCATATTGGCGGCCATGTAAAGTTGCTACATACATCTTTCAGATGAAAAGCCATATTTGAGGTTGATGAATGATAGGTGGCGTTTGGATGTCCTGCCAGTGTATTACCACATAGACCAGCCGTTAACAATCTGTCCATCACGGACTGCGTCATTCACTTAACCAGTCACACCAAAGCAAACAGGAGGAGAGCATAAAGAGACAGTTGAGTTCAGAATTAAAACATACAGTTTATAGTTTATTTATATAAAACGTATATTTGTGTGTAAAGTTGGATATCTATTCCCGGTCCCGCCCACTCCCGATTAAATATTTTCCTCTCCCGTCCCAATCACGTAATTCGTAGCGATTTTGTTTCCCATCCCGTGGGATTCCAGAGAAAATGTCAGCCTCTAGTTCGAAGACTCGTTCTCGCCCCCTACAGTGCAATTCGGCTAGGTATACATCCGCGCTAAAATATCAAGGGGAAAGTCATCATAGCTTGCGTAGTATAGACCCAGCTCCTAACCCAACTTTGAGAATAGATTAACGGCGATATTTTTTTTATCGCCCGATAAGAGTCTCACGTTAACACAGCACGTTAACGCCGATAACGGCCCACCACTAATATGTATATAACTGTAACTGTGTGTTGCTTGCCAAACATTCTGCTAAACATTGCTAAAGAACTGCATTATTTGGTAGAATGATTTTGTTAATTTGTTTGTTATTTTGCTGTGGAATTATTTTATGCAACCTTGCCATATATACTGTATGTAGTGACTGTTTTATAAAAGCAATAAACTATGTGAAGTAATTTACTGTTTAACTGTGATATCAGAAAATCTCTTAGATATACATTTGTGTGTAACACATCTGAACATATTTTCATAAAAATAATGCATAAATCCTCCTAAATGTAGACTACTGTTTGTGAAATTAGAAATGTATTTTCATGCACAATAAATATATTTTGAAATGTATTTTGGAATATGAATGTTTTCAATTTCCAAAATATATTTCATTCAGCTTTATTGTTTACCTAACCTATATATATATATTTTTTTTTTTATTATTACATTTTATTTATTTTTGTGGTATGGGATTTGAATAGCCCCTTAGATCGTACATTATGAATGCAGCATAATTATAATGCTTCTCTTGATTTGAAACCATTTTAATGTCAATTTGCACAGCTTACTGGATTTAAAAATCTAATATGTGATGGTAAACATAGTTTCCTTTCAGTCGGTCACTCCGAGTCACGTCGGATCAATCCATTTCGAGTGACCAATCCACTTTGAGTGTAACTAAATGAGCCAATGGACATTGGTATGCGATTATTGCATGCTGCTGATCACAGCGTGAGTATAAGAGGCAGCAGGTGCACCTCGATTAATTCATCCTTTCGCTTCGGAGCCCAGCGGTGGTGCATCACTACTACTCTCTACTTCAGTGTTGCAGAGAAAATGAGATTGCGGGTGTTAAGGCAACAGCAGCGGTGGTCACGGTCTCCTGGCTATCAACTTTGTGCTGACAGCCACACCAGGAGCCACTCTCCTGCGTGCTTCAGCACTAAGAGAGCATTTTTTTTCTAAAAGGGCAGTTTCTCTAAAAGAGCAACACGCGTGGTCGCGTCTTTTTAAATATGTCTTATCACCCGTGCGTTTCTGGGTGCGGTCGGTTTCTGGCGCCTCAGGACGGTCACGTGTCTGGGCATTCAGCACCCTGAGGAGGCTTTCATGGATGGTTCATGTACTTCTTGTGGGGACATGACCATCTCGGAGTTGCGTAATAGACTCCGTTATGTCAAAAATGTCCCTCTGCTACGATCCAGCATCATCCCGGCACCTGGGGCAGCGCTGTGTCCGGTGGAGTCAGAGGTGATTTGAGGATCACAGTGAGGGCTTCCCCAAGAGGAGTTCTTCACCCCTCAAATGCTCCGCAGCCGGTGGGGTTGCCGTTGGAGCAGACTGGGACCTCTGCAGAGTGGGGTACATTACCCGTTTCCTTCGGTGCTCCCCTGACGACCAGATGTTGATCTCTGGATTGGAGGGCTCTCTCTCTCTCTCTCTCTCTCTCTCTGATGGTTGACAACCCGGCTGCGTTGCCCCCTTCGGGTGTGGTAGCATTGTCTGAGCCAGACCCAGACATGACGGCTATGCTTTCCCAGGCCGCCGAGAATGTTGGGCTCATGTGGAATCCTCCACCACGTCCCGATCCTTCAAGGATGGACAAGTGGTTTCTTGTGGGGGTCTCGCTGTTTCTCACCGCTCCCACGCAGCCGCAGCAGCCTTCCACCAGGCAGTGTCGTGGAGCCGGTCGCAGACATGACTCCCAGCCCGTCCAGGCCCCCGCCAAACCTGGCAGCAAGCACAAGTGCAAGAGAGGCCCTGAGACGGGTGACCCAGAGAAGGAGGAGACTACGCGTCGGGAGATGGTGATCGCACCACTCCCTCCCCAGAGGAGAGCTGAGCGGAAAATATTTTGTTTCGTTTTGTTTTTGTTCCCAAAACATCAATAAAAGAGCGGTTTCCTCAATCTCTGGGTCTCAAGAGGAGGAGAGTGGTGAACCGTGCATCACGTGGTTGCCCAAGAGAACCCCTCTTACCCATTCGTGGAAACAGGTAAGGGTGGTTGCACTCGAGTCCCTGCTTCAAGTTGTCACACGCCGGGCTATCACAAGCCTCAAGCCAGATTCCTGTTTCCTCCCACACAAGGAGGAATCAGGTGAGTGTTACACTGCACACCCAGACCCCGCCTCCTGCCGTCACAGGCCCCAGGCTGGGTCCCTGTGTTCCACCTCGCTGCCTGGCCAGCGCTCTCGGAGCCTGGCTAGTGTTCCCCGGTCCTTCTTGGTGGCTCCTACGGACCATCAGACTCGGCTACGCAACTCATTTCCCCCCAAGTTCAGTGGCATCTGGTTCACTTCAGTCAAGGCCGTCGATGCCCCTGTCTTGCGTGCAGAAATCACAGTCCTGCTGGCGAAGGATGTGATAGAACCGGTTCCTCCAGCCGACATGAGGTTGGGGTTTTACAGCCCTTACTTCATTGTGCCCAAGAAAAGCGGTGGGTTACAACCAAGCTTTGATTTGCGAGTTTTGAACCGTGCACTTCACAAGATGCCATTCAAGATGTTGACGCAGAAACGCATTTCCGGGTGTGTCCATCCCCTAGATTGATTTGCAGCAAATCGACCTGAAGGACGCGTACTTTCATATCTCAATCCTCCCATGACACAGGCCATTCCTGCGGTTCGCATTCGAGGGTCAGGCATATCAGTACATTCACCTCGTGTCTTCACCAAATTCGCGGAGGCGGCCCGTGTTTCCCTGAGACGGGGTGTGCGCATCCTCAATTACCTCGACAACTGGTTCATACTTGTGCAGTCTCAAGAGCAGTTGTGCGCACACAGGGACCTGGTGCTCAGACACCTCAGCCAGTTGGGTCTTTGGGTTAACTGGGAAAAGAGAAAACTCGTGCCAACGCAGGGGATGATCTCTTTTCTCGGCATGGAGTTTGATTCGGTCAACTGTACAGCACGCCTCCCCCAGGAACGTACTCAGTCGGTGCTGAACTGCCTCAAGACTTTATCAGGTAGGATGGCGGTCCCACTGAAACTCTTTCAGAGGCTCCTGGAGCATATGGCTGCAGCTGCTGCGATAGTTCCCCTCAGTCTGCTCCATATGAGACCGCTTCAGCACTGGTTCCATGGCTGAATCCAGAGGTGGGCGTGGAAGCGCTCTGCTCACCGGGTTCAGATTACACCGGCCTGCCGCAAAACCTTCAGCCCGTGGTCAGATCCCGCATTCCTTCGGGCAGGAGTACCCCTGGAGCAGGTATCCAGGCATGCTGTGGTATTCACGGATGCCTCGATCATCGGCTGGGAGCCACTTACAATGGGCATGCAGTGTCAGGCGTATGGACGGGTCCCCAAATGCGTTCCCATCGCATATCAATTGCCTCGAGTTGCTGGCAGTACGCCTTGCCTTAAGCTGCCTCAGAGGGCGCCTTCAGGGCAAGGACGTTCTGGTCCATACGGAAAACACTGCGACCATTGCGTATATCAACCGGCAAGGTGGTTTACACTCCTGTCGCATGTCGCAACTCGCCCGACACCTCCTCCTCTGGAGTCAGAAGCATCTGAGGTCCCTTCGTACATCCACATCCCAGGAGTGTTCAATCAGACGACTGACGAGTTGTCTCGAGCGGCACTTCCCGGGGAGTGGCAGTCCAGCTGATTTGGAGTCGGTTCGGAGTTGCTCAGGTAGACCTGTTTGCATCTCGGGAAACCGCACACTGCCAGTGGTTCTACTCCCTATCCGAGGCAACGCTCGGCACAGATGCACTGTCACACAACTGGCACCAGTGCCTGCACAAATATGCATTCCCCCTAGTGAGCCTGTTAGCAAAGACACTGTTCAAGATCAGGGAGGACGAGGAGCAGGTCCTGTTAGTGGCTCCATATTGGCCCAACAGGACCTTGTTCCTGGAACTCATGCCCCTCGCGACAGCCACTCCCTGGACGATTCCTCTGAGGAAGGATCTGCTTTCTCAGAGACGAGACACCCTCTGGCACCTGCGTCCAGACTTGTGGAAACTCCATGTGTAGTCCCTGGACGAGACGCGAGGTTCTAGGTGACCTGCCCCCGGAGGTAGCTCTCACTATCACTTCAGCACGAATATATCCACAAGACGGGCCTATGCGCTGAAGTGGAGCCTATTAATCGAATGGTGTTCCTCTCACCGTGAGGACCTCGGGAGATGTTCGATCAGATCTGTGCTGTCCTTCCTGCAGCAAGGGTTGGAGCGTAGGCTGTCTACCTCCACCTTTAAGGTTTACGTTGCTGCTATTTCCACCCACCACGACCTCATAAAGGGGAGATCGGTGGGGAAGCATGATCTGGTCGTCAGGTATCTTTGGGGGCGGGGGGCAGGAAGTTAAATCCTCTTGGGCCTCCCTCCTAACCCTCTTGGGATTTGGCATTTGTGCTAAGAGCCCTACAAACTACCCCCTTTAAGCCATTGCAGTCAGTCTAGGTAAAGTTTCTCTCTATGAAAACCCTACTCCTGACTGAGTTGGCCTCGATCAAGAGGATGGGGGACCTGCAGGTATTTTCGGTCGACAAGTCATGCCTTGAGTTTGGTCCGGCTGACTCCAGTGCAACACTGAACAGGGCCCGTCTATGTGCCCAAGGTTCTGTGAGATTACAAATTGTATTTAAATGTTTAATTTAGATTCTTATTCCTGACTCAATGTATAACTGTGCTTTGTCTCAATCAAGTCATGTTGATTGGCAGAGATTCAAAGAACCCCTGGCCAGACGTTGATTCGTTAGGGTGATTGGATTAGTGTCTATCTTTCGGAGCCCCTAGCCCAGACGTGGATTCGTTTAGGTTGATTGGATTAGTGTCTATGCATTTGATTATGTTGATGAGATTAGGACCACGGGAAGTTTGGTAACAAAACCAACGCCTCCCTCAAGTGCTTGCTTTGTTTGAATTTGGCTCCACCTCCAAGAATCCCTCCTCCAAAAATACCCATAAGACACCCTGTAAATTACTTAAGATTGAGATTTCGATGACCACAGATACCAATGACATGTCATAGAATAAAGAATTCTGCTGACGATCCAATCCGAAGTCTCCTGGTCTTCTCTTCTGAGTTTTCTACATTTTAGAAGAACAGAGTTTTCAACAGTTCCTACCACTCCCTTCAGGGACCAGGTAGTGAAGCAGAAGGGGAAGGCTGTCTCCAAGCAGAGGATGGCCCAATGGATAGTGGATACTATCACCTTGGCCTATGAAGCACAAGGTGTGCCCTGCCTGCACAGGTTGCATGATCACTCCACTATTGGTGTCGCATCGTCCTGGGCGCTGGCTCTTGGTTGCTCACGAGCAGACATCTGTAGAGCTGTGGGTTGGGCGGCTCCTCACTAAGTTTTATAAACCGAACCGGTTTCCTCCTGTGTTCTCACCTTAAACTGTTAGTGACATTGAGAGGACCCGGCTCACGGTCGGCTTGTAGTGTTCTTACGCCTAATTCTCCAGAGAGTTCCTTAACCAGGCAAACCCTGTCGAGTCCTCCAGCACTCCGGCGTCCGGACGTGGCAGAGCATCCGGCGCCAGTCCTTTCAGTCAATTAATTTTTTTAATCTGGTGTGAGGCTAGTGCCCATATGAGAGATCCTGCTAGGATCTCATATGTGTATTACACGGTATGCTTATTAGAGCCATGTTTCCCCTGGCAGACCAGGTTCTGCAGTCTCTAATGATGCAGCCTTAGCCATCTCAGAGACTTCCATGTGCAATAGGGCCCTACGGGGTTACTTCACATGTCTACATGTCACTTCACATGTCCTCCCCTCTGGGATGAGGTGTCTCTGCAGTGTGCCTCTTCCAAATGGTGTAATCCAGTGTTATCCAAGTCTTACTGTTTGGGTTTCTTAAGGAACAATAGTAGTTTACCTTCTCTGTGTAGAGCCCGGTCCTATCGCCTGCCTTATAGGAAGGATCAGGAGGCCTACACAGGGCACTGGAAGTGGCAGCTCCTGTGGCGCTTTGGTTGGGATTCCAATTTCTTCGGTCCTCTGACGTAACTCGAAGTAACCGACTGAAAGGGAACATCTCGTTACGTATGAAACCCTCGTTCCCTGAAGGAGGGAATGGAGATGTCACGTCCCGTCACCACGGTGGCTATACCACAGCTGAGCTGCCGGGTCACCGGCTCTGCTCCTCAGTGAAAGCATGAATTATGCTGCCTCTTATACTCACGCTGTGATCAGTGGCAGCTGGGTGTAATAATCGCATGCCAATTTCCATTGGCTTGTTTAGTTACACTCGAAGTGGATTGATCTCTCTGATGAGATCCCAATTTCGTCAGTCATCCAACGTGATGTCTCCATTTCCTCCTTGGCGGAACGAGGGTTACTTACATTAATGAGATGATCCACAAAGAGGTAATGCTTAATTTATCTTATTAAAACCAATCTAATTATATATTGTGTTTGAAATTCATTAATGTGCAATCTTTAAAGTGTTTTTGAAAGTAATGACTGACTGTTTAGATCTCAATGAACTGTACATAAAATATGCACTACCCATGATACATAATAAAATCACTGACAATTACAAAAATGACTTTTCTATGCCATGCAAAAGACAGCAGGATTGCTTGTCCCTGTGCATTTAATTTCAAGTGCTGTTTAGCAATGACCTTGGCAGCTCATTAGCTATAAGCTGACAACCATTTTCATCAAATGAGCACAATAATAAGGGTAGAGTCTCAATTAATTGCAACCTGCTGCTAGTTAGGCATGTCATGTGTACTCTCCACCCTCCAGGTGGCTGCAGCACATTGACAAGATGTATCACATAAACAAAAGCTCAAATGAAACACACAGTAGCACTGTCTGTCATTATACTCAAGGCTTTTGATGCTAAAATATACTGTGGATATTGCAAAAATAAACTGTAACTTAGCTTTGCGATGTTGTGTGAATAAAATAAGAAATATTGTTTCTTAATGGTTTTATGTAGACTCAACATCTTGCTTAAGTTATCAACATCATAGTTCAAAGATTAGCTCTGCATGCTTTCCCACCAAGGCTTCGAAGCTTGCATCAAAAAAATTAAAAATTTCACATCAAAGCACTGTATCGGAGCTTGATTAGTTTTGCCAAACGCACGTGATCTATGATGTCATCAGCACCGTTTCTTTTACATAATAACACATTATAATGCATTAGCATTATTTTATTTTTATCCTAATTTATATATTATGGTCAAATTAACTTTGCCCATGAAATAACAGGACTTCTAATCTAAGGACTGAGGCAGAGTTAACATTGACAGATCACAAATTTAAAATCATGAGTTTATGTTTGATCTATTTGAATTATTTTAGTGGCATTACACCGACACAAATGAATGACTTTGACCATGGCCATTATTTTTATACAATAAATTAAAACAAGGAATCAGTAGTAGAACCAGATGTGACACCAGCAGCTGTAATGACTCACAGCACTTTGGAAGGCGTTGTTCATTTTTAAGACCATTAGATGGCCACAGCATGAACTGTTTTAAAAAGCTTTGAGTAATGAACCTTTTCCCGATACAATTGGGTTTAAAGCTTCACTGGTTCAGAGCACTTCACTTCTCCATCACTAATTTATCAACAGAAAACTCATTGTCATAGCATAAACTCTCATGATCATAGCACAAACCCTCATGGTTGTGTCATACTTCATCACACCTTTTGATATAACATTGAACAGAGACTATTACAAATGTCATCACTTCATCACTAATGATGTTTGACTTCGCTGGTTGGAGATCACTACATCCCTAAACATGTGTGAACTTGAAAGTATGATTTCAGACACTGTAATATGCTCTGGTTCCCTCCCTGCTTACCGTGGTGATGAGATACAATGCAGACTGTCATCACGTGGTGGATGTCTAAGTGGTGCCCGCAGAATAACATAGGTTTCATAGACAATTGAATGAGTTTTTGGGGCAGACCTGACATGTTGAAAAGAGATGGTCTTCATCCCTCCTGGGGTGATGCGCACTTCTCTCTAGAAATTTGGCACATAGTCTTAGAATTTGTATTGACTAACTGGGGCTCAGATCAGGAAACAGGCAGACTGGCTAAACCGACCGTCTGCTAGCCACTTCACATCACAAAAATCAGTTAATTCTCAGCACATAGATACTCTTTCAACTACATTTATACTATAGAGACTGTGTCTGTTCCTCAAACTAGCACATGCAAAAAACGTCCAAACCAATTTAAGGGAAACAATTTAATTGATGTTCAACAAATAAAACACACTGATAAACAAATTATAAAGCTTGGCTTATTGAATATTAAATTATATATATTTTTCTATGAAAATGCTTTTTGTAAATTATACAATTACTGATCATACACTAGATGCGCTATATTTGACAGAACCCTGGCTAAAACGAGATGATTACATTACTTTAAATGAGTCTACCCACAAGATTATGGTTATAAACACAAGCTACGACCAAAAGGTAAAGGAGGAGGTGTTGGTAAAAATGTATAGCAATATTTTCAGTGTTTCTCAGAGGTCAGGTTTCAAGTATAACTCATTTTAAGCAATGGTGCTTCAAATAACGTCATCCAGATAAAGTCAAGTCACCTTTATTTATATAGCGCTTTTAACAATACAAATTGTAACAAAGCACTGCACAATATAAAAATAGGAAAATTGTGTCAATAATGTAAAATGACAGGATTTAACACTCAATTATCAGCTGAATGCATTTCATTATTGAATTTAGTAATGGCATTGTCCAGCTTAGTTCAGTTTAAATAATATCTGTGCAATCAAGTCGATGATTGTGCTGGAAATGAAGTGTCCCCAACTAAGCAAGCCAGAGGCGACAGCGGCAAGGAGCGAAAACTCCATCGGTGACAGAATGGAGAAAAACCTTGGGAGAAACCAGGCTTAGTCGGGGCCAGTTCCCCTCCGGCCAGACAGAATCAGTAGTTTGTTCCAACTGCAGCAAAGTCAGAGTGTAAGTGGTCCACTGGTTCCAGGGTCTTTCCCGATGGATGTCTAGGTGACGAGGTCCTCACTGGAGATCTGTCTCTGGGGCTCATCTATGTGTCCTAGACTCCACTGACGTTCAGGGCTGTAGGGGCTGTAGAGGTTGTCTCAGGTGCTGATCCTCCATTTATGGCAGACTTTGGTTAAGTCAGTATAATCGCTGATGGTTGGCTTCCTCTGAGGTCCTCGGAGGGTTGTCATCGTCTCTTCTCAGGTGTTCGGTCATCTCAATCGTTTAAGGGTTGGATCCAGACTGAAGCTTGTGTAATTCCTAGCTACCACGGGATGTTAATCCCATGGCAGGCTATAGAAACAGTAAGACAATTAGCGTAGCAGTTGTTCCATCCAGGAATAACCCTGGATGAAATTATCAGTATAACCCAAGCTAAAGCATAATAATGTGCATTTGTTCAGATAGACTGGCAGTACAAGATTGTGAGATGCATTATATGAATGCTTGGCTAAAGAGATGCGTCTTTAATCTAGATTTAAACAGAGAGTGTGTCTGAACCCCGAGCGTTATCAGGAAGGCTATTCCAGAGTTTAGGAGCCAGATATGAAAAGGTTCTACCTCCTTTAGTGGACTTTGCTATCCTAGGTACTACCAAGAGTCCAGAGTTTTGCGACCTTAGGGAGCGGGTTGGATTGTAGCGTGATAGAAGATTAGTTAGGTATGCAGGAGCTAAATCATTTAGGGCCTTATAGGCAAGTAATAATATTTTGTAACTGATACGAAACTTAATAGGTAGCCAGTGCAGAGACTGTAAAATTGGAGTAATATGGTCATATTTTCTTGACCTGGTAAGGACTCTAGCCGCAGCATTTTGTACTATCTGTAGCTTGTTTATTGAAGATGCAGGACAACCACCTAGCAGTGCATTACAATAGTCCAGTCTAGAGGTCATGAATGCATGAACTAACTTTTCTGCATCAGAAACACTTAACATGTTCCGTAGCTTGTAAATGTTTCTAAGATGGAAGAATGATGTGTTTTGTAACATTGGAAATATGATTTTCAAAAGATAGGTTGCTGTCTAATATAACACCCAGATTTGTAACTGTAGAGGAAGTAACAGTACATCCGTCTAGTTGCAAATTGTAATCCAAGAGATTCTGTGTACTGTTTTTAGGTCCAATAAGTAATATCTCGGTCTTATCTGAATTTAATAGGAGAAAATTACTGGTCATCCAATCTTTTATATTTTTAACACACTCTGTTAGCTTAGATAGTTTAGAAGTTTCATCTGGTTTTGTTGAGATATATAGTTGAGTGTCATCAGCATAACAATGGAAACTAATCCCGTATTTTCTAATAATATTACCAAGGGGCAACATATATAATGAAAATAATAGAGGACCTAGGACAGATCCTTGTGGTACTCCATACTTTACTGGTGATAATTGAGATGACTCCCGTTTAAATAAACAAAGTGGTAGCGATCGGACAGGTAGGATCTAAACCATCTTAAAGCCTGCCCTTGAATACCTGTATAGTTTTGTAATCGATCTATCAGTATGTCATGATCTATAGTGTCGAGCAGCACTAAGATCAAGTAAAACTAACAACGAGATGCAGCCTTTGTCTGACGCCTTAGAAGCAAGTCATTTGTAATTTTAACAAGTGCAGTTTCTGTGCTATGGCGGGGCCTGAAACCTGACTGAAATTCTTCATAGATATCATTTTTTGCAAAAGGAGCACAGTTGAGCAGACACTACTTTTCTAATATTTTCGACATAAACGGAAGATTTGAAATGGGCCTGTAATTTGCCAGTTCACAAGGATCTAATTTTGGTTTCTTAATAAGAGGCTTAATAACTGCCAGCTTAAATGGTTTTGGGGCGTGACCTAAAGATAACGAGGAGTTAATAATATTGAGAAGCGGTTCTTCTGCAACAGGTAACAACTATTTCAATAGTTTAGTTGGTACAGGATCTAATAAACATGTTGTTGGTTTAGATGCAATGATAAGTTTATTTAGCTCATCCTGTTCTATAGTTGTAAAGCACTGCAGTTTTTCTTTGGGTGCGATGAATGAAGCTGGAGTACTAGACGCTGTAGAATCTACGTTTGTTATTGTATTTCTGATATGATCTATTTTATCAGTAAAGAAATTCATAAAGTCATTACTATTAAACTGTGAGGGAATATTTAGATCGGGTGACATCTGTTTATTTGTTAATCTAGCCACTGTGCTAAATAGAAACCTTGGATTGTTTTGGTGATTATCTATGAGTTTGCGGATATACTCGGTTCTTGCAGTTTTTAGAGCCTGTCTATAGCTGGACATAATGTTTTTCCACGCAATTCTAAAGACTTCCAAGTTAGTTTTTCTCCATTTGCGCTCAAGAATACGAGTTTCTTTCTTGAGAGAATGGGTATAACTGTTGTACCATGGCGCAGCACGTTTTCTCTAACCTTTTTTAATTTGATGGGTGCAACAGTTTCTAACGTATTGAAGAAGATAGTTCCCATGTTGCTAGTAATTGTGTCTAGTTCATCTGTATTTATGGGTACACAGAGCAGTTGAGATAAATCAGGCAGGTTATTTGTGAATCTGTCTTTAGTGGCTGGAATAATAATTCTGCCTTGGCGATAACGCGAGCCATATAGTTAATATCAGTAATATGCAGCATGCATGATACAAGGAAATGGTCAGTAACATCATCACTTTGAGGTATGATATCTATATCAGTTAGATCAATTCCATGCGATATTATTAAATCTAGCGTATGATTAAAACGATGTGTGGGCCGGTGACATTTTGCTTGACACCAAAAGAGTTTATTAGGTCAGTAAACGCAAGTCCTAACGCATCATTTGTATTATCAACGTGAATGTTAAAATCTCCAACAATTAGTGCTTTATCAACAGTAACCAATAGGTCTGAGAGGAAATCTGCAAATTCTTTTAGAAAATCTGTATATGTCCCTGGCGGTCTATACACAGTAGCCAGAGCAAGAGATAGGACAGATTTATTTTGCTTATCTGACAGTTTAACATTGAGCATAAGTATTTCGAATGAGTCAAACCTGTATACTGTTTTCTGAGTAACATTGAGAATATCACTATATATTGTTGCGACACCGCCACGACCAGTCTCACGAGGCTCATGCTTATAACAGTAGCTTGGTGGAGTAGATTCATTTAGACCAAAATAATCATTTGTTTTAAGCCAGGTTTCAGTCAGACAGAGTACATCAAAACTATTATCTGTGATTATTTCATTTACAATAACTGCTTTCGTGTGAGTGATCGGATATTTAGGAGCCCAAGTTTTAAAATTGTTTTTGTTCATTTATTTTGCATTTTTCTGGTTTAATCACGATCAGATTTGTTCTAGATCCTGCATTAAATTTATATTTTGAACTCACTATTCGGGGAACAGACACAGTCTGTATAGATTGGACACTGCAAATACCTTTATCATTTAAGTGGGTAGAACAAAAATCATCATAGCTGTTATTGGAGAATTGGCTTACTAGTCAGATAGCGTGGCGTTCTGGTGATGTTGTCCGACAGGAGTTCCGCACCGACTCTGCTGGGATGCAGGCCATCAGCACGAAATAGCCTAGGACGCTCCCAGAAAAGATTCCAATTATTAACAAAGAGAATTTTCTGCTCTGTACACCATGAAAACAACCATTCATTTAAAGCAAAGAGTCTACTGAACTTTTCGTGTCCTCGTCGATACATGGGAAGAGGTGCTGACACGATGATCGCCGCCGGCGATGTGCTGCGTACCGTCTCGATCAGGCTCCTGAAGTCCCTCTTCAGTGTCTCCGTCTGCCGCAGCTTGGCAGCTCGCAACGCTCTCGTCATCCTTCAGGATCGCGGGTATCTGCACAGAAACATCAAGAACACGAGCACCAGGGAGACAATGAGTGTGCACTTTACCTTCAGCTAACGTAGCACGGACATGCCGGACGATTGAGTCTCCGATGACCACAGCGTCACGATCAGTCTTGCAGAGAGGGGCGAAGCGGTTCCGGGATGAGATGTCGAAGACCGGAGGGGGAGAAGTCGTTGCCCGGGGCCTGGATCGCATCTTCCGCTGCTGCACCCAGGGTCCGTGGTTTCCGGCGCGGAGTGAAGGCCATCTGTGACGATCGCGTCCGGTGCACGGGCCTGTGCAGAGAAACACATGGAGTAGAGGTGGTGGGAGTGTTAGCAGCGCTGTATACTTACCCGGACTTATGAGCGTCAGCCCGGATGTTTCCAGCGTTGCTTTCCGATTCCTCAGCTGGGCCTGTGTCCCAAGCAGCTCGTAAACA
This sequence comes from Gymnocypris eckloni scoliostomus, assembly GCA_027564155.1. Taxonomy (NCBI): domain Eukaryota; kingdom Metazoa; phylum Chordata; class Actinopteri; order Cypriniformes; family Cyprinidae; genus Gymnocypris; species Gymnocypris eckloni. The sequence continues at coordinate 32,413,401 of CM050424.1, forward strand.
AGTGTCCGTTAAATCCCCTGTGATGTTTGTTCTGGATACTGTATAAAGGCCACCATACAGACTTTATTAAATTAATTTGCTTATTTTCTCTCTGATTTAGTGCTGGCTACAGATAAAATCGTCATTGTTGGTAATATTAATATACATGCTGATAATGAAACAGATGTATTGGGACCAGCATTTATAGTCATTCTGAATTGTATTGGGGTTAGATAACATGTGTCAGGAACTACTCATTGTCGAATCATACTCAGGATTTAATACTGTCACATGGAATTGATGTCAATGGCATTGAAATTCTGCAGCAGAGCGATGATATCTCCGATCATTATCTAGTCTTGTGTATACTCCATATAGCTAAAGGTGTAAATTCAACTCATTGAAATCATCATTTAGTCTTTGTAGAGTCCTCATTTGTCTGAGTGTTGTCACCTGCCCCTCATGTCTCTGATCTCATTTGTCTAAGCTTGTCAACTGTCCCTCTCATTCGCTCCTTGTTTGTCTGAGTGTTTCCACCTGTTCTCCTCTCCGTTATATTGTTCTCCCTTTCACTCTTGTGTTGCCTATTCGTTGTGCTCACTACCATGCGTTTGCTAACTCATCTTAACTTTCCTCATTATATGGAGTATACCCTGCAAGATTGTTTGTTGAGTATTAAGTATTTTGTCAGTCCTGCAGGCTGTGTCCCTGGTCAGCTCCCTTCACCAGCCATTCACCCTAGCCTGCCTGTCGACAAGTTCCCCTGCCTATCATTTGGACTGAGTGCACAACCCTCCTCACATTCTCTCGCCCAGTCTACAAGTTTGTCAATAAATCTGTTAACACTCTTTCTGCATTCGAGTCCTTCCTCCAGATCCCTGACAGAATGAACAGGCAATCCATGGACTCAGCATAATGAGTATCAAGATCCTGTCACCTGCTAATGTCCAGGAAAGACTGGCTCACCATCGAGGTCTGACTAAACTTCCTCCAACATGGCTGGGATATAGGTGCATTTACCCAGTTTTTCCTTGACGATATCAAGGGGCTTGATTATGATGATACCACCCTCAAAGATATTTTTAATTCCTGCTTGGATGATCCTGTTCTTAAGTGGGAGATGGTGAACCTCAGGATTTTGAATTTCTGGTATTTCTCCAGGTATCTTGGCAATTGCATCCAGTGGGGAATGCCTCCTCCACCTCCTAGGCCAGCATGCAACCACCATTCCACCACACTTCCCTTTTCAAGTCAAGACCAAGATTCTCTTCTGACTCCTACTCTAAAGCAAAAGGCATGAAGGAAGAGGGCTCTCAAGTCTGCTGCATCAATTTATGACTCTGACACATTCCCAGTCACCCTGGAGTCTACTGATATCGCTCATGTTTCCCCTGAGCCAGTCAAGTCAACTGATGTCATCTCCCAGACATACAAGTCAGTCCCACTTATTTTAGAGTCTGTTGAATCAACATCAGCTTTCCTAGAGATAGTCAAGAGCGTTTCTGAACTTTCTATTCAAGTTAGGCCCGCTCCGGTCACTCTGGAGCCAGTCAAACCCATTCCAGTCACTCCAGAGCCAGTCAAGCCTGACTCAGTCCGTCTTGACCCAGTTACGCCTGCTCCAGTCACTCCAGAGTCATTCAGACCTGTTCCAGTCATTTCAGAGCCAGTCAACCCTGCCCCAGTCATTTCCAGGATGGCCAAGTTGGCCAGAGTCAACTTTTGTCATCCCTGAATCAGTCACCTTCACTACCGTTATACAGGAACAAGTTGTCAACCACAGTCATCACTCAGTCAATGAAGTTTTCACCAGGCACCTCTGAGTCTTTCAAGTCAACCTCTGTCTTCCCATAGTCAACTGAGTGCACTCCGGTATTTCAAGAATGAATCAAGTCTAATGTTGTCCCTCAATCTATAAGGTCTGTTCCCAACTTGTCACATTCCGCTGGGATATTTCCTGTCTCCACTGAGACAACCAAGATCACTACCTATCCACCTCTGTTGGCCGAGTTAGCTACAGATACTACAGAGGCGGTCAGCTACGCAGTTTATATCAATTGGAAAAGGAAGAGAACTTCCTGTGCTGTGCAGTCTAATGCCCTTTCTGTTAGATCCACTGAAGCCATGTTTTTGAATCCTGTCTTTTCCACAGAATGTGTTCCCGACAGTCATGTCAAGACTAAGAATGTTCCTGCCAGTCATGTCAAGTCTAAGAATGTTCCTGTCAGTCATGTCCACAAAGGCTTTTCCTAAGCTGGCTGCTTCTCCTGTCATGGCCACGGAGGCCAGTTCTAAGCAGCCTGTTTTCCCAGTTGCATCCACGGATGCCATTCATGCTAGCATGTCAAGTCAAAGAATATACCTGCTATTCATGTGAAGTCAACAGATGTTCCTGTTAATAAAGTTGTGTCCACAGAGGCCATTCCTGAACAGGCCACTCTCACTGTGTTGGCAACGAAGGCCATTCCGGCGGCTCTCATTCAGCCCGTTATGATCGAGGAGGCCATCTCTGAGATTCCGGTCATTCCTGTTGTGCCCCAGAGGCTGTTCCTGAGTGGCATACTCTTAACTTCATGGTCATGGAGGCCATTCCAGTGGCTCACATTCAGCCCGTTATGGCCACGGAGGCCATCTCCGAGCACCCCGCTCTCCCAGTCATAGCGATGGAGGCCACTCATAAGCAGCCCGTTGTCATGGCTGCTGAGGCCTTCTATGAATGTCTTGCCAACCTAATCAAGTCCACAAGGGAGATGCTCGCCAACCTTACTATGGCCACCAATTATGAAATTCCTGAAGAGGAGCCGACTGAGTCCGCCCCAGTCCAGGAGCCCCCTGAGTCCGCTATGGAGGAGGTTGTTTCGAAATCCGCTCCAGGTAGTGCGGTCCCTGGGCCCACTGCAGAAAGGACCGTTCCAGAGCCCGCTCCAGAGAGAGCAGTCCCCGGACCCGATCCTGAGAGAATGGTTCCCGAATCCATTCCAGTGAAAGCTGTCCCCAAGTCTGCTATAGAGAAGGTTGTTCCCGAGCCTGCTCCAGAGAGAGCAGACACAGAGCCCACTCCAGCTCCAGAAAGAGCAGTCACAATGTCAGCTCTAGCCCCTGAGTATGCTCCAGAGAGCAGTTTTCAAGTCCGCTACAGTGGAAATTGCTCCCAAGCCTGCTCCAGAGAGAGCAGTCACTGAGCCCGCTCCTGAGAGAGCAGTCCCAGTGTCGGCTCCATCCCCTGTGTAGCGCTTGAGTGGACAGGCCCACATTACTATGGACTCTCACACATCCAAGGAACAGGATAAGATTATTTTGTTTAACATTTGCGAGTCATAAAAATCAACCAACTACAATAATGGCGCCGCTCTGTCTGGAGTACCCCTTTGCTAATCTCTGAAAAAGACACAGGATGGGAGAGATTTATAGAGACACATCCTTGAGCGAACTAAATAACTGACCTTTGCTCCCAGATCCACTTAGAAACAGAACTTCAATGTTGTTCCTTACTGCAGGGCTCTAGACTAACTTTGTGCACTGTTTGCACTGGTGCGCCTAACTTTTTTTCTACTAACTTTTTTTGCACCCAAATTTTCATATAGGCAATATTGACTAGTAAACGATTAACTAACAATCTGGTCAACATAAAGTTCTTTATTTGAAGCACAATTCTACAAGAAAGGTAACTTACTGAAAAAGTGTTGGTGCTTAAAGTGCTTCTCTGAGCTGAGATTTAAACTTAAAACATCTCAAGATAAATTAAATAAAAAGAAAATCTAAATTAAGTGTTTTAAGGGCGTCAAAATGAACATCTCATGGCTCAATGTCTTATGGACTATCCTCTATTGCAGTCACAAAAATCCTAATTTATAATTGTATTGAGCCGTTGTCTGATGAAATCAAATAATACACACAATACAAGATAATACAAGACAAAGACAATTCCTGTGCTATGATTTCGGCTATAGTTGCATCATGTAGGGTTGTAACGGTATGGGATTTTCACGGTATGATAATCGTCTCAGAAAATGTCCCGGAATCCCGGTATTAAACAATCAAAAAATCAAAAGGTTTTTTTTGGTTGAACAAATGTTTGGAAGCATGTGCTTATTCAAATTTAATTAATCAAAAACAATCAAGTAAATGTAATCATTGATTATATATTATTTTAACAACTTATTTTCATCATTAATAATTCATAAATCCTGGTTTGACTTAATTTGTATGGATTCTGTACTTTTATGATATAATACAATATACTATCAAAAATGGTGGTATTGAAATTAATGCATAAAGCTTTAACAATTTAATTAATGTCTTAAATTGTAATCAAATGAAAATAACTTTTATCTTTTGTAAAGGGCTGCACAACAGAGATTTACTAAATAAAAATGAGGGGGAAATTATATTCCTTAAATGTTTCTATAAATTATTATTATTATTTTAGAAGTAGGCTACATTATAAATGAGTTAAGAAGCGGACTTTTCTTTTGATGGGTAGTAGTGTACTGAGGAGGGCAGTAATACGCATTTGAAGTGTCTAAGCTGCCGCAAATCACAGGGAGGGGGGGGGGCATCCTTCACTATCTCTGATTGGTTTAGACCACGATATGAGTCTAATGTGTGTCTGTTGTTGAACCACACAGAGACTTTTTTTTTTTGAACGGCTGGACGCACCAGTGCGACCTCAGATTTGTTTAGTCGCACCCTTGAGAAATTGGGTCGCACTCTAGAGCCCTGTTACTGGCTCACTATAAATAACGTTAGAATGGTGCATCTGGAAAATGTTACAGCGACAGACACTCCCTGGATCCCTTGATCGTTTAACACCTACATTTATGATGTAATTAACAACGAGGGATATACGTTGATGCTGACGCTCAACAGATCTCCATGGAAATTACATTCCCATGACCTTAGGACACCTCCCGTATCTCTGTTGCATTCCAGGAAAAGGCGCTCTCTCCCGTTCTTGTGCAGACAGGGAACGAGCAAACTGTTGTGGACTTTATGCTAAAAGACAGTTAATGGTTCCTGCTACTATTATAGCAACATATTCAAGAGACAATATATATTAAGGTTGTATTTTATGTCTTGTATAAGCTTGCTGTGCAGTGGAACCTATGGTATTTTTATTAACCTATGATGTATTACTGTTCCCTTTAAAGTTAGAACTAGCGTTTAGTTTCATACGGATGGTCGTGATAAATACAAATATCAGTGGTGCTACAGATTTGGTGATATTATAAATGGGTAAGCATGTGATAACACTTTACATAAGTATTAAACTCTTAGAATTCTCGACATGGAAGATCACAGAGTAGATTAGGTATATCCAAAAGGAACAATATAAGCGGGGCTCTGCCCCACAAGAACAATCTGAGTGAGAGAAACCTCTAGTGGGCATACTGAAATCAGGCTGTTAAAATGGACACAACAGCTTTTAGCTTTATGCTCTCACTCCCTGCTCGATGACTTCTCAAAGACTTCGTCAAAGCCGTAAGAACTCTAAAACAAGCGTGCTGACTTGCAAAGACTTTGGCTCAGGCTCACTGATTGCGCTTTGAAGTGCCAATGACCGTAACATCTGGTCAATAATTTAACAACACTACAAATACTTAGTCAAACTCCTGAAGAAACCTTAAAAAATCTGAAGCTATGCTGAAGGAACTCAGAGGAGAACTTCAAGGGTTGCCTCTCTAAGTTCTCAAAGAACCAGGCAAACGGCAATCACAAGAGGGTTTCCCCAGTGACACCACGCACCGACGTCAGCAGCCGGAGGTTTTCAGGAAACACGCGGAAATGCCAGATCAGCTGACAACTCAACTGAAAGCAAGTAAAATGAACAAATCTCTATTCCTACTGAACGGATGAATTTATCTGTATGCAGTAAAGATGGCAAAGTCTCTGCTGTGATCTTCCTCTAGTTAAAGTTCTGAGATAGCAAAACAGTGCTAGCTTTAAACTTTCTTCTAACCGCAAAACTCCTGATGTGTGTGCGTATGTTTATGTTTAAATATGTGTTTTATTATGTTTAGTCCATCATGTATTGTAGAATAACAGTTAGCAAATAAACCTTGTTTCATTAATAAATAATGATATCTTGGGCTGTGTGATTTTCAACTTTTAAACTATTTGCCAAAGATTGAATTACCTAGCTCAATTTTGATGAAATACAAATTTTGTTTGTTTTATCATTGGCCAACGAAGCAAGATAAACAAAATTGTTAAAGATATACTGATGTTAATGGTCGCTGGACGAGTCGTTAATAAAGTATAAATCATAAGTTAAAGATTAATATCACTTCAATCAAAGCAATATTGAATCTTTAATAAATGATTCCCTAAAGCTGAAATAAAAGTTTCATAAATGTATTACACCTGACTCTGCTCCAGTGTCGACACCATCCCCTTAGTCCGTTTCATCCTGCAGCCCCAGACCCCAGCCCATTGTCGGCTTCAGCCCCTGAAGAGATTAAGTATGATCCTGTTATTCACAAGGATGTACAGCTCCCCTGACAGTTCTGTCATAACCCTGTATCTGTCACTGTTACCAAATCCCAGCCCAGACCAGTGAGGCCAGTCCATGTACCTATGGGAGCAACCAGCCAGGGTCCCATCCCTACCTTCCCACCCTCCATTTCCTGTTTATGGTCCCCATCACCACCCTTGTCAACCACAAACTTTTTGCCTAGCACAGTTCCCACCCACCTCTCCCCTCCCTCTGTGTTTCTTGGCCAGTTTGGGAATTCCCTGTTCACACCCCCCTCCCCAGTTGGTGCCGTCATGAATGTGTATTCCTGGTTTTGCCTGGAGGCATCCTTTGGAGAGGGGGTACTGTCAGGGATCTCCCCTGACAGCCCTGTCTGTTTTGTCACTGTTTAATGTTTCCTTGTTTGTGTTGTGTTGTGTGTGAGCACATGGCTCGGTCTTTGTTGTTGTCTGCCATTAGCTCCTCGCCCCATTGTTTAGTCCTTGTAGAGTCCTCATTTGTATGCGTGTTGTCACCTGCTCCTCTCATTCTCTCCTTGTGTTTCTGAGTGTTTCCACCTGTTCCTCATGTTCTCCTCTCCTTTATATTGTTCTCCCTTTCCATCATGTGTTGCCTTTTCGTTGTGCTCACTACCCTGCATATGCTAGCTCGTCTTACCTTTTCTCGTTATAAGGAGTATACCCTGCCAGATTGTTTGTTGAGTATTAAGTCTTTTGTCAGCCTGCAGGACAGGACAGGACAAGACTAGGGACTGTGTTCCTCACTGCTAGACCTCGGCTGAGCCTGTGACATTACGAGTGTCGAGTGGCAACACCTCAGGTTCTTGTCAAGCCACCTCTGTTAACCCCAGGCCCCCAAACATTCAGCACTCACTGCTCTCTGCTGGTCTGCTATCCAGGACTTTTACCCTAGCCTGCCTGTCGACAAGTTCCTCTGCCTATCGTTTGGACTGAGTGCACAACCCTCCGTCTCTCGCCCAGTATACACGTTTGTCAATAAATCTGTTAACACTCTCTCTGCATTTGAGTACTTCCTCCAGATCCCTGACATGTTGCTCCTTTACGCCTAAAGGGATAGTTCACCCATGAATGAACATTTTGTCATTTACTCACCCTCAAGTAGTTACTCACCCTCAAGTAGTTACTCACCTGTATGAATTTCTTTGTTCTGTCGAACACAAAGGAGGATATTTTGAAGAAAGTTTGTAACCTGCCTGTTTTGGGGCAACGTTGACTTGACTTCCATAGTAGGAAAAAAATACAATGGAAGTCAATAGTGCCCTATAACTGCTCTGTTTCCCACATTCTTCAGAATATCTTGCTTTGTGTTCAGCAGAACAAAGACATTCATACAGGTTAGGAACTACATTAGGGTCAGTAATTGATGACAGAATTTTCATTTTTGGATGAACTATCCCTTTCATGAAGATTAAGGAAAACAGTCCAAAACCATGGTATAATGAGCACACTCGTGCCCTAAAGAGAGCAGCCCAGAAAATGGAGCCCAGCTTGATGAAAACTACAGGTATTTCATATCGCATGGCAGGAAAGTATCTTCTCCTTCAGAAAAGCATTAAAAACTGCTAAATCTGATTACTTTTCGTCTCTTTTTTTATCAGTCTTCACTTTCATCTTTCTCTGCTCAAGTCCATACTGCCAAATCTTAATATTTCCACAACAAGATCAACAGCGGTCCAGACACATGTATCCACTTCAAAACATTCAATGATCTACTCTGTCCAACTTCACCACTTCTATAACAGCTGATGATATTGACACATTCTTCACAGACAAAATTAGCACAATCAGTAGTGAGTTCTCTGCTCCACAGACAGGAACTCAAACCAACCACATATACTTATAAAACTCCCCTCTTATCCTTCTGTCCCCTCACTGAGGCTGAATTATCCAAACGTATCCTCTCCAGCCATCCTACAACATGCCCACTAGACCCTATTCCCTCACACCTTATTCCAAGCAATCTCTCTAACACCCTTATCAGCACTCGCACACATCACTAATAAAAATTCTAATTTTCTGAGATACTGAATTTGGGGTTTTCATTAGTTGTCACTTATAATCATCAAAATTAAAGAAATAAACACTTGAAATATATCAGTCTGTGTGGAATGAATGTATACATTATACAAGTTTCACTTTTTGAATGGAATTAGTGAAATAAATCAACTTTTTGATGATATTCTAATTATATGACCAGCACCTGTATATATATATATATATCGCCCAATGATTTGCAGTCATGGGTTTGTACCCTTGTACCAGCTCTTGTGTTCTTTCCTGTTAAGAATCCATGGCTCAAAAAAATGTTGATTGCCCATAAATAAAAGTTGGGATCATCCATGTTGCTCCAGGACTGCATGCATCAGCCGAGTAACTACTATTGAGATGACTGAGTGCCAAAAGATATCCTTCTCCAGGTACATTTGACCACGAATGATCAGGTTGTGATTTGGTTGCAGTTTGGTGCAGCAGAAATTGCACACTGCAGCTTTGAAGTTAGTTGGAAGAATGCTTCAGTCACAGCATCTCACACAAACACACACTCATGGTCAAAGTCAGTGTGTAAACGGGCTCAGCTGAATGAGAGATACTCACTTCTGTCAACGTTAGTCTGTGCAATAAGAACAAAGGAATAAAACAAGAGAGGCTTTTTCTGTGAACTGGACATGGCGACACTGGCAACACAGTTTTGACATTGTTAATTATAGAGGGAGACAAAGGGGGGAATGGAGTGTGTGTGTGTGTGCTTGTGTGCACATGCATGTGCAGTGTGGGCTGGGTCAATGATGGCAGCATAATTATGCCTGATTTTTGGCACTATGTTGCCCTGGCAACCAAACACATTTGCAACTGTACCAATTGCAGAGTCTGTGTTAAAAGCCCACTGTTTCATTTCCCCCCATTTATTCCCCGTAATGAGAGAAAATGGTTCTGAGGTCAGTTAATTAATTATAGCTATTTATGAGGAGCTGTTTAAGTGATTTATTCATTATTTTTACAGATAAACTAATGCTGCGTTGCACTTTCTGCACAGATTTTAGGCAGAGACAGTGTTGTTTTGTAAACCGCTCAGATGCAATGTCAAGTTGGGAGACATAAAAAAGAATAGGAAACAGATGAAATCATTATTTGTTGCTTTGTACATTGTGTTTTCCTTTTAAGTTTTATTTTCTTATAGCTGTTCACAAAAACACACAGCACACAATCACATACTATTGTTGCCACACCTTTTTAAGTACAGCTTATCAATGTGAGCAGCATGATAATGAGATTTAGCTGATAAAAAATCAATGCTCAATTTCAGGTTAGATTAATGAATCAATATCTACATGGAGCATCCACACCATTATCTCTCAAAACCTCTCTAATACTTTAATTCTCACGAGCAGAGAAGTGCAGATCTGCAAATGGTGAGTAAATTAGCAATATATTGATATATCAGGTTGAAATGTAATAACTTTTCCTAATCTTTTGAGAACTGATAAACAAATGTTACATTACATGTGGTGGGGTCTCAAAGAGGTATAAAGGAGTACAAAATTGTTTCCTCTGCAGAAATGTTCTTCTTTTCCTATGAAAATATGCAGGAAAAAAGATAATGATCTTTAGGAAAATCATTTTTGATGATGGTTTTATACAATTCTAGGAATTTCTCGTTTTGCTCTCGCAGTACTTTGATGGCACATGTGATCGTAAGGTGGCTGCAGTGCAGATCAAAGTCGGACAAATGTCCTAACCAGAATGCATTGCTTTTTTTCAGGTGGTAGTCGGTCTTTGCGGTGGCAATTGAAAGCTATTGAAAGCTTTGACAATAACTATAAATAAATAAATCAGTTGTTGTTGTTGTTTTTTTCAGATAGCTGCAGTGGTAACATTAACATGTTGTTTGTAGATTTAACATTCGTATATGGTTAAAAACAAAGAAAATAAAAAACGATGTAAAAAAAAAAAACTGTAGCTCCTAGTTTTTAAGTTTTCATATGTTAAAAAATTTAATAATGAAACATATGTATACATATACAATTATTTAATTTACATGTGTCATGATTTAGATTTTTATTCATGTAAGCTATAGCTTCTGACCTAAGCAGACTTGTGATTGTATGGCATCATCATGCTTTAGTTACTCAGAAACACAAGAATCTTAAAGACATCTGTGAATTTTTAACTACCAGTTTATTACAAATAGACCCCCTAAATAAAGCAAACACCTTACCGGACAGCCGCTGGGACCCAGGGGTGGCTGTTGCTGCATGCGATAGTGACTGTTTACTCTATCCAACACCGGACACGTCATTCCTTTTTTAGCATTATTAAATTTAATGTGGCGATCCAAAACAGTAAACTGGCTAAAGTTGGCTTCAAGAATGACCACACTGCTGATTTTATTGCTAGAACAACCCTGAGCACATATGAGTAATTAATCTAATAACAATCTGCAAGGAATATTGGCATATTTTATTTTAATTGTTTATATCGAACCGATGTTTTCATTTAAAGCTTTATCGGCTGATTCCGAAAACATCCTGATATTCAGCACTCACATTACAGACATATTACATAACACTGTGAGTCCCAGAAACAATCAATTACTAAAATTAAAATGCCATTCTCATGCCCTGCTAACACACTATGTGGGTGAACAAAGGATGTTTGAAAAGGTGGAGTACCAGGTCGCACTCCACTACAGAGTCATCATTTAAGACCAAGCACAGTTAGGAGGTGTTGTATTGATAGAGTTTTCCTGAAAGTTTGTGCTAGAATGCCGTTTTCAATGACAAAACTAACTCAAAGAGACCTTCATTATGGCTAGATTTCATTTAAAACAGGAGCAGGAGCTATTCTAAGATTTGACGTCAAAGGCAGTTTGCAAAAATGTGAAGTAAACAGTCTCAACAGAATTATATTCTGGAAATTCAAACACATAGTATGCTTGACTGTCCGTAAATGTGCTTTCAGTATAACAATAGATGTGATTTAGTGTTTGAATTGGTTGATTTAAAAAATTATAATAATAATAATAGAAAATGCATCAGTACTTACAAAATGTCCACAAAAATTAAAAACCTTTTTTTAATTACAACTGAGAGATTTTCATCCTTCCATTTAAATGAAAGTTTCACCAAACCGTTAAAACTTTAACAAAGATCATAAAGACATCATAAAAGAAACCCATATGAAACTTCAGAAGAGACATGATCACTTTATATGATGCGCAGATTTAGTTTAGGTTTTTACTCCCTTTCAAATATTAATCAGTTTATAATAATTTTAGAAAGCTCAAGAAATCCTCAAACATGGTTACTTGACATGGGAAAACCAAAATGAGATGTGTGATGCAGGTTTTTAGGTGAACTATCCCTTTAAGAGAATAAAAAGTGAATCTTCTAATAATTTTTTGATGTGACTTACTATATAGTCATAAATAAGGAGAAACCTTTTCCATGCAGTAACTTCCACATCATACCTGACGCAGAGAAAACGGCAGCATTGAAATCCTATTCTCTACAGAACGGGTGGAAACTCAAGATTAGCCACAGCCGCATGGATTCTTCATCTTATCTCATGCCAGGAATGGGTCTGTGAGATTGAATAGTCTGAGGTTTTCTGAGAGCAATAGTTCAGCTACTGGCGAGCTCTTAAAAGTAATTTGACAATGTACTACTCTTTTACGGTTCATAAGCGTAGCCTTGGTAACAGTATTGCATCCTCTACCGAAGTAAACAAATTTAGACCTAAAATGTTTTTATCAATGCAACCATCCTTCAGCAAAACATGTCCTGTCATAATGCTCACAAAACACTATTAATTCCCCAGTCCATACTTTCAATAAGCTATGCTATTTTGTCATTGAATTAGCTAAAGGTTGAGTGTTGAGTCAAGCTCTTATTTTAAATTCAACACATTTTGCTTAATATTCATGGAATTTCAACTGGCATACAAAGGAGGCAATATAATTATGTTTTCTTATTTTCCATCTATTAATGATGGAAATATACAAGTTTATTTCTGTGCTAACAACCTCATAAGGAGTTGAAACACAGAGACAACCAGAGTAACTTGCTCACAACATCAGATGCAAAGTTCAATTTGCAGTCTTATATTCAGTAGCCTACATTGTGAACTCACTGGCATGTGGTCATTAAAGGTAAAGCTGAGTGGATGGCACTATTTATGTGCCTGGTCAATACATCGGCAAGGAAGTGATAAGATGAAGGCCCTTGAAGCGAGGCTAGCGGTAAATTGCCAGTGGTTAAGAGTTACCAGAGCACACTGAAATTTGGACACTTCTGTCCAGCCACAGTATTTAAAGGAACAGTTTAACCAAAATGACAGTTCTATCATTATTGTAAAGACTGGTCAAAGGCGTGTGGATCCACGCTCAGTTTATATATTTATTAGGCAGAGGCAGAATCAAACAGGCAATGGTCAGCGGGCAATAACAGGAATATCAGAGGCAGAGCAGAGACGTAAACAATACCAGGCAGGGGTTGAGGTCACAAGCACAGGTTCAGAGTTCCAAGGTAAGGCAGTCCGGGGTCAAACACAGACGTTTTAATCAGCGGGTATGGTAAACGCTCAGAAATGTCAGCCGGGGCCAGAACAAGACTTCGCCATATTGAAAGGAAGTGTGCTGCTTAAATGTGTGTGTGAGAATGAGATGCAGGTGTGGTGAAACAATCAGGGTTAATTAGTGATTGGTGACAGCTGTGTGATTGGTGTAATGGTGGATGGGAATGTGTGAGTGCAGTGAATGATGGGAGATGCAGTCCATGGGTGATGTGCAGTTGTAGTGTGGTGAGTGGCAACCAGATTCGTGACAATTATTTGCTCAAATTTGTGACATTAGAAACCCATTTTTCCGGTAGAAAACAAAAGGTGAATGTTTGAAGAATATTTATTCATCTGTTTTAAAGCCTAAAAGTAAACATTAAAGAAGTCCATAAAAAATATTTATTTATTTCAAGTTTCATAAAGCCATAAAAAAATGTTCTGCATTGCTTTCTCTACACTATTTTATTTCATTGTTTTACTGCATGGAAAATACTGTAACTTGAATGAATATACATTCTCAGTTGTAAAACTAAAACCATCAAAAAGAAGAGGTCACATACTGTTACTCAAAATATATATATATATAAATATATTACAAATTTTATTTCAGCTTGTTCAGCTAGTCCAATTATGTTTGTTTTTTTTGCATGTTGAGTTATTTACAATATTAAAGAGTTGGAGTTCCATGCTAAACATGGCCAAAGTAAAAAAAAAAAAAACTGTTTCTGTGCCAAAAACACACTTATGGGTTCTTTACAAGTTTCGGAAAGGTTTTTTTTTTTTTTTTGTTTATAATGTCTCTTCATGACGTCATGAAGGGTGGAACTCCTTATATGTGCATTTCTCCCGGAAGAGTGCACCGCGCACACATTGACCGGAGCGAGAGCAAGAGTTAACACACTTCACACGGCAGCACTGCACGGGACTTGCCTGGGAAGAATGTCTCTAAAGAAGTGTGTTTTTGGTTGTAAGAGAAAGATTACCTTGTTCAGCTTCCCGAAGAACCCAACATTATGTAAACAGTGGATGCAGTCTGTTTTTCCAGGGCAGCAATGGAGTTTTGCAAGTGTGTTTGTTGCCAAACATTTTATAAACAAGGCCCAGTTCGACGCTGGATTTGTACATTGTTAGACACTGAAAGATAGAGCGGTCCCAGCTATAAAATATCCCGGTCATGATTCAGAACTGCAGATGGTAAGTGAAACGGCATCAAATGTCTGTGTTTTGTTGGCAATCGGCGCTCAAGTGCTCCTTACTCTTTAGCTCCGCCCAAGGCACGCCTCCAGGAGCTTGGCTGTTTTCTGAGAGAATCATAAAGCTGTATCTTTATTATAAATATGATAACATGTTATGTAATTTGTTATTACTGTAAACTATAACAAACTCAGTTAACTTTTGACTGAACCCTTCACAAGCATTATGCCGTAAGCACCTCAAACCAATCTAAATTTATTCAATTCTGTCACATGGCTGGAGACATACCGTACATCTACATGAGAGAGTATTGTTAATTGTAAAAATCGCAGTTCACATAATTAAAATACAGATCGCAGAAAGAAAGAAAGAAAAACTGACGTGTAAGTGAAGAAAAGGAAATTGCACTTTTCCATCACAGAACCAGCTAATCAGATAAATAATGTAAACATTATTATGTTTCTTTGTGTATGTAGAATTTATATTGCGTTTGGATTCTTATTTTGTTCTTTCTTGTATTTAAATAAATAGATAGCTACATGTTTGGAAGTCATTTATTTCTTAGAATGCTTAGCATGCCGTTTATGACTGCAGCTGAAAAGAAAATAATATTATGAATCCCCCTCATGTTTATAGTGATTCTAGTTTGAAGGACTGCTTGAGTGACCCCAGAGGTACAGTGTGTGCAGATTTCTGAGTAAGAACACTTATCCTCTCTCTTCAAGAGCCATTTAAATAATTTACATAATCTGGGACTTACTCTTAAATTATTAATTTATCCTCAGATTCAAATAGCATTTGATAAACTGTAACGTGTTGCCCTTTTCACCGAAATTACGTGTATGGAAATATGAACAGCATAGAAGATATTTTTCACTGATTGTGTCTGAAAATTGGGCCTACTGTATTACGCAATCATCAAAAAAGCAGATCGTATATGGCATGTGTAACGAATCCTGTTTGTGACCTTCTGTCTGATTGCCACTAGAGGTCGCCCTTCCATTATATTGACTTTCACACCACACAGACTGTTACACATAACCCTGGACAGCATTTCCCATCATCCATTGTACTTATTACAAACAGCTGTACCATTCACATGTTCTCCTGAAACCTATTAAACATACTATATAACACCCACTCAGATCCTGCTTAAGTTGCAGAGTATTGCATTTATCGCTTTCCAAGTGATAGCACTATACAGAGCCAGTGTATTGTCTGTTTTAGTCTAGTTTTTCCTGTTTATTACCTCATTCACACAGTCATTCGTGTCTTGATCCTAGCCTGCGTATCTCATTTATGTTATCTCCGCCTGCGCTGAAGTGAGTAAATATGAGTAGTAAGTATACTACACCACCTGTCAAAATGATTGATGACAGGTGGGCGGGGCTTCCGTATAGGGGCGGGACTTCCGGTATAAGGCGGGACTTCCGGTGTGGGCGGGACTTCCTGTAGGCGGGACTTCCTGTATAGGCGGGACTTCCTGTATAAGGCGGGACTTCCGTGTAGGCGGAACTTCCGGTGTAGGCGGGACTTCCTATAATCAATCATGTTATCATGACAGTAGGTTTTGATGTTTTGACAGGTGGTTTTGATGGTTTTGATGTTATTGACAGTAGGTTTTGATGATTTTGATGTTTTGACAGCAGGTTTTGATGGTTTTGATGTTTTGACAGCAGGTTTTGAAGTTTTGATGATTTTGACAGTTGGTTTTGATGGTTTTGATGTTTTGACAGCAGGTTTTGATGTTTTGATGATTTTGACAGGAGGTTTTTGTTTTGAAGGCTGTATAATAAATGACAGAAGGTTTTGATGTTTTGATGATTTTGACAGGTGGTTTTGATGGTTTTGATGTTTTGACAGCAGGTTTTGATGATTTTGACAGGAGGTTTTTGTTTTGAAGGCTGTATAATAAATGACAGAAGGTTTTGATGTTTTGATGATTTTGACAGGTGGTTTTGATGTTTTGACAGCAGGTTTTGATGATTTTGACAGAAGGTTTTTGTTTTGAAGGCTGTATTTTAAATCATGTTATACACACAGAAGGTTTTGTCCTTTGAAGACGCTGTTATCAGGAAATTCCCCTTCCACCCACAGCGTATATAAATGGGTCAGTGTGTTCTACATCAATCAGAAAGAGAAAACATGAGCTACATGAGCATGGACTGTTTATCGTCCCTAAATCCCCAGAGGCGGGGGTGAGCAGCAGAACGACGGACAGTCTGATGGCCAGTCTGACTATGGCACCGAGAAAACCTTTCGGTCACGTCCGTTTGACAAACTTTCTCCATGAACTTTCGGAATGGACTAAAGGTGAATTTATGATGAGCAGTAACCGTGTATTCGGTACAAATTTCATAAATCAACTCGAGTTGTTATACTCTACACCACCGACAACGCAGGCGAGTTTCAGCCCGGGGAAGGCGTGTGTTGTATTTCCTGAAAAGACTGGTCATTATTTTACAAATTTGTCTGGAAGGATCTGAACAGCGGCGAAGAGCCTTTGTACATTTCAGAGTGGGACGGTGAACCCAAATGTCCGGTACCCGCGTGGTAGGTGACCACGCTAAAAGAACCCAGATGATTCTGTCTACATATTCTGCTGTAAAGACAAGACAAAGCTCAACAAAAATCGGTCAGGGGTCGTCCTGCCTAACGAGCATAACGATCTGTATGAAATGCAATTTTTGTTCAAGTGGCGCGATCTGGATCTGCTGGCGGTATTTTTCAATAATAAACAAGATGTTCAAATGGTGCGAGCTGCATGGCGGCTACAACAAAATTAAAGTGCAGCTGTTCCACCCTGAGAGATGCGTGCGCAGCAGTACATCTGTGCGCTATTCACTTCATTTACTACGGACATCCGGAAGCTCGCGGTCAGACCCTCCCAGGCGTCGTTTATAAACCATGGCTGCAGTGCTACGGCGTCCCGCCCCTTTACTACATTTGCCATAAAGTCAGTGACCAGACCCTCTCAAGCAGCATTTATAAACCATGGCTGAAGACGGCGCTTCATTACCCGCTCATGTGTGTAGCTGCGGCATCTCCTTCGGCAGCATTCTCGAGCCTCCTGGCGACAAGCATAGCGACCATTGCCTGACTTTCCCCTTGGACCATCGGACCTCCACAAAGATTGGGAATCGGACCTCCAACGACTGGGGTCCGGCTAACATCGTCAACCCCTCCGAAGACTGGCTGGATAAATTGGGCTCAGACCTCGGATCACACAACCTGACTTACCTTCCCATCGCTAAAGCCGGTCTCGACACTAAAGCCGGTCTCGACGCTACAGACGGATGTTTCAGCGACGTCGGATTCAAAATCATAAAAGCAGCGACCGTGGTGCTGCTGGAACATCTCATCGGCGATAAGCTGAAGGAAGACTAGAGGGTGCGATTGACCATCCTAGCCAGCTGCAACATTCCTGTCTGTTTGACCCTCCCAACTTCTACTTGACACACTTTGACGAGCTGTCAGGCAAGCTGTTTAAGCCCTTTTTTCATTCCATCATCGGTATTCTCCTAAACGCTGTGGGTTAAAATCTCACCCCATCGTATCAAGGGACAGTCGGGACTATTCTGCACAATTAAAAGGCGAACCATTCATAGTTGCCAAGCTAGAAGAAATCAGGCTGAAACTTCTGGACAAACCCTGCAAGGAAATAGTCTCGACATCGTTGATCTCTGGCAAGGTCTTTCAATTGTGAATGGCGGTGACCAAGTCAGCTCCAGCATGGGTGTAGCCTCTAGCCTAAGGAGCTGTATGGAATTCATGTTTAAAGAGCATTACAGACGGCAGATGACTGAGCTGCTGTATAAGATTATTTTGGAGCAGCCCACCGATATTCCAGTTGACCACAACACTTTTTCAGGCAAATCTCAAGAAAAATATGGTGTTAATAAGAGGACTGGCTAATTCATGGGACGATTTGACGGATAAATGTGTTGATGGTACCGACCCCTGATGTAATGATAAAAGAGGTTCTAGATATGATGATTGAATCACAATGTACAACCAGGTTGGCTAAAGCTATAAACTTGAAAGGACAATGGGAAGTTGGACTCACAAATCGAATATCCTAGAAGTTGGTACAACTTTAATGACGAAGATGGGCATTTCATCCTACATACGGCTCCGGAACCCCGGATAGCAATCCTCAAATATTGGTTTTTCTATAATTACAAAATTATACATAAGCGGAGGGTACTACGCAAACATTCGCGCATCCTCCGGCTATAAATCAACTCATCGCACCAGCGGCCGTATTGAATCATGACGAATTAAAAACAAGGTGTATCTGACCGCGAAACCCAACATTTCAATGAGTTTCCGGGAAGACTCGCCACTATTTTAGGAATGACGCTAAAACCTCTCGGAGGTTTAAACTATCATAAAGAACCCGATTTTACCGCAAACGCCATCATGTACGCCTCCTCATCAATGCGATATCAACGCAGGGTTCTACACAATGTATGTTTACACCGACATCATCCAATACCAAGCGGTCGGAGATTCTTACGCCCCTTTGAGATGCGTATATATAACGGGTAAAGGCAACGACGCGGTCATTGCTAGATACGACAACCCCATTACGCATCGATCAGCAAGGATCACATCACCAGCATCGTCATAGAGTTGAAGGACGATCAAAACCACAAAGTACCATTTTCTTATGGGAAAGTCATCGAAAAACTACACTTTAAACCAAAAATATTTCTATTCTTTAAAAATGGTTTATTATAGACCGGAGAGCCCAATACCGCGGACTATGTGAGCTATTACCAAAATCAGGCCGGCTGCGGTTTACCGGGTTATTCGGGATCGGGAGTTATGTACGGTGCGGGGTTAGGAGGTCTATTCAGAGGGCTGTTCAGGATGGCCGCACCGTTGTTAAAAGAGGATTTAGCTCGCGAAACCACACCTAAAATCGGCAGCTAAAAATATAGTATCCGACGCCGTCTCAAACGTTTTGACGCTGCATAGCGATAAAGCTCAAGACGGGTCCGTCTGATGGTCATGGCACGTAAGAGAATGTCTAAACCGCCGGGTGTGAGGAGGCGTGGTCAACGGGCTGCGCCAAGAAGAAGAAAACAGTGCGCGGATCAAACAAGCGCCACTCGTGACGCAGAAAGCGTAAGAGGTCTGTCAGTCGAAACGTGTCGATCAAGAGAGCCACAAAATCCATATTCTAACATGGCGCTACTGCATCGCATGTCGGAGAATGCATCAAGTCCGAGCTGGACTTATTTTCGGTCCCGCTGACACAGACCGTTATTGAGAAAACGGCTATTTAGAAGTATCCCCATTATCGGCCATATCGGGCTCTGCACCATTGGAATTTTTATCGCAGGCAACGGCGATTATGTGGATCTCAATAACACGATGTTTCATCTACGGGTGAAAATCACGAGACCTAACGGGAAGAGATTGCACACCCTGCGAAGGTGGGTCTAATCAACTACCCCGAGCCACTATATTTTCACAAGTCGACGTGACCTCGGCGATCGCCTGATTTCTCAGAGTTCGAGCACTTACCCTTATCGCTGTATCATCGAGAGTCTGATCAACTACGGTAAAGATACGTTGGAATCTGTCTTCAGCGCTGGATTGTTCCATAAAGACACGGCGGGTCACATGGATGTTCAAGACCCCGCAGGCCATAACGCAGGGTTGTCAAGAGATCGGGTTACACCAGCGAAAGCAAGGAGGTGGAACTACTTGCCCCCATACACAGCGATATATTCTTCCAAGAGAAACTTATGATAAACGGGTTGATATCAAGATACGACTTATTCAAGCAAAAGATGAATTCTGTCTGATGAGGGCCGACGATGTGGCTTACAAATTAAATATAGTGTCCGCATCCCTATTTGTCAAGAAAGTTACTGTATCACCACCGGTGAGACTGGCTCACGCCAGACATTACTCTCGACAACGGGCCAAGTACCCTGTCGATAGGGTCAGTCTAAAATCGCTCTCCATACCGCCGGCTCTCGTGTTTCAATCAGGAAAATCTGTTTTAGGAACGCTACCAAAGTCTATCGTCATTGCCATGGTCGACAACGACGCATTCACCGGTTCCTACACAAAAATCCATTCGCGTTCAAACATTACGATCTGGAATTCTTAGCCGTCTACGTCGACGGTCAACAATATCCCTCCAAGCCTCTACAACCTAATTTCGAAGCTGGTTCGGCAGTACGAGAATATTATCAGTTGGTGATGACGACCGGGAGACACCTTAAAGACCAACCGCTGTATTGGCAGGAATGATTTCCTGAACGGATACACACTTTACGCATTTAACCTCACGCCGGACGAAGAGTGCGGTCAGCACATTTCCCTCATCAAGTCCGGGAATATCAGAGTCGAAGCTCGTTTCAGAAAACCACTGCCGAATACCATTAATTTAATTGTTTACGCAGTATTTGACAGCATCATTGAATTGTCTAACCGCCGCCAGGTACTGATAGACTACTATTGAGATGAACACACTGCAACTCACCGCCATCATGGATAAAATTACATGCAGGACTCATTTTCTCGGCGTTCTACCGAGCGATCAACTACCCAAAACCCATGAGGATCTTACCGCCGGCCTGTATCATTAACACTCACCCTGCTAGGCTACCAGGTGAGCACTGGATCGCCGCTTATTTAACCCAAGACGGGCCCACGTGTTTTTTCGACAGCTTCGCAATCCGCCCAACAGCCATCGCTTCCAACCACCATCAATAACTTTCTAGCAGCCAACGACGCCGACGTATTATATTCCGACAGACGAGTCCAGGATTATTCATCGGATACCCGCGGTCAGCACTGTGTGTTTTTCTATATCATTTAGCCAGAGGATACGACTATAACCATGTGATGAAACTATACACCGATGATTATATTAAAATGATAAAATGGTGTCCCTATTTGTGAAGAGATTAAGACCGTATGTTTGTAATGATAAAATGTTTTCTCATGCTCACTGTGTGCAGACATGTCTGACATATAAATAAAAATCTTAAAACCATTATATTTTTAATCGCCTTTTTATTGAATCATAAGATACATATTAATGTACACACACACACACACACACACACACACACACACACACACACACACACACACACACACATGAAAGGATTCGTTAAAATTCCAACCATTGTCTTGGATCGATAGTCGATTTAAACACAGAGTCTTCGGACTCTGGAAACACGGAGCGTGAATGTCTTCGTTTTTTAGAAGGTCTGACACGGGCGGGTGTCGGGTTTACTCTTTAGAGATTTAATTGTGCTCCTGACCTGTTGATTCGGCACTGTAGAAAAGGGATGTTTAATTCGGCAAAGGCACGAAAACTCTGACCATCCTACAGGTCTCCGGTTATCACGAACCTTTATGGGCCGTGACATTTTTAACAAATCGACCATGTGTGAGCCTTGTATGGCTTTACCCTGAACACAAACTCCCCGATTCGTGCTCCACGCGCTTAGTCCTTTAGCTTTAGACATCTTGTCTAATATGTATCTGCTGTTTTTCACACTTCTCGAAGGTACATTCTTCAGAACTTCATCCACCACATGCTCCTCAGCACCGCTGCCTTCGACGCTAGCCACGGTCGGTACTTCATCTTTATGAGTGGGGTCGGTAACGACTGCGTTAAAACACCGCCTCGCGATCGCCTTTGTTTAACGATGGTCAAAACCTGCTCAGGGTATTTGTGTAAAGTTTTGCTTTTTCGCACGGGTTCAAATCAGTGCGGAGTAAAATATTTCTCATGGCGACGCCCAAATCGCTTTTCCACGCTCTGTTGAATAGTCTCGCGAACATTTTCAGTTCTCGCCTTATCCAGTTGATGCTGCGGACTAAATACATCTTCTCGGCGACTCCATCCTATCTGTTTGCTATCAAGCTCGAAAGAAAGGGGCGACGCTCAGGAGCGGTAAAAGGAATCCACCCTTCTGGTTGAAGACTCGCTTTTTGCCGCTATGCCGATTTTTTATCGGCTACAAATTTAATTTCGGCTTTTCTTTTTCAGTTTTCGGTACTGTTGCGGATTGACCGGAATAGTCCCGTAGAGGATGTTAAGCGCCACTTCACACAGCGATAAAATGAATTGCCGGACGCCGATTGTAAAATAAGACGCCGTTGTTTAGAGATGCTTTATGTAGCAGTTTTAACACCGGCAGATGTTTACAAAGTCTGGCGGACATGGTGATTTGATCACGCTTCTTCTTCTTTTTCGGATATAAACCACTTGACGGTCGGAAAGCAATCCTGTTCTGAGACGGTACTGCTCGGGAGTTTTTGCTTTATAGTCTATCATTATGTAGCCGAAAGGTTGGTTGACCGCATCGTGGTAACACTCCATAAAGTATTTTGTGTTTCCGGGTACATTTGGCGCCCTAGCATCGCTACTTGATTGACGCCCCGAGGATTTTTAAACAGAATCATATAATTGGCGTTTAAGCTGATGGTTCGCTGGATTTACCCTGTACAAATAAATTTTGCACTATATAAATAGCGCTAAGATTGCGGTGATGGACGATCCGCGTAAACACCCTTTGAAGCTGAATTTGCGCTGGCTTGCTGCATCAAATCATCCACGATGAGAAGATTTGGTTTAGTGACGGTAGCAAATCATCATCATTCAGACTCTCTGGTATTCCTTGCACAAATTTAATGTCGCATACAATTTAAGCACATCATCGTACAAAGGCTGCCAACAATCATACAACCAAACAATGTTTTCAATTTTCTTGAAATTAAATTCAAACCTTTTTCCAACAAAAGTTTCACAAAATAAGACTTTCCAGAATTGGACGGTCCGCTTATAACACAACTAAATGGATGTTGTAGTCTGAAATCAAAATCGGAAACATCCATCGACCCTCTGTGCATCATCATCTGATCAGTAGCCATAAGGAAGCGTGGTGAAATCGGGCAAAAGTCTGCTTATTATACACCACCTTAAACCTTTTAACGACTGATTTGTTGTGCAACGTGAGAGTCTTTTTATCCCTCACAATGTTTTCTGTGTGAGCCAGGATGTATTTGGTACTATCATGCGACGTCACATAACTGTCAACCAGACCAATCAGGGTTTCCAGGCGGATGGCTTGGGAATTTTAGCATTCAGCTATCCCCTTAGCTTTCATACACACTTTCCTTTGGACGCCTGGAAACCGTGACGATTTAGGGCCGCTAGCGCAAAACTCTGTAATAAAATCCCCATCGCTATTTCGCCGTGCCAGCTCCCCAAATGATCACCCAGAGGCGGCTCCCAGTCGCCGCCCCTAGACACAAACACGACGCTGTCTGTGTCCGAGTAAAGAAGACGGTCACCGAGTCTGTCCATCAATTCGCATAATTCCAGTCGGGCGGTGCTGTGGTGAACGCACCAATAAACACGTTAACGCCGCGACCCTTACAAACATCCTCTTTGTTGGGTTTATGCTGGACGAGAGCCACGCTGCCTGAGACGAATGAGAAATGACAAGGTGTCGGTATTACCGAAAACGATTCTGGTGAAATCTTCGGCTCGCTCACCAGAGTCGCTTTGAGGTAAGTTTGGTCTTAAAGAGAACCTACCCCACAAGCTGTTCAAAATAAGTTTGGTGATCGCTTCTGGGCAGCGTTGTGCTTGATCTTTCGGGTCGAGTTGAATCCCTCTTTTCAAAATATTCGCGAATGTAAGTTTCTCTCTCAGCGTCTGCGGACAACATTCGACGGGTAACCCGACGCTTGTTGTTTCAACCGCAAAAACGTTTTGACGTATTCGACAAACAACGTGTCTGACTGTTGTGAAAATGCCAAACCTCGTAAATCTTGGCTACCACATAACCCTTCTCGATGGCTTTTAAAAGCTCAATGGATACCCAGGAGCCGGAGAGTGATCTTTCCTCATCCGTGGGTACAGCTCGTGGTCTGGTTTTGATCGTGAGCGCAGGTTCGCATAACGGAAACATGAGTTTTCCTTGGCATCTGTAAGGGAGAACAGGATGCAGTAATTTGCGGGAGGGTACACGGTCGCTTTGATAAGCCCGTAATAATTTTCAATCGGTTCAAAATTGTTGAAAATGATTTCTGGATGTTCAATCGGGTAGCTTTTCCTAGCCTGGCAGAAGGGGTAGAGGCTGGTGAAATCGAGATACCTTATTTTCTCATCTCCGCTCACTTTGTGATAGAGTTTATAAGCGTAGTGCGCCCGCCAAACAGGGTGTCTCGAGGGTTCAGTCTCTGGGCGGAATAACCGTCATAAATTCTATCACAGAGGGATCGGTCTTTTCATGTCGCTCCATTCACATTCCCAAAGAACCTCGATTTGCAAACCGTGCTGCGTTCTGCAGAATTTCGATCTTATCGTCAAACTGTCTCCTGAGAACCCCATAGGGTACTCCCGACAAGGGTGAGACTCATGAGGTTCAAAGCGGCAGCAGTGCCCGTGGAAGATGCACCCGCGATTCTAAGCCGTGCCGCACCGTCCTGCTGGTAGTAGCCGTCTAAAAGTACTTACCGATCGACATACCGCCGTGGTTTACGGCGTGGTGAACGCCCACGCTTCGAGTCTTTTGACATACTCGAGCCATTCGATCGAGCCGCTTGAGTAGGACTTATTCTGATCGATGTACGCTTTGTTATGCGTGAGAGCGAGCGTGTTTCTGCCGAGATAATGTGTTTTAAAGACCCCGCGTCAGCGAAGCCAAAAAGGGTCAAGTCCGCGCATTGCATGAATGCCTCCGGTATTTCATGCAACCTTCGGCGTAATAAGACGACGCCGTTAACGCCAGACGCTGCATACAGTTCTTTCCTGAAGTCAAAGCACTTGCCCTCAACTGTGCTGTACCACGCATCAAACTTTTCACGGTCTTTATCCGACATGTTATCGTAGTTGTAGAACTTTTGTCGGGTATGGTCCGAAATAGTTCTCGCTTCCACCCTGTTGAAAAGATGGGGAAGTAGCCTTTTTCAGTCGCCGTTAAGTCTAACGCCACGGGCATTTTGGCAAGGGCCATTGGAAAAAATGAGTAACTATCGATGTATCACACAAACGATTCGTCAGACATGAAAATTATTTTACATCCTTGCATTATGACCTCAATAGCAATCCCGGCTTTGCAAAAATACTCGAGAATCAGAAAGGCGTCGAATCTGGAGGCGTAATGAGCTATGAAGCAGTAGCCATTATATCGGGGTGTCTGAAGCGGTTGATTAGCTTAGCGATGCAGTCGGTACCCTCAGCCGTAAATTTCTTCCCTTTGAATGTGATTGCGCAAACAAAATTAGCCACGTGTTCACCGCTGTAACGCTGCTTCAAAATCGTAGAAGATGTATTTCGCATGGCTCCTTAGGCTCTAGGGGCTGTATGAAGCATTGGTGTGATCCCTGCCCGTCAGACGTTTCTCGACAATGGACGATTTGTCCGGGGCACATATGTGTTTTGTTTTCTTGTCACCCGCTTTAACGTAGTAACGCCAGCCGCATAGTTTGCAGTATTTGATAATATCACAGGAGGGGATTCTTGACCGAGGGGGTTCTTTTATGCATTTCAAGCAATAGCTCGATTTACAGTAACGCAAACAATCGGGCAATGTATGGTTCTTTAGGGAACCTGTGACATTCGGGCCAAAACAGACATTGCAGGCTTGCTTACATCGATGGTCTCTGCGGTTGGTGTAACTTTTGTAACAAAATTGACAGACGATGGCGAACCTAAGAACCCGGTCAGATTCATTATCATGTAGTAATGATCATCATGTAGATAGAGGAACACCATTTTAGGGTGGAGTTCGTCACAATTTTTGTACGTTTCTAAGACCATGGCATTCGATCTGTGAAATACAACGATTTTAATGCCTAGTGCTCGCTCAAACGAAGCTTATGTCGCTAAGAGCGATTCGGTCTTGAATTGAGAAGCCGACGCTGTTTTGGATGGTGACAGCCAGTTTTTCTAACTCACTCGGTAGTTGGGGGTTAAGAAAACGAGCGAGACAAATAGAGAAACACAATTGATTTGACAAATTTATGGGACAGAACAAATTGTTTTTTTTTGGATTACCTGATCAACGGCCAGATCTGTAAGTTTACGCCGTCGACCACCTCCTTGTCTGTTCATGGCTACGGCAGCCGATCTCGACAGCGCCGTCCGATAATAACTGCTCGTTGCTCTGTAAAACTCTTTCAAATTGATCCATAAGCGAATCCACGCCATAATCATTACCGGTGTGAGAACACCGCTGATAGGTGTTTGTAGAGTGGGTGCCGACATGGTCATATTGATCACGGGGGCATCGTGACCGATTTCTCTAGCGAAGGCGACGATCTCGCTCAACATGCCGTGTAAGGAAGTGTGATAAGAGGCCAAATCTGTAGAGTTAATCTCTCAGATTCATGCTCCTTCTCAACGACACACTGTTGAACCGAGGTCGCGGTAAACGTGATATCCGTTAACGAACCCACCTTCTCGAATCAGCGTATCAATTTCCGTACGGCTTAATCGACTTTGTTTATTAGGCTCAGTCTCGCGTAAAGCGTCAACATTACCTGATGTGGGTCTCGTGTTGCTGGTCGATGGCTGTGAAGTATCATCACCGCCATGGTGCTCTGTGTCGCCGCAGTCAGGATCGTGTCGGTACATGCTGGGAGTTGATTATTTAAAACACCACCATATTGTACAACAGGATTGTTGTCTACGCTTAGCACATGATCGCATAAATTAATATTTGGATTTACAGCTAATTCAAAAGATCCAAATTAGCGTCTCACGCTCAGCACTGGATCGCATAAATTAATATTTGGATTTTCAGCTAATTCAAAATGATCCAAATTAGTGGGGATTGCGAAGATTCTAGATTAAACAAATACTGTTCTAAAGAACTGGAAGCATTAAAAGCTCGTCCGCAGCAAACTTAGCATTTCAATCTCGTCCGTGACAGTTCTGCGTCGTCGTCATGCAAAAGCTTTTGACCCATCCATTTTAGATTTCAGACCAAAACATGAAATATTACAAAATCATAGAGTATAGAAAGCATGCAAAATCATAGAGTATATGGAATATAAAAATCAAAGCATAGATGGAATATAAAAATCAAAGCATAGATGGAATATAAAAATCAATACATGATAGGTGAAGAAAAACAACTACAACCATAAAAGTTTAATGGAATACATCTATATTGAATTTACTCCTCTGTACCATCAATGATGACGAGAATAAGATGATGAAACATGAGTACCAATTCACGATGGAATTCAGTTACCCTACGATCGCTTCTATTAAATTCCTGATCCAGGGTTGATCTCATGGTCTGGATACGACGAAATGTTTGATCGACCGCATTTTGAATGAAGCGATCCTGTGTGTCCAATCGGCTACGTGTCTCGAGGTGAGAGGCGCGAGCCTCGCCTAATGTGTCTAATGCGCGACGGGTTTCGGTGTGCTTCACGCAACTCACTACGCAGCGCAGTCAAATTGCTGTTTATATCATCCTGTACGCCACGCAGCTCAATGTATTTGTTGTTTATATCAATCTGGCGCCGGAAACTCTTGACCTAATGTCTCTATTGAATTATTGCGCCTAGTATCGGTGAGTGGCTCGTCACCCGAGTGAGACACCGCCGCACTTCTTCAACTTCAATGTCTTCTTCCGCGGTGAGTTAAAAGGATATGATGTTTGACCCGCCTTTGTGCTTGTCCAAGTGATGCTGAGGCGTATTCCAACTCGTCATGTGGTCAGGGCTATAACCCGAACCTGCTGTAGAAATATAACACAAAAATCTTAATGGTATGATTCAATTTGAGTTTAAATAATGTAGATAGTCTTACCGTAAAGAAATACGCTGTCAAGACTCGTCGCAGGACTGCTCGGCGGCGTCGGACAAAGAGTTTTCCTGTCAGGACTGGTTTCAGGACTGATCGCCGGGGTAAAACGAACCGGTTTTCTCTCAGGACAGGCCGGTGAGGTAGAACGATCCGTTTTTCTAGTCTTCTTTCTCAAAGGTTCGCCGCTTGGTCCGGCGGTCTGGTCTAAAGCCGAGCCGGTAGGAACTATTTGATCCACAGAGTGCGTTGGAGTGGGGTCAGGTACGCCACGCTCATCTGCTACGACGACGGTGTGGTCTTCATTATCCTGTTGAATGGCGTCAACCAGCGGGAAGCCGGGTTGCGTAATAAACTGAATGAAGTCTAAAATAAATAATAAATTAGATTTCTCATAAACGTTAAGAAAAACATGACATAGGCGATGGGTCTTGTTTTACCATCAGTCGCGCTGTCCGCTTCGACCACCTGAGGGCTCACTGCGAATAAAAAGAGAGACAATTAAAATATGTTCATTTTATTTTATTTTTATTTTTTTATTATTATTTTAATTTTTTTATTATTATTATTATAATTTTTTTATTTTTATAAAAGAGTAGAAAAATATCAGTCCTTACATGCATCATTGCTATCAAGAGCGTCGCTTTCAACATTCGAACCTGCGGGCGAAAAATCCTGTTATGAATGGAAAACACATGTGAGTCGTTTTATATGCTTTGTCTGATGACGAACCTACAGGCAGACGTTGAAAAAATGTAATTCATTTTCAGAGTGTTATGTCACCCCGGTGCTCTAGGGCCATCATTTAATCATAATAGAATGTAGTTTTAACTCTGGGACACCGGGTGGTGCAAGAGAGCTCACAATTTCACCATAACAGGATGTAGTTTTAACTCCGGGACACCGGGTGGTGCCGGAGAGCTGGTGAGCCACACGTATCAGTAACATGATGTGTTTAAGACAGTGGCTAAAAACGAGCTTTTATGTTTTAAAATATCAAAAACAGGTCGATCTGCCTTGTGAAACAGATACACGTCAAAACTAGTTTTTTGATACACGATATCATGCTCATTTAAGAGCAGTTAGCAACGAGCACGCACTGCTAAGCTAAACCATGCATTTCCTAACAGGGACGGTTCTGAGTCATGCTTCACAACCGAGCGCCGACAGTAATGCGGTGGTATCTTAATAAAAAATACATGAATAACGCTATGACGGGACGCTGATTTAATGCAAACAGACTTGAAAAATATACATAGCATAGCTGATAACACGTCCTGTGAGAGGAGCTCAGTCTTTTCATAATAAAAGCCGCTGGGTAACACAATGGTAAAAAACCCATAACAATATGTATTGTTTTGGGTACTGAAACAATACTAATTAAAACATCATTGGTAGAACAATCCTGCAAAACATTTATAATAAACTGATATGACTAAAAATCTTTTGAGATGAAAAAGTAATAGACATGTTTAAAACACTTGAATAAAATAAATATAGCCTGACAAAGATTGTTTTAAAATAAATCAATGTTACAGAAAACACTGTACCAATAACTCAATGCTTAAAACAATAATGTATATTTTAGTTATAGCTGATAAAACACACACCAATACCAGCATGCATGTTTAAAGCATTATTGTATAACATCATAGCAAAAAATATAGAGAAAAATACTCACCGTTCTGCATTTTGATGAGAGAGAGAGAGAGAGTTGATGCGATGTTGCAGCCAAAAATTTTGTCCGAGGATATATTGGATTTGTCCTGTATATATATATATATATGGTGGTCAAATATTGGGTAAAAAACACAGTTGTGTCCAATAGATGGCGTCATTGCAATATGCATTTTGGTACCTTATCTCGCAATGTACCCGTGACCTGAGAGACATGGGCCATATTTCACGCCTAACTGTCACAGGCAGGGCGACTCCCGTGGAAGAACTACTATCGATAAAGATTATAATTGTACAGATAATGTGTGTGTGTGTATGTGTCTGTGCGTAACAGACACATACACACACACATAGATGCGCGCTCCCCTGTTTTTGAGAGGCCTGCTCAAGGTGAATGCTGCTGTGTGTGTGTGTGTGTGTGTGTGTGTGTGTGTGTGTGTGTGTGTGTGTGTGTGTGTGTGTGTGTGTGGGTGTGTGTGTGTGAAAAGAGGCCAGAGAGCCCCTGATTTCTAAACATTCAACTTATTGTTTCATAACCTGTATGTTTTTTATTTATTTATCTATTTTTTATTCAACTCTATAAACATTTAACTGATTGCATTATTTTTTATTTTATTTTTGACTCCATTTTATTTTTAAACTGAAATAATGTTCAGTGGATTTTTTTTAGTAAGCTATTTTATAAACAATCAACTTTTTGTTCACAGCTGTGAACAGTCTTCACAGTTTTTCACAGCACAGCCCCAGATACGCACCCCCGGGTGGGAGGGGAATTTCCTGATAACAGCGTCTTCAAAAGACAAAACCTTCTGTCATTTATTATACAGCCTTCAAAAACAAAAACCTCCTGTCAAAATCATCAAAAACATCAAAACCTGCTGTCAAAACATCAAAACCATCAAAACCAACTGTCAAAATCATCAAAAACATCAAAACCTGCTGTCAAAACATCAAAACCATCAAAACCACCTGTCAAAATCATCAAAACCTACTGTCAATAACATCAAAACCATCAAAACCACCTGTCAAAAACATCAAAACCTACTGTCATGATAACATGATTGATTATACCGAAGTCCCGCCTACAGGAAGTCCCGCCTTATACAGGAAGTCCCGCCTATACAGGAAGTCCTGCCTACACGGAAGTCCCGCCTACACCGAAGTCCCGCCTTATACCGAGTCCCGCCTACACCGGAAGTCCCGCCTTATACCGAAGTCCCGCCCCTATACCGGAAGCCCCGCCCACCTGTCATCAATCATTTTGACAGGTGGTGTAGTATACTTACTACTAATATGTGAGTAAATATAGAGGTAAATCTGCTTTTAAAAAGTATTCCACATTTGCACATTGTTAGAATGTGCATGTGTTGAGAGGCATGTTCAAAGTTGTCATCTAAACATGGGAAAACTGTGTGTTTTCACAAATACTAAAGAAATACAGCAAAAACTGATTTCTTAATGTAACCTCCCTTACGCTCAGCACAATATACACCACCAATGACATAGCATCCAGGGTGAAAGATATTAAGGGTAAAGTAGACCAGTGCTCTAGGTTCTTATGGAGCCAAATGGGAGGGATAAATGAACAGACAGACAAGGTGAGTATGAATAATGATGGAAATGTTTATATAAACATAATGAATGTATGAACTGGTTTCATGTGGAAACAGATGTGTGGAAAACAAGGAAACAGGAAAACAAATGAAATACTGATTCACAATGAAAAGAGGAGAAATTAAATGAAATAAACAAAATTAAACGTTCTGTGTTTGAGTCTCTTTGTTTCACTAAAACGGTTTCACTTAGTGTTTAGTTGCCTTCTCTGTTAACTTTTATTTTAGTTTTCTAGAGTTTTGTTTGGTAGATCTAAATTGACTTTTAGATTAGTACTTCCCAAGGTTTTTTTTAATGTTATTTATTTTTTAGTCTTGAAATGTTTTATTAGTTTAGCAACAAAACAACGTAACTAACTGATCCCATTTAGTTTCCTATTTAGACTCTTAAAATGCATATTGTAGGTTAAAAATGTTTTTCAAATGAATATATAACCTTGTATGAAGATATCATATGAACCGTTATTGCAGGATTTTAAAATATTTTACAAGGCGTGAGGGCACACATTTAGAAGAAAAAGTGACGCTTTCCTCGACAGTTCTCAAAACAGCTTTTTTCACCATCGGCGTCATATTAGGTCACGAGAGGGAGTCGTGCCACGCTCTGTTGGTATTCAGCAAGAGCGATCGTGAGACAGTGTGTTCTCTGTAGTTAATTTTATTTAAATGTATCATCGTTAAATTATCGTGTTTGTGGAGGTTGCACAAACTCCAGCCTGTCAGGACATCGAGTTCACAGGTTTCCTAACGGAAATGGATGATATCTTCATGGCCTCGGTGCATTAGTGCAGGTGAAGAGATTACTTCACTGATGCATCTGCTTCAAACAACGCGGAGGTGTGTAGCTGAGCGATTATTTTATACCAGAAGATTATCATCCCGGCGATAAGATGCAGTTCAACATGGGATACCAAGCATGAAGCGAGTGAGACTCCGAGCTGGTGCGGTTCCTTCAGTGCACACAGCACCTTCATCGGGCCCAGTTGCGGGCGGGAGACATGATGCTCACGGATCTGTCAGAGATGCTGCTCCACGGAAATGTCAACCGTGCACCATAAATCTAGTTTTTAACATTTGTAACTTCCAAAACAGTGAACATCATTATTTAAATAATGAGACACAGATGCATAAGTTGTTGTAAAGCACCACAGCTAGCTTGTAAGCATAAGCAATATCGTTATATTTTAAAAAACGTGAAAAAAACGTAACCATATGAGAAGGCATAGCTGGAAAGTTAACCTCAGTTTGCTAATATTATAACATCAAGTCTAGTGACATTGTTTGCACAGCTAATTGGTAATTTTTTTTTGTCATGTGGTGTGTTTATAAGGCTTTGGAAGACGGGAGTGTGAAGATGTGGAGGGGAGGCCAGCTGTTAAGAACCACTTCTACTGGACTGCAGCTTCCACTCACTCATAATGGATATGCAGATGTGATGGAGGCCAAGTGGAAAAGCAGGGTCAGCAGTGAATGTGATCTAAACTTGTGCTTGCTTCTCCCAGCATATGCTGTCTGAGAGAGAAATACTACAGGTCACCACAGGCTCCACGAGAACACAGCACTGTCTTGTATTTCACTATACCGGCTCCTCTTTCCAGATCCATCCAGAGGATCAACAAGAAATAGGCTGTTGGTGTCTATCTTGCACAGCATTCACAATTTAACACACTTTAACAACACATTAGTGTGATACCTACACAGAAGATTGTTAAATGTTTTAAATGGGTCAGATGGTATATTTTTCTTTCGGTAGTATATGTTTGGTGCATCTATATACATGTAATGAATAATTGACGACGGGCCTGTATTATAATGAATAATGCATTATTTTTCTTATAATTCAACGGCTGGCTCGGAGTCAATTATTCCGCTTATTATTATTATTTCATTTTTCCGCTTATACTACGGTTGCCACACTTTAAGTCATTGATCACGAAACACCAATGACATATGGGTATAGTCATTTCATACACTTCAAAACTGTTGCAACAGAGGTGGAAATACAATATTTAAGTACATGAATTATATTTCCATCTTTGTTGCCACAGTTTGGAAGTGTCTTTTTCTCTTCGAAATAAGGGTGTGTCCCAGTACTTTTGTCCATATAATGAATGTACATGTCATTGGTATTTGGTGATGAGTTTTTAGCTCAAGGTCTGCATTTAAAGTCACACCAGAGGTGTTCAGATGGCTTTCTGCAGACCAGTCAAGTTCTTCCACACTGACTGAATCATCATTTCTCTTTGATCCTTGTCTTATACACAGATGCACGGTCATGTTAGAATAGAAAAGGGTCCTCTCCAAACTGTTGCTATAAAATTAGAAGTGCACAAATCCCTAAAATATCATTATATGCTTTAACATTAAGATGTGTACTCATGGAAATTACTAAAGTAGTCAAACCTTTCATCAAAAGGGGGTGACCCAATACTTTTGGCAATATAGTGTATATATGTGTTAATTAACAGTTGCAATGTTGTTTTGAGTTAGGTACTAACAGTGTTATTGTTACGTTCCGCGTGTGTTATGTGTATATTGTTTTGTTTCTCGCTCTCCTGTCTTTCGGTGTTCCTTTTGCTCCACTTCTAGGTCGATGTTTATTGGCTGACTCGACTGCCAATCATCATTCTGACGTCATGATGTCTGCCAATCAGCTGGCGTGCCAGCTGTATTTGAGGACACGAGTTGATTGTGTGTGTGTGCGCCTTGCCAGCGTACCTTGTGCTCCAACGCGGTCGGCAGTTTGTGTTCGAAACCAATAGTGTACCGATGATTAATGTATCTTGTCTCACGAGTCATGCTTTGTGTTGTGCGATATGATCTATTTATAGATCTGTTCCTTGTCTATTGACTTGTATCGAATTCTGTGTTGCAGATAACGCTGATGCCCGTATTGGAGTTTCAGTCTTACTATGTCAAGTTCAAAGCTAAGAATGCATGTCGGTGCATCGGGTTAGTTTATACTTTGTTAGATTAGGTTTGAGTGTGATGCCGCCCTTGTACTTTTGTTTGTTGATTTATATGAGTTTAGTTAGGCGTTGTATACGCCGAAGACTTCGGTTTTATTTTCATATTTCTTTTTGTTAGTCAGTTTAGAGGTTAGTATAAGGATTGTTTTGTTTTCTTCCTTTCTTTAATTTGGGTGACACTCCTGTTTCTTTTCTCGTGCTGAATTCTATATTTTCTCGTTTTTGTAACTATCTGTATTTTTCCTCAACGCGACCAGTAAAGACTTCTGTGAATGAAAATATCACTTGTCGGTATCTTCTTTGATCTGCACCACCTCCAGTAACAGTTGTCTCACATAAATGTTACGGTATCATCCCTTTTTAACATCTGGCACGTAACATTTATTGGTGGCAGCAGTGGGATATCACGATCAGTCCTTTGTTGGGATGATATGTGAGACATTGTTGCTGGTGTGATGACGGATCAACCCTGAACAGAGTATCGTTTGAATGGCAAGTTGGAGGCTGTTTAGTAAATGTGTCGAACGCAATCGCTATGGCCGATCTTAATTTAGAAAGTTTTGTTAGTGCACCAACTGTCGAACAATTAGATGCGTGCAGAAAGGATGATTTGTTGAGAGTTGCTGAGTATTTCCAAATTTCAGTCTCTAGACAGCAGTTAAAACGGGATATTATGAGAGTCTGCAGCATTTAGGGGAACGAGGCGTGCTGGCTGTGGCTGAGAGTTCACCTGGCGTTGACACACGCCTCCTGGGTTAGGTAAGGGGAAGCGAGTGGAGCTGCTGCGCGGAGGGTTCAAGCCAAAGCTGCTCTTCCGCCTTCGAACCTTTTTCTCCGGCTGAGTCTGGAGGTGAGGCTCGCCTCAAACTGCGCCTTGCGAGACTTCAGAGTGAAGAACGCGAGAGATTAGCGGAGAGTCACGCCGAAAGGGAACTGCGACTTGAAATCCGCCGGCTGGAAATCGAGGCGGATACGCAAATCAAGTTGCGAGAGCTGGAGCTGAATGCAGCCAGAAACGCACCGGTTCCACCCGTGCAACCTGCACAGAATGCTGCACCTCCGACTGACTCTGGATCATCCGGGCGCACGTTTGATGTGAGTAAACACATATCTCTTGTACCTCAATTTAGAGAAGCCGAGGTTGATTCTTATTTTAATGCATTCGAACGGATTGCCTCTGCTCTACAATGGTCTAGAGATGTTTGGTCCCTGCTTTTGCAATGTAGGTTAACTGGAAAGGCTCAAGAAGTATGTGCTGCTCTGTCTTTGGAAGACAGTTTGGATTATGATGTCGTTAAAGCGGCAATTTTGCGAGCATATGAACTCGTACCTGAAGCGTATAGGCAACGTTTCAGGAACAATAGGAAAAATCCAGGTCAGACTTTCGTAGAAAATTAAGCTAGAAAAATATATTGTTTGGTGCACATCGAATAAGGTGTCAGATTTTCAGGCATTGCGTGAATTAATCCTCTTGGAGGAATTTAAGAGTTGTATCCCTGATCGCATTGTGGTTTACCTCAATGAGCAAAAGTAACTTCTTTGTCTCAGGCTTCGGTTTGTGCTGACGAGTTTCGTTGACTCATAAAAACGTTTTACTCCGGCTCGTACTGAGAGAGTTTTGCCTGTTTCGACTACTTGAAAGATCAGTCCCGCTTGAAAAGTAACGCTACAAAAATTAGAGAGGATAGGGAGTGTTTTTATTGTCGTAAATCTGGACATGTTATTGCTGATTGTCTTGCCTTAAAACGCAAGCAACAAGGCACTGGTACTAAGAATGTTGCCTTTGTGAAAACTGTTGATATCATTGAGGCGGAGAGCTGTGAAAAACTTGATGCCAGTTATCAACCTTTTCTGACAGAAGGGTTGGTATCTGTTGACGATAAACTTACAAATCAGGTAAAAGTGACCATGCTTCGTGACACTGGCGCCCAGCAGTCCTTCATAATGACTGATGCATTGCCTGGACCTGAGAAAACCTTCTGTGGTAGTCATGTGTTGGTCCGAGGTATCGAAATGGGTACAGTAAAAGTTCCTCTGCATCAGTTTTATCTAAAATCAGACTTGTTTACCGGAGTTGTGAAGGTTGGAGTGCGTGATAATTTACCTGTGCGAGGCGTGAACTTCATTCTGGGTAATGACATAGCTGGTGGGAGGGTTATGCCTTTGTTAGAGGTTTGTGATAAACCTGATTTGTCGGCATCCGATGAACTGTCAGAAGAGTTCCCTGAAGTTTTCTCTGTTTGCGCTATCACACGCGCCCAAGCTCGCAAGTTTGCTGATGCAGATGACTTGCGTTCAACTTTCATGGCCCCTACGTTTGCGAATGATGTGTTGATAGTTGATGATCATCCTGAAGGAAAACCCGTTCTTTCAAGTTTAAACAACTTGAAATTGCATGTAACCCGTGAAAACCTTATCGCTGCTCAACAAGATGATTTCACTTTGCAGAGATGTATTTCTTCTGTTGTGTCTACAGAGGTTGCACAGGGGCGAAATACTGCTTTTTGCATGGAGGATGGAGTTTTAATGCGTAGATGGTGTCCTGACGATCCGACTGACTCCGAATGGAATGTGTTAAACCAGATTGTCGTTCCCGTATGTTATAGACAAACAGTACTCTCTTTGGCTCACGACCATGATTTATCCGGTCATCTGGGTATTAAGAAAACATACCACCGAATATTGAAACATTTCTTCTGGCCTCGATTAAAAACTGATGTGGCGTACTGCAGAACGTGTCAGACCTGTCAAATTTCGGGTAAGCCAAACCAGACTATTCCACGCTCCATTGGTTCCTATACCGGTTCTGGGGGAACCTTTCGAGCATGTTATTGTTGATTGTGTGGGTCCCTTGCCCAAAACAAAAGCTGGTAATCAATATTTATTGACAATGATGTGTGCAGCGACGTGTTTTCCCGAAGCGATTCCACTGAGGAAAATCACAGCACCGGTAATAATTAAAGCGCTGGTGAAATTCTTCTCACTGTTTGGACTGCCCACTGTTATACAGACTGACCGAGGTACGAATTTTATGTCGAATCTTTTTGCTCAAGTGTTAAAAACCTTGAAAATTTCTCACAGGATTTCGAGTGCGTATCATCCAGAAAGCCAAGGAGCTTTAGAAAGGTTCCATCAAACATTAAAGGCTATGCTTCGTAAATATTGTATGGACACGGGTAAGGATTGGGACGAGGGTACACCTTTAGTCTTGTTTGCTGTTAGGGAAGCAGTACAGGATAGTCTAGGATTTAGCCCTGCTGATCTGGTCTTTGGTCATTCTGTGAGAGGTCCACTTAAGATGCTCAAGGAGGACATGTTATCTGTGGAGACAAGTGTCAAAACGCGTACTGGATTATGTCAGCAAATTTCGCGAACGACTGCACCAGGCTTGTTCAGCGGCAAAGAGGCATTGATGAATGCACAGTTCACAATGAAGTGTCACTTTGATCGTAAAGCTGTCCTGCGTGATTTTAAAGAAGGTGCTCAAGTGCTGGTTTTATTGCCAGTTGTTGGTTCTGCTCTTTCGGCACGTTTTTCGGGACCATATGAAGTGTTGAAAAAATTTAGTAATACCGATTATGTAATTTGCACTCCTGATCGTCGAAAGAAAACTCGTGTGTGTCATGTGAATATGCTGAAGGCGTTTCATACTCGAGAGCCATCAGTGAAGGATGTTGCAAAGGTTAAGCAACCTGCAGTCACTAATGTACCGGTTTCTGCACTGGTTTGTGATATTACTCCTGATAGTGAAGATGACGGAGTAATCGTTAGACACGCGTACCAACAGTGTGCTAGGTTTAAGAACTCTGAGATTTTAGCAGACTTAAATTCTCACT
This sequence comes from Gymnocypris eckloni scoliostomus, assembly GCA_027564155.1. Taxonomy (NCBI): domain Eukaryota; kingdom Metazoa; phylum Chordata; class Actinopteri; order Cypriniformes; family Cyprinidae; genus Gymnocypris; species Gymnocypris eckloni. Next base: position 32,451,529 of record CM050424.1, read on the forward strand.
TATCTCCTTTGACTGATTCCCAGAGACGTGATATTAAAGAGTTGATTAGTTCTTTCCATTCTCTTTTTCACGATGTTCCTTCTTGTACCACTATACTTAAACATGACATCGATATCGGTAATGCTATCCCAGTGAAACAGCATGCTTATCGAGTTAACGCTCTGAAACGCGCTGTGATGAAAACCGAGGTGGAGTATTTGCTCGAAATGGGTTGGCGGCCGAGTTGTAGTCCGTGGAGTTCTCCATGTTTGCTTGTAACTAAGGGTGATGGATCCGCTAGATTCTGTACAGACTATCGAAAAATAAATGCACTGACCGTTCCCGACTGTTTTCCGTTACCACGCATGGAGGATTGCGTGGACACACTTGGACCAGCAAGATTTGTCAGTAAACTGGACTTGTTAAAGGCTACTGGCAAGTGCCTTTAACAAGCCGCGCCTCAGATATTTCTGCATTTGTAACCCCAGACGACTTCATGCAGTATTGCGTAATGGCATTTGGTATGCGCAACGCGCCGGCTACATTTCAAAGACTGATTAATCTCGTACTTACAGGAATTCCTAATTGTAACGCTTATCTAGATGACCTAGTAATTTATTCCACTGATTGGTCAGAACACGTTTCAACACTTCATGAAGTGTTTAAGCGCCTCGAGAATGCTTCTTTAACGTTAAATCTTGCCAAATGTGACTTCGGCCAAGCCAAAATCACGTATTTAGGCAGAGAAGTGGGTCAAGGGCAAGTGAGACCTATAGAGGCTAAAGTAAGTGCTATTGCAGAGTTTCCGGTCCCTACGTCGCGGAAAGAACTGCGCAGATTCTTAGGGATGGCTGGTTATTACCGGAATTTTTGTAAGAACTTCTCTACTGTTGTTAGTTCATTGACGTCACTCATCAGTCCTTTACGTGCGTTTTTGTGGTCTGACGAATGTCAGAATGCTTTCGAGAATGTTAAGGCTTTATTATGTAGTGTTCCTGTTCTTGCTGCACCAGCATATGACAAAGCTTTCAAGTTGGAGATTGACGCAAGCTTTGTTGGTGCGGGCGCAGTACTTATTCAGGAAGACATCTGATTGATCATCCTGTATGTTACTTCTCACGTAAGTTCAACAAAAGTCAGTTGAATTACTCTACTATTGAGAAGGAAACTTTAGCCTTACTGTTGGCATTGCAGTATTTTGATGTATATTTGAGTTTTCGCCAATTTGCCAATTATGGTATTTACTGATCACAACCCTTTAGTATTTCTGTCTCGTATGTATAACCAGAATCAGCGGCTGATGCGCTGGTCTCTGGTTGTCCAAGGTTACCATCTGATGATCGAACACAAGAAAGGTTCAGAAAACGTAATGGCTGATGCTCTGTCAAGAGCTTAAAAAAAAAAAGATTGAGTAAGAATTGTTAAAACTATATGTTTCTTTGATCCATGTAGTTTTGTCTTAAGGGGAGAGTGTTACGTTCCGCGTGTGTTATGCGTATATTGTTTTGTTTCTCGCCTCCTGTCTTTCGGTGTTCCTTTTGCTCCACTTCTAGGTCGATGTTTATTGGCTGACTCGACTGCCAATCATCATTCTGACGCCATGATGTTCTGCCAATCAGCTGGCGTGCCAGCTGTATTTGAGGACGCGAGTTGATTGTGTGTGTGTGCGCCTTGCCAGCATACCTTGTGCTCCAACGCGTCTGCAGTTTGTGTTCGAAACCAATAGTGTACCGATGATTAATGTATCTTGTCTCACGAGTCATGCTTTGTGTTGTGCGATATGATCTATTTATAGATCTGTTCCTTGTCTATTGACTTGTATCGAATTCTGTGTTGCAGATAACGCTGATGCCCGTATTGGAGTTTCAGTCTTACTATGTCAAGTTCAAAGCTAAGAATGCATGTCGGTGCATCGGGTTAGTTTATACTTTGTTAGATTAGGTTTGAGTGTGACGCCTGTACTTTTGTTTGTTGATTTATATGAGTTTAGTTAGGCGTCAGATACGCAAGACTTCGGTTTTATTTTCATATTTCTTTTGTTAGTCAGTTTAGAGGTTAGTATAAGGATTGTTTTGTTTTCTTCCTTTCTTTAATTTGGGTGACACTCCTGTTTCTTTTCTCGTGCTGAATTCTATATTTTCTCGTTTTTGTAACTATCTGTATTTTTCCTCAACGCGACCAGTAAAGACTTCTGTGAATGAAAATATCACTTGTCGGTATCTTCTTTGATCTGCACCACCTCCAGTAACAGTTGTCTCACATAAATGTTACGGTATCATCCCTTTTTAACATCTGGCACGTAACATATGAAATAATATTTGTTATGATTTAGTGCTGTAAAAATAAAACTGAATTGAATTAACCATAAATGCAGATCTGCTTGATATATATTTGATGTAAACTTCATAGACAAGTTTTTATACAGTAAGACAATTTGTGATGTGATTATTTTCTGTTGATTGTCAACAAAATGGAGCCATTCAAAACCTTTATAAAGTCTTCCTTCCTCTGTAAACTGTCTTCTATTGGCTGACACAACATGTGCAGGTAAGGGCTGCTCAGAACACCATAGGGCCAGCAGACAACTTTTCTGAATGCTGTCAATATCGATTGTCTTATACCAATGGCATCAAAAAGTGTGACTTGCAGGTAGTTGTGACCTACCTAAATATAGGCAAATTGTAATTGAAAAAAAAACATATTCAGATGGTTTTCAAATCTTTTATATACTATATATTCATATACATACAAGTATTTAGCTCAGTAATGAATAATCTCTGCCCTAAACACACTCATGTCTGCTGGCCTGGAGAGGTCCATGTTCCTGTCTGAAGTGCATATAGGCACATATGGGTTCAGACAGCAAGCCTCAATGCCTGTGTGCAGAGTCAGACACCGCACATTCTCCACTAAGGTATGCATCCAACTCCCTGCAGCACCGACTTTCCTCTGCTGTGACCATGGCCTCGCATTTACCACACAAACACTTAATGAAACAAAAACGTGTTTATCTTTCTCTCCTGCGGTGATGAGAAATCGCTATATCATGTAACGTTAGTTTCGGATATTAACGAGTGACACGCCTCATCAATGTTTATTAGTTTCTGTTACTGGTAAGTATCAATACTCATAGATGACCAATACTAGCTTTGCTATTGCCTGATTACATGAGCTAACGTGTTATCTGTAACTCACACTGGTCTCTCACCAAGACACCTGCCCTGTTCTCCTCACAAATCAACAAAATTTGTCTCCTTTGACTGTTGTTCTGTCTAATCCTGTCCTGTCCCTGCTCTCTTGGCTGCATAGCAGGCTCATAATTGTATCTGTGGTCCGTCATACAAGTGTAAATAAACATTTAAAATGTCCTCAGCATCTGAACTGTCATTGCGATCTACTGTTCTCCTATGGTTAAAATGGACCGCTCTCCTCTCGTTACTCCCTCTCGTACTCGTCACTTCGGTTTTGGCGGTTTTCAGATGCGGAAGTAAAATTCTCACAAAAACAACTCCAGAAGCCTTAATAGCGTATTTTAAAGGAAATCAAGTTCCTACATTATTTTTCTATACATCAACTCACTGGAGTCTCTAGCCTGGAATATGCCCTTTAAGTTTAAACTCTTTGAATTACCCTTGACTATATATTTGACTGAATTATTCAAAGCAACAGCTCCATTCACATAAACCCCAAAAAAAAAAAAAAAAAAAAAACGTTTCAAATACAAAAATTCAACTCATTGTCTTTGTAGGTACAACAATACAGTGAATAAACAACCATTAATTGAATGCAATCAGTTCACAGTTCAAATCTGTGTGTCTGGCTCAATAGAACGGTCTATGAATTCGCAAGGATCAATCTCCGATTTGAAAATAGACAACCATCGGCGTCCTGTGTAACGCGCGGCGTGCGATCATGAAATGCAAGATTTCAGGCCGAACGTTACCATCCTGATGAACAAAGCAACACGAATGCTGAGGGAAAGTTTCACATTAATTCGATCCGTTTTCCAGTGCATGTGTTTTCCTCCGTGCGGGGAAAGCTCGAACAAAGGATCCTTCCCGTTTCTTCCGGCGTTTTAGAAGTGTTCGAAACTCGTTGGGTGGCTCGCCATTTTGATCTATGGTATGATGAACTCCATATCATCGCCGTCTTTCGCGTCAGGAACAATGAAATCTCAATCTCTTGTAACACAAAAACTCAAGTTCAAACAATATAAACGTTTTACCAAACCTTCCTTTTAGTTTAACAAAGTTTCTCTTATTTTATCTCAAAATGTCTCCGCCGATCTGTCCGTGCAACACTCCTTATTTCACATGCATCCTGACAGTCAGAGAAAAAGTACACAACACATGACAGAAAAATTAACAGTGCACATTTTATTACATCCATTATATTAAAAAATGAAATAAAATGTACTTTAAATTGAGCACCAAAGATTGTATATTAAACCTTTTAATATAATATAATAGAAAAGAACTTCATTTTAAAATCAACTTTTGTGTTTTTACTAACCCCAATATAGTTTACTATTTATTTATAATCTATAATAGTTTTTTTCTTTTCCCTAGGGGTTACATAATTTTTTAACTTAGATTGCATGTAGTTGCTCACGGACATGATGCAAGACTATGGAAGGCTACTTGGACCAAAAGTATTTTTAAAGAATGTGTAAAATTTGCACGTCAACATGCACTGCTTCTTTTCGTTAACATGACAATTTTGAATGTGCTTCTTTTGTATGTATAGACACGTACATCCTGGTAACCACTTAAACTCTGTAAAATAAAATAAAAATAAATATGTATGCTTCATTTACATAGACTTCCTTTTATGGTATCAGCCCATATATGGTTTAATTCGAAAGCTTAGAGCCTCTTCTTTTCTTCTTTTTAATGAATACCGTAACTTTTGGTTTTATGATACATGCAGCAGTAAAATTAGGCTTAGAATTGTTTATGTCCCTCACACAAATTTTGCCTAACGATTGAAAGATTATTTCCTAAGAATGTGTATTTTTTTTCATATTTTTCACAATACAGTCAAGTCCTATATCACAAGTAAGCTCTTATTCTCAGAAATATGAATATATAGATTATTTAGTTATGTGACAATCACAGATCAAATTATCTTCAATATAATCGCGATGTCTTTTTTTCTCACCTTTTCACAAACTTTGTTTTTGTCATTTTCCTACTCTTACTACTGCTTCAATCAGCCGCAAATATCCACAAACTCTATATTATATTTTAGATTGGGATCTCTTCTTTCAAATGAGAACATTTTCACGTTTCTGCGTGCTCTCAAAGCTGAGATATCGTCATGTGTTCTAGACGCGCACCAGAGACGCGCTCTTGTCAAAACACAGCTCTTCAAAACATATGCAGATAAAGCAACGCCGATGTTCCTGTGGCTCAGTGGTAGAGCATTGCATTAGCAGCACAAAAGGTTCAATTCCCAAGGAACACACATACAAAACATGTATAACCTGGATGCACTGTAAGTCGCTTTGGATAAAAGCATCTGCTAAATGCATAAATGTAAATGTAAAGCAACCCACTAAACAAAGACACGCCCAAAAGACGCCAATTTAACGCCTTTGTCGACGCTCAAAAGACGCCCACCGAGGAGCCCGAATGAAAGTTTTTGCAACGCCTTTTTAGACGTCTTTTAGAGTTCAGTATTAACGTCCAAATGACATAAATATTTAACGCTCACAGGACGCCCACCGAGGAGCCAGAATGAAAGTTTTTGCAACGCCTTTTTAGACGCCTTTTTAGAGTTCAGTATTAACGTCCAAATGACATAAATATTTAACGCTCACAAGACGCCCACCGAGGAGCCAGAATGAAAGTTTTTGCAACGTCTTTTCAGGCGTCTTTTAGAGTTCAGTATTAACGTCCAAATGACATAAATATTTAACGCTCACAAGACGTCCACCGAGGAGCCAGAATGAAAGTTTTTGCAACGTCTTTTTCAGACGTCTTTTTAGAGTTCAGTATTAACGTCCAAATGACATAAATATTTAACGTTCACAGGACGTCTACCGAGGAGCCAGAATTAAAGTTTTTGCAACGTCTGCTTTAGATGTTCATTCTAGTCATAGTAAAGGTAGTGTGCAGAAGTACGGCTTTAAAATTGTAAATAATAAAATAATACCTATATCCCTAGTTGTACCTGTCCAAGATATATAGGTGTGCAAAAACATTTTAGTAGCCTTATTTGCAATTGAAAATTGGATCAGATCTATTAAAAAGTAGAAATAAAAAAAGTTTGAAACAACAAGAGATTACTTTTTAACCATGTTTAATGAGTTCTTCAGCAAAATATTAACAAGCTGATAAAACAAAATTATAAGTTACATTTAACTTTCAAGTGAACAACATTAACACAAAAAAATCCCTCAAGACTAAGATATTAGTCTGAAATGGAGAGGGGGTATTAAGTCCCCAATAATGGAAATAAATACAAATGTCTTACAGTACTCAGTTTATTTCCACCCCTGTATGTCCTCCACCTCCCTTCCTCCCCGGTGCATGTTTGAGATGTTCTGCTGCATGATGCTTTATTGTAGCCTCTGTAGCTTCTTTGTCCCATTTCATGACTGCAGCTGCAAGATTTGAACAAAAGCAAAAATTACAAATATGTAAAGAAAACAAAAGGCATGTACAGCCAACTTTTTAATAGGTTTGCAGTGGGCAAAACTATTAATATATGCATTTTTTGCAGACAAATGTTTCGTTACTTCTCAGAGAAATTAATAAATGTAAATGTACAAAGTACATGTATAACTGAATAGTTTGTTTTCCTGAAGATCCTCCGTAAATGTATAATAGGGTTTGAATAACAGTCCTCGGTCTGTGCCGCCATCATTTACTTCTTTAATTTTAATCTCTTCGCTTTAATTTTATTTTTGTAATTTTATAAAAAGAAATGTAAGGGTTGGAGCTAAACACTAATGTACAATTTGCTTCTAAAAAATAAAACAAAAACATCTTCAATAGGTTATCATTTAAAAATGAATAATGTCAAGATCAAATTATGTATACCTTTATTATAATAACAATAACAGAATGTTTTTCTTAGTTAAGCTTTTTTGAGCATTCAAGTTGCCATTTAAATTCAGATTTAAGGCAAGATTCCTTTTCTTGTTTTGGCCACTCATCTCGGATTCGACTTGAGTGCAACTTACCGATTCTGGACATTCTATATAACAGACCTGTACACAAACACAAAAAAGTATGAAACTTTTAACTATAATGTGGTATTTATATTTGATTTGACCCTTGATGTAACTAAATTATGCACATTTAAGTTTACCTGAGAAAACAATTTTAAAGTGCTGTGCTACTTATAAGAAACTATTAAAAATCATTAAAATCTTACACAGAACATTTAAATTCTTTATAATATAATAAAATATATGAAAAAATGAAGCAGTTATTGGGGTGAATTATTTATTAGTCTAATATTATATAATATACAATATTTGACAGTTTCAAAAGATGTAAATGAGAATTATTCAACAATCATCGAAAAAGTCAGTTTACAAGTTTAACTGTAAATGTCTCCGAGTTTTGTTACGTTCTGTGCCCATCATCCACTATTTCCATCACTTAATCAAGCCACTATTCATTAAAACATGATGACGTTTTATTTCATACATCATGTTGGCTCTTGTGTTGAGCTATTTCATCCACAACCATTAAAGTATTCGATTGTTGTAATGGTAGTAACTATATAGTGTTTTGTCCAAGCATTGCAGTTTTTTCACACTTACTAGAATTCAATCAAATGGCTTTACAACTCATTTTTGTGTCTGTCCTGTGCAGAGTATATAATTTCTCCAGTGCAGCTTAGAGGAAACACTGCTCCTCTCGGCTCAATTAGTAAGACTCAGTCTCAACGAAGATGAGGTAAACACAAATAACATTAATATCAAGTGGTCATGGTGGATTAACATCATAATGCATTATTTAGCTTTCTGCTTGACCCTTTGATTCCAATATTCTCATTCAACAAGCAAGAAAAACAAAGTTTCATTAAATAAAATTATATTAACTGACTAAATTGTTTTACCTTCTACAGTGAGAATGTTCTACATTTAGAAAAACTGAGGTAGTGAATATGACTGAGTTGGTGTTAAACTTAAATGACATGGGGAAAATGCTTAGTACCATTAATAGCTTCATAAGTTTTGTTGTCTCCAGAGGAAGTTTCTGCTTCTTCCCCTTCCCCTTCATGTTGAATTTTGCCATCAACCGGTTAGTAAAGAGCCTAAAGAAACAAACGCACCATTTAAAAATTACATGTGTGTGGTAATCTACAGCTGTATATGGGTGAGTGTGCTAAAAGTGGACTGAAGAGATGTGATTTTGGACACTGTAGTTTTCTGATATTGATTAAACAAGCCTCTGGGAGGTGACCATTTGATAGCTCTAATGACATTCTTTCCCTGCATCTGTCAAACACCCTCCTCTTTAACTTCCACATCAGGTTTCTATTCAGTCTCATGATTCCACTTTAGATAATTAAAGTCTGTGTAAACTAGAATTTTCTGCTGACTTAATTTCAGTATAATGACGTATTTCCAACTGAAACTGAATATTACATAGTAGGGAGGGATTTACTGTAGTGCTCCTCCTATCCATCTCACTCATAGCAAACTAACGGTTGGAGGGACTGTGGTTAAGGATATTCTGCCCAATCAGACTGACATCACCATAGAAGAAATTATATTCCAGAGCAGAAGCAAATGTTCAGATTTTGATTAAAGATTGCTAAAAAAAACAATTTTTTCAGTGGATTAACTTGCATGTGGGGTGAGCGATATGTTTTTTTTTTCCTGGAAAACCACAATTACGATTTTATCACGATTCTTTGTTATGTTGGTTTTGCTATTTTGCAAGTTGTCTGAGCAGTACAGCCAAACTAATTTCCCTATTATAAAAACAAAGACTTACTAGGTAAACAAATATAAAATAAAAAAAACAATGGCAGACATTTATGCCAAAGTGGGTGAAGATAAAAAAATAAAATGTTGCCATTATTTTTCCTGCTGTCAAAGTCAATGCTGACCAGCAACTGTTTGGTTACCCACATTATTTAAAAAAAATCGTTTTTGTTCAGCACAAGAAATAAATCGATACAGATTTGGGACAACAGGAGAGTATAGTATAAGCATAGATATATCACATCCTCGGTCAACTGGCACACTGTGATAAGAAATGTAAAGTGTTTGGCAAGTTCTATATGTAGGGATACTGTTGAAAATACCTGTCAAGAATTTTGTGAACACACTCCTTACATCTTTCCCTCCAATTCTTGCAAGTTGCAACACCTTTAAAGAGAGTGGGTAATTTTCCTATCATGTTAAAAACATTTGACTAACACGCTTCACTGATATATGAAAGAAGAATATTGATAAATAAAACAGAGCATAAAATTATATCACTTCTGTGTCTTGCAAATCATACCAGGGACTCAAAGGCTTGCTTGTCCTTAAGGCGCCCTCCTCTCTCAAAGTCCTCCATCGTCTCCAGCTGCTCTATATGGGCAGATGAAAGGGGAGGCTCGCTTCTTCCTAGCCTTCTGACCTCCACGTGGATATCCACTAATTTAGACAAAACTTTTTTCTGAAACTCTGAAATAAAAAAGAATCACGTTAAATTAATGTCAATTTATACTGATGGCAAAAGCCAATAGGACAATTATGCTATTGTTATCCTTAAACAGATACATAAGTTAAATCTGCTAATGCTATAGGTCCTGTTCAATTCATTATTGTGCTTTTGATACCAGTTCCGACTTAAGTACTTACTTGCCATATCCATTGGAAATCTTAAGTCTGTTTCCCTACGAGACCCTGTACGACTGGATTCATGTGCAGAGGACCTGCTACTCTGCTCTGAGAAAGACCTTCCAGAGTATCTTGAAATCGGTGTTTGATCAATTTCATAATCTGAAAGACAAAATGAGTCAAATATAATTTTGTTGTTCATAATAGTGGATACAGATCTTGTAGAAAGTTTTGCGCCCATATGATTCATTTAATTTGGATGACTCAAGCAACCCCAGTGCGCAATTCTTGCCACTACTGTACTCCGCAGTCAGTCAAGTTCAATCGGTGCAAAAACAAGTTATAATCAGTGAAGCTATGTATACTGTATGATGAATACCTCTTACCCCTTATTTACTTTGCACTGCATGCGGGACGTTACAGCTCTGACAAGACCACAAGCTGATCGCAGCCACTATAGTTAATACTTGTGTTTATACCAGGCGTGCCACAGCACGTATCTGAGCATGTCCCAGGCTCTCTGCGCTGCTTCAGTTAAGATAGGCGCCTAGTGTATTTTTGAAGGATAATAGTAATAACAATAATAATTGTTTTGCTATCGTCAAAGGTATCAGCAACAGGCAATATCTCTGACACGACACTATCATCTATCGGCACAACCCTATGCTCAACCATGAGGCTCAGAATGTTAAACAAAAAATCAGTTGTTCATAATATCTCATAACACGGCCGCTACTTTAGAACATTTACGTTCTAGACTCTGTGATTTGCATAAGGGTTTGAATGAATACTGTCCTTGGACAAATCGCTGCGCTGGACCGCTTGCCTTGTCTCATCTGGTTGCTGTCTCTGGACCGGTCGCTGTGCCTGGACTGCTTCCTGTGTCGGTACCGTTTGCTGTGCTGGGACCCACCACTGTATTGGGACTTGTCACTGTGCTGGGACACATCACTGTTGCTGGACTGATGACTGGACCCAGCACCTTTCAACTGGCTGGCTCGGTTCACATTTAAATGCCCAGGGTCTGAAAAACAAAACACTGTGTTAATTTATAGTAAAATGCAGGTTCATGGAAATGCAGAAAAATGCTTCTAGATTTAACTGAATTCACACGTGGTTGATCCATCATAACCATTTTTTCAGAACTGATCTAATCCGATACATTCAATTCTGAGTCTCGGCTGATACTGATTCAATACCAGCAAAGTATTATTTTTAACATCAATGTAGAATTTCTATACTTCTATGTGTTGACATTAGGGATGTCAACGATTAATCGATGATCGATTAATTGTTGATAAGAGATATAATTGATAAAAGCTATTGATGATCGATTAAGCAGTTTCATTTTGGGGTGCGTATGCTCATGCGCAAAAACATGCAAATGGCTGTGAGTGACGGTGAAGGGGCTGGATCTTACAAGAAAATAATTTACTAATGTACAAACTACGCTTTTGATATGATCCAAACTTTAAAAGTGTATTAAACCAGGTACAGTACAACGTTATTTTGTATTGAAGTAATAAGTCATGATCAATTATAATTTCCCTAGATAATTGTTTCATAACGGGCACTTTGCTTTGACAGGGCTACTGACGCGAGCAGGACAGATATAAGCTATTCTTTCCTACAACTTGTTAATTCGTTCCTACGACATATTAATTTGTGGCAGCTGTCCAGGTTTCATTAATTTGTTCTCAAGAAAACCCACGATTTAACTTAAATGCGGGAACAATTTAAGTCATAGTAAAGAATTCTTAATTCATGGCCATGAAATCTTTCATTTCCCCCCACACGTAAGAGATGCGAAAACGGTGATTAAAAGTGAACAACAATGAAATAAACCAGCGAATCTAGAGGGTGAGATAGTGAGGATTTAGGAAAAGAAACAATAAATAATATTACATTTGTTGAGAGTGAATTGGTGGGTTTTTGTTAAATGTGAGCCAAAATCATCACAATTAAAAGAACCAAAGACTTAAACTACTTCAGTCTGAGTGCATTAATTTATTTAATACACAAGTTTCCGAATTTGAGTTGAATTACTGAAATAAAATTTACTTTTTCATGACATTCTAATTTATTTAGATGCACCTGTACTAACAGACGAATTATGTTCATATTTAAAAGTCCAAACAGTCAGTAGCGACAGGTGCTTTGAAAAGCTGTTTTGTAAATGATTTAATGATTTTGCTGCATTACAGCCAACTGAATGCGCTGCTTCTCTGCTGCTTACTGCTCAGAACAGACACCGAGAGAGGCGACACTGCGCCGGAGAGTCAGACCTCGCGGGCAGTACTGGAGACATTTTCTTACTGAACCATTGTTTTTTTTCAAGAAAGTTGCTAAGTTTGTCAGTATGTACCTGTTATGGGGAAAAAGCCACCAAAAGGGTCTGAAAGTTGATAATATTGTGCAAAAGTTGCGCTCGTGTGTGTGAGACTTGGGAGCTGATGGCAGCAGGCGGTGGAGGTTGTTGCGGCCTGCCACAAATAAATCAATGTATGGGAAACACTGGAGGTTGTCTGTGGGAGTGTCGACAGTTCTTGAGCACACAGAACGAGCAGTATGAAACGCGTAGGGCGAGGGGAGATTTTCCACTAGTTAATCTATCGCCGATGGTTTCATTATCTCGGGCGGATTAAAAAAGTGGAATATATAATAGTAATAAAAAACAAAAATGTGTTACCAAATATAATTCGGCGGCCCTTAATATACCTGGGCGGCCCATCCAGGTAAAGTCTGTGTGGGAGACACTGAACTTCACTCGCAAATTAATATTTTTGTTTGCAAATATGACCGTTTTAGTCACAGTCTGGAGCCCTGTGACTGTTACCTGACCCGGCAGAAAATGCCAGTATCGGAGCGATACAATACTGAGTATCGGATCGGTGCATCCCTAGTTTGTGGTTTGATAAAAATGACTTGGTATTCGAGGTGACTGGTTTGTTAACACTACTTTAGAACATTTACGTTCTTGTGAACTGTATAAGGGTTTGAATGAATACTGTCCTTGGACAAATCGCTGCGCTGGACCGCTTGCCTTGTCTCATCTGGTTGCTGTCTCTGGACCGGTCGCTGTGCCTGGACTGCTTCCTGTGTCGGTACGCTTTGCTGTGCTGGGACCCACCACTGTATTGGGACTTGTCACTGTGCTGGGACACATCACTGTTGCTGGACTGATGACTGGACCCAGCACCTTTCAACTGGCTGGCTCGGTTCACATTTAAATGCCCAGGGTCTGAAAAACAAAGCACAAAAAAAGTTAATTTAAAAATATGCTTCAACTGTATTCACACACAATGTGGTTGATTAATGAGTTGGTATTTGATGTGACTGGTTTAATATGATGATTACTAACTGCCTGTTGACCTGTCCCTGGACCCAATATCTGTCTGGTGAGACCTGGCTAAATTTGAGTGTCCAGAGTCTGAAGATTAGCAATGTACATTATTAACAATGATTTCGTAACCATCATGTTATAATTATGCAAGAAAAAAATATGAAAGAAATTAGTAGATTCAAGTGATGAATACTTTGTACCAGTAAACTTTTTGTTAAATCCAGCAGACTCCATCTGGATGGACTTTGTCACCTTTGATGGTGGAATGGGAAAGGAGGGCACCTTGATAAGGGCATCTAGACAGATGCAGTATATAATTTAAATGGAAGCATCAGTCGTAAAAACAATGAGCTTTAACTTTGTAATCTTATAACTTTGCAATACAGCTTAGGAAACTGTTACCTGTCATGTTCTCTTCTTCCTCCTCCAAATCGTCACATTCTGTAATTGTACAAATGAATATATTTTATATCATGCACTAATTACCTGAAACTTTAGGGCCCCCATATTAATTTAATGAATAGACTTTGATTCTCAAGACAGATTCAACAATTATCATAGAAGCGTACCAAGAACATAGTCATCAGTAGTAAGTATACTACACCACCTGTCAAAATGATTGATTGAGGGGCGGGGCTTCCGGTATAGGGGCGGGACTTCCGGTATAAGGCGGGACTTCCGGTGTAGGCGGGACTTCCGGTGTAAGGTGGGACTTCCGGTGTAGGCGGGACTTCCGGTGTAGGCGGGACTTCCTGTGTAGGCGGGACTTCCTGTATAGGCGGGACTTCCTGTATAAGGCGGGACTTCCTGTATAGGCGGGACTTCCGGTGTAGGCGGACTTCCTGTATAAGGCGGACTTCCTGTATAGGCGGGACTTCCTGTATAAGGCGGGACTTCCTGTATAAGGCGGGACTTCGGTATAATCAATCATGTTGTCATGACAGTAGGTTTTGATGTTTGACAGGTGGTTTTGATGGTTTTGATGTTATTGACAGTAGGTTTTGATGATTTTGACAGGTGGTTTTGATGGTTTTGATGTTTTGACAGGTGGTTTTGATGGTTTTGATGTTATTGACAGTAGGTTTTGATGATTTTGACAGGTGGTTTTGATGGTTTTGATGTTTTGACAGCAGGTTTTGATGGTTTTGATGTTTTGACAGCAGGTTTTGATGTTTTTGATGATTTTGACAGTTGGTTTTGATGGTTTTGATGTTTTGACAGCAGGTTTTGATGATTTTGACAGGAGGTTTTGTTTTGAAGGCTGTATAATAAATGACAGAAGGTTTTGTCTTTTGAAGACGCTGTTATCAGGAAATTCCCCTCCCACCCACAGCGTATATAAATGGGTCAGCGTGTTCTACATCAATCAGAAAGAGAAAACATGAGCTACATGAGCATGGACTGTTTATCGCCCCCTAAATCCCCAGAGGCGGGGGTGAGCAGCAGGACGACGGACAGTCTGATGGCCAGTCTGACTATGGCACCGAGAAAACCTTTCGGTCACGTCCGTTTGACAAACTTTCTCCATGAACTTTCGGAATGGACTAAAGGTGAATTTATGATGAGCAGTAACCGTGTATTCGGGTACAAATTTCATAAATCAACTCGAGTTGTTATACTCTACACCACCGACAACGCAGGCGAGTTTCAGCCCGGGAAGACGCGTGTGTTGTATTTCCTGAAAAGACTGGTCATTATTTTACAAATTTGTCTGGAAGGATCTGAACAGCGGGCGAAGAGCCTTTGTACATTTCAGAGTGGGACGGGTAGACCCGAATGTCGGTACCGCGTGGTAGGTGACCACGCTAAAAAGAACCCAGATGATTCTGTCTACATATTCTGCTGTAAAGACAAGACAAAGCTCAACAAAATCGGTCAGGGGTCGTCCTGCCTAACGAGCATAACGATCTGTATGAAATGCAATTTTTGTTCAAGTGGCGCGATCTGGATCTGCTGGCGGTATTTTTCAATAATAAACAAGATGTTCAAATGGTGCGAGCTGCATGACGGCTACAACAAAATTAAAGTGCAGCTGTTCCACCCTGAGAGATGCGTGCGCAGCAGTACATACGCCGCTATTCCGCCCCCATTTACTACGGACATCCGGAAGCTCGCCGGTCAGACCCTCCCAGGCGTCGTTTATAAACCATGGCTGCAGTGCTACGACGCCCCCGCCTTTACTACATTTGCAATAAAGTCAGTGACCAGACCCTCTCAAGCAGCATTTATAAACCATGGCTGAAGACGGCGCTTCATTACCCGCTCATGTGTGTAGCTGCGGCATCTCCTTCGGCAGCATTCTCGACCCTCCTGACGCGACCATTGCCTGACTTTCCCCTTGGACCATCGGACCTCCACAAAGATTGGGAATCGGACCTCCAAAACGACTGGGGTCCGCTAACATCGTCAACCCCTCCAAAGACTGGCTGGATAAATTGGGCTCAGACCTCGGATCACACAACCTGACTTACCTTCCCATCGCTAAAGCCGGTCTCGACACTAAAGCCGGTCTCGACGCTACAGACGGATGTTTCAGCGACGCCGGATTCAAAATCATAAAAGCAGCGACCGTGGTGCTGCTGGAACATCTCATCGGCGATAAGCTGAAGGAAGACTGCGAGGGGTGTGCGATTGACCATCCTAGCCAGCTGCAACATTCCTGTCTGTTTGACCCTCCCAACTTCTACTTCGACACACACTTTGACGAGCTGTCAGGCAAGCTGTTTAAGCCCTTTTTTCATTCCATCATCGGTATTCTCCTAAACCGCTGTGGGTTAAAATCTCACCCCCATCGTATCCAAGGGACAGTCGGGACTATTCTGCACGAATTAAAAGACGAACCATTCATAGTTGCCAAGCTAGAAGAAATCAGGCTGAAACTTCTGGACAAACCCTGCAAGGAAATAGTCTACGACGTCGTTGATCTCTGGCAAGGTCTTTCAATTGTGAATGGCGAGTGACCAAGTCAGCTCCAGCATGGGTGTAGCCTCTAGCCTAAGGAGCTGTATGGAATTCATGTTTAAAGAGCATTACAGACGGCAGTTGACTGAGCTGCTGTATAAGATTATTGCGGACGCAGCCCACCCGATATTCCAGTTGGCCACAACACTACGCGTGAGGCAAATCTCAAGAAAAATATGGTGTTAATAAGAGGACTGGCTAATTCATGGGACGATTTGACGGATAAATGTGTTGATGGTACCGACCCCCCTGATGTAATGATAAAAGAGGTTCTAGATATGATGATTGAATCACAATGTACGATCGAAATCACCGATGTGTTGTGTACTTCTACCTATGTGGCGGATGTATGTACTGAGTTGATCTTGAATGAAAGCGATGATGATGAAATTCAAAAACATGCCGATATTCATGAGACCGTTGACAAAATTGTCGTAATGTATGTTGATTACATCCTAGACAAAAACATGATGGCCTGCAGCGACTTTCTGTTCTGGTTAGACTATCATTGATGTCATTATTACTAACTATTTGCTACATTATTCTTTTTACTAACCATTCTTAGTTAGTGTGTTGTATTATATCCATTTTACTTTACGTGTATCATTTTACTTAGATTGTATTAATACCATTTACTTAGATTTTGCATGCATCCTGTAACGTTTTTAATAAAAGATTGATTCAAACTACTTGTACGCGTTATTCTTTGCATCGGTTGAAACGACAGCATGTCGGAGCTCATGAAAAAGGCTTATTATACACCGTCCAACCCCGGCTCTCTAGGGGTAAAAGCGATTAAAAGACGCCGTCTTAAAAGATAGCGGCGTCCGTCTAAGCGATAAAGAGGTTTCAGAATGGTTGGCTGGTGAGGATGCTTACACATTACACAAAACAGCACCTATAAAATACAAACGAAATAGAGTGGTTGTGTGCGGGATCGATACACAGTTCCAGGCCGATCTTGTCATGAGTGCCTACGCCAAGGATAATGACGGTCATAAATACCTACTGACATGCATAGATGTATTTAGCAAGTTCTCATGGGTTCGAGTTTTGAAGAATAAGAGCGGCATTGAGGTTACTAAAGCGTTCCAGTCTATACTCAAAGAGGGTCGTGTGCCTCAGAAATTGCAGACGGATCAGGGAAAGGAATTTTTTAACAAACATTTTCAAGATGTGATGAAAAAGCACGACATTAACCACTTCGCTACCGCTACGGATTTGAAAGCCAGTGTCGTGGAACGATTTAATAGAACATTAAAAGCCGCATGTGGAGATTTTTAACGGCTACAAATTCCGCCGATACATAGATGTTTTACAAGACATTATTCAAGGGTACAACACCAGTTATCACCGAAGTATCAGAATGAGACCCGTGGACGACAAAGTAAATGAGGGTCAAGTGTTTCAAAACTTGTACGGCGATATAAAGAAGCAGAAGAAGACCATATTTAATTTCAAAGTCGGCGACGTCGTCAGGATTTCTAAAGTGAGAGGCCCGTCGCCAAAGGTTATGAGCAGAACTACACGGAAGAATTTTTCACCGTATCCTCGTATTCCACGTCAACCCCGGTCTACAGACTCAAGGATTATGATGGCGATGTCATCGAGGGGTTTTATGAAGAAGAGCTGCAAAAATAATTGTGAGTAAAACAAATCTTTTAAGGTGGAAAAGATTTTAGGTCAGAAAAACAAGGAAATCTACGCTTGTTTTAGTGAAATGGCTAGGATGGCCTTCAAAATTTAATAGTTATATAGATAAAAAACTCTGCTGGACTTGCAATCTCCTTAAACGCACCGTCGTTAACGGATGAGACCATACGAGCGAAGGACCGTCATGGAGGATCACGGGTTCTACGTCACGTTGCCGTGCAATGCGTCGTCGTCGGTTTATCCTGAAAATCGTATATCCAGCTATACAACCAGGTTGGCTAAAGCTATAAACTTGAAAGGACAATGGGAAGTCGGACTCAAATCGAATATCCTAGAAGTTGGTACAACTTTAATGACGAAGATGGGCATTTCATCCTACATACGGCTCCGGAACCCCGGATAGCAATCCCTCAAATATTGGTTTTCTATAATTACAAAATTATACATAAGCGGAGGGTACTACGCAAACATTCGTGCGATCCTCCGGGCTATAAATCAACTCATCGCACCAGCGGCCGTATTGAATCATGGCGAATTAAAAACAAGGTGTATCTGACCGCGAAACCCAACATTTCAATGAGTTTCCGGGAAGACTCGCCACTATTTTAGGAATGACGCTAAAACCTCTCGGAGGTTTAAACTATCATAAAGAACCCGATTTTACATAACGCGTCATCATGTACGCTCCTCATCAATGCGATATCAACGCAGGGTTCTACACAATGTATGTTTACACCGACATCATCCAATACCAAGCGGTCGGAGATTCTTACGCCCCTTTTGAGATGCGTACATATAACGGGTAAAGGCAACGACGCGGTCATTGCTAGATACGACAACCCCCATTACGCATCGATCAGCAAGGATCACATCACCAGCATCGTCATAGAGTTGAAGGACGATCAAAACCACAAAGTACCATTTTCTTACGGGAAAGTCATCGTAAAACTACACTTTAAACCAAAAAATATTTCTATTCTTTAAAAATGGTTTATTATAGACCCGGAGAGCCCAATACCGCGGACTATGTGAGCTATTACCAAAATCAGGCCGGCTGCGGTTTACCGGGTTATTCGGGATCGGGAGTTATGTACGGTGCGGGGTTAGGAGGTCTATTCAGAGGGCTGTTCAGGATGGCCGTACCGTTGTTAAAAAGAGGATTTAGCTTCGCGAAACCACACCTAAAATCGGCAGCTAAAAATATAGTATCCGACGTCGTCTCAAACGTTTTGACGCGCTCGCATAGCGATAAAGCTCAAGACGGGTCCGGTCTGATGGTCATGGCACGTAAGAGAATGTCTAAACCGCCGGGTGTGAGGAGGCGTGGTCAACGGGCTGCGCCGAAGAAGAAGAAACAGTGCTGGATCAAACAAGCGCTCACCGTGACGCAGAAAGCGTAAGAGGTCTGTCAGTCGAAACGTGTCGATCAAGAGAGCCACAAAATCCATATTCTAACATGGCGCTACTGCATCGCATGTCGGAGAATGCATCAAGTCCGAGCTGGACTTATTTTCGGTCCCGCTGACACAGACCGTTATTGAGAAAACGGCTATTTAGAAGTATCCCCATTATCGGCCATATCGGGCACTGCACCATTGGAATTTTTATCGCAGGCAACGGCGATGATTATGTGGATCTCAATAACACGATGATCTATCTACGGGTGAAAATCACGAGACCTAACGGGAAGAGATTGCACACCCTGCGAAGGTGGGTCTAATCAACTACCCGGAGCCACTATATTTTCACAAGTCGGCGTGACCCTCGGCGATCGTCTGATTTCTCAGAGTTCGAGCACTTACCCTTATCGCTGTATCATCGAGAGTCTGATCAACTACGGTAAAGATACGTTGGAATCTGTCTTCAGCGCTGGATTGTTCCATAAAGACACGGCGGGTCACATGGATGTTCAAGACCCGCAGGCCATAACGCAGGGTTGTCGAAGAGATCGGGTTACACCAGCGAAAGCAAGGAGGTGGAACTACTTGCCCCCATACACAGCGATATATTCTTCCAAGAGAAACTTATGATAAACGGGGTTGATATCAAGATACGACTTATTCAAGCAAAAGATGAATTCTGTCTGATGAGGGCCGACGATGTGGCTTACAAATTAAATATAGTGTCCGCATCCCTATTTGTCAAGAAAGTTACTGTATCACCACCGGTGAGACTGGCTCACGCTCAGACGTTACTCTCGACAACGGCCAAGTACCCTGTCGATAGGGTCAGTCTAAAATCGTTCTCCATACCGGCCGGCTCTCGTGTTTCGAATCAGGAAAATCTGTTTTTAGGAACGCTACCAAAGTCTGTCGTCATTGCTATGGGAAACAACGATGCATTCACCGGTTCCTACACAAAAATCCATTCGCGTTCAAACATTACGATCTGGAATTCTTAGCCGTCTCGTCGACGGTCAACAATATCCTCAAGCCTCTACAACCTAATTTCGAAGCTGGTTCGGCAGTACGAGAATATTATCAGTTGGTGATGACGACCGAGACACCTTAAAGACCAACCGCTCTGTATTGGCAGGAATGATTTCCTGAACGGATACACACTACGCATTTAACCTCACGCCGGACGAAGAGTGCGGTCAGCACATTTCCCTCATCAAGTCCGGGAATATCAGAGTCGAAGCTCGTTTCAGAAAACCACTGCCGAATACCATTAATTTAATTGTTTACGCAGTATTTGACAGCATCATTGAATTGTCTAACCGCCGCCAGGTACTGATAGACTACTATTGAGATGAACACACTGCAACTCACCGCCATCATGGATAAAATTACATGCAGGACTCATTTTCTCGGCGTTCTACCGAGCGATCAACTACCCAAAAAACCCATGAGGATCTTACCGTCGGCCTGTATCATTAACACTCACCCTGCTAGGCTACCAGGTGAGCACTGGATCGCCGTTTATTTAACCCAAGACGGGCCCACGTGTTTTTTCGACAGCTTCGCAATCCGCCCAACAGCCATCGCTTTCCAACCACCATCAATAACTTTCTAGCAGCCAACGACGCCGACGTATTATATTCCGACAGGCGAGTCCAGGATTATTCATCGGATACCTGCGGTCAGCACTGTGTGTTTTCTATATCATTTAGCCAGAGGATACGACTATAACCATGTGATGAAACTATACACCGATGATTATATTAAAAATGATAAAATGGTGTCCCTATTTGTGAAGAGATTAAGACCGTATGTTTGTAATGATAAAATATTTTCCTGCGTTCACTGTGTGCAGACATGTCTGACATATAAATAAAAAAATCTTAAAACCATTATATTTTTAATCGTCTTTTTATTGAATCATAAGATACATATTAATGCACACACACACACACACACACACACACACACACACACACACACACACACACACACACACACACACACACATGAAAGGATTCGTTAAAATTCCAACCATTGTCTTGGATCGATAGTCGGGGATTTAAACACAGAGTCTTCGGACTCTGGAAACACAGAGCGTGAATGTCTTCGTGCTCTTTTAGAAGGTCTGACACGGGGCGGGGTGTCGGGTTTACTCTTTAGAGATTTAATTGTGCTCCTGACCTGTTGATTCGGCACTGTAGAAAAAGGGATGTTTAATTCGGCAAAGGCACGTAGAAACTCTGACCATCCTACAGGTCTCCGGTTATCACGAACCTTTGCGGGCCGTGACATTTTTAACAAATCGACCATGTGTGAGCCTTGTATGGCTTTACCCTGAACACAAACTCCCGATTCGTTCCACGCTTAGTCCTTTAGCTTTAGACATCTTGTCTAATATGTATCTGCTGTTTTTCACACTTCTCGAAGGTACATTCTTCAGAACTTCATCCACCACATGCTCCTCAGCACCGTCGTCTTCGACGCTAGCCACGGTCGGTACTTCATCTTTATGAGTGGGGTCGGGTAACGACTGCGTTAAAACACCGCTCGCGATCGCCTTGTTTAACGATGGTCAAAAACCTGCTCAGGGTATTTGTGTAAAGTTTTGCTTTTTCGTACGGGTTCAAATCAGTGCGGAGTAAAATATTTCTCATGGCGACGTCCAAATCGTTTTCCACGCTCTGTTGAATAGTCTCGCGAACATTTTCAGTTCTCGCCTTATCCAGTTGATGCTGCGGACTAAATACATCTTCTCGGCGTACTCCATCCTATCTGTTTGCTATCAAGCTCGAAAGAAAGGCACGGCGACGCTCAGGAGCGGTAAAGGAATCCACCCTTCTGGTTGAAGACTCGCTTTCTTTGCCGCTATGCCGATTTTTTATCGGCTACAAATTTAATTTCGGCTTTTCTTTTCAGTTTTCGGTACTGTTGCGGATTGACCGGAATAGTCCCGTAGAGGATGTTAAGCGCCACTTCACACAGCGATAAAATGAATTCGTCGGACGCCGATTGTAAATAAGACGCCGTTGTTTAGGAGATGCTTTATGTAGCAGTTTTAACACCGGCAGATGTTTACAAAGTCTGGCGGACATGGTGATTTGATCACGTTCTTCTTTTTTCGGGATATAAACCACTTGACGGTCGGAAAGCAATCCTGTTCTGAGACGGTACTGCTCGGGAGTTTTTGCTTTATAGTCTATCATTATGTAGCCGAAAGGTTGGTTGACCGCATCGTGGTAACACTCCATAAAGTATTTTGTGTTTCCGGGTACATTTGGCGTCCTAGCATCGCTACTTGATTGACGTCCGAGGATTTTAAACAGAATCATATAATTGGCGTTTAAGCTGATGGTTCGGCTGGATTTACCCTGTACAAATAAATTTGGAACTATATAAATAGCGCTAAGATTGCGGTGATGGACGACCGCGTAAACACCCTTTGAAGCTCAATTTGCGCTGGCTTGCTGCATCAAATCATCCACGATGAGAAGATTTGGTTTAGTGACGGGTAGCAAATCATCATCATTCAGACTCTCTGGTATTCCTTGCACAAATTTAATGTCGTACAATTTAAGCACATCATCGCATAAAGGCTGCCAACAATCATACAACCAAACAATGTTTTCAATTTTCTTGGAAATTAAATTCAAACCTTTTTCCAACAAAAGTTTCACAAAATAAGACTTTCCAGAATTGGACGGTCCGCTTATAACACAACTAAATGGATGTTGTAGTCTGAAATCAAAATCGAAACATCCATCGACCCTCTGTGCATCATCATCATCTGATCAGTAGCCATAAGGAAGCGTGGTGAAATCGGGCAAAAGTCTGCGTTTATTATACACCACCTTAAACCTTTTAACGACTGATTTGTTGTGCAACGTGAGAGTCTTTTTATCCCTCACAATGTTTTCTGTGTGAGCCAGGATGTATTTGGTACTATCATGCGACGTCACATAACTGTCAACCAGACCAATCAGGGTTTCCAGGCGGATGGCTTGGGAATTTTTAGCATTCAGCGTTATCCCCTTAGCTTTCATACACACTTTCCCTTTGGACGTCTGGAAACCGTGACGATTTAGGGCGCTAGCGCAAAACTCTGTAATAAAATCCCCATCGTCTATTTCGCTCGTCAGCTCGCCCAAATGATCACCCAGAGGCGGCTCCCAGTCGCCGTCCCTGTCCCTAGACACAAACACAACGCTGTCTGTGTCCGAGTAAAGAAGACGGTCACCGAGTCTGTCCATCAATTCGTACAATTCCAGTCGTGTGCTGTGGTGAACGCACCAATAAACACGTTAACGTCGCGACCCTTACAAACATCCTCTTTGTTGGGTTTATGCTGGACGAGAGCCACGTCGTCTGAGACGAATGAGAAATACGACAAGGTGTCGGTATTACCGAAAACGATTCTGGTGAAATCTTCGGGCTCGCTCACCAGAGTCGTTTGAGGTAAGTTTGGTCTTAAAGAGAACCTACCCCACAAGCTGTTCAAAATAAGTTTGGTGATCGCTCTCTGGGCAGCGTTGTGCTTGATCTTTTCGGGGTCGAGTTGAATCCCCTTTTCAAAATATTCGCGAATGTAAGTTTCTCTCTCAGCGTCCGTGACAACATTCGACGGGTAACCCGACGCTTGTTGTTTCAACCGCAAAAACGTTTTGACGTATTCGACAAACAACGTGTCTGACTGTTGTGGAAAATGCCAAACCTCGTCAATCTTGGCTACCACATAACCCTTCTCGATGGCTTTTAAAAGCTCAATGGATACCCAGGAGCCGGAGAGTGATCTTTCCTCATCCGTGTGGGTACAGCTCGTGGTCTGGTTTTGATCGTGAGCGCAGGTTCGGCATAACGGAAACATGAGTTTTCCTTGGCATCTGTAAGGAGAACAGGATGCAGTAATTTGCGGGGAGGGTACACGGTCGCTTTGATAAGCCCGTAATAATTTTCAATCGGTTCAAAATTGTTGAAAATGATTTCTGGATGTTCAATCGGGTAGCTTTTCCTAGCCTGGCAGAAGGGGTAGAGGCTGGTGAAATCGAGATACCTTATTTTCTCATCTCCGCTCACTTTGTGATAGAGTTTATAAGCGTTAGTGCGCCCGCCAAACAGGGTGTCTCGAGGGTTCAGTCTCTCTGGGGCGGAATAACCGGTCATAAATTCTATCACAGAGGGATCGGTCTTTTTCATGTCGTTCCATTCACATTCCCAAAGAACCTCGATTTGCAAACCGTACGCGTTCTGCAGAATTTCGATCTTATCGTCAAACTGTCTCCTGAGAACCCCATAGGGTACTCCCGACAAGGGGTGAGACTCATGGGGTTCAAAGCGGCAGCAGTGCCCGTGGAAGATGCACCCTGCGTATTCTAAGCCGTGCCGCACACGTCCTGCTGGTAGTAGCCGTCTAAAAGTACTTACCGATCGATGCTTCGCCGTGGTTTACGGCGTGGTGAACGATCCCACGTTCGAGTCTTTTTGACATACTCGAGCCATTCGATCGAGCCGCTTGAGTAGGACTTATTCTGATCGATGTACGCTTTGTTATGCGTGAGAGCGAGCGTGTTTCTGCCGAGATAATGTGTTTTAAAGACCCCCATCGAGCAGCCGGCGAGCGTCGCAAAGCCAAAAGGGTCAAGTCCGGCGCATTGCATGAATGCCTCCCGGTATTTCATGCAACCTTCGCGTAATAAGACGACGTCGTTAACGCCGTACGCGTACAGTTCTTTCCTGAAGTCAAACCACTTGCCCTCAACTGTGCTGTACCACGCATCAAACTTTTCACGGTCTTTATCCGACATGTTATCGTAGTTGTAGAACTTTTGTCGGGTATGGTCCGAAATAGTTCTCGTTTTCCACCCTGTTGAAAAGATGGGGAAGTAGCCTTTTCAGTCGTCGTTAAGTCTAACGCTACGGGCATTTTGGCAAGGGCCATTGGAAAAAATGAGTAACTATCGATGTATCGTTGGCCAAACGATTCGTCGTACATGAAAATTATTTTACATCCTTGCATTATGACCTCAATAGCAATCCCGGCTTTGCAAAAATACTCGAGAATCAGAAAGGCGTCGAATCTGGAGGCGTAATGAGCTATGAAGCAGTAGCCATTATATCGGGGGTGTCTGAAGCGGTTGATTAGCTTAGCGATGCAGTCGGTACCCTCAGCCGTAAATTTCTTCCCTTTGAACGTGATTGCGCAAACAAAATTAGCCACGTGTCTACCGTTTTCGTAACGCGTTTCAAAATCGTAGAAGATGTATTTCTCGCATGGCTCCTTAGGCTCTAGGGGCTGTATGAAGCATTGGTGTGATCCCTGCCCCGTCAGACGTTTCTCGACAATGGACGCATTTGTCCTGGGCACATATGTGTTTTGTTTTCTTGTCACCCGCTTTAACGTAGTAACGCCAGCCGCATAGTTTGCAGTATTTGATAATATCACAGGAGGGGGATTCTTGACCGGGAGGGGGGTTCTTTTTATGCATTTCGAAGCAATAGCTCGATTTACAGTAACGCAAACAATCGGGGCAATGTATGGTTCTTTAGGGAACCTGTGACATTCGCGTCAAAACAGACATTGCAGGCTTGCTTACATCGATGGTCTCTGCGGTTGGTGTAACTTTTGTAACAAAATTGACAGACGTATGGCGAACCTAAGAACCCGGTCAGATTCATTATCATGTAGTAATGATCATCATGTAGATAGAGGAACACCGTTTTAGGGTGGAGTTCGTCACAATTTTTGTATGCGTTTCTAAGACCATGGCATTCGATCTGTGAAATACAACGATTTTAATGCCTAGTGCTCGTTCAAACGAAGCTATGTCGCTAAGAGCGATTCGGTCTTGAATTGAGAAGCCGACGCTGTTTTGGATGGTGACAGCCAGTTTTTCTAACTCACTCTCGGGTAGTTGGGGGTTAAGAAAACGAGCGAGACAAATAGAGAAACACAATTGATTCGACAAATTTATGGGACAGAACAAATTCGTCTTTTTTTTGGATTACCTGATCAACGGCCAGATCTGTAAGTTTACGTCGTCGACCACCTCCTTGTCTGTTCATGGCTACGGCAGCGCCGATCTCGACAGCGTCGTCCGATAATAACTGCTCGTTGCTCTGTAAAACTCTTTCAAATTGATCCATAAGCGAATCCACGTCATAATCATTACCGGGTGTGAGAACACCGCTGATAGGTGTTTGTAGAGTGGGTGCCGACATGGTCATATTGATCACGGGGCATCGTGACCGATTTCTCTAGCGGGCGACGATCTCGCCAACATGCCGTGGGAAGTGTGATAAGAGGCCAAATCTGTAGAGTTAATCTCTCTCAGATTCATGCTCCTTCTCAACGACACACTGTTGAACCGAGGTCGCGGTAAAACGTGATATCCGTTAACGAACCCACCTTCTCGAATCAGCGTATCAATTTCCGTACGGCTTAATCGACTCTGTTTATTAGGCTCAGTCTCGCCGTAAAGCGTCAACATTACCTGATGTGGGTCTCGTGTTGCTGGTCGATGGCTGTGAAGTATCATCACCGTCATGGTGCTCTGTGTCGTCGCAGTCAGGATCGGTGTCGGTACATGCTGGGAGTTGATTATTTAAAACACCACCATATTGTACAACAGGATTGTTGTCTACGCTTAGCACATGATCGCATAAATTAATATTTGGATTTACAGCTAATTCAAAAGATCCAAATTAGTGGGGGTTGCGAAGATTCTAGATTAAACAAATACTGTTCTAAAGAATCCGGAAGCATTAAAAGCTCGTCCGCAGCAAACTTAGCATTTCAATCTCGTCCGTGACAGTTCTGTGTCGTCGTCATGCTAAAAGCTTTTGACCCATCCATTTTAGATTTCAGACCAAAACATGAAATATTACAAAATCATAGAGTATAGAAAGCATGCAAAATCATAGAGTATATGGAATATAAAAATCAAAGCATAGATGGAATATAAAAATCAAAGCATAGATGGAATATAAAAATCAATACATGATAGGTGAAGAAAACAACTACAACCATAAAAGTTTAATGGAATACATCTATATTGAATTTACTCCTCTGTACCATCAATGATGACGAGAATAAGATGATGAAACATGAGTACCAATTCGCGATGGAATTCAGTTACCCTACGATCGCTTCTATTAAATTCCTGATCCAGGGTTGATCTCATGGTCTGGATACGACTAAATGTTTGATCGACCGCATTTTGAATGAAGCGATCCTGTGTGTCCAATCGGCTACGTGTCTCGAGGTGAGAGGCGCGAGCCTCGCGCCCCAATGCGTCTAATGCGCGACGGGTTTCGTTGTGTGCTTCGCGCAACTCACTACGCAGCGCAGTCAAATTGCTGTTTATATCATCCTGTACGTCACGCAGCTCAATGTATTTGTTGTTTATATCAATCTGTGCGTCGCAAAACTCTTGACCTAATGTCTCTATCGAATTAGTACGCCTAGTATCGGTGAGTGGCTCGTCACCCGAGTGAGACACCGCCGGCACTTCTTCAACTTCAATGTCTTCTTCCGGCGGTGAGTTAAAAGGATATGATGTTTGACCCGCCTTTGTGCTTGTCCAAGTGATGCGTTGAGGCGTATTCCAACTCGTCATGTGGTCAGGGCTATAACCCGAACCTGCTGTGTAGAAATATAACACAAAAATCTTAATGGTATGATTCAATTTGAGTTTAAATAAAAATAATGTAGATAGTCTTACCGTAAAGAAATACGCTGTCAAGACTCGTCGCAGGACTGCTCGGCGGCGTCGGACAAAGAGTTTTCCTGTCAGGACTGGTTTCAGGACTGATCGCCGGGGTAAAACGAACCGGTTTTCTCTCAGGACAGGCCGGTGAGGTAGAACGATCCGTTTTTCTAGTCTTCTTTCTCAAAGGTTCGCCGCTTGGTCCGGGCGGTCTGGTCTAAAGCCGAGCCGGTAGGAACTATTTGATCCACAGAGTGCGTTGGAGTGGGGTCAGGTCGTCACGTCTATCTGCTACGACGACGGTGTGGTCTTCATTATCCTGTTGAATGGCGCCAACCAGCGGAAGCCGGGTTGCGTAATAAACTGAATGAAGTCTAAAATAAATAATAAATTAGATTTCTCATAAACGTTAAGAAAAACATGACATAGGCGATGGGTCTTGTTTTACCATCAGTTGCGCTGTCCGCTTCGACCACCTGAGGGCTCACTGCGAATAAAAAGAGAGACAATTAAAATATGTTCATTTTATTTTATTTTTATTTATTTTTATTATTATTTTTATTTTTTTATTATTATTATTATTATACATTTTTTATTTTTATAAAAGAGTAGAAAAATATCAGTCCTTACATGCATCGCCATCGAGAGCATCGCTTTCAACATTCGAACCTGCGGGCGAAAAATCCTGTTATGAATGGAAAACACATGTGAGTCGTTTTATATGCTTTGTCTGATGACGAACCTACAGGCAGACGTTGAAAAAATGTAATTCATTTTCAGAGTGTTATGTCACCCCGGTGCTCTAGGGCCATCATTTAATCATAATAGAATGTAGTTTTAACTCTGGGACACCGGTGGTGCCGGAGAGCGCACAATTTCACCATGACAGGATGTAGTTTTAACTCCGGGACGCCGGGTGGTGCCGGAGAGCTGGTGAGCCACACGTATCAGTAACATGATGTGTTTAAGACAGCGGCTAAAAACGAGCTTTTATGTTTTAAAATATCAAAAACAGGTCGATCTGACTTGTGAAAACAGATACTCAAAACTAGTTTTTGATACACGATATCATGCTCATTTAAGAGCAGTTAGCAACGAAGCACGCGCTGCTAAGCTAAACCATGCATTTCTAACAGGGGACGGTTCTGAGTCATGCTTCACAACCGAGCGCCGACAGTAATGCGGTGGTATCTTAATAAAAATACATGAATAACGCTATGACGGGACGCTGATTTAATGCAAACAGACTTGAAAAATATACATAGCCCATAGCTGATAACACTTCCTGTGAGAGGAGCTCAGTCTTTTCATAATAAAAGCCGCTGGGTAACGCAATGGTAAAAAAAACCATTGTGGGTACTGTAACAATACTAATTAAAACATCATTGCGGTAGAACAATCCTGCAAAACATTTATAATAAACTGATATGACTAAAAAATCTTTTGAGATGCAAAAGTAATAGACATGTTTAAAACACTTGAATAAAATAAATATAGCCTGACAAAGATTGTTTTTAAAATAAATCAATGTTACAGAAAACACTGTATCCAAAAATGAATGTTTAAAACAATAATGTATGATGGTAAGAATGTATCATTTGTCATGAAGGTGTGAAAGGAAACGAATTGTAGATCTTTTAGCAAAACAATCTCTCAAATCCACACCAATACCAGCATGTTTAAAGCATCATAGCAAAAAAAATATAGAGAAAAATACTCACCGTTCTGCATTTTGATGAGAGAGAGTTGATGCGATGTTGCAGCCAAAAATTGTGTCGAGGATATATTGGTCCTGTATATATATGGTGATCAAATATTGGGTAAAAACACGGTTGTGTCCAATAGATGGCGTCATTGCACTATGCATTTTGGTACCTTATCTCGCAATGTGCCCGTGACCTGAGAGACATGGGCCATATTTCACGCCTAACTGTCACAGACCGGGCGACTCCCGTGGAAGAACTACTATCGATAAAGATTATAATTGTACAGATAATGTGTGTGTGTGTGTGTGTGTGTGTGTGTGTGTGTGTGTGTGCGTAACAGGCACATACACACACACACACACACACACACATAGATGCGCTACCTGTTTTGAGAGGCCTGCTCAAGGTGAATGCTGCTGTGTGTGAAAAGAGGCCGGAGACCCCTGATTTCTAAACATTCAACTTATTGTTTCATAACCTGTATGTATAAACATTTAACTGATTGCATTATTTTTATTTTATTTTTGACTCCATTTTATTTTTTAAACTGAAATAATGTTCAGTGGATTTTTTTAGTAAACTATTCTATAAACAATCAACTTTTTGTTCACAGCTGTGAACAGTCTTCACAGTTTTCACAGCCCCAGATACGCACCCCGGGTGGAGGGAATTTCCTGATAACAGCGCCTTCAAAAGACAAAACCTTCTGTCATTTATTATACAGCCTTCAAAAACAAAACCTCCTGTCAAAATCATCAAAACCTGCTGTCAAAACATCAAAACCATCAAAACCAACTGTCAAAATCATCAAAACCTGCTGTCAAAACATCAAAACCATCAAAACCTGCTGTCAAAACATCAAAACCATCAAAACCACCTGTCAAAATCATCAAAACCTACTGTCAATAACATCAAAACCATCAAAACCTGCTGTCAAAACATCAAAACCATCAAAACCACCTGTCAAAATCATCAAAACCTACTGTCAATAACATCAAAACCATCAAAACCACCTGTCAAAACATCAAAACCTACTGTCATGACAACATGATTGATTATACCGGAAGTCCCGCCTTATACAGGAAGTCCGCCTTATACAGGAAGTCCCGCCTATACAGGAAGTCCGCCTTATACAGGAAGTCCCGCCTACACCGGAAGTCCCGCCTATACAGGAAGTCCCGCCTTATACAGGAAGTCCCGCCTATACAGGAAGTCCCGCCTACACAGGAAGTCCCGCCTACACCGGAAGTCCCGCCTACACCGGAAGTCCCGCCTTACACCGGAAGTCCCGCCTACACCGGAAGTCCCGCCCCTATACCGGAAGCCCCGCCCCTCAATCAATCATTTTGACAGGTGGTGTAGTATACTTACTACTGTCATCAAAGTTGCGTTTGGTCTTTTTCCTCCGAACTACTTCCTCATCTTCCTCCTCTTCCTCCTCAACATGACTCGTCATTTCATAATCATCGCATTCACGAATGCTAACTGGAAGGTTAAAATCACAGACAATACCATTACAATAAAAATGACTTCACTACTAGCACAACTATGGGTGCTTGACCGATACAGCTCCCCCATTGGAACACCCCTCAGTTTGACTTGATTTTTCTCATTTGGCTGCCTTACAATTTTAATTTTGACAAATTGTAAAGAATCTAATTAGATCATAAAAAAAAAAAAAAATACCAGAGGTCATTTTACGCTTCACCAAGGTGAATGTCATCCAGTCATCCTGAGGGGAGTACCGATTGAGGAAAGCTGCCTTTTCCCCTTTTTTTGGCCATCTAATTATTTTGTTTTCAGCATCAATCCAGTTGTCTGGCGCAGTTCCCTCTACTTCTTTACCATGCTCCAACCACACAGCTCTGGCATACATGATCTGGGAAGTAAAACACATTCATAAAGTGTTAGCATTTGTTCACCCTACATTTTTTTTATGAAACACTACAAATAAACAAACACAAATGACACCAGAAATAAATAATACACATTGGATTGTCAATACTTCATCAGTACGCCCATTTATACTGTGTACTTATAGGTGCATTCAGTGATTTATGAGAAATGTTGATATTTGAAAATCACCAAAACAAACACCCAAAAGTATCACACCTCTATCTTGACAGCTCTGAACAAATAAACAAACAAGTTTAATATGACACAGAGTATATTAATCTCTCTAGTCTCTGTCTTTACTGAGCTGTCTCTCCCCCACACGCTGCATCATCGTGAGTGTATACACCCTTACTGCTGATTGGCTGTGTTATGTGCACGGTCTGCTCCAATATAAAACACTGTTTGAATCCACCTTTGTTTGAGCACCAAGTTCTCTAAACTCATTAATTATGAAAAAAGTGTAGGACACATCTACATAGAGCAGGGGTGGCCAACGTCAGTCCTGGATAGCCACAGTCTTCCAGACTAAGCTCCAGCCCTAATCAAACACACCTGAACAAGCTAGTAAAAGTAAAGACATTTACGATGCATGTTGAAGATGTTAGCATGGAGATTGCTTGTAAATCTGCTGTTTATGAGTATGTTTATCAGATATTGCTTCATTATTAAATAAGCGTCAGCAGGCATTATGAAGAGGTTTGCTAATAAATGTTGAATAAAGATGCAAATGTGTCAACATTGTAGATATAATCTTTGACCAAAACTTCAGAGGCATGTCATTCTCCTATAATTAATGTGTTTTTACAAAGGACTAGTCATTTTATGCTGGCAGATGGTACGTCATTTTAATGTTTTTTTTTTTGTATTGAAAGACAAAAAGTACAATCTGTCCAATCAGTACAACTTTTTACAATCTGTAAATAACAATCAATACAAACAAACATAAAGAACAGCAGCTTACAGTATATATGTGCAAAAAATAAACTTCTGGTTACAAGTACAAACCTTTAAAATATTGACCATATTCAATATAAACACAATGTATAAAATAACTATAACATTTCTGCTATGGTCAGTTATTGTTTTTGCTGTTCCGCTGCCTGGGGCACCCAAAATCTACATCGTGTCCTTCTTCGTAATCTCCGTAGTAACAAATACAGCGCAATTGCCTTTCTTCTATCTACAATACGTACTGCACATAAACACAGATGCACATGTACAGTGTAAATAAAACAAATACAGTAATATAAACTATTCTAATAATAAATCAAGACCAATTGTATTTAAAATTAGATTCGAATTTGCCCATTCTGTACAGAAGACGCTGTTCAGCCGCTGCTGCAAACGCTACAGGTGTGAAAGGGCAATGGGCCCGCTGCTCCTGCTCTGCATACGCACCGCTTGCGCCACGCGCTGCTTACGCTTGCAGTGTGAAGCCGGGCGTAGCAGGGCGAAGCAGCGTATTTCGCCCATGTTAACGGATGAGAGCGTTCACACAGCATGCAGGGGCCGCAGCTGTAGCAGGAGCAGAGCAGGAGCAGTGCCGCCGAGTCTATTTTTTGCTGCGCCGCGACAGGACATTATTTATGATCGACACTCAAAAAACATATTTAAAGTTTGTAAATGGGATGTAATCAGTGGTGTAGTCTAGCTTTTTGTAGTGAGTATACTGTGCTTTTTTCCCCTCCCAGCCTCATACGCACCCATCCCAGAGCGACACCCCATGGCACCACCACACTCACTAATGCATAAAGTATGCATCTACATGTAATTGAGAGCATTATTAAAGACTGCTTATGTGTTATCAACATTCCAATTTATTATAAACAAAAAGACAGTCAGCTGATAAAACCTGTGCTCCAGGTACCATATTCGTATAGTATCATCATTCTTAAAGGTATAGTTCACCCAAAATGAAAATTGTTATAATTTCCTCACCCTCAAGTTGTTCCAAAACTGTATGAGTTTCTTTCTTCTGTTTAACACAAAAGAAGATATTTTGAAAATGTTGGTAATCAGACAGTTGGCAGCACCCATTGACTTTCATAGTCTATATTTTTTCGCACTGTGGAAGTGGCTGTATTGGTGTAAATGTTTTAAATTAGACATGTGCCAGTATCTGTAATACAATACATCACGATAATGAACATGCACTATATTATTATCGTGGGCACTTCAAAATATCGTGAATAATTATTTATTGCGTAATTATTTTTATTTTAGAATGCATTTTAAGAATACATTTTCCCCATTAACCATTTAAAATGCACAGCACCACTGTATTCTAAGTCATTTAATTACTTGCAATGGCAACATAAGTGTTGACCAACACCAAAAAAGTTATACTTGAATGTGTGAGGTTATTGATGTACAAAACATTAAAAAGTCTCTGTTTCATTGTAGGGCTGTGCTCATGTTTGTGCTTCAAGCTTACAAGCTGATATAGTCACATTACATCTCTGCAGATGTGGGTTACTGATGAAAATGCGGCCGAGATGTCCGTACAGTGTGTATGGCTAAAATAGTACTGTTAGGATATGGGTGATTAAGCAAGCACAGTCCCAGGAGGTTTCATCATGCCGTATAAAAGCATAAAGGTAGGGTAGGCAGTTTTGTAGTGATGCACCGAAATGAAAATTCTGGGCCGAAACCGAAAATTTAGAATGCACTTGGCCGAAAACCGAAACTGAAGCCGAAAATGGCCTCTTTTAAAAACGTATACTAATATATATATATAAAATATAATATATATATATCATAATATTAAATTATTGGGGGGCTAATTAATTGTGTTAATTAACAGATGTGTAATGTTTGATTGTGTTATGATGCATTAATTAGTTTAATAGCCTAAAATCGAGATCAGTTCAGACAGTTCTCGTTTATTGTCATCTTATTCTTAAAGTGTTTAGGCGAACCCTGCACGAACACTCAGTCACAGCATCATTCAGATCACTGCAAGGGGGGCAGGAGATCGCCGGTCCTGCGCTGACATGACAGTCTTTGATAGGCAGACGCGTGATAAAAGCTCGATCGTGAGTGCACTAAGCACTTGCGCACGGTTGGGAGGGGTGGGTGACATTCATTTTCGGTTTACATTTTCGCCTGTTTTTTTAATTTCGGCCCGAAACCAATAATGCCATTTTCGGCCGAACATTTTCGTGTGTGCTGAGCAGCTGATATCTACCTAACTTACTGTCTATGAATGAAAGTTCTGTCACAAAACGATGTTGTTACGTATCCTCACGTTTTTTAAGTGGGTATACGGAAATCCTTTGACTTTCCTAGTGGGTATACGGCGTATACCTGCGTATCACGTAGACTACACCACTGGATGTAATGTATTTTAAACAGTTACCATGAAGTTCAACAATTTCGTAGCAAGTTGTAATATATATTGTGTAGTTTATAGGGCTATATGTTGGCATATAAGCAGATGTCATGCTGATAACAGGCATCATCAACAAACGCATGTGACAGCGCCCGGTGTAGCCACACGGGGGTCTTCAGAGTACACTTGGAAGATGACCTAATGGACGACACTCGTCTCATTGTAGAAGTGGAAAACAAAAATGTATTTATGACCCAAAAAAATGTATGTATAAGGACTTACAAGCCAAAGAAAAGGCATGGGATGCAGTGGATTGATCATTTGATAATACACGAAGTGACAAACGAATAAATACATATTCAAATACGTCACATAATTATTACACATGTAGCTACACCAAATAAGTCTATGATGTGGGTGACTTGTTTGAAAGTGTGTTTTTCGTGTGTTTGCTAATATCCCTATTAAAACGTTTACAGTGTTAATAAAGACATTTACGATGCATGTTGAAGATGTTAGCATGGAGATTGCTTGTAAATCTGCTGTTTATGAGTATGTTTATCAGATATTGCTTCATTATTAAATAAGCGTTCGTCAGCAGGCATTATGAAGAGGTTTGCTAATAAATGTTGAATAAAGATGCAAAATGTCAACATTGTAGATATAATCTTTTGACCAAAACTTCAGAGGCATGTCATTCTCCTATAATTAATGTGTTTTTTACAAAGGACTAGTCATTTTATGCTGGCAGATGGTACGTCATTTTAATGTTTTTTTTTGTATTGAAAGACAAAAGTACAATCTGTCCAATCAGTACAACTTTTTACAATCTGTAAATAACAATCAATACAAACAAACATAAAGAACAGCAGCTTACAGTATATATGTGCAAAAATAAACTTCTGGTTACAAGTACAAACCTTTAAAATATTGACCATATTCAATATAAACACAATGTATAAAATAACTATAACATTTCTGCTATGGTCAGTTATTGTTTTTTGCTGTTCCGTTGCCTGGGGGCACCCAAAATCTACATCGTGTCCTTCTTCGTAATCTCCGTAGTAACAAATACAGCGCAATTGCCTTTCTTCTATCTACAATACGTACTGCACATAAACACAGATGCACATGTACAGTGTAAATAAAACAAATACAGTAATATAAACTATTCTAATAATAAATCAAGACCAATTGTATTTAAAATTAGATTCGAATTTGCCCATTCTGTACAGAAGACGCTGTTCAGCCGCGCGCTGCAAACGCTGCCGGTGTGAATGCAAAATGGCTACGCGCTGCTCCTGCTCTGCTTCCGTCCTGCTTACGCGCTGTCACAATGAAGACGGGAGGATTCAGTTGCGGAAAAGAGAGTTTATTACAAGAAGTAATACACAGCGAGAAACTAAACGGAGCTTTCCGTAGGCAGAGGGGCGGAGCCCGTGAGGCAGACGCGGAGCTTTCCGTAGGCAGAAGCGGAGCTTTCAGAGGCAGAAACGGAGCTCCGTGGGCAGAAACGGAGCTTTCCGTGAGGGGCTGAGGCGGGTAGCGCAGGGAAGCAATGGGCAGACGAGTCTCCGCGATCGGAGTCCAGGAAAGCAGCAGGGCTCAGGAATCGCGGAAACCAGGAACCAGAAACGCCAGAACGCCGACCGCAAACTGCAAGGATCTGACAAGAGGGAGAGCGTGACAGGAACTGATATAGCCCAATGGTGATGACTCTCAGCTGGAGCGATTAGCCTCAATCACACACACCCACAGACACCTGCTCACACATACGCACACGCATACAGACAAGACACGGTGAGGACGGGACCGGGAACCCATGAACCGTGACAGTACCCTCCCTAGGAGCCTCTCGGCGCCCCAGCCGACCTTACCTGTTGATTGTAATCATCAATAAGGAGTGATCCAATATGTCCCTGGCCGGAACCCAACTTCTCTCCTCCGGACCGTAACCTTCCCAGTCCACCAAGTATTGAAAACCTCGTCCCCTCCGCCGAGTCCAGAATGCGATTGACCGAATAGGTGGGTTCCCCATCTACGAGTCGCGGCGGGGAGGAACCGAGAGTAGGCGGATTAAGGGAGACCGAAAACGGGTTTAATTTTGGATACATGGAAGGCGGGATGAATTCTCCTGTACGCAGGAGGGAGTTTGAGGCGGACTGTCACCGGACTAATAATTTTAGTGACAGGAAACGGGCCAATAAATTTGGGAGCCAACTTATTACACACGGATCGGAGCGGAATGTTCTGGGTAGAAAGCCACACTTTTTGACCAACGACGTAGACGGGAGGCTTCGACCGGTGGCGATCAGCCTTAGCCTTGGTGCACGCCCCCACCCGGAGGAGAGTCTCGGCTCTCGCCCAGGTACGGTGACACCTCTGGACGAAGGCGTGAGCAGAGGGACCGCGACTGGATTCCATACTAGGGAAAAGAGGTGGCTGGTAACCTAAACTACACTCAAACGGCGAAGGCCCGTGGGCGACACCTGTAACGAGTTGTGAGCGTACTCAACCCATGAAAGTTGCTGACACCAGGAAGTGGGATTCTGAGTGACCAAACATCGCAACACCCTCTCGAGATCCTGGTTGGCCCGCTCAGTCTGACCGTTGGTCTGAGGGTGAAACCCAGAAGACAAACTCACAGTCGCCCCAGTAGTCGACAAAACTCTCTCCAAAATTTGGACACGAATTGGGGACCCCTGTCGGAAACCACGTCTGCCGGGAGGCCATGAATGCGAAGACGTGATCAACTACCGTAGCCGCTGTCTCCTTGGCTGAGGGCAATTTGGGCAAGGGAATAAAATGGGCCGCCGAGAACCGGTCCACTACGGTTAAAACAACCGTATTACCCAGGGAGGGTGGGAGGGCAGTAATCTAGCGCGATATGGGACCAGGGTCTCAAGGGACTGACAGCGGCTGAAGTAACCCCTCTGGAGGTCGATTGGAAGTCTTACCCCGAGCACAGACTGAGCAGGCCAAAACAAACTCTCGGATATCGCGAGCCATGGCCCGCCACCAGAATCGTTGTTTAATCAAAACATGGTGCGACCGATTCCTGGATGACAAGCCACGTTGGAACAGTGACCCCATTGGATGACGTTGGACCGTAACCCTCCGGCACAAACAACCGCCCGTTGGGCATCCAGGCGGAGGCGTTACCCCTTCCAGGCCGTCGATTCGGACCTTCGATTCGATCTCCCAAGTGACTGCAGAGACAACCAATCTCTCAGGTATAATGCACTCGGGAGACACCGGGCGGTCCGAAATGTCAAAAATGCGTGACAAGGCATCGGGCTTGATGTTCTTAGAACCCGGCCGATAGGAGATGGAAAAATCAAAACGTCCGAAAAATAGTGCCCAACGAGCCTGCCTGGAGTTAAGACGTTTGGCGGACTGAATATATTCAAGATTCTTATGGTCGGTCCAAACTATGAAAGGAACCCCCGAACCCTCTAACCAGTGACGCCATTCTTCCAACGCTAGCTTGACGGCCAGCAACTCTCTGTTACCGATGTCGTAATTGCGTTCGGCAGGAGACAGTCGATGGGAAAAAAACGCGCAGGGATGCACTTTGTCGTCCGAGGTGGCCCGTTGGGATAGCACTGCACCTACCCCCACCTCTGACGCTGCCGACCTCCACCACGAACTGAGCGTGTGGGATCAGGGGCCCGGAGAATGGGAGCCGAAACAAAGCGGCCTCTGAGTTTGGTAAATGCGGCCTCGGCTGCATTCGACCACCTGAACGCGTCATCTTGGTGGAGGTCAAGGCAGTCAGAGGAGCGGCTAGTTGGCTGAAATTGCGAATAAAACGCCGGTAAAATTAGCGAACCCCAGAAACCTCAGCAGGGCCTTGCGGGAATCAGGGTTGGCCAATTTACCACAGCCTTAACCCTGTCAGGATCCATGCAAACCCTCCGCGACACTATGAAACCCAGGAAAGGAACCGACTGTGCATGGAACGCCGCACTTCTCCCCTTGACAAAAGCCCATTCTCTAACAACCTCTGGAGCACTCGTCTGACGTGTTGAACATGTTCCTGGAGAGAAGAAGAAAAATCAATATGTCATCCAGGTAGACATATATGAACTGATCGACCATATCTCTCAACACGCCATTGACGAAAGTGCCTGGAAGACCGCGGAGAGTTAGAGAGCCCGAAAGGCATAACCAAATATTCAAAATGCCCTCTGGGGGTATTAAACGCGGTCTTCCACTCATCCCTCTCTTATGCGAACCAAATGATAAGCGTTTCTAAGATCTAACTTAGTGAAGATGGATGCTCCTGCAACCTCTCGAAGGCTGAAGACATCAACGGCAAAGGATAGGTATTCTTTACCGTGATGTTGTTCAAGCCCCGTAGTCAATACAAGGTCGCAGAGAACCATCCTTCTTCGCGACAAAAAAATCCTGCCCCGCTGGAGAAGAAGAGGCGGATGAACCCGGCTGTCAGAGAATCAGAAATATATTTCTCCATGGCCTCCTTTCCGGAACAGAAAGCGAGTATAATCTGCCCTTAGGCGGAGACATACCTGGTACTAAGTCTATAGCACAGTCGTAGGGACGATGAGGAGGGAGAGAAGCGGCCCTGGACTTACTGAACACCTCCTTCAGGTCGAGATACTCCTCGGGCACGTTAGACAGGTTCCCCATCTCCTCCTGCAACACAGAATCACACACAGAAAACCAGCAGACACAAGACAAGAGGCATAGCAGGCTCGACTCCACTCCGACACGGTGTGCCGACCCCAATCCACCCGAGGATTGTGCTGTGTGAGCCAGGGGTGACCCAACACCACGGGGCCAGGGGTGAGTGGGTGACGAGGAACGTGATGGTCTCTGAGTGGTTGCCTGAGGTGACGAGGGTGATGGGTACCGTGGAGAGACTGATCGGAGGAAGTGACTGTCCATTAAGGCGCTGACAGAGATCTTGTGACGGAGGGGAACCAAGGGAATGTGAAGGAGTTGGGCCAGGGAAATGTCCAGCAGGTTACCTCGGCTCCGGAGTCTAGCAGCGCCGTCCCTCATGTCGCTCGGCCGCCCATTGCAACCTCACCGGGAGGAGGGTGGTGGATGAGGCTTTGTTGAGAGATACCCGCCCGACAGTAGCCTCAGACCTACTGTCGGGCCTGGTCTTTACGGGCACTTCACCAGGAAATGGCCAGCCGCGCCACAGTATAAACATAGTCCCCTCGCCCTCCGACGATCTCTCTCCTCCCGGAGAGCCGAGCTCTACCCACCTGCATGGGTTCGTCAACCGACGAGTGACCGACCGTATCGCCGGTGTCGAAGAAAGGATATCTCGGTGTTAACTTGCGTCGATCGCGAAGATCGCGTTGTTGAAGCCGTGCATCCACGCCAGTAAGGTCAAATCCACAAGTTCGCCCAATCCGAGAGGTAACTCCACCACATCAATCTCTTGATGGATACGGTCGGCCAGCCCATGCAGGAACATGTCCCACTCGCCTTCTCGTTCCACTCACACTCTGCCGCCAGGGTCCTGAACTGGATGGAATAGTCAGAAACGGACTGCTCCCCTGGCGGAGATCGGCCAGCATGCGGTGCTGCCTCGCGCCCGACCAGCGCGCGATCGAACACCCTCCTCATCTCCTGAGAAAGTGAGTGGAACGAGGAACAACAGGGATGGCGATTCTCCCACACCGCCGTCCCCACAATGCTGCCCTTCCTGACAGCAACGTAAGCACTAGTGCCACTCTGGAAACTTCTGTGGCAAACGTCAGTGGCTGGAGCGAGAAAAACAGAGAACACTTCGTCAGAAACGCTCTACAGAGATTAGGATCTCCGCATACATCTCCGTGCAGGGAGTCTAGGTTCGTGCTGAGGGCTTTGGTTCCGGGATGGAAAAGCTAGGCGGTGTGGGTGGCGCAGCGGGTGATCTTAATAACTGTACCTGGGTTGTGAGCTCGGACACCTGCGCTACTAACGCCTGCACAGCTCGCCCGGTGTTCAACATTTCTCCTCCTGGAGATCCATACGAGCGTTGTTGCCGGCTAACAGTTCCTGCAAACCACGAGTCTCCGCTGAATCCATGAAGATTGGTCAGATCCTTCTGTCACAATGAAGACGGAGGATTCAGTTATGAAAAGAGAGTTTATTACAAGAAGTAATACACAGAAACTAAACGGAGCTTTCAGAGGCAGAGGGGCGGAGCTTCCGTAGGCAGACGCGGAGCTTCCGTAGGCAGAAGCGGAGCTCAGAGGCAGAAACGGAGCTTTCCGTAGGCAGAAACGGAGCTTTCCGTGAGGGGCTGAGGCGGTAGCGCAGGGAAGCAATGGGCAGACGAGTCTCCGGCGATCGGAGTCCAGGAAAGCAGCAGGGCTCAGGAATCGGAAACCAGGAACCAGAAACGCCTCAGAACGCCGACCGCAAACTGCAAGGATCTGACAAGAGGGAGAGCGTGACAGGAACTGATATAGCCCAATGGTGATGACTCTCAGCTGGAGCGAATTAGCCTCAATCACACACACCCACAGACACCTGCTCACACATACGCACACGCATACAGACAAGACACGGTGAGGACGGGACCGGGAACCCATGAACCGTGACACGCGCTGCTTAAGCCCTGCTTACGCTTGCAGTGTGAAGCCGGCGTTACAGTCTGATGGACACTATTGATAGAAAAGTGTTGCACAGTATGCATTTCGGTGAATATACATGGACAATTACAGTACAGTGTGGATGAAGAGATATTTGTTTGTTTGACTGAAGGGCGGAGAGCTGTGATGGACAGCTTTAGCAACACAAAGGAGCTGTTAGCTTGTGTCCAGGGGCAACAGATGATGGAGACCAACGATGCAAATTACAGGTGAACTGGTGAGCTGATGCTCCATACAGTATACCAATACAGAATGCACATACATGGAATGTTATAAAGCTGGAAGATGTGGATTCTATTTTTAGATTGTGATAGACTAGATATATGTGATATGTTATACAGTATTGTGTCTCCTGAAAGAACAAATCTGGTAATATAAAACACAAATGTGAAATTTTCTCCAATTCGCTTATGCAATTTTGTACATTACTACTTAGAAGAACATGAAACAAAGTGAAACATAATTTCATCAATAATCAAGAAAAGTGCTTATAGCACATAGTAAAATAGGATTCTGGGTGCAATGTGTTTTATACAGCCTGTTTTTGCAAAGGAAACTCAAAATGACACTTGTAGATACAAAATATCCCAGCGGGCATCTTGATATCAATTTGACGTCAAATATTAGTCTAGGTTTGATCAAGGTTGTCATGAATCTGGTTACCACTCACTACAACTGCACATCACCCATGGACTACATCTCCCATCATGCACTGCACACACACATTCCCGTCCACCATTACACCAATCACACAGCTGTCACCATTCACTCATTAGTCTTGATTGCCTCCCCACACCTGCACCTCATTCTCACACTCACATTTAAGCAGCACTCTCACTTGCACTCACTGCGAAGTCTTGTTTCCCCCTGGCTACATTTCCGAGCGTTTTTCCCAGTTTGTCTTTCCGTGCACTACCTGGACTGTTGACCTCCTCTCCTGATCGTTTGCTGCCTGCCTCTCTGACCTCGCCTGTTTTATGGTAATCCTCTCTGTCTGCCGCCTGCCCTGACCCATTGCTCTGCCTCTGATTTCGACTCTGCCTTTTCTACGTTGCCCTCGATACCTCTGCTTGATATTTGCCTGTTTGACCTTGTACAAATAAAGCTGCTAGTGGATCTACTCTCGCCTCTGACCTGTCATTCGTTACAGAAGACTCCGCCAAGGATGAATCCAGCAGTAAGGTTGATGTTACTCCGCCAGGGTACAAGGTCCATTGAGGACTATGTCGTGGACTTCCTCGAACTGGCACACCTGACTCATAATGACAAAATCTGCTTAATGATATTTTTTCATGGGGGCTTATCTGAACCTCTTCATTCAATCATGCCGCTGCATGATCCTAACTGGACGTTGGAGAGGTATATGGATACCGCACTACAGCTGAGTGGCTCTCCTTTTACGGTGGGTGCCATGCAGGAGCTCGCAGAGTCCGCTCCAGAGCCCGCTCCGTCCCAGGAGCTCGCAGAGTCCGCTCCAGAGCCCGCTCCGTCCCAGGAGCTCGCAGAGTCCGCTCCAGAGGCCGCCTCGATCCAGGAGCTCGCAGAGTCCGCTCCAGAGGCCGCCCC
This sequence comes from Gymnocypris eckloni scoliostomus, assembly GCA_027564155.1. Taxonomy (NCBI): domain Eukaryota; kingdom Metazoa; phylum Chordata; class Actinopteri; order Cypriniformes; family Cyprinidae; genus Gymnocypris; species Gymnocypris eckloni. The sequence goes on from CM050424.1 coordinate 32,494,482, forward strand.
GATCCAGGAGCTCACAGAGTCCGCCTCCAGAGGCCGCCCGATCCAGGAGCTCGCAGAGTCCGCTCTCCTTCGTCTCCGCTGGTCCCGCCCAGCTCTCGCCTCTCGCTGGTCCCGCCCAGCTCTCTTCGCCTCCGCTGGTCCCGCCCAGCTCTCCTTCTCCGCTGGTCCCGCCCAGCTCTCCTTCGTCTCCGCTGGTCCCGCCCAGCTCTCCTTCGTCTCCGCTGGTCCCGCCCAGCTCTCCTTCGTCTCCGCTGGTCCCGCCCAGCTCTCCTTCGTCTCCGCTGGTCCCGCCCAGCTCTCCTCTCCGCTGGTCCCGCCCAGCTCTCCTCCGTCTCCGCTGGTCCCGCCCAGCTCTCCTTCGTCTCCGCTGGTCCCGCCCAGCTCAACAATGCCTCCGCTGGTTCCGTCCAGTTCTACCGAGCGCCCAAGAGAGTCAGAGCCACCTGAGTGCCCAAGAGAGTCAGAGCCGCCCGAGCGCCACAGAGATTCAGCGCTTCCAGAGTGCCCCCTCGTGGTAGTGGAGTTCACCAAGAACTTTCATGGAGGGAGCTCCCCTCCATTGCTCACGGAGACCCTGGACCCGCCATGGCCCATGAGGTCCCCTGATCCATCATGGCTGCCCGAGTCCCCGGATCTACCATGGCCGCTTAAACTCCCTGCCTCGGTTCCTGAAACCAAATGTGCTCTCTCTGCCTCTTGTGTCTCCGTTTCCTCTAGGTCCCAGTCTCGGCCAGGGATCTCTGCGCCGCCCTGGTGGGCGTCTGTCTCGTCTGCGCCGCCCTGGTGGGCGTCTGTCTCGTCTGCTCCGCCCTGGTGGGCGTCTGTCCGTCTGCTCCGCCCTGGTGGGCGTCTGTCCGTCTGCTCCGCCCCTGGTGGGCGTCTGTCCGTCTGCTCCGCCCTGGTGGGCGCCTGTCTGCCTGTTCCGCCCTGGAGGGCGCCTGTCACGTCTGCTCCGCCCTGGTGGGCGCCTGTCTCGTCTGCTCCGCCCTGGTGGGCGCCTGACCTGCCAGAGTCACTCCACGTCTCCGTCGACCTGCCAGAGTCACTCCACGTCTCCGTCGACCTGCCAGAGTCACTCCACGCCTCCGCCGACCTGCCAGAGTCACCCCACGCCTCCGCCGACCTGCCAGAGTCACCCCACGCCTCCGCCGACCTGCCAGAGTCACCCCACGCCTCCGCCGACCTGCCAGAGTCACCCCACGCCTCCGCCGACCTGCCAGAGTCACCTCACGTCACAGCGGTCTCACCCAGTATCCCTTCACGCCCCTGCTGTCTCGTCCACCCTGCCCTGGTGGGCTCCTGTCTCATTGGCCCCACATGGACCTGGCCCTCCATTCCTTCCCCCGGTTCCACCTCCGCTCCACCGCCCTCCTGGATTGTGCTGTGTGTGTGTGAAGCGTCTGGAAGCCGCTCTTTGGGGGGGGGGCTCTGTCATGAATCTGGTTACCACTCACTACAACTGCACATCACCCATGGACTACATCTCCCATCATGCACTGCACACACATTCCTGTCCACCATTACACCAATCACACAGCTGTCACCATTCACTCATTAGTTTTGATTGCCTCCCCACACCTGCACCTCATTCTCACACTCACATTTAAGCAGCACTCTCACTTGCACTCACTGCAAGTCTTGTTTCTCCCTGGCTACATTTCCGAGCGTTTTTCCCAGTTTGTCTTTCCGCACTACCTGGACTGTTGACCTCCTCTCCCGATCGTTTGCTGCCTCTCTGACCTCGCCTGTTTTATGGTAATCTCTCTGTCTGCCTCTCATCGACTTGATTGCACAGATATTATTTAAACTGAACTAAGCTGGACAATGCCATTACTAAATTCAATAATGAAATGCATTCAGCTGATAATTGAGTGTTAAATTCTGTCATTTTACAGTATTGACACAATTTGCCTATTTTGATATTGTGCAGTGCTTTGTTACAATTTGTATTGTTAAAAGCGCTATATAAATAAAGGTGACTTGACTTGACTGAAATAATCAATTTAATTTGATACGTGTCTCTCACATTGTCCCACAGAAACATTAAAATAGTGTAGATTAGTGTACAGTGTTTTATAATAATTATTTATTATATTTAGTGACCATTTTATTAATTTAACATATTTAATTTTGGGGCATCCAAGTTATTTGACATATTTGAACTTTTTTTTTTAAAGTAACAATAGTTACTTTCCTGGTAATTAGTTTATTTTATAATGATGTAACTCGGTTAGTATTTGTGAGAATTAACTAGTAATATAAGTAATTACTTTTTTAAAGTAACATGCCCAACACTGCATACTATACAATTTGATTAATAATTGATTAATAATGAATATGAAGAGCTTTAAAAAAAACGCATATTAAGTCGCAATCGCAATATTGGTAAAACAAAATTGCAATTAGATTATTTTCTAAACTCGTCAGCCCTACTATTTAGATTTATGTCTTAGTTTTAAGTTGTACTATGTTTACCTTATTTGCATTGGCATTTTTTTATGTAATATGGCAATTAAATGCACTAAATGGGTTTAGTTTTCAGTTATTAATATATGCTATTTCAGCAATATATATATTTTTTTTTTCTAAAAAGGAAACAAATTGCTTGTTAATTTTAAGAGACTTTTCTTCTTTTCTCTTGTATATTTAGGATTGTTCTTTAAAAAAAAAAGTAGTTCTTATCCGATTACTCGATTAATCAATGGAATTTTCGGTAGAATACTCGATTACTAAAATATTTGATAGTGACAGCCCTACTTCATTTATGATGCTGTAACTCCTGTTTGGAAGTTGTTATTTGAAAAAAAAATCTGGTATATTTTGGCTTCAAGTGGCATCAAACAAAGTAAGTTGCAAAGAGCAGGACCTAATAGATCCTGAATTGCAGTAAAAAAAAAAATAAGTTGTTTAAAAAAATCAAAAAGCGTTGTTGTTGTTTTTTTGTTTATTGTAATATTTGAAACATATATAATGCTATTTATAAAGAATTACACTCAGATGATATAGTTCAAAGGGGTTCCTTTATAATGAAACCATTTGTTTTAATTTCCTCCTTTATATGTGTGTAGGGTAATCATTTGAATTTGAGTGTGAAAATTTAGGCGAAAATTCCCCAAAACGCCCATGAGCTTAAGTGGTTTCACAGTTGATCACAGTTCAAACTGCCGCGCGGAGCGAGCTCACTAGAGCAGATGCATTTACTAGATCACGTGGACACTAAGTAGCATTGTGAGATCCAGTCAGTGTGAAACCCTTGAATTCAGAGAAGAACACAAGCCGAACAGGAGAAGCACTGTGTGCAACGAGACCATTATTTACCATGGATTTACTGTAATGTTAGTAACACTCACTGCACCGTGGTATTGTGGCAGAAATGTGGATATTCACATTTTATTACAGGAGTAATGGTAACATTATATAATTATATTATGCATGTGTTTAAGGCAGCTATAACATGTGCATTTATACTGAATGGTTTTAGACTACTATTTTTCATACAGATAGGCTACCTAAAACCATATAGTTATATTTCTACCATGTTATTGAGGTACTATATGTGTGGTTTTAACTGTTTATCATGATTTAAATGTATGCTACTGTGGGGGACCAATGATAAATTAATAAAAAACCTTGGTCAGAATAAATGATACCATATAAAACTGAGGTTGCTACAGATGTTACTGATTTTGATAATGAACAAACATGTACCTCTGCATCCTAACTCAAGCGAGTGTCAAATGTGCATTTCTAAGAGACAAAAAAATATATATTATTATTGTTAATAGTATGAGGCAACCCAAACCTGTTTCTTGATTTGAAACAATATCACTCTTTAGAACATGAAGAAACTAAGAAATACATTTGTCTATTTAGATATTTATTTTGTTAAGGAAAATGAATGGTCTACTTTATACAACTTTCACTTTGGAGCAAAAATATGGCTTTAATCTTAAAATAAAGTTAATAAAGAAATAAAGATTTGAAATGTTTCATGATAATTATCGATATCGACTTATATGAAAAAAATATTGTGATAATATTGTGGGCCATATCGCCCAGCCCTAATTTAAAGTAAGACATGCTTTCATTTTTCTATTCTGTGATGAGGTAGACATGTGCTTGCAGAAGGTTCAGCAGTAGAGTTGTATCAATATACCGGTATGACGGTATACCACAATATAAACTCGTACAATTATCATACCGTGTACATTTGCTTATCGACGGTATTTGGAGAAAATAAAAGATGCAGTATCTCACCTGTGCCTAGGCAACAACATATCACTTAACTGTTCTCTTGCTCCACCCACACGTGCAGCGGAGACAACATCAGAGACAGAGGCCGTTATCTCTAATCTCTATCCCACGTTGAAATATAAATCAAAATTGGTAGTATAGGAATACTTTGGGTACAGAAAAGACGAACGCTTATTTGTCCTCGATGGTAGACACCGTTCACAAAAACTGGTCACAAAGCAGCCGCAAAAAGAAGAAACATCGAACATATTTACCTATATTTCAGAACACCCATCCCTCTGTGCAGATACAGTTATGTCCCATTTATAACTTAAGGTTAAAGCCTTAATGAATTCTGCGATGCGGAGTGAATCCCAGAATCCAGTCTTGACAATGAATTTACAATGCAGATGTCACATATAGGTTTGTAACCTATATTTTGATCTCATACCATTACAACCCTAGTCAGCAGTGATCTCATGACCAGTCTAGACCCCCCCCCCGCAACCAAATCTGATTTACTGCAGGAAAATATTTTTTCCCCCTGAATCAGGATTTAGTTTAGAGGAGCGAACCACATGTTGTGAAATGAAGCAGGCAGCTAAACTAAACAGGTTGTCATTTGCCCTTGTGGCGATCCTATTGATTTACTGCTTCTCGCTGATGGTTTCCTGGAGGGTGCGGGGACAACAAACCCTGAATAATTTTCAAATGCAACAAAAGGTTCATGAGTCTTCCTCCCATGAGGCCGCCAGTCTGAAGCAAATTCAATAATTTAAGAAGTGAGAGTTGAAGCCTGATAACCTGTCTGCAATTTGGACATAATGCTTTTTAATGATCAATAATGCAGACATTTTACATAGTCTCTGGCAAATTACAAACTGCACTCAAATTACTCAAATGAGTTTGTGACCCGTCCATACTGGAGCACACTGAACAGTAGAATGTGGGAGTAAGGTTGTAACCTAATTGTATAGGTTAACAAGTTGGAAGCTGATTCTGCCATTCTGTTTATGTCAGACTGTAAATGCATTTAACAGCATTATAACTGTTATGTAGAACTCAGAATATTTTGCCTTGTAATACACTTTTTATTAGATTTAAATACTATGTACTTTCTGTATATTTATTATAATTTCTGTGTCTTGAGCAGTAAAACAAAGAAGATTAACTAATGGCAGTGTATTTCACCAAAATAAATTGAAAAGAAAATATTAAATATACGGTTTATACTTACAGGTTAAAACAGCAAAGAGTGCAATGTGCTGATACAATATTGTAGAATTGAGCACAAATAAAATCTTTAGCGCAAGTTCTACTAAAGACTCAATGCTATGTCACGCATTAGATCTAGCCAATCGTCACTCAATACGATAAATATATAAGCTCTCTACTCACCATTCCTTGTGTTTACATAAACTGACATTGATGTTCCCTGTTCAGTTAGGCAAGCGTCCATTGACTTTTGCCAGATTTTTCTCAGGGTTACTTGCATATAGTTCCCTTCGAGCTTTCACGAGACATCACAGAGAATTTCTCCGTTATGGGAACTCCTTCCCTCCAACCTTTCCTGAAGACCTATTGGCTCACGCCAGTCCAAATGACTGGCCAATTGTCGCGAAGCATGCAAATACGAGCTCGAGAGGCAGTATAAATGCGGCGCCCGCACAATTACGCCAGAATCTTTTTCTTCACTTTGCTGAACCTAGGTTATGGCTTAAATTATTACAGCTCACGGTTAAGGTTCGCTCATTCGAGGGCAGGCCTCATGGCTGCTCCTCTGCAGCGTTCAGGTGAGTATGACATTTCTTAAAGGTAGTCCGTCTGCCCTCTGATCAGCGGTGGACCTTCGGGACTCAGGTGATGAGCTCGTGCCGACTAAATGTCCGCATTCCTCTCGTCGAACCTGCAGGACAAGACATCAGTCGGGCTTCTCACGCCCCTTCCATGGCGGTGCGGAGGCAAGGCAGATGCTGGAGCAAAGGGATCTCATGTCGCCGCAGATGCCGCGGAAAAACCCACTGTGTAAGCATGCAGCCCCGCCTCAGGCGGCGTTCTGCTGTGTGCAGAGCACAATCACTTAGCTCCTCACTCATTCACACGATACCAGCCCCTCATCAGTGGCTGCCATGTGTACGGGACAACCTCTCATTCACATGATAATAGCCCCTCATCAGTGGCTGCCGTGGGTAGAGAACATTTTATAATTCACATGATAACAGCCCCCCATCAGCGGCTGCCGTGGGTAGAGAACATTTTATAATTCACATGATAACAGCCCCTCATCAGCGGCTGCCATGTGTAAAGGACAATTTTCTAATTCACATGATAACAGCCCCTCATTGGCGGCTGCCGTGTGTAGAGGACATTTTTTTTCTTATTCACATGATAACAGCCCCTCAACAGATCCTTAACATTTTCATAAGTAACTGTAATTTAATTACACTTTTTTTTGAGTAACTGTAATTGATTACAATTACTTTTATTTTGTAATTAAATTACGTAATTTAGTTACATGTAACGAGTTACTCCCCAACACTGCCTATAGATCATTTGTAACAGGCAAGAAAGATCTACAAAATATGTGTAACACATTTACAAGTGATGAGTAATTTACACTTTAGATTAGGATCACTTATAATAGCTTATTAATGTTTTGTAAATTATTAGTTAATCATTAACTAATCAATAATAAATGACTTACAACAGAACGTTATTATAAAGTGTTACCATTTATTTTCTGAGAATTAGATGTCAGAAAAAAATAGGGAGACACTAGGAAATGTATTAGAAGCAGCCAGAGAAGAAGTTAAATAAGTGGAAAGAAAATAAATAAAGAGTGCCTACAAATCATAGTTTACTGTTGTGAGTTTTACTCAGCGGTCTCTTGTCCATGTTACCCACAAATGCATAATGCAATCAAGTGAACGGAGTGGTTTCAATGAAAAAGTGTTGTGTCAGCTTTACTTGGCAAATGTTTGTTCAGTCAGTTGTAAGTGAAATGAACAAATTGAAAATGCAATGCAGAAAATTTCCCATTGTGCACATCATAGCTGAGATGAGGAAATGAAGGGAAAGCAACAAAGTGCATAAAAAGGGTGGTTACAAGTCTGCATGGTAAGTGTGTGTGCATTTTTTTTTCACATTCCATTCTAAGGTTGGTGCTGGAAGAGGTGATGGCCAGTAGGTGGTGTTGCCAGGAAATACAAAAATGCATCAAAATCTTTTTTGTTCATGGTGGCAAATGGCCTACTTGAGTAAACTATGTTAAGTGCATCAGCCAGGTGAGTATATTGTTTTCTGTTTAATTTGAAAGTAGGGTGGTTTTATGAATTCAGTGGCTTCGTAAAACTGAATTTACCTTCGTAGATGAACATTCAGACTATAAACTGTGCATATCATGAATAAACAATGTCATCAAATCACACAAAAAAAATATCCATATGTCTCAAATGGTAATATAAAAACATGCAGTTACTGTATTGAATGGTGACACATTAAGATATGTTATTTTTAAAGGTATAGTTCACCGTAAATAAAACTGGTGTTTTAATATTAAAATGTTTATCTTAGATTTTTTGCTGAAACAGTGGTCCTTGGTGATTAATTAAATTAATGTTAATCAGTGGCTACCATCACTTTTAGATAAAAAGAAAACATATCAGGGGAAATATAATGAATACCCCTGGCTCCTGACAATATATTATGGTCTTATGAAGCAAAACGATCGGCCTGAGCAAGAAACGGAACATTAATAATGTCATTATTGTGATTAATAGCTGTCACGGTTCATGGGTTCCCGGTCCCGTCTCTCACCGTGTCTTGTCTGTATGCGTAATGCGTATGTGTGAGCAGGTGTCTGTGGGTGTGTGTGATTGAGGCTAATTCGCTCCAGCTGAGAGTCATCACCATTGGGCTATATCAGTTCCTGTCACTCTCCTCTTGTCAGATCCTTGCAGTTTGCGGTCGACGCGTTGCGCGTTTTCTGGTTCCTGGTTTCCGCGATTCCTGAGCCCTGCTGCTTTCCTGGACTCGATCGGAGACTCGTCTGCCCATTGCTTCCCCGCCTTCTGCCTCGGAAAGCTCCGTTTCTGCCTCATGCAAATGGCCTGAGTGATATCTGGTTCATCATCTTTGAACCATTCTTTTAATAAACTGCATGAACCAGTTCACCAAATGGAATTGAACTGTCTGAAATGGGTTGTGGCTTGAGCAGCATAGATCTACAAGTAACTCCATCAAAACTCACTGTTTTATATGATCCTATGATGCTGTTTTTTGCCAACTCTTTCAGCGCTCCAGTTCTACAAACAGTCACTGAACTGAGGAAACAGTTCACATTCTGCTTAAACAACTAATGAGCTGCTGATACAATCATGCATGAACCGAGCACTTGAAAAAGGGGACAAAATTAAAGTGATCATGTTTGAAATAAAAAGGTGAGTTAATTAAGACTATTTTTTACATTTACAGGTGAATCTCAATAAATTCGAATGTTGTGGAAAAGTTCATTTCAGTAATTCAACAATTTCAACTCAAATTGTGAAAGTCGTGCATTAAATAAATACAATGCACACAGACTGAAGTAGTTTTAAGTCTTTGGTTCTTTTAATTGTGATGAGTTTGGCTCACATTTAACAGCAATTCACTATCTCAACAAATTAGAATAATTCATACGAGCAATAAAAAAAAAACATTTTTAGTGAATTGTTGGCCTTCTGAAAGTATGTTAATTTACTGTATATGTGCTCAATACTTGGTAGGGCTCCTTTGCTTTAATTACTGCTTTAATTCAGTAATTAAATTGCTTTAATTACTGCTTAATTGCTTTAATTCGCCTTGGGCCTTCCAGTCTCTGGCTCCACCTTGGCTTGAGGATCCCTATCTATGGCGGCCGAGAGAGCTAAATGTGGTGCAAACGAAAAACACAAATACAAATGCACTGCAAAAACAGAAAGTGCTGCAAATACGCCGCAGATGACTTCCTTTGAGGGCTGCTGAAGTAAGTTGAGTGTACCTCTCTCTAGACAAGTGGGTGTTTCTTCTGTGGAGAAAATGAAAGCACAGGCATAGATTGAGATTTATTTCTCTCAAACCACAAGCTCAGACTATCTAGGACTTCTGCTGTATTAATGTCAAGCTTGAAGTTCATGAATGAAAGTCAGTCTACAAGTTAGGGAGCAGTTACACTGGTCTATGCAATTATGTTGAGCAGAACAGAATATTGGCACTTAAAGCTGTTTTAGGAACACAAGAAGCTGCTGGCATGACTGAAAAGTAGCATTAAGTTCATTTAAAAAATATTTGGTTGGTAGTTGGGCCTATTACCTCTTTACAAGGACCCATAGGGCATGCACCACACATGCGCGTGCACTTTAATACACAGAAAGGATCAAGATGACTATCCTTTATCAACTTTATAAACCAGCTGTATACTATAGCTTTGCACAATTAAATTACAAATATTGCATATAGTAATAATATAAGCTCAGATAACAGTTGTTTAAAGTCGAATTTCAACGTTGAATCATAGCCTACTTGCTAGCAAGCAAACCATGGCATGTCTTGGCAAGTACCTACCCATAGCAAACAGCAAATTTACCATTATTAGTACGTTACTAGGTCACTACAATATTGTCAATAATCGACTGATAATAACAAGAACTATAGCTTTGCACAATTAACTTACATATTGCATATAGCAATAATATAAGCCCAGATAACATTTGGCTAAAGTAGAATTTCAAATTGGTCAATAATCAACTGATACTAACAAAATTGCAGCTTACCTCAGTATGCTTTTTCAAATTAGACGACGAGTTTTTGAAAGCCATTAGCTCGTGGTAAGTTACTTGGCGGAGCTTGCAGCGCATTCGAAAGGAGTTGTTTTGCATCCAACAATTTCAAAAATTCTTCCAGGTACCTGCAGGGATGTATAAGGGTTGACTGATCATCCTGGCTACCAACCTCCTCGCTGGTGCTTGGTAGGGTCATATCGCTCGAGTTCTCTTCTTGAGTCTCTGCCCCGGACATCTTCGTACTTGGCTACGTCCAGTGTTGGGGGTAGCGAGTTACAAAATGTATAAACTACTTATCACAACATTGTCAATCGATTTAATTTATTCAAACGTCTCTACCGAACTTCCTACTGTAGCTTAATTAATAAATGAGCCAGTAGTGGAGAAATAATAACTTTTAAGAAATAATATTTTTGAGTAACGACCCCAAAACTGGCTATGTCCTTGCTAGAGTGTGACATGATTTGTGTCATGTGCAGGTGAGAATGGATCGCGAACAAACTAATAGGGTGTACAAACCAATATATGTTTATACTTCTCATCCAACCACAATCAAATTCACTCTATCCGTATGGTGCGATTTATCTGGATAGTGTTTTTTTTTGTTTGTTTCATTTTTTTTACGATGACAAGCTGAAATGAAATGGTAGTAACGAGGCAATTTTTTAAATGTAAGGAGTAGAAAGTACAGATAATTGCGTTAAAATGTAAGGAGTAGAAGTAAAAAGTCGGTTGAAAAATAATTACTCCGTAATATAGATACCCAAAAGTCTACTTAAGTAAGGTAATGAAGTATTTGTACTTTGTTACTTGACACCTCTGGCTTAGCCTATTCCACAAATTCTTGAACTAGCAAATTACCAAAGGGCATTTTGGGTAGAGCGAGCAGCGCTGAGCGTATTGAGCGAGTGGAGTGGAATCTTCAGAAAGGTGCTCTCCCCTCTGAAGGAAATATGACCGCTATGCTCCCCGCTACGCTCCCGCTCCACTCCGCTCACATGCTCTGGCTGGGACATGCTTATCAATGTCATCTCTGAAAGGTGATATTTTTGTTTATTTTAGCATCCTGATCATATAACTCTTTTTTTATTGTTTCTATTTTTTTATTTAATTGTATTATTTATTACTGGGGATGTGACGAGATCCCATGCCATGAGATCTCGCGAGATCTGACTGGTCTCGCGAGAACGCGACGATATCCTTGCAAAGTATTTTGCAATGTTTACATTAGAGCTGCACAATTAATGTTAAAACAGACTGCAGTCCCTTCTTAAGACTGTTTTTCTGCCATGTTTAACACAAACAAGACTCTAGAGCAGAAGGTAAATGGCAACATCACTTCACTTCATAGAGAGTGCATAGAGCATTCTATATACAACCGTCAGAACCGTATATATATAGTTGAACTGACGCCTTTACATTGTCAGGATTCACATCCGCATTCAAACCTGTGCTGAATGAACGGAACAGCACATGACATCGAGTTGCCTACATAATCATGACGGGTTTAATGCACTCACAGAGACGGAGAAATTATTCGCGTTCATCTGAAACCGGAGCTGCCGTCAGTGCTGTGTGTGTGTGTGTGTGTGTGTGTGTGTGTGTGTGTGTGTGTGCACGTCCGCGAGAGCTCTTAGACGCGAGCACCAAACGCTCTCTCTGCACTTGCTAACAAAGCTTTTAAAGTGATTGTTAGTTGTTTAACTGTGTGATGGATAGCACAAGCCTCGACTGGGATCATTTATTTAAAAATGGGCTGTCAGCTGTGATAAAACTTCCCGGTGTTATGACGCCATTTTTGATTCTGTCCCGAATGCGGTTGTGACTTCAGTGATCGTGAGATGTTTTAATCTGCTGAATAAATAAAACCTTTCAAATCTTCCACCTGTAAGCAACTGCTGTCAGTTCCAAACAGAACTGTGAATGCAACCATAATGTGCATGTCTATTGATTGTATCACTGCCCTGTATTTATTTTTCTATCTTTCTTTTTTATTTATTATTTTGTTTTTTTCTCTCTCTTTTTTATTTTGTATTGTTATTGTGTTTCCTTTTTATTTTGTATTAATTATTTATTGTTATTTATTTTTCTCTCTTTTCTTGTTATTATCTTTCTTTATAATAATTGTCTTTCTTTCTTCTCTTTGTTGTTATTATTATTATTTTTGTAAAGTATTAATTATGAGAAAACGTTTGAATAAAATAAAATTAATAGCAGCATTTACTGTTATTATGTATTGATAGTTTAACTAAAGAATTCATCAACTGATGAGAAAATAATAAATAGATTTATTGAAAAATAATCGATAGATTAGTCGACAATAAAATAATCGTTAGCTGCAGCCCTACAGACATTTAAATAACAGAAGTACTGGGATAAAAGTGTATAGTTTGTGTATAAACACCAATTGTCTACTCTACAGTAGTGATCAAAACAAAAGTATCGTAACACTTGTAATGTAATGCTTATCATCTTCCGCCAGGATGTGGCAACAACCCGCTTACATTTACATGTATCAGATGCTTTTATCCAAAGCGACTTACAATTCCATTCAGGTTATACATTTTTTGTTAGTATATGTGTTCCCTGGGAATCGAACCCACACACTTTTGCACTGTTGATGCAATGCTCTACCACTGAGCCACACAGGAACACGTGATTCCAACAGTGAAACAAATCTTTATGAAATAAGACACTGACTCCATTATTGATTTTTGATTTTGTTCAAATGAATATATATATATATTTTTGAAAGACTCAAGCAATGAACATTTAGTCAGAACCACTTATAAATTACGTTTTTTTGTGAGAGAATCTTGATCTCCAATTTATAAAAAATAAAAAACTGATTCTCAATTTGTCCAGAATCGAGCAGCTCTAGTTTACATGTTGTTTATTAGCCTACTACATATAATTCCTTAAAAAATAAGTTTAATTTCATAAAGTATAAGTTGATTTCAAAATACACCTACATTTTTTTGCATTTTGTGTTTTTCAGATGAATGAAAAAAATCTTGTGTCTCGTCTCGTGGGATAAGTGTCTCGTCACACCCCTATTTATTACTATTATTATTATCATTATTTTATAGTATTAGCCTAAAAACTGTCAAACATTATGTAAGCTAGCTACTTTTACAACTTAATAACTAAACAAAATAACCATGTTTTTACTATTAAAATAAATGTATACCCATATATATATTGTATTTGTCACCCTGGGCCACAAAACCAGTCATAAGAGTATTTAGTTTTTTTTAATTGAGACTGAATAAATACGCTTTCAATTGATGTATGGTTTATTAGGATCTGAAAATATTAAGCCAAGATACAACTATTTGAAAATCTGGAATCTGAGGGTGCAAAAAAAATTAAAATAAATTACAAAATAGCCTTTAATGTTGTCAAAATTAAGTTCTTAGCAATGCATATTACATATCAACAATTAAGTTTTGATATATTTACAGTAGTCAATTTACAAAATATCTTCATAGAACATGATCTTTACTTAATGTCCTAATGATTTTTGGCATTAAAGAAAAATCAATAATGTTGACCCATACAATGTATTTTTGGCTATTGCTATAAACATACCCCAGTTACTTAAGACTGGTTTTGTGGTCCAAAGTCATGTTAATTATTATATAAAAAATAAATTTAATAAAAAAACGGTTACTATAGTTAAACCACGGTAAATGAACTATACTAACCGTAGTTTACCATGGTATTTGTACATCTGTGGTTATACAAATGGTAATCAATACATGGTTACTACACTTTTACTATAATAAAACAAATTTTCATAAGCATTGTTGGGTTAACTCGTTGTGGTCTTTGCTACGTGCAATGTGTTTTTGTTTTTGTGTTGTGAGCATTTGCAGCACCCTGGTAACCCTGGCTCCACCTTGGGATTCCTGGCTGCCAGTTACTCCTCTGCCCTCCATCCTTTGGCTCCGCCCACCCTCCAGCTCCCCCATGGCATTCTGGGTCCATGCATCTGCCTCTGCCCCATTATCCGTCAGCTCCACCATGGCCCTTCCAGGCCTGCTGTGTAACCCTGGCTCCATGTCTCATTGGCGCCATCTAGGTCTCCACCTTAGCCAGCTCCTTTGCAGGAAATTGCATTCCTGGTACCTCCTACTAGAGACCTTCACGGGTCCAAAAATGTGTACCTGAACCCGAAGAGACTCATAAATGTGCCGCACGGAACCGACCCAGACCCGTATCTTATTTGAAAGTGGGAGCCGAACTAGTGCAGATCCGAGAAATGCCTTAAATGTAATACCCAGACCCGACGCTGACCCGACCATTATTCAAAAGTTGGACCCGAACCTGGCTGAGAAGACACAGACTCAACTGCACCCGTCCCAATATTGCTCAACAAATGCTGTTAAGTCAATTAACAAGTTGCGAAAAAAAAACTACTTTTGTCTTAACTACTGTTAGTAGCCCTCTCCCTGACTGCGATGCATACAATCTTCTTTGCCAATACATTTCCATCCATGTTAGGCTGTTCCTCTCTCTTGTTGACTGAAAGAAACTTCTTAATCCACTCATTATCCCTGCTTTAAAAGTCTACTTTCTGTCACGGTGATGGATGACTAATGCAACTTCGCAGTTTTTTTTTTCCATCTCGAGTCAACTTCGACTGTTACATTTGACCTTTTGAACTACAATAACGATACATTTTGTAGGTGGTAATAAAGACTCAGATACTATTTTTTAAGCAAAAATCGCACAGAATTAGAAGTTTGTTACACTTTACTGCGTGTGTGTTCAATAACAGGTGCGTCTCTTCAGTTTTGTTAGCTCTTGTTTTTCTTCCACCTTATTTCCCTGCAAGTTGCAAGTTACACACACACATGCTAAATGACGCTGATCTCTGGTGGGTGCGGTGTTCTCCGATCGACTCGGTTATTACAGACCCGGGACCCGAAGTAATAGATTGGGGTCACGGCTGACCATTTAAAATATAGACCCAAACCCATACGGTTCCCGGGTCCTCAGGTTTCGGGTCCTCTGTAAAGACCTTTACCTCCTACCACCAGTTCCAGATATTCATTTGCTCCATGCATCCAGAATTTTCACAAAAGGCTGAGCATGGAAAAAAGAAAGTGCAATTGACAGGCAATAAACTTGACTTCATCTTAAGACAATTTTAACATGAATCTAATTTAAGCTGTGTTGGCTGGTTAAGTATTGGTTTGGAGTTAATTTTGCAACAGTTTGCAACAGAGGCAATGCAAATGGACCAGTGTCATCTATCCGCCACTGAACGCCAATATCGCATACCGGCATTTACCGGCAGCCATATCACCCTGCAGCCCAAGACCGGTTGCCCACTGAAGCTAAGCAGGGTTGAGCCTGGTCAGTACCTGGATGGGAGACCTCCTGGGAAAAACTAGGTTGCTGCTGGAAGAGGTGTTAGTGAGACCAGCAGGGGGTGTTCGCCCTGTGGTCTGTGTGGTTCCTAATGCCCCAGTATAGTGAAGGGGACACTATACTGGAAAAAGCACCGTCCTTCGGATGAGACGTTAAACCGAGGTCCTGACTCTCTGTGGTCTCTCGCACAGACATCCCAGGATATCCTTCGAAAAAGAGTAGGGGTGTTACCCCGGCATCCTGGCCAAACTAGTCCACTTGGCTCTGACCATCATGGCCTCCTAATCATCCCCATACACTGATTGGCTTCATCACTCTTTCTTCTCTCCACCAATAAGCTGGTGTGTGGTGGGCGTTCTGCGCACTATGGCTGCCGTCGCATCATCCAGGTGGATGCTGCACATTGGTGGTGGATGAGGAGATAGCCCCCTTACTATGTAAAGCGCTTTGAGTGTCTAGAAAAGCGCTATATAAATGTAACAAATTATTATTATACAACTAAAGCTGTGCCTGTACTGTGGAGAAGACGGTCATCGCCTTCAGACCTGCTCCGTCCATCCTTCACGCCACGCGGTGAGTTCCAATCATATCAATTCGGTGGTTAATAACCCACAATATCATGATGCGGTGTTAATCTATACTAATCTGTCTTTCCCAGTGAAAATACTCTTCGATTCAGGTTCTTCGGGACATTTCCTCTCTTCCCACTTACCATCTACCTTAAATATTCCATGTCAAAGGAGTCCCACATGCTATCAGATCACAAACATACAGGGAAAACCACTGGTCAATGGACTGGTGTGGTGGAAAACTCCAGAGTTAACCCTTCGTATCGGCTGCTTTCATGAGGAAAGCTGGTGCTGGAGGAATCTGCCACCGCTGTTGTCCCGGGGGCGCCCTTGGATGGCCAAACATGGCCTAATATTAGATGGATTTCTGGAGGCATTGACCAATGGTGTGACTACTGCTTTCAACACTGCCTTCAATCCCTTCCAGTTCCTTCCCAAAGAACTGCCATCCTGGGATTTACCACCATTGAAAGCCATACAATCACGGCCAAGATCAACCTCCCAGAAGAATACCGGGCGTACCAGGATGTCTTTGACAAAGTTGTTGCCTCAAAACTTCCACCACACCGGCCATGGGACTGTGCGAGACCTCCTGCCTGGGACCCAACTACCTAAAGGTAGAATTTACCTCCTATCGATCCCGGAGCACAAGGCCATGGAGGAGTACATCAAGGAAGTGTTATAACCGGTGTTAATTCGACCATCCACCTCTCCGGCGGCTTCCAGTTTCTTCTTCGTAGCCAAGAAGGTTGGCGGGCTTCGACCATGTATTGAATATCGCAGTCTCAACTCCCAAACGGTGAAGTTTGCTTACCACCAACCTT
The DNA here is from genome assembly GCA_027564155.1 of Gymnocypris eckloni scoliostomus. NCBI lineage: Eukaryota > Metazoa > Chordata > Actinopteri > Cypriniformes > Cyprinidae > Gymnocypris > Gymnocypris eckloni. Next base: position 32,511,285 of record CM050424.1, read on the forward strand.
TGGTACCAGCGGCCATCGAGGAACTGCGTGGAGCTTACATTTTCTCTAAACTAGACCTTCGCAGTGCCTACAACCTCATCCGCATCCGTCAGTGGAATGATTGGAAAACTGCATTCATTATTCCATCTGGACACTACGAATATCAGGTCTTGCCATGTTGTCTTTCAAATTCACCTTCACTCTTTCAAAACTTCATGAAAGAGATCTTGCGGGACATACTACACAAATCTGTTATCTACATCGATGAAATCCTCATTTACTCCTCCAACCTCTCTGACCACATCACCCATGTACAACAAGTACTCAACCGGCTCTGTCAATATCATCTATATCTGAAGGTAGAGAAATGTGAGTTCCACCAATCTACCATCCAGTTCTTCAGATGGATCGTACCAAAGTGGAAGCCGTGAGGAATTGGCCACAACCTCTAACTATCAAGGATCTACACTGCTTTCTGGGGTTCGCAAACTTCTTCCGTAGATTTATCCATGGTTACATTGAACTCTCAGCTTCATTAACCTCCCTCCTACACGAGAAACCAAAACATCTCTGTTGGACACCGTAAACGGTTGAAGCCTTCCAGAAACTGAAAGCCTCCTTCTGCACTGCTCCTGCAGATCTCCTCTATCCAGACCCCGCAAATCCTTTCATTGTGGAAGTGGACGCTTCCTCTATTGGAGTTGGAGCAGTGTTATCCCAGCAGAGAAGTGGGCTCTGTACTCCATCCATGTGCCTTTTTCTCGAAGAAGCTATCCCCGGTGGATCAGAATTATGACATCGGCAACCGAGAACTGCTAGCCATCAAGCTGGCCCTTGAAGAGTGGCGGCACTGGCTGGAGGGAGCAAATCACCCATTTGAAGTAATTACTGATCATAAGAACTTACAGTACCTCAGAGAAGCGAAACTTTTAAACCCCATACAAGCGCAATGAGCATTATTCTTCACCCGATTCAACTTCACGGTCACCTACAGCCCCGGACATAAAAATACTAAAGCAGATGCCTTATCCAGAATCCACTCACCTGATCCTGTACCTGAGGAACCTGAACCTTTACTCCCTCCAGACTTATTTGTACATCCCAGCGCCTGGTCTCTCGATGATGACATCCGTGCCGCCACCGAATAGGAACCCGCTCCGCCGGGAGGTCCAAAAAAAACAAATGAAGAGCTCTTTTCCAAAACGCGATAAACGCAAAAAAAAAAAAAAAAATGAGTTCGTCATGCCATTTTGCTGTGTACTGAACCTATTCACTGCTCCATCAATGTTTCATGCCAAATCGCTATATTTCCTTGTTTAAAATGTACTGCAAGATGCAGTTCTTTTCCAAACCGCTATAAGCGCCGAACCTGTTTTTAGCTTAAATGCGATATGACCTCTCGACCAATCAAAATTCGTTCGATGCAATCCAACATGGCGACGCTTTGAAGCGTTTATTTGTGCTCAGTCTTCAAAATGAGTGCTTTAAACTCTAATAACACTTTTGATGGCCTGGATGAGCCAGTGAGACCTACACCTGGGGGTAGAAAACGCAGACTGGACAATGAAAATCACAAAAAACAACAAAAAAAGAAGGTTCTCAGGTGGCGCGTTAATACCCACTGTGGGATGTCAATGTAACAGATGTGTATGCCAGTAAAGGCGGTGTGTAAACCTCACTCTCCTGACCTCAAAAAGAGGCGCTCTAGCGACTGACGCTAGAGGCTGTAGCCTTTGACGTTCCTTGTTAGAGCGCCCGCCTCCCGTATCGGAAACCTGGGTTCGAGACCCGCTCGGTGTGATGGTGCAGACCCGGTGGTGTTACATCAACACAAGGCTGCTGCGACCGGTTTATAGTATGTCCCTGTCCCTGATGTCATATGTTGCATGTTCTCTTTTTTTTTTAAGACATAAACCAACATTAAAAAAAAAAAGGATGGATTTGTAGCGTTTTGAAAAAAAAAAAAAAAAACTTTGCATTTATAATCGACAATATTGTTGTTTCATTTAACAATCATTGTTTAACATGTTCAGACTGAGCCAACAGACCATTTTAACAGGATAAATTGAATATTAACAAAATGTATGGGTCTAGGTAAAAAAATGTCTGTAACAAAGTTCGTAAGGAAGGAAGGAAGCGGACAGGGTTGGCTCGTGAAGACTCGGGTGAATTTTATTTACAGATAAACTTAAACAGGTGCACACTCTGTGCATCCTAAAAACATCAACTCTCTCGGTTGTCTCAGCGATCACTCTCAGCATTTGTTCCGGCTGTCTCCCTCTCACAGACCGTGCACCCGAGTCTTCACTCCGTCTCTCTCTGAACTCCTGTTCCACAGTGGCTTTTATCTGGTCTCCACGCCAATTACTGCAATCAGACACAGGTGTTCCTCATTTTGCACTTGACCCACTTACTTACCGCTGTCTCCAGAGTCCTTCTCCCGCTGCAGACTTCGCTGAACCACGCCCCCCTCGCCACAATGTCATTTTCATGAAAACTATTAAAATGGATTTATAGCGTTTTGGAAAAGAGTTCTTCATATATACCCACATCCATACAAATTTCCCTTCTGGACTCAGTACATGTGTCTCCGGATCCGGTCAGCCAGGCAGGCAGCGAACCTTCTCACTCCTCGAGGGAAGGTATTGGTAGCCCAACATGGCTCAGGACATCGCCCGATTTGTAAAGGGATGCTCAGTCTGTGTCATTATCTCAACACCCCTTCATCTGCCTGAGGGCAAACTCGTACCACTGCTTATTCCGCGCCGACCCTGGTCCCACCTAGGAGTTGACTTTGCCACCAACTTACCTGCTTCCAATGGTTTCACCATCTTGAGGCAGATTAATGAAGTTACTTATGAACTCCAGCTTTCCAGACAATACCGTATTTGACCAACCTTCCATGCATCACTACTCAAACCTGTCACTGATCCTATTCTCCCTCCACTCACAGAACCAGAAGTACCTCCTCCCCCGCCGGTAGTTGACGCCGACGACACATCTTCCGGTCCGTAAATCATACATTTCTGAAGACGCCTGGGGAGGAGGAGGTACTGTCACAGAAACACCAGCCACAGTCACAGAACCAGCCACTCAGCCACGCCTCAATCACCGGAGTAATGAGCACTTGCACCTGTCCTCAATTACCAGTGCACTATAAGAGCACACTCACCCCTCAAGGTCATCGGCTGGTATCAAGGTTACTTACCCTGTGTTCTCTTCTTCAGCCCTGAGGATCATAGTCTAGTTCCTTTGCTCCTTCGACCTCGTTTATCCTCTGGGGATAATTGGACTGTGGACTGGGATTTTGAAGTACAGAAAAGACTGTCACCTAGACCCTAGAAAAGACCCTTCTAGTGCAATATGATTGTGCTTACACTATTAAATATAAGTTTACTTTAACCCGCATCTTCCTTGTTCTCGTCCTGTGATAGAGACAATGCAAATGTTGAGTTTAAATTAATATTTTTAAAATAAAAACTAAGACTAATTTATATGTAATGCTTAGATGTTGTTTTTGATAGGGACACAAGCCTAGCATGCTCTCTCTCTCTCTCTCTCTCTCTCTCTTCACTGTGAGGTGCAGAACCCTTTCCTATAATCAAGGGTTGTACTAACATTTATAAGTGCTCACATAAAAGATTATGGGGCAAATTCACTAAACAGTTGTGGAACTGTTTTTTGTATTTCAAAAAACCCTTTGTCTTTTTTACAAACACTTGCAATCCAATTAGCCATAAAGTAATCAAACTGGAAAAGCAGCATCCATATTTAGTTATTCTTCTTGACACAAAAACAACTTAGGAACTTCCCTTTCTATGTAAATGGGTATTGTAGATTGTGCCTTATTTACAAAAAAAGAGTTATGTGCTTGGTGCAGTTCATTTTGTACTAAATTTGTAGTATATTTTATTGGAAAGATGTACATTTTCTTTTGTACATCTTGTTCCAGACAAACTCATGCAATTACGCCGTTAACGAACACATAAACACTAGAGCTTTGGCAGAATTCAAATAAAAATCAGCAGACATTATTACGGATAAAAATAATGTACAAATGTATTTAGAAAAATAAAAACAAATAAGGAAAATGTCAGTGAACACGTGCAAAGAAGAAGAGTCGAAGCATCAGCAACAAAGGAGTTGAACTGATGGATATTCAGGCAAAATTAAAATGAGCAGTAAACATGCTCATCCCAGGACAGTACCTCAGATTATTAAATTTGAAAGTTCACATTTTTTTTATTGTCACCCATCAAGTCATCTTACAACCTGCAACTTAATTGTGCTGGTACCCCTTTTGAGCCAAGTTTTACCAAATTGATCGGCACCCGACAATATCGTATCATTGGTATCGCTTTGGGTTCTCCGCACAGTTCGGTCCGGCTACACACTTCAGTTTGGGAGGAATCCCCCCCGCTTCGACGGAGTTCAGCTCACAGTAGTAAACAGCGCCTCAAAGACTTCTGTGCTACAACAGGAACTTTTCTCCCTCCTACAGAAAGGAGCGATAGAGGAAATACCTCAGTCGGACATCGAACAAGGGTTCTTCAGCCGTTACTTCCTTGTTCCAAAAGGGACGGCAGCCTGAGACCCATTCTGGATCTGCGGCGTCTGAATTTTTCCCTTTACAAAGGGAAGTTCAAGATGCTGACGATGAAAACCATAATGTCTCAGATTCAAGGAGGGGACTGGTTTGTCACTATCGACCTAAAGGATGCATACTTTCACATCCAGGTCGTTCAGCTGCACAGGAAGTTCCTTGGGTTTGCCTTTGGAGGGAAGGCTTACCAATACTAGGTCCTTCCCTTCGGCCTGGCCTTGGCACCAAGAACGTTCATGAAGTGCATGGATGCTGCACTGGCCTCTTTGAGGTTCCAGGGCATTCGTATTCTGAACTATCTAGACGACTGGCTCATTCTGGCCCACTCCAGGGAGTTAGTGAGTCGTCACAGAGATATCGTTCTCCGCCACATTCATTCTCTTGATCTCAGAATGAACGCCAAGAAGAGTGTGCTCCTCCCATCTCAGCGAACCATGTTTTTAGGGGTTCACTTGGATTCCATTCAGATGCAGGCCCGTTTGGCTCCTGCCCGGATATCCAATTTTACAGCATGTCTGGCCCGCTTCAAGCTAGGCCATCATGTCTCGGTAGGTACCTGCCGCAGGCTGTTAGGCCTCATGGCAGCGGCCTCCCCTGTGTTGCCCCAAGGGTTGCTTCACATGAGGCCATTCCTTTGGTGGATGAAAGAGCTGAGATTACACCCCATAATACCAGCCACTCACCTGATCAGGGTGTCGCACAGTTGCTCTCAACCCCTTTTACAATGGCGGGACCCCACTTTTCTCCAGAGTGGGGTCGGAATAGGTGCGATTCACCATTGCCATATGATCACGACGGACGCATCAATGACGGGCTGGGGCGCGGTGTTCGAAGGCAGCACATTGCCTCTCTCTTCAGCCTCACCTAGCCATGTTTGGTTTTGAGATGGGGTTATGAGGTAATTATGCAAGATACGTGTTGCTTGCTTTGCTTTACATACAACCTTGCTTGGGAGCCGCTGCTGCCATCTCACTCTGCAAACGGTGTGAATACTCTGGCGAGTTTGCAGCTGCAGCAACGCTGTAGTTACTCTGACGCGCTGCTCACGCGCCGCTCATTCTTGCGGATGGGAAACGGGCGTAAGTATACATTTTGTGGTAGCACTTTAGAATAGGGAACACTTATTCACTATTAACTACAACTTTTCCCTCAATAAATTCCTAATTTGCTGCTTAGTAATAGTTAGTAAGGTAGTTGTTAAGTTTAGTTATTGGTTAGGAATAGGGATGTAGAATAAGGTCATGTAGAATAAGACATTAATATGTGCTTAATTACTACTAATAAAGGGCTAATATTCTAGTAATATGCATGCTAATAAGCAACTAGATTAAAAGAAAGCAACTAAAAAAAGCAACTTTCTCTCCAAGGCTGTCAAGACAGAAAATTAATAATTCAGATTATTATATGATAACACCATCAGCAACAGATTGCTATTAGTCATAGGGGTATTTTGGGAAGCACAGATTTGTTTGCGTTGGGGACATAAACACACCTCCATGGCTCAGTGAGGGTGTGAAGCTCTCTCTCATATGTGCTGGAAGGATCAGGTGAGAATTAGAGTGTGTATTGACTAAACAGAGAACTTTCCACACTCCCCATTCCATTTGAAAAGGATTAATAGCATAAAGCAAGATTATTGGTTAATGGGCAGCATGTTAAAACTTTAGAGATACACATCACTTTGTACAGTTGAATATCAATAGTAAATCTAACTTATTTTGGGGAGTTTGAGTTAGGTAACTATGCGCTCTGTTTCACAAAAGAATGTGATAACTTTGTAGAGTTTTTTTACTGGAGCAGCAGCCCAGAAAAAAAAGCTAGTTTGCACATGAAAGGTTAAATAGAATTCCATAGTCACTTCTTTGATTAAACATATTCAATAAGCTTTTAACTTCCCTTTTCATTTTCTAATTCAGGGTTTAGCTTGCACCTCTATTAAAACACAGAAGTGTACTCACTGCTCACAGGAGTTATTTGAACAGTTAAACACCTAAAGTCACAGTGCTGGAAATTGCATTTACGCCTATATATTATGCCTCTTAAATATTATTACGTGCAGAGTAAAATAAATGTCCTGGAAGGTTTATAAATTGACAGCTTATAGAAAACTGCCCTTACCAAAAAAGTAGTATACTTCAAGTTTATTTTATTAACTATACTTAAATAAAGTTCAAGTATATTTTAAGTATACTTTATTTAGTAAGTATACAAATATTAGTGTACCAGTAGTAGAGAGAAAGTTGTATACATTGTGTCAAATTTGATTGATGAGGGGTCATAAAAGGTCATCCCATAATTGGACACCTGTTCGTGTACAGCCCCCACCCTTCCGTCTAAGTGCCCACGTGGTTATCCGGTCCAGCAGAGTTGTGGAATGTTGTGTGAGACTTGTTATTGTGTGGTAGGGCCATTGAAATGTGATTTTAAACATTAAACTGTGAAACTGTGTAAAATGGGAAGAAAGTGAAGTTTTTATTAAAGTTTTTCACTTCATGCATTTTCATGCATTGAATGACTGTATTTTTTCCAGAAAGTGTTGTTTCTACTTTAGTGTTGTTTAAAACAAATTAGGAAAGGGTAACGTTTTGTTAAAAGTTAGAGAAAACAAACCAAGACACGTTATTTAAACAACTAAGATACTTTATGTCAAAATCTTGTGGTCTAACATTAAAAGTTAGATAATTTGAATCCTAACACCGGAGGAGGGACCCAAAGGGGATGAAACGATATGTTTAAAAAGGAGTGTTTAGGATACAACATCTTCGCCTAGACAAAAATACAAACAGTGATTTTGTGAGTTTGAAAAACTGAAATTATTCTGGCAGAGGCATCATTGCCTAAAACCCCAAGAAGACCGTTGATGATGCTATGGTTGATCTCACTTTGGCGCCTAGGAAGATGAAACACGGGCCATGTTTGGCTAACTTCCTCCACGAACCTTTGGATAATGTTAAGCGTGAGTATCATTTGTCCGGTAATCGTGTTTGCAGTTTTTCGTCATGGTTACCAGAACGGGATATCTTGGACATTCAGAGCCCCTTAAAGTAATGATGAGTCTATCATAATCATTATTTATGAAAGTCTACATCATGGACGAAGGAGGGTATTACGTTACACTACCTTGCAATGCGTTGATGAACATATACCCTGACAACCGTATTTCAAATTACAAAACAAGACTTGCCAGAAGTATGAATCTCAAAGGGCCGTGGGAGGTGGGTTTGATCGAATTTTATTTTCCGATTCCCTGGTACACATTTAACGATGAGGATGCAACATTTATTATCAACACGGCCCCCAGCATACTGGGGTATAATGAGAAATGCCCCAAAGAGGATGAGGGTGCGATTATATATATTAAAGAAAAAATATTCAAAACATATCTAAAGTATGCAATGCATTAAAACCAGGATATTACAAGGATGTACTGTTCTGGT